>OX381610.1:29769449-30996949 GCA_947459985.1 Diloba caeruleocephala
TGGTCGAGTCATCCTGCGACCACGAATGCTGCAAAGTATTCGAAACGTCAGGAAAATCAAAATATACGCGATAGAATCCGTTTAAAAGTGTTTTATTATAATGTGTAATAATCGCGAAAATCTAAGACATTACTATAAAAATAAGAATGTAATGTTTCCAATGAAATTCGTTAAATGCGTGACACCAACAACTTCTAAATTACTCGATTTCTTATATTGAACGACAGTAACGGAATTTCTCTGCTGGAGAACTCTCAGCTAGTACCATATCACACTAAGTATGTATTTAAAGACGGAGTATAATCAAAACCTCTCAAATACCTCTTGGATGCGCAACGAGAATCGGGTAACGTGAACGCAAACATTTCTATTATATAGGTAGTAGTTTGGAGACTATCCTGAGCATTTTTAGGACCTTTTTGGAACATGCTGAAATCCTGATACGAGCGGTCCGGTCATATAATCTGACTTTCCGATGCAGCCTTTACTAACTAATACCTTTATATTTACAATTACATATATAAATTTATACTTGAGTTGACACTATAATTTTTAATTTAATGAATTATTCAAGTACTTTATTTTTTATTACACATTTATTCACGAACACAAAATAATATATTATGTACATGGGTACTGCAACAGCATTGACGTCTGTTAAGCACAAGGTTCCAGATGAAAATCAGCGCCAAGCACGTAAGGGTTTGGCATTAAGCTGATCTGGACACCTTTTTGGGCAGCCATGAGACACATTATACCTATCAATGTTTTACAAACCTCTTCTGTTTATTTTTGTCATATAAATTGTTTTTGTTTATTTTAAATTGTTTAATATTCTTATTGTGTTGCATCTTGCTGTCCAAATAAAAGTTTATTCTATTCTATTCTAAAACTAATGTATGGGTCATTATTAGTCAGTCAATAAACATTTATCGTCATTGGACAAGATCACTTATAAGTTTTTGTCTGTACATACCCGCTACTTCCTTACCTTTGGGAATATTATTCTCCAAAGCGGGATATACAGTTTGTAGTCAACGCAAAAAACTAAAGGCTGAAGCAATGCAGATGAGATGAGTGAAGTGAATGAGATGATGAGATGCAGATCTTATTGAAACAAGAATAAGTAATTACTTGACTAATGTAAAAAAAATTGTATTAATTAGTATTATCTATCCTTATTGATTTATGTATGCTTGATTCATAAAGCGTGTATTTTTTCAAGTCTTGCCTATCTGGAGATTCTTTGAAGAATCTCTGGTGATTCAATAAAAACCCCGTATAACTTTCGGAGGCTGAGATTGCCTGCGTTACAAACCACTAGTGGATATCACAAGTGCCGTCTCAGGTATTGTGGCAATATCCTTATGACCTTTTACTAATTTATCTGCTTACGAGAAAGCCACGTTTGGTATTGTTTTATTATTAAGTTTCAGATTGTGCAAGTCAGTTTTGGCCTACCTGATGATAAGTAGCAACCCACGGCGATAAGCAATCTACTGATTAATACTACTACTAAGTTACTAATAAATTTGTAATCATGAACTTAATTTCGTTAAACTATAAAATTTAAGACGCAGGACTATTGACATCAATGTTTTTTTAAGGAATTAATTCAATGAATTAATCAAGTGTAATACGAATTCTTCTTCGAATTTTTATTCGGCAAGCTTTATTTGATAAAATCTGAGATAACTTGGAGTGGTTATCATCCTACACAAGTTGTAAATCACCGAGAGTAATATATTCTAAAGGCGAATGGAGGCAATAAGGCATCACTCCATTTTACTATTTTGAAATCTTTGTTTCTCTTCTTTTACGCTATTGCAGAACGCAGGTGGACATTGCCGCTTCGGCAAAAGCGCCCTTTACAAGCAAATTCACAAAAGAAGAAGGTTTAATTTTTTCTGCCTTTATTTTGATCTATTCAAACCTTAGCGTATTAGTAACGATCAATTGAATTTCGGAGGTGGTAATCGTTACGTTAGAAATAATCATATTTAGGACACTGAGCCAAAACATTGGGATTCTGCTCAATCCAGTTTGTAAAAGCGGGAGGTGCTAAAATCCCTGTTATAATCACTTTTTGATACTGGCAATAATTCGAAATATGTATATAGATTATAAAAATAAATTATCGTGTCTGTATTTGATAAGGTGAATTTCCCGTGTGGTGTCTGGATTAAGAATGGAGCACCACTCCATCTCCTCCCGTGGATGTTGACTAAGGGACTCTATACCAGATCTATGGGAAGCGTTCCTTCTGTGCAACGACACATTCAACGCTCATTTACCCATCTGATGAATACTCGCAAATTCCCCCCAAAATGACGACACATGGCATGAGACCGGTCGTTTACGGTGGCGGTCATCTTTTAGCTACAGTGGACTTCTTTGTTTGGCTGATAGGTATATGTGATAGGGTCGTGCGGTGTGGGACCCAGTCAAACTTGCTTACGCCCAGCTTTAGATCCATCTGGATAGTTTGAAAGTTGATTTTTCTACAGTTACTATAATCTGGTATATACCGATCAAATATGTGCATCGTCGACTGCAGAGTTACAGGGGTGTGGAGCGAGGCGACGCGAGATATACTAGTGTAGCGAGAGACATGCGCTTATTACCCGCTAAGAGATGAGCTAAGATGGCTAGCTCGGCGGCACGCACATGAGAAGTGGCGAGAGCGCCTTAGGTTGCAGCTCACGAGGTACTCGAGGCCTGCCTCTCTTCAGAGGCTGTCTCAAAAGAAGCTAGCATGTCATCTATCGCGTGCGTTCCTGCAAAGGATAGGACGCGAGATCATGGCATAGTGCCACCACTGTGATAGCAACTAGGATACCGCACAGCACACGCTTCAGGAGCGTCCTGCATGGGCTGCCGAGCATCCGACCTTAGTCGTTAGCGTCTTAGTCTTTCTCTTTGGCGACAGTACTGTGCGGCTATGTTGGCAGAGCACGAAAATTGGAGTGCAGTGGTTTCTTCTTCGAGAACGTTATGCTCCAGAAAGTGACCGTGTATCAAGAGAAGGCCAGCCTCTCTCGGAGGAGGACACGGCGTCGTGGTAACAACTGCCCCGGTGCCCATATTCAACAAACCTGTCGTTATATGATACGGGGTCGCGGGTTTCGTGAGCGTGTAGCGTGCTCATACCGAGCGACTGACGGAAGGCAGCGGTGCGCATGAGGTCACGTGCCACCGTCTTCTTACAGTCGCCTCCCCACCGCTAGAGGGGGTGACTGCTTAACAGTATTCCCCTCTGAGAGGTGCTTAAGAGTTCAGCATAAATGGGTGGCTCTATTGTGATTGTATCGAGGACCTATAGCCCGCTCTTTCGAAGCTGAAGATGACCACTCCAGTGGTTTTAGCCGGTAGGAGCATAACCCTTCGCCCTACCCCGGTACAGAGGAAGTACATAACGTATTTTCACTGAGTTAATAAAATAAATACAACGCAGCAGCTTTCTGCGCAACTCCGACACACTTTTGTAGTTGAATTGAAGTTAAAAAGGTTTGCCTTTCTAAGTTCAGTTCAAAAACTGAACTAACTTTAGTTTAAGAAAACATTACTTTAGATTTCGATTACTCGCCGGCGCGAGCAAAGGTTGGGCCCGCGCCGAGACTTGGTAATAATAAAAGATTCCATTTAAACCCCAAATAATATCGATCCAGCACTCCCTTTGTGCTTGCTGTTATCCTAGTAACGCCCTAAGCCAAGGTCTGTGTCCCGCAGTGCATGCCCTTAGGCGCAGTTACTTAATATATAGTTTTAATCCTGGCTATTCAGGCTTCGCCAATAGTACGGTCAAGCTTCCACATCACATCATTATATGATCTCAAGGGAAATTGAAATTCATATAATGACATTTCATTATTCTATATGATATTATGTTATTTATTTTTAATGTAGATGTAGAGTAATGTTTAGATTTGATACTGTAATAGTGCGAGTACCATGAGGGCTATTCAATTATTTTGTTTTATTGACGTGATATTTGTCTGGCAGTTTAGGTATGTCATGCTCACTCAAGTGTCCTGCTTATGGTGGCGTTGTGTGTCGGGTCGCTAAGTTTCCCTACAATATGGTTGAGCTGAGCGACGCTGATGCATGTAGGGATTGGTTATCTTAATGCTGTCATGATAATTGAATCAAAAACTCTGGTACATATTAAAATCAAGCTTGTTTAGTGTAGACTTTTTAAGAAGTTAAGACTCTTTTCTCCTGCATAGTCCTCACATTACCATCATTTCGAGAACATTGTACCAATATGATTTAGTAACCATGGAGTTTCTTGCCCGTTCTTCTCCATAGGAAATCTACACCTTGAAACGAGGCAACTAAAGTCTTGACTATTCATAAGTGCCTATATTTGCATAATGCGAGTAATGGCTATTAATAATTAATTATTATTTATTGTACCTTTTTTTTATTGATGTCCAGTGGAAATTCTACATGGAACTTCCTTCACCCTGGGGAAGGGTGAAGGGGTATGCCGGACTCCTACCGGCTAAAACCCCTGGAGCAGTCATCTTCGGCACCGAAGGGGGGCTCCAGGTCCTCGTAAGATCACACTAGACTATTTATTGTACCTACTATTATTTTATTTTCCTCAATTCGTATATTCTAAAATGTGAAAGATTATGAATTTATTATTGATAATTTTCTGATATTTAATATGCTAATTTTATAAAAAAAAAAATTATACTGGAATGAATATTGTATTTGATTATGTATGATTGATGTACTGTGTAATTTATTAATTTTGTATTTTATGTATCAATTTGCCGTGTAACCACTTAGTTACCAATAAAGGACTATGACTATGACTATGGTTTTACATGAACAAAAATATTTTTATCTTTATCTTTATGTATGCGAGAAGCCATACCTAAAAAAACTTCGATTATCATTAACTGGTAATCGAAATATTAAACAATGCTTGATGTAGTATAAATAACATTATTTTATACATAGACTGCCAATTTTTCGATAGTGCTAAAATGTCTTCAACCTAGGTTTTCCCCAATGATTTATACCATAAGTCGACTGGCAAATGTCTTAATTTAGAAGAACTTAACATGTCAAAAGCCTGACAGTAATTTAAACATATTTAAACTTGGAACTGTTAATTACTTCATGATAGCTAAAACCAAACCAGAACCTCAAAATCGCTTTGATCTGAGGCGTCAGGAATTGATATGCAACGATTTTGATATAGGGTGTAAATGGGATCTAAACGATTGTTGACCCAATTATTCGCTTTTAGGTATAATGAGCACTTAGGTATAATTTTGTTATTTATCTGTAGCAATGTGGTAACTAGAAAGGAAAGTTAAATACAAGGTGGGATCTTTTCGTGCATTTTGTAACAATCTTACAATCTTTACTACGCTTCATGACATGGTTAGTGCAGGGGCTAATCGCTTTGGTGACTTCGATTTCCGTATTTAGCAAATATCTTTAAGGCCTATAGATACTTGTTCCAGACCTGGAGGTAAGCACATAGCTTTTTAAAAATCGGTGTGGTGCGAATTTTAGCCGGCACCACATGGCACACCAGACGGACAGCAAGACAAAAAATAAAACACATAAAAACTACTAATTTGGCTTACTTTTTTCCACGTATAAAGCTGCGAATCACTCGACATACTCATCTCTCATTGCTTAGAACACACAAATCGCTCGTGAAATTTAAGGCCAACGTTGTTTCATACCTAAGTGATTAAGTTTAATAACTTGACATACCTGTATACAATAATTTATCGTAAATTACGAAATAGTATTATCTATCATTGCGTGTGTATATGACATAATAAACATGTGTATATACCAATTTGAAACTTTTTGTGCAAGTTGGATTGTGAATTTTTAAACCTCTTTACGTCTAATTTAATAAATGATTATTGACATAATTTTTCGACCAACAGTGAAATTAAAATAATAATTTTAAACTAATTAATTAAAATAAAATAATTAGATATATTTATTTGCCGTGTGGTGCCGGCTCAGAATGCCACCACCCCATCTCCTCCCATGGGTGTCGTAAAAGTCGACTAAGGGATTAGCCAGAGGATGGGCAGCAGCGTCCTTCGAGCACATTAACAACTCAACTGCGATCGCCAACCCGCCTGCCAAGCGTGGCGATTATGGCAAAACCCCCCAATGAGCCCACAACACATCCATATCGGTGGTTGTAGTGATCTTTGGGGGAGGCCTGTGTCCAGCAGTGGACTTCATTCGGCCGAAATGATGATTTGCATAAAATGTAGGTTACATAAAAGATGACATTTTGATGTATATTCTACAGTGCCAGATACATTTTGCCACAATGCGGCGTGCAAATATTAAAATCAACAAAATAAAATGTCCCAGAATTTATACGAGTATACTAGGTATATTTTATATAATATTGTAGAAATAATAGTCATTTACAAATTAGGAAAATTCATAACAATAAATAATAACGAATTACGAATTAACATTCAATAGTTAAGTTCACAATTTCATATTTCATATATCTAAAATAATAAAGTATCAAATTATTAGAACTGAAAACGGGATATTTACCATGTTTTTTATTTGTTTTGAAACGCACCTACGACACAGGAGAAATGCGAGTGTGGGGCAACGTTTAAAAAAAAAAGTGTCCGTAATAAAGCCACAGCAGAAAGCGAAGAGGTTACGTTAAAAGGATGGGTAGCATTTCCTTTATTTCTGTGCAGTAGTACTAATATAGACGGAAAGGAAACAGACCACGAAGTCATGCTCCAATATGTTTGCCTATTCATATACGAGATACATTAAACGCCAGACTTCATAATGCTCTTCATGGCGCTGAAGGTAAGAATACAATCAAAGGAAAAATGTTATAAACTATATATATATATAAAACAGCGAGGAACCAGCTCAAGAAAACGAAATAATACCAATATAATGTAACGACTAATTGTGTGAGCGAGCTATATCTTGGTAGACTGGTCGCGGGAAGGACCCACATATAACTTTGGAATTAATCGGCTCAGAATGCCACCACCCCATCTCCTCCCATGGGTGTCGTAAAAGTCGACTAAGGGATTAGCCGGAGGATGGGCAGCAGCGTCCTTCGAGTACATTAACAACTCAACTGCGATCGCCAACCCGCCTGCCAAGCGTGGCGATTATGGCAATACCCCCCAATGAGCCCACAAGACATCCATATTGGTGGTTGTGGTGATATTTGGGGGAGGCCTGTGTCCAGCAGTGGACTTCATTCGGCCGAAATGATGATGATGATGATGAAACTCTAGTTACTTCTTGATATATTTATTGCTCAGAAGGTAATTGCTTTTTTCACTACCGATAAACTCGCTCACTGCAGCCCGAATTCTCTTCAATCATTTTCTTCGTCAAAATATTCTCGTATACTTATTTCAAATAATGTTTTTATTCTATGTGGCTAGGATTTTTCTCCCAAAGAAAGAAAGAAAGAAAGATTT
The DNA here is from genome assembly GCA_947459985.1 of Diloba caeruleocephala. Classification (NCBI taxonomy): domain Eukaryota; kingdom Metazoa; phylum Arthropoda; class Insecta; order Lepidoptera; family Noctuidae; genus Diloba; species Diloba caeruleocephala. The sequence goes on from OX381610.1 coordinate 29,776,922, forward strand.
TATTATTGGCACACAATATACGTAGTTACATACATTCTTACAACAAAACTACATATTGTGCCAACAACGGGTCTCCCATTCAGCTATTTGCTAAAATACTGCGTAGGCAGTATTCTAGCGCTGGTTTTCGATAGGATTTGACTTTGGGATTATATTTATGAAACTCTAGTTACTTCTTGATATATTTATTACTCAGAAGGTAATACAATTGCTTTTGCCACTACGATAAATTCGCTGTTCATCGTAGTTGCAAAAGCAATTGTATTACCTTCTGAGTAATAAATATATCAACAAAACTACTCATTGTGCCAACAACGGGTCTCCCATTCTGCTATTTGCTAAAATACTGCGTAGGCAGTATTCCAGTGCTGGTTTCGATAGGAGGTCCAGGTAACGTAGGGACATCAAGTCGAAGTAAATAAGAAAAAATTACAAAAATTTGGAAATAGATGCTATCAATATATATAGATGAATACACGATACGAACACCGTATAATACATCTAGTGATAAGTAGAAATAAATATTTTGTTTAAATAAATAAAAGTTGCTTCAGTACATGAACATAATATTAAATAGTAAGCAGATCTACCCACGCTGCCCACCGCGATCGCTAACTGTTCGTTGTTGTTGTCCTGCTCGCGCACAGGCTCTTCGCCCACTGAGATTACCCGCGCACGAGTTATACCGGTAGCGTGACCAAAACAACGGAACGTTATGCAATGATACCGCAACGGACGGGCGTAAGCAGTCAATACGACATTAATTTTACAATTTCAATAAGAAACCAGTTTGAGTGAGTGGTAATCAGGTACCGTGTTCGAATCCTATTATAATACTGTGATTACCAATCCGTTTCCAAGTGCCTATGCGCATTTTCCTACTGAACTTCTTAGCACTGATTTAATTGTGGCTGGGTATTGGTTATTTGAAATTATCTGTCCAAATATCCTTGTTGGTGCACTAGCTTTTATTAGGTTTTGGAACGAAGTTCCTTATCGCGCGTTGCGAAAGGGGCCTAGACTGAAAAAATTAAGACCAAAAGTTGTAACGACATTTTTTGCTGTAGTTGTAAGCCGTGCGGCGTGCGCGTGTTTCCCTGTCTGTCTCTCTCTCTCATAGAAAGCAAGCCAGTTATTTTCGTTTCGCCTTTCTATTTCGCATTGAACAGTGTGGTGTCGCGACGATTATTTTTGTTGAGTGTATACAGGTTTTTTGTAAATAAAAAATAATAAAAAATAATAACAATAATGAATCCTGACAGTGTTTCTGCACAAGTGCCGGATATTGCTGATGGAGTTAGGTAAGTAGAGATTTTATACAGACAATAATAAATGCTTTTGTATTTTTAGCAAGTACGCATTATAACCTCTCTTTACTATTGTGCTAACCAAGTCATACGCGTTATAATCTCTCCATTATTGTGTGTTTAGCAAGTGTACGCGTCATAACTGTAATAAATTTAAAAGCAAATTATATTTTAATACTACAATATCAATGCGTATGTATTTAGCAAGCCGTGGGTGTTCTAACCTATACGCTGTTGTGTTTACGAAGTTGAGAGTATATATATACTCTCTCTATATATATATATACATACACACACACTGTTGTGTTTACAAAGTCCCGCGCATCTATGACGTTTACGAAAGAATAGACAGACAGAGTGCACATATATATAAATATGTGTGTGTGTGTGTGTGTGTGTGTGTGTGTGCGTGCGTGTGTGTCTGTGTGTGTGTGAGTGTGTGTATATGTACATTTTTTTTTATTTCCATAGCGAAAAGGAACTTCGTACCATCCGGGTGTCCCTTGACACCTCTCAAGTTTTTTTTACATTCCCATTTTTTATGTATTTTAGCGTAAACACGATGATTAGCACTAGATCCAAGTACTTACCATTCCAGTACTAAAGCATTCTATCCTTTCGTCATTGGGTTATTATGTTGCCCTTTCTGGCTTTAGCTGTAAATTGAATATACAGTTGAACGGCCCGATAAACGGTACGATCGTATTTTCAAAGTACATTACTTCGCAAGCTTTCATTCAAAGAGAGTTTTCATTGAACATTTTATTGCACCTAAGGTACTATATTGAGCTGTCACATTATATGGGCTTTATTAAGTACTAACTTACATACTTACTTTTTATTATTGAGTAGGTGTCTTGTGGTATTTGCAACGAATGGGGTCATCCCAATAAAAATGAACGAAGGTTTAGTAAAATTAAGGCGAATACTGTGAAGGACTTGGGACAGCATTCTTTCACGGTGGTATTACAGTATTGAAATAGTTTTCATTTTAATGAAGGTCATCCTAGATGATTCTCAGACACATTCCGTGAAAATTATTCTAGCCGTTTCCAAAATTTTGCGCTCTCATTGGAGTATAAAAATTAAACTCACTTTGTACTACAGTAAATAGGCATGTCTGGTTTGATTTTCGATTATTAGTTATCAAATCTGCAAAGTCCAATATCAAGGCCTTTTGTAATGATGCTCTATGTCTATACAATAAGACCTCAGTCACTATAACAGCGAGCAAATTTTTGCTTGAATTCCAATGTTCAATTTCTATAGCCACTTTTCATATTCAGTTGGTTCAGACGTTTCTTATAAACGCATATTTGCGAGCGTATCGAAACTGTAAATTCTGAATGAAGCTTACTGTTTTGCTCAGAATCAGATTTGAATATTCAAGTGGTATTTAGTTTCTATTTGATCATTATAGTGATGAAAACACAGACTTCTGATGTGGCCAGACCACATCAGAAGTCTGTGTTTGCTGCGGTGGCCATATCTGCAGTTTTTTTCAATGTTTTGAGTAATATATACGTACACAAGTATAACACGCAATTTCACTCGGGAAAAGATGATTGCAAATTATATGTGCAGTGCAATAATCGGACCCATGACTGTCCTTTAGTTTCCCTAATAGTGCGTGGCTATGGCTGCTACGGTTCAGTGTGTCACGGACTGCTTCCCCTTCGAGTTTTCTTCCGGGTAGCTCTTGTGGGAGGCTTTCTCCACGGCAACGAAGAAAACGGAGTGCGGATGATGGAATGAATGAAACGTTACCATCCACGTCGCCGCTTGTTATTATTTACAGTGTCACCATAGCTATGTATGTCTTATCTTATCTCTATAAATTCCTTAATGTACTTACCTACTTATTTATTCTAATTTTGTTCAGGTAACTTATTTTTATTTTGTTGTTAATTTTTGTTTCTTTCTTTGGCGTTGTTTTATTTGGTAGAAAATTGGTTTGATTATTATTTTTATAGTGTTGGTACAGAAGCTGGTATCACATCCGTGAGTCACTACAGGGTATAGTCGAAAACCAGCGCCGGGCTTCCGTCTGGCACACGCTGAACTAGACCCTATTCAGCACAACCGCGAGACACACGCAACTGTTATACTCTTTATTATTTTATTGTTGTATAATTACACTTATCCTTTTGTTTGTATACATATATTGTCTCTCTTGTTGTGGCTGAATAAATATTCTCTTTCTTTCTTTCTTTCTATATATATTGTTCTGTTATAGGTATATTGTTGGTCACAGCCTTTCAACAGTTGTTTAATATTTTGAAATATAGCTTACTATCATAATAATTATTAAAGCTAATTAAAAATCAACATTTTTATTACTGCCAACTATTTGTCAAACGACAGTTTCGAACCACCCGCGTTAAGCGTTCTCAATGGTATGATCAAAATATATAAAACGATTCAAAACCACATACTAAATTCGAATTTTAATTAGAATTTAGTAAATAATGAAACATGAGGTGGCCAGTGATGGAGATAGAAGGTATAAAGTCATGAAAGAGGTTGATTGAAATGAAGATGAAGGATGACTTCGTCAAAAGTGTGGTTCTCGGCAAAGAATAGAACATCCTTCTCCTCCAATTGGCGTCGTAAAAGGCGATGAAGAGTTGATATTAAGAGGATGGGTAGCAGCATTCTCCTGTGTGCTAAAAGCAACATACTGAGATCACTAACCCGCCTGCCAAGCGTAATGATTATGGCAACAACCCCTGAGTGCTTATTGTAGTTATAATTGAGACGCTCATGTTCAGCAGTGGACGATTACGGGCTGATAAGTGTGTTTGTGGTTAAGAACATTTTGTGACTAAATGACTAAATATAGGTACTATTTCAACAGCCATTTGAGTAATTAGTAGTTGGTTCAGTTGTGTATACATATTAAACTCGCTTTCTACTAAAGTTTAGAGACGTATAATTTTACCTTATTCCGTAGTTACAATGTGAACGGTTACAGAACAGATAGCAGTTAGATACAACACGATATCTCACTTTTATAGTGTAGTTTATTTTGTAATACGGTTCCCTAGGTTATATGGGTAATGTGTATTGCGTGTGACTGTTATGTCCTTACTGTGACTCTATTTCTGATCTCGTAACTTTAGCACCTAATAGTGTGCGTATGTGATCATAGTTTTGTGTATGCTGTTAACGTTTATTGAATAACTAGCTAGGACCCGTGGCTTTACCCGCGTTTAATTTAAAAGAAATTTAGAGTACTTCGACATAGATATTTGACATAGAATATATATGTTGGATTTCAAGGGTTTTATTATTTTCGCGCGGAACCCTAATTATTTTTCTAAAAAAAGTAGCCTAAGTTATTCCTTATAACGTCAGCTATCTGCCAGTGAAAGTCCCGTCAAAATCGGTTCAGCCGTTTCGGAGATTACCCGGAACAGACAGACAGACCGACAGACAAAAAATGTAAAAATTGTTTTTTTGTTATAGGTACCGTATATACTTTCATATGCATTTAGTAAAAAGCTGTTATTTTGACATTACAAACAGACACTTCAATTTTATTTATTTGTATAGATTAACTTTTGTTCTTTATCGTTTCAACATGAAAGCGTCCACTGCTGAATTTGTACTTTCTAATAGACTATCACAATGAAGCGGTAGTGGAAAACGTTTTCATAATTTGGAAAACGAATTACAATACAATACAATACTTTATTAATAACTCCATAGTTACACGTCATACAGTATTCTGTCAAAATGTCATTCATAGATTAATTAATAATTCACATAAATATATATTTTGCAAGTATAAAATCCACAACTATAATGTTATATATGGCATTGGCAACGAACACACTACAGCATAGGTAATTTATAAAACTCATCTAAACTATAGAATAGTTTCTCCAGCAGCCACTTTTTTAGTTTGGTTTTGAAGATCTGGACAGATGATGCATCTCTAATCCCCTCTGGCAATCTATTGTAAACTGACGGACCCATGATATAGACAGACCTTTCCGATTTGCTCAATTTGTGCGGTGGTGTGACAAGGCGATGATGGTACCTGTCGCTACGGAGGTCGCGGGTGGCATTTACACCTTTACGCTGAAAGACATCACTATTCGCGAATGTGAACACGGCTACCTGGTAAATGAGCTCACATGGAAGCGGTAGAATACCTAGATCCCTAAAGTGATTTCGGCAAGAGACGTCATCTGGTACACCCACAATAGCGCGTACCGCTCGCTTCTCCATAACAAACGCCCATTGGGTGTCGGCTGCGCGCGCCCACAGCTCCGCGCCGTATGTGAGGGTACTGTGGACGGTTGCAAAGTAACATGAGCGTACTACACTGCGTGACGCGGTGCTCGCCAATCTGCGCAGAGCAAAGCACGCTCGTCCAAGCCTTACGCATAACTCCTCTATATGTACGTCCCACACCAGAGAGCTATCTACGTGAAAACCGAGTAATTTTGTTACTTGTTCTTGCCTCAGTGTTGTGTCCGCGGTGGTGACTTTGTAAGGATATTGAGTTTTACCGTTTAGATTAAAAGATAGGTAACATGTTTTGTCACAGTTAAGCACTAGGCCGTTCGTTCGAAACCACCACTCAAGTCGCTGAACTACTTTATTTAAGTTTATTTCGAGTTGGTGGTCTGTGGGTGCCGTGATTACGGCAGCTACGTCGTCCGCATACATATATATTTCGGCATTTTCAACGGCACTGGGCAGATCGTTCAACAACAAGCTAAAGAGAGTATTCGAGAGACATGACCCTTGTGGTACTCCCATCATGCTTTCCCTCTGAGATGACGTCACACGACCCCCATCACCTACCACCACTTGTGTCCGTTTGGACATGAAGGATGTGAGGAGCTTTAGCCCCGGCCACGAATTCCATAGAACTGGAGTTTCTGGGCAATGAGGGAAATATCAGCGGTGTCAAACGTGCGCGAGAGATCGCAGCACAATAACGCAACGCGCTGTCCAGCCTCGCGCACTAGATCCGTGGTGGCGCGCCCCGGCCTGTACGCGAACTGCCTGTCAGTCATTACTCCACGGCTTATTATAAATGATAAGAGTCTATTATTGAGCCCGACTTCGAATATTTTACTTATTGCCGGCACAAGCGATATTGGGCGGTACGATTTTGTGTCGGTTTTCTTGCCCTTACCCTTGTATAAGGGGCTTATTTTAACTTTTTTGAGGGCCATCGGGTACGTACCCTGCCTAATACAACTATTAAATAAATGGCTGGTTGCATACGCTAAAGGTATGGCGACCGCTTTCAGTATACTCGCAGACAGGCCGTAGATATCAGTGTTTGTCTTGGGGGCAATGTAAGAACTAGCGATTGTTTTAATCTCGGAAGATGTAAAAAATTTAAGCCTAAGCGAAATGTCACTAGTAATTAAGTCTGCAGCGAGCGCCGAGATGGCGCGAACTGCGTTGGCAGGCGGCGCTCCGCACTTACTCACGGCATTTACAAATTCAATATTAAGTGTATCGACTAGATCTTTCTTTGTAGGGAACGGTTGCCCGTCGATCGTCCTAATGTGATCGGTATAGTCGACACGGTCGCGATTACCCCGACCAAGTTCCATATTAATAATTCTCCACATACGCTTGGACTTGTTGGGATCTTGACGGATCTGATCGGAGTAGAAGCGAGTGCGTTTGGCTTTCAATTGTGAGTTATATTTTGATGTTAGTTCTTCAGTGAAATTTATGATTTTTTCGTTCGATGGAAATATGGATTTCAGGTATAGTGTGTCGAACAGAAAATATTTCAAACTTAGTATCTCAGTATCCACCCAATGCTCGTGATTTGTAACTGGTTGTTTTTTTACAGGAAAACAGATGTTGAATTTGTTAACTAGTTTCGCTATAAGGATCTCTGCCAGTGAGTCGCAGTCATGCTTGTATAGTTGGATGACCTCGCCCCAGTTTACGGATTCGATTGCTGCCACAAAGAGCATTTGATTTGACGTGGTGAGACTACGCCTTAAAACAAATTTTGGTGGGTGAGCAGCTCCACGCAAGATGGTAAGGCGCTGAGCACTGTGATCATTGAGGTGTGTCTCGACGCGAGTGATGCTTGCTACACGCTCCAAGGGTATGTTAGTATACGCGTGGTCGATCAAGGTGCTGCTGCTGCCCACCACACGAGTGGGAAAATCGACTAGTTGCGTAAAATTATATAAGGATAGGAGGTCTGTCAATTGTTTCCTTGCCGACGAGTACTCTAATAGGTTTATATTTATGTCTCCCATTATTATGGCATTAATACCTTCGTCTGTGAGTTTGATTAGTAATCTTTCAAACAGACTGAGGTACTCACAGTGATTCGTGTGATTTGAGTGGTAGATTCCCACAATAAGGATATTCTCATTAAATAAGGTCCACCGCACAAACATCGAAAATCTGCTCATGCGCTAAGTCGCAGTAGTCTTGTTTATTACATACCTTGATGCCAGAGCGGACATAGATGCAGCTCCCGCCGTGTGCCATTTGCGGTCTACAATATGAAGAAACTAAACTATAGTTATATAACGTCACTGACTCTAACTGATGTATACGAAGCCAATGTTCCGTGATTATAAGTATATCACAAGATAAGTCATTAGTTAATAGTAAAATTGTCGTTTTTATCAGAGTACCATTCTAGCTACTACACGTACTAGGCTATTTTGATTCTGCCCGCACAGCAAACTCATCGTTATGCAATATTCTACTGAAGCTTCCATTAGCACTGAGCCACTGGTGACAAAACCGGAAAGTGACACCTACTTCGTAGAGTGTACGGTATACGGAAAATAATTCCCTTAGAATTTTTATTTTACAGATACAACAAGGAAAAACTCGAAATGTGTTCCTTAATATTTTCCTAAGTTCTGGAAGTGAAAAAACAAAAATGATTTAAAGTTTTCTCGGGTTAAAAAAGATTGTTGTAATCGTTGATCACAGAAAAAGGAAATAAGGAGAAGTGGTTTGGGGGCGTAACCGCGCCACTGCAACAGGCCCAATTTGATCCATCCGATAAAATGGCCATTTTATAACATCAGTTGAGATTCAATCGCGTAAGTGAAACTTTGTTAAAGTGTCGTGTTGTTCGGGGATAACATGCAAAAACCGAAGCGAAAATAATAACTTCATCAAGGAAGGAATCATACACTATATGCATGTGAGCATGCGTATATAAAAAGAATAAATAAAAAGAAATGTTTTCTTTATTATGTTACATTTGGATTGATGGAGCAGAACGGCAATATTACTTTTGTACAAAATACAATGCTTCTTATCTACCACTTTTAACTAGCAATCGGTGAATAACAAACGCAGTGAATAGAACAGCGAATGGTACGCCCAATAAACATACGCGTTGTGTGGTTCGGATTTCGTTTCCGGTCTGTACGCTTGGTATGATTGGCTATCTACAAAGTCGTGGGTGTGTTTTAGTATGAGAAGCCAATTATAATGTTGTGTTTATTCAGTTCATTGGATGAGAACTTATAACTGTGTGCATTAGAGTGCTTTTATGAAGAATGGTAGTGGGAAAATGGATTTCTAGGCTCGCATTCATTTTGATCTACATGGCATATCTCCTTTCTTCCAATATGACGGCACGGTTGGTGTAGTGGCTGATACAGTCATACATTTAAATTTACACCGCGTATATATGTAAAAACCTTCTTTTTTCGTAAGGTTATTTATTAAACTGAGACGAGGTCTTTGTTCTGCAGTGGAACATTATAACAATGCACTGGCATCCCGGCCGATCTTTTATGTACATGCACAATAGAATAATAATATATTCTGGCCTTCATGATTTAATCAAATAATAATAATGTTCGACGTATAGTTTTGTTATAAAAGCGATTTTATTTTTATGTTTTCGTGTATAATCGTAAGTTTATAATGACTAGCTATTACCCCTGACTTTACCTATTAAAACTCATGAATACTCAAGGGAACCTGATATCGCATAAGATTATTTTTTTTAATCTTAATTTTTTTTTATGACATGTTATTTTTGTACATAGGAATGACGATGACAATCCCATCGTACCTTATTCTAATAATAACGGTGATTGTAATTTGACTCCTGTATCTACGTGTATCAACATTAATTAAATTTAAAAGAATATAGCATTCTAGCCGCAACCGAGTTCTGCTAGAATGCTATGAAAAGCACCGACATCTAAAACATTTAATTCAAAGGGCATTATCATTTGTTCTCTTTTATTAGCATTACGGACACACTCCGTTAGCATGTGTTGCACGTCATCTAATTTTCCACATAACTCACAATTAGGTGAGTTAACTTTTTTCATTAAGAAGGCAAAACTTCTACTAGGGATGTGTCCGGAACGCAGCCTACATGCGGTAACAATTTGCTGCCTATTTAACTGAGCACTAAAAAACCATGGGACATGAGGAGGTTCGCATAGGATACTTTTATACCATATACCCTTGGTTTTAGATCTTGCATCAAAGTATTCTTTAAAGTTTTTGTAACATATCGATTTATATTTACTAAGGACTTCAGAATAGTTCGGCAAAATATTTATTTCAATACCATCGGATGCGGCTTTCTTAGCAAAATTGTCAGCCTCCTCATTTCCTCCTATACCGATATGAGACGGAACCCATTGCAGCGTCACAGATACATTCTTACCATTAGCTAAATTTATTTGATCCAAAATTTTATATGCTATCGATACACCTCTGATGCCTGAGGCGCACCGACCAATATGCGGTAGAGCACTTTGACTGTCTGTTAATATCACTATTTTATGTACATCTAAGTTGGAAGCGTAAGATAAAGCCTGTGACACCGCAAATAGTTCCGCCGTCATTATAGAGATATAATTATTCAATTTATACATATTATGATATTTCGTGACAGGGTCATAATACGCAGCACCAAGACCAGCAGGCGATTTAGACCCATCAGTGTAGATACTAAAATGTTCATGATATTTTTCATGTAACTCCTGTGACACGTCGAGTTTTAGAGAATGGCACAAGTATTGCGATTTTGACCCCATAATGCTGTCTAAACCACAGTTAATTATATGATCACCGCATAAGATGAAGATATACTAACCTATCGACGATCGACATAGCTAAAAGGATGAGTAAACTAGCGTGGCAATGGTCAGGGCACATTGCTCGTAGAACTGATGGCCATTGGGGCACAAAGGTTCTCGAATGGAGACCGCGCACCGGAAAACGCAGCGTGGGACGACCTCCAACGAGGTGGACAGACGACCTGGTGAAGGTCGCAGGGAGTCATTAGATGAGAAATCTAAGGGGGAGGCCGTTGTTCAGCAGTGGACGTCCTGTGGCTGATATGCTGATATGATAATACTTACCTAAATATATTTATTCGTATAAACTATTTACAGGCACTTAGGCAAAGTCAAACTTTAGTTGCCGCGTTCCGAGATGTAAATGTGCGTCGTGAATGTTCTCATCATCCTTATATCAGCCAAAGGACGGCCACTGCTGGACATAATGCATGCGTCATGCTCGTGAACGAGTGCCGTCTGTTGGGATTGGTCAGCTTAATGCTGTTATGACAATTGAATCAAAAAGTCTAGTAAATATTAAAATCAGGCTTGTTTAGAACTTTGACTTTTTAAGAAGTTAAGACTCTTTTCTCCTGCATTGTCCTCACATTACCATCATTTCGAGAACATTGTAGTTAAAAAAAAACATTGTACCAATATGATTTAAAAAGAGTAACCATGGAGTTTCTTGCCCGTTCTTCTCCAGAGGAAATATACACCTTGGAACGCGGCAACTAAAGTCTTGACAATTCATAAGTGCCTATAAATGGTTTTACATGAATAAAAAATATATTTACCTTTTTATCATAGCCCCCCCATTAATTTCCACAATTGTATCATCGTTTTGGGGGATATTGCCAGTAGGTACTAACCACGCCGTGGAGCCTCCCTTAGGTGCTAAAGATGACCGCCCCAGTGGTTGTAGCCGGTAGGAGTCCGGCATATCCCTTCGCCCTTCCCCGGAGCGGAGGAAGTTCATGAAGAATTTCCACTTGGCTGCAGAAAAAAAAACAGTGTTACTAACCATGCCTGGCGGGTGGGTTGGTGAGCGCAGAGTTCCAAAAAGAGGCACAGAATCCGTTCAGGCGTCTGAGCATAATGGCGCTTCAGACATACTAACTTTCACATTTATAATAGTAGGTAGTACCATTCATATTAAAATCCATACAAAAGTTATTACCACGAGAATTTGATAGCCTTCGATAAAACAGAATGATAATAATCTCATATAGGTAGCAATCAAAACAGTACCAGAATTTCAAATTATAATGCAAAATTCACACATTGTAGTTTGCCTTTGATATTGGCAACATATTATGCATAGAATTTGGTCACAATACACCAACTAACAGCAACTGGGTATTAAAATGAAACAATATGCTCAGCTCAGTTCCGAGTCCAAGCATCCACCCGCCGTAAATCATAGAAACTAGACAATTGGACCAGACGACAACTGCCAATACTGAAGTTCAAAATTGGAACGTATTCTTCTTCTTCTTCTCTTAGATTATGGCTTCTGTAGAATATCTTCCACAATTTCGCCAATGTCAAGTATAACGCAACGTCATACGGTGTTTAGAATAATGAGTCTTTACATATTCATAAAACATTGACAAAATGAAAATAATCTATAAAATATGTGGGCAACGTCGTATGGTTTTCAATTCAATTGGAACGTATTTTAAACTAGCTGGGACCCGCGGTTTCACCCGCGGTTAATTTAAAATACATTTAGAGTACTTCGACATAGGTACTTGACATAGAATCTATATATTGAATTTCAAGGGTTGTTTTTTTTATGTGCGTAACCCTAATTATTTTTCTAAAATAAAGGTGGCCTAAGTTATTTCTTATGATATCAGCTATCTGCCAGTGAAAGTCCCGTCAAAATCGGTCCAGCCGTTTCGGAGATTACCCGGAACAAACAGACAGATAGACAGACAAAAATGCTTGAAATTCATTTTTTGTTATATGTTCCGTATATAATTTCATATGCATTTTGTAAAAAGTTGTTATTTTGACATTACAAACAGACACTTAAATTTTATTTATTTGTATAGATTACAAACAGACACTTCAATTTTATTTATTTGTATAGATTACAAACAGACACTTCAATTTTATTTATGTGTATAGATTACAAACAGACACTTCAATTTTATTTATTTGTATAGATTACAAACAGACACTTCAATTTTATTTATTTGTATAGATTACAAACAGACACTTCAATTTTATTTATTTGTATTGATAAATGGTGGGTAAGGTTGTTAAACATCACTGTGCTTAAGAGTGGGCAAATAACGATCTGTAAATGATAAGATGAAGAGTAACTATGTATGTATGGTGGCACGGTTGGTGCAGTGGCTGATACAGTCGGCTGCTGCGCTCCGGGTTGTGGGTTCGATTCCCACACGGAACAAATATTTGTATGATCTGCAGATAGTTGTTCCGGGTCTGGGTGTATATTTTATGTGGAATTCTTGGCTGTAAACGCACCCACGACACTGGAGAAATCCTAGAGTGGGGCAACGTTTTTTGTTAAAATAAATTCCATAATTCCTTTCCATAATTTCAGCTGAAATACGTCCATTGCTGTGCATAGGCCTCTCCCAAAACATCGCCTCAGTGACCAGTCTGGGTTTGTATTGTGTGCACTGGGGGGTTTTGCCATAATCGCCAGGCCTGGCCGCGGTTGCAGCGGTCGCGGCCGCAGGTTGGCGATGGCAGTTGAGTTGTAAATTAACTCGAAGGGTGCTGCTGCCCATCCTCCGACTAATCCTATGGTCATCTTTTACGATGACATGCATTTTTTTTTGGTCTGTTCACCTACTATGCCCCATTCGGGGGACAAATAGGAATAGTGGATTTTTCCGGTGCTACACTTAATCGGCACCACACGGTTCATCACATCAAACAAAAGATTTCCACTGCTGAACAAAGGCCTCCCCTATAATCTATTTGATACATGCCGTGTATCGTCATTTTGGGAGGAATTTGCCAATACTCACCACGCTTGGCAGGTGGGTTGGTAAGTGCAGTATGGCTACTGTTTCACAGAAGTGATGTTGCTGTTGTTTGGTTTAAAGTCCCCAAGTTGCCTTTTACGACATCGACGGGAGGAGATAGAGTGGTTCTTAATCCGGACACCACAGGACCACGTGGTTGAAAGAAACTATCGTTTAATGTTTGTTAAATGGAACAATAATAATACAAGCCACACTGACCATTTTGGGTGTTTTGTGCGTTCGCGCTTGGCAGGCGGGTTGGCGATCGCAGCTGAGTTCTTAATGTACTCGAAGGACACTGTTGCTCATCCTGCGGTTAATCCCATAGTCGCCTTTTACGACACCCACGGGATGAGATGGGGTGGTGCCATTCGTAGCCGGTACCACATGGCACCTGTTCGTTCCCAATGGATGTTTTGGGACTGGTCAGCCAAATGCTGCCATGACAACTGAATCAAAACAGGTGCGTTTACAGACATGAATTCCACATACAATACACCCAGACCCGGAACAACTACCTGCAGATCATACAAATATTTGTTCCGTGCGGGAATCGAACCCACGACCCGGAGCGCAGCAGCCGACTGTATCAGCCACTGCACCAACCGTGCCGTCAAAATTCAAGAGAACTTGCCATACAGTGACTATTGCCTCATTGGTTTAGTTTTAGGAAGTGTTGTTGCCTCAAAGACCTGAGTTTTATTACCCAGTAAGCTAGTTCAGAGATTTGGTGCATAGACCTTAAAAGATTGTCTTGCTATTTAAGCAACATTTACCTACAAAATCTACTAAAAATAGATTCTGCACTAATTGGATCAAAACCGCAAAATCTCAATCCCGATTTCTAGCCCAATAGATGACCTTTCCAATTCCCAAAAGCTCGGGTATCCGCTCTCTACTGTAATTGAGCAGTTTGATCGATTCCAGCTACAAGGAGGAACTCGTAAACCTCGCAATCGAAGGGTTTCATCGTTCCGTTATTCAAATGGATTAGTGAGACCGCTGTCAATCTTCCATTTGTAATCCATTTAAATGCTTTGGTAAATATAAATGGATACCATCTTATGTTATTATTGTCTCCCACACACACAAACATTACCCGGTAAACGTAAATGTGTACTATTGACACGGGCCTCACAATTATAACTGCTATGAGCGGTCATACGACGCTTGGCAGGCAGATTGGTGATTATAGCATGTTATTATTAGCGCCCGGGAGGATGCTGCTGTCCATCCTCTCGATTTACTCAATACTCAATACTTTATTGCATTCCATAATGTTTTTACAAAGATAGTGGTAGTGATTATGTATATCAGATCATTATGGACCCTGTCGGGCACAGCAAATTAGGAGAGAGGAAGAAGGCTAAGCAGCAGTTTGATAGATAAAAGCTAATAAAATAAAAATTAAATATATAAAAAGCATGTACATAGGTATATTTATCCTGTAATTAATTTGTCGTCGAAATATTCTTTTGTTGTGTAGTAGCATTTAGTTAAAAGAAAAAGCTTTAATTTATTAATAAATATATTGGTTTTATGTTCCTCTCTAATAAACTTTGGTAGTTTATTATAAATTTTAATAGACATAACCAAAGGGCAGGACGAATGTATTTTTAGTCGTGATGTTGGTAAATTTAATCTGTTCTTGTGTTGCAAAGTATATCTTGTTTGTATTTCTTCACGAGTGTTATATAATTCTGAATGCTTTCGGACAAATTTACTTACTTCTAAAATGTATAAGCAGGTAAGCGTAAGTATTTTGTGTTCCTTGAAATGAGGTTTACAGCTATCTGTTTGTTTTATGTTGGTTATTGTTTGGATTAGCTTCTTTTGTAAAGTGAATAAGGTGGGTGATTCTGTGCTATTTCCCCATAGTATAATACCATAACTAAGCCATGCTTGGGCATACGCATAGTAGGTGACGATTGCAGTTTGCAGGTTGGTAGTTTTTTTAACTTCGCGTAAAGCATATAAGAATTTTGAAAGCTTTGCTCTTATTTTTTGTATATGAGTTTTCCAGTTTATGTGTGTATCTATAGACAACCCGAGTAGACTATATTCATATACTTGTTCTAATTTTGTGTCATTTAAGTTTACAACAAGTTTTACTGGAGCTTTTTGATGGGGATGAAAAGCAATTAGTTTAGTTTCGGTGAAGTTTATTTCTAAATTATGGTCATCCATTCAGTTGATTACTGTAGAGAGAAGGGAGTTGAGCTTGTCGTTTATATTTATATTGTTTTGGCATGAAGTGAGTAAAGAGATGTCATTTAAACCCATCGTTGCCGTTTACTACACCCATGGGTAGAGATAGGTAGCCTATTCTTTGCCAGGAACCACGCGGGGCACGGAGGGATACAGCTTGGAATAATACTTGAGTAAATCGAAGTTGACTAGAGTCCTGGAAAATAACTAGAGAGTACACAATTTAAAGAGTTAATAGGATATATTTAAGTTTTCCAAGTTTAATACTAAGTTATTTTAAGGATATATTTAATTTATCTGAATTTCACAAAAATAATAAAAATATTGATATTGTGTATTTAACAGAGACTTTTACAAAGAAGGGAACTGAACAACTTCTAAAAATTCCCGGTTACAAATTGGCTTCATCATGTTCTCGTAAGTTAAAAAGGGGAGGCTCTTGTATATTAATCAAAACATGGATGGAGTAGAAAGTTTTAAATAATTTAAAGGATCTAGTATCTGATTATGACTTTGAATGTACAGGTATAGAATTAACTACTGAAAAAATCATTATCTACAGAATCCCAAACAGTAACCTTCATACTTGTCCTGATAAACTAGAACGTATGCTGTTGCGATTATCACACCGTTCTAAGAAAATCATAATTCTGTTATTATATTATATTATAGTTATATATTATAGTTAGTCCCGAAATATTATAGTCAGTTGCTTTTCCAATTGTGCAAACTGCTTTGACAGTTACTTCTGTCCGAAAAAAGATTCGAGTTTCTCTGAGTTTGCGCCTAAAGAACGTTTACATTCATACATTTCAATGATACTTTGCACGTATTCTTTTTTTGTTTGCAATTTTTTTAATATGCATATTTTTCGTCGTATCTACACACTGAAAAAAGTACATTACACCATCTTCAAAGATAGCAGGAGTCAAATTCTAATTCTAAATGTATGGGTGTAAAAGACATGTATTTTTTATCAAATGACAGATGTTTTTTCTTACTGAGATCGTGACATATTTGATGTTCGTAAATTTTTATATGAATTTCTTTGTTATATTAAATGTTAATGAGTTCTTCGACAAAATAAGTATACAGTTCGTTTGTTTAAAAAGACCAAACAATGAAAACTGTAACGTGAAACGTATATCTTTTTGTCAAGTCTAAATGTAAACAAGATTCAACATTTTTTGTTGTCATAATAGAAAATCCGACAGTGGTCACAATACTTTAACGCGCAGAAAATACCAAAGTAGGTCCTTAAAACAACGGTAGCACGCATGTGGTCACGCGCTGCCGTGAGACGCTTTGGGGGATCCTTTACAATCCCACCGGGGGGTGACCGCTTTACAGTCACCCTCTCCGAGATGTGCCAATAGGCGTGGCACCAGTGGGCGGCTCCAGTGTGATCATACGAGGACCTGGAGCCTCCCTTACGTGCCGAAGATGACCGCTCCAGTGGTTTTTAGGTCCTTAAAACAAAATTGTAGTATTTCAGCTGGTAGATCAACCTGTATTACAGTGACAGAATGCAAACCGACATGAACGCCGGTCTACTATCTGACAAGATAAGTATGTCGTCTGGAATGACACTAAGAATCATCCAGACCATACATCTTTCAGGATCATTAATTGAGCGATGTATATTCCCAAAGATCATAAACATGTGTCAACACTCAATGTTTTACGACTAGTAATAAGAACTTCTGATGGCTTTCAGGTTTAACTGCGGCAATTAAACGGCAATTGTTGCTATGTTGTACCATAGAACATAATATATCTGTTACCACGAGATGTATGCTTCACTCATACTTTAACGTGTGTATGGACGTGGTGTTGACGTAATCCGTGCTGCCATATCAATCGTTTAAAAGCCCAGCAGAGTGAGTAAGTCCACTGCGAGAGGAGCGCAAATCTGGTATGACTGGCACATTGTGTAGTTAATATAGGTATTTCCTTCACCGTATAATAAAATAAAATATTCATATCATAATAATGTCTTAGGTTTTCGCGAGTATTACACATTATAATAAAACACTTTAAACGGATTCTATCGCGTATATTTTAGATTTTTGTTTTTCCTGACGTTTCGAACATTTTGCAGGGTTCGTGGTCGCATGATGACTAAGGTGACAGGCGTCGTTACAGATTTTAAAAAGTTATTTTATTTTATCTACCGTACAATTATAATCAAAAATTATTTCGATGCATGCAGTAATCACTCACAGTGTCTTGATGTTTTTTAGTGTGGTATTTGGTTTGGGACTTTATTATTTTAATAACAGGATTCCAAACTGGTGGTACCTGCCAGCCATCTTCTCTATTAAAATTAGGATGTTTTTTAATTTCAATAGCCTCACGAAACATTCTTGGTACATATCGGTTCTCTTTCGCGAGGACTTGAGGTTGATCGAAACGAAGAAAATGGTTGGGTTTATCTAAGGCATGTTCGCACACTGCAGACTTTGTGAAGCGTCTATCCTTGACGTCAGCTATGTGTTCTTTTAACCTGGTGACTATACTACGCTTTGTTTGCCCCATGTATGACAACCCACACTCACAGTCAATCTTGTAGACCCCTGCATCTTGTAAAGGTATGTGACATTTCACCGGTTTTAAAAGTTGGCTGATCTTCTTATGCGGCTTGAAGTAGGTTTTTATAGAAGCACGCTTCAAGATGTGACCAATTTTGTCGGTGACGCCCTTAATGAATGGTAAAACAGCGGGTCGACGATCAACCGTGGTAGGTTTCGGGCGGCTTCTGCGATGGGGATATGGTGCTCTCAAATTGTTGCGCTGGAGAACTTCCTTCACACGGTGAAGTTCCCCTGCCAGATGTTCGGGGTCGCAGATGCCGTGTGCTCTCTGTAACAAAGATTTAGCCACGGTAGCTAACTGACAAGGATGGTGGTGAGATTCACCATTAAGGTATCTGTCTGTATGGGTAGGCTTTCTATACACGGTGTGCCTAACAGAATGATCTGGATTATGGATGAGAAGTATGTCAAGGAAGGCTAAGGATTTATTATCCTCCAATTCCATAGTAAACTGAATTTTACCATGTATTGAATTTAGGTGTTTTAAAAATGCAGTCACCCTATTGTGAGGTAGATAAAATAAAATAACTTTTAAAATCTGTAACGACGCCTGTCACCTTAGTCATCCTGCGACACGAACCCTGCAAAGTGTTCGAAACGTCAGGAAAAACAAATATCTAAAATATACGCGATAGAATCCGTTTAAAAGTGTTTTATTATAATCTTCATATCAGTTAACAGACCTGAATAAGTTTAGAAAAATTCTTAATTTTTGTTTTACAGCGTAAGATTATCCTCAGTCAAAGAATCTTCTATGCACATTATAATAGTGTTATATTCGAAAAGGGTGGAACGTAAATGAGACAACCGATACGTCTGAACTTGTATATTCGACTGTCGCAGCAGCCAACGCCTTCCACTAGTACTATAATCTACCTTACAACATATATCATACTAGTACCCACATAACAAATAACTTTAGGGAGTTTGATTGAATAACGTAGTCTACCGACGTCAGGGATAGGCTATATAACCGTTACTCTGGTACGTGTTCCACTTAAGAGTTTTAGCAGCATCATCACCATCATAGTTCACTGCAGCTACTTCTTACTGAAATATTATGTCTGATGGTAGGTCTCCAATTGTAAGAGTTTGGCCAGGTAGATACCATCGCAGTAGTAGATATTCGCCTCCAAGCAGTGTTAAATCTTTGGACACTACTGTTTTCCGGTTTGAAAGGCACTGTAGCTAGTAAACTTTCTGAGAATAAGAGACTAAGTTACTAATGTTTCACGGCGACTAGCGCAGTGTGGTACCACGTAAGACTAGTCCTTGGTAGCATAACAATTGTTATGGACAGGTGTGAAGACTTCCACATGTGTAAAAAAGAAAAACCGATGTTGCGTATTTTAATCCAGGACCACATTGCAAAAAAGCTCTCGTATCTGATATATCTACAGACAATCTTATATACGCATCTGTTCCAATTCTTCGCGTTACCAAATCTAATATTGGTAGAATTCCATTAATTCTTTCGACCAAGATTCTTTTGTATTTCCTCTGGCTACCCGATAACCGAAAGCGATATGTTAAATTCCATTTTCATACTCAAGAAGAGGCAAATTTCGAATCGACTAGTTGTAATGTTTATGTAGAATTATTAACTAAAAAAATTAAGTCTCATAATTGGAAGTCGTTTATTGCATAAACAAATTCTGAAAATATTGACCTAACGTTGAGTTTTCAACAAAACATTTGTTTCTAGAATCGTATACCATGGTGAATGATAAGAGAG
This sequence comes from Diloba caeruleocephala, assembly GCA_947459985.1. NCBI lineage: Eukaryota > Metazoa > Arthropoda > Insecta > Lepidoptera > Noctuidae > Diloba > Diloba caeruleocephala. Next base: position 29,796,830 of record OX381610.1, read on the forward strand.
ATACATTTTCTAGCTTAAATTAAAGAAGCTTGCAACAAGCTCTTAAGGAACAGGTTCCTTATCTGTCACGTCATTCAGTCGTCAAATGCTCATACTGATGATGTAAGTTTACAGCTATATTATGTTATAAGATATTACTTATGTATATATTAATAGTTTTAAGGTTATAGAATACTTCAAAGAATGAAAAACCACATTTCTTGTTTAAAATTTCGTAACAGTTTCTGTGAAGTCTCATAAAACCACTCTAAACATGTCATCCTAAAACGATCTCTTAATAAAACTTATTTCAGCAACACGTAATTTTCTTAACTTCTATGAAATATTAATTACAAAACTTTACCAGCAGACTAGATTATAAGTAATGTAATAACACAGAAATATTTGCAAACTTCTAAAACAATTTAATTTGTTACAATTATCTTATTATTCAATTGCTTGATAATGCAATTCACTTATTTATACTGACCAAATAATTCGACGCTGATATAATTATGTATATGTCCACAATGCAATAAAATAATAATAATAGCAGCCTGTAATTGTTGCACTACATGGCAAAGGCTTCTTCTTATACAGAGAAGAGCATTGATCACCACGCTTGTACACGCTCACTGCATTGTTTTCTCACGATGTTTATTTCACCTAAAGTGTGTGGTCTTTAGATTAACTAAGAAAGAACATATGACATACATGTAAATTGTGAAGTCACTTGTTCGGTCACGTTCAAGTCCAGTAGCAATACCACAAAGTAATTTATTTACACTTTGGTTTGACTTATTGCCTTCTTTTGTTGAGTGAGAGTAATGACACCCACACATTCACTATAATTGTCTGCAATTGATTGTAGTTCATAATTTCAATTAATTAGTATATGGCATGTTAGCATAGCGCATAACGTACAAAAAAATTCGCCACTCATCTATATGGTTTCTTCAAGAAGGGCATTAATAAACTACCACTATGTTGGATTTCCGGTCCGAATCCGGATTAAGAATATAGCACCACTCCATCTCCTCCCGTGGATGTCGTAAAAGGTGACTAAGGGAATCTAAACCAGAGGGATGGGCAGCAGCGTCCCTTCTGTGAAACGATAGCCATACTGCGCTCACCAACCCGCCTGCCAAGCGTGGTGAGTATTGGCAAATACCCCCCAAAATGATGACAAAGTTGTGAAAATCTATGGGGGAGGCCTTTGTTCAGCAGTGGACGTATAAATGGCCGATATGATGATGTTGGCATTTAATTTGATTGATTGATTAAAATAAATGTAAAGGATAGAAAAAATACTATTATTTATTTCATACAAAACGTCAGTTTCATAGGTAAAGACTGCGCTAGAGGAGCTTTGTGCGCTAGAGAATCACTTGCCAGACATCTCTATCGTCGAAAATTATTAAGCGCATTTTAATCGTGTGTTTATTTCTGGTATGGCGATAGAATGGTGTTAAAGAGGTATTAGCATATACACATAATTTGACTCGGCAAAAACTAGCTATATCTGCTTAGAAATAAGAATCAATGTGGCCTAGCCAGAAGTCTTACGTCAAGAAGAAAGCCTATAAATCTTATTGAGCATGGAAAGTTTTAAAAGGAAAAATGAAGTAGTTTCAATTCAGGGCTCGTTAAAATATAGACATTATAACCTTTACCTAAGCAAGGTCATTAATCGTGGACGAAAAAGGTTTCTTCGTATTTCTGTTATTTTGTTTCGCCGATTTCGTTGATTCAATGTAAAACGACGAACACACGGCTACACATTAAGCTATACAAAACAAGTATACGCTGATCTCTCATCATACCGAAAGCCTATATAATGCGAGATCAGCTTATACTGGTTTTGGAGTGGTGTGTGTACATAAAAAGTGTATTTAATACCAGACGTACACAAATATGCTGTTATGCCTCATTATCTGAAGAAAACTGGTAAAATAAACTTTATGCCCGAGCTTATTATCAACTCACGAATGTAGTCATATACATATATATCTCTTTTTTACCAGGTGTGTCGTTCAAATCATCATATGTCACTGATGAATGATAGTGAAAAGTTTTCAGGGTATGGAGATTGCTCTGAGGTAGCCTGACCAGATTTAGATTTATTCACTTTTAGACCATTTTCATGTAGTAATAAAATTCAGACAAGAGATTATTTGCGACACAATTCTCGCTGCTGGAGGATTGTTAGACTTGCTGTGGGGTACGTTCCAAATAAATGCAGTGGCGGCTCGTGGAGTCGCAAGCTATCTCTCAATAAATAAACTTTGTCTCGCCTTTTCCCAAATATATAATATATGGCAATCAACAAGTAAAAATAAGTATTTTTTTTCTTGTAGCCATTATTATATTAAATTGACTGTAAAAATCTTTTCGTGTACCCACTTCAGAGGCTAAAATATTCTAGTATAATAATATCCGGCCAATTTACCTTTATGGCGAACAGAAAGTCTGAATCCAAAATCCAAATTTTAAGTTAATGTCATTGTTCTGCGGTCATACATTGTTAGCCTAAGAACCAAACAGGCAAATAAAAAAACTTACTGTGTTCTAAATGATGACTACGTTCGACTGAAATTAAATTAAAGTAACGGACACTCCTAAGAATTGCTTAGTATACTAGTAATTTTCGGACCTTGCGGTTATAATATTAGATATCTAACACGATTTATCACACATACATCGCATTACAAAAATATCTGCAACAAACGCTAAAACGCAAAATAGATTAAGACTAGGTTTTACCTTTAAGCACTTCATTTCATTTTATTGGGCAGATGTAGTCTAAGATATCCAAGCATTTGACGAATTAAAATAATTTATCTGACTATTGGCTAGTGTGGTCGATTGTTTTGTTTTATTTGTGACCGGCTATAGTGTACGCATCTTACTACTAAATTACCTATAACTATAGGGCAAAATCTGCATCTGCCTGCTTAATCAGAATATGGAGCCACGAACTTTCTAGTATTTCGAGGCGAAATTGGTAAGGCTTTGCAGATGTAAAGGAAAACTTCCGAAATAATAATTAAAATAGTAGGTAACTTGTTATTTATGCAATTCTAATATTATTGATAATTATTCGGTTAGGGAAATCTAAATACTTGAATAAAATATAAAACTTTTGGTTAGGTAATATCAATGTCAATTTATTGTCGCTCGTAATAACCTCGCCAATTCAGCGAGTCAGCGCTTTCTAACGCTTTGTCGCAAAATGCATCTGTTTGAACCAAAAAATATCGTCTATAGGTCAAGCACTAGCAAGTAGCGAAAATGTACTAATCTATCTATATATAGATAAATTTAATGTGTGTCTGTTCAAAATCGCAAATTTCCTAAGGTTCTACACCGATCGTTTTGAAATGTTTACACATCGTTGTATTCTTAAACACGCATGTTTTTATTAAATCAGGAGATTCGTGTTCTATATGTATAAAAATTTAATTTTCGTTGATTCAAAATCGCAAATCTGCTAATGTTCTTTAACGATCGTTTTGAAACTTTTACACATCACTGTATTCATATACGCGCATGTTTTGATTAAATCAGGGGACTCATATTTATTCTAGGTTCTTATTCATTTTATAGTGAGGCCTCGGGGGAATCTTTTACAATCCCCTCGAGAGATGCCTGGGGGGGTGGCCTCTTTACAGTCGCCTTCCCTCCACTAGAGGGGATGACCACTTTACAGTCATCCCCTCCGAGATGTGCATAAAGGCGTGGCACCAACGGGTGGCTCTAGATGGAGATCTTTCGAGTTCCTGGAGCCTCCCTTCGGTGCCGACGATGATCACTCCGGTGTTTGTAGCCGGTAGGAGTCCGGCATGCCCCTTCGCCCTTTCCCGGGGCGAAGGAAGTACATGAGGTATTTCCACCGGATGAATAATAAAAAAAAAAAAATAAAAAAAAAGTTTCTTATTCATTTTAGGTTCGAGGTTAGAACCAGTGATTGCTTTGTCACATTGTCGTTCATGTGAGGAAGCAATCCATCGATTGTACACGAATATTTATTAAATACTCTGGTTTTTCAATCTTATTATTATTCTTGTCACGTTTGTACCACTGTATTGCATAAAACTGGGTCGAGAAAATCGTGACGATGCATTTTGTTAATAGCAATATTGTGACTCATTTTTATTTTTGTTATGCAATTCTGGCGATTCAACACTTTATTTATTGGTTTCCAGTGGAAATTCTTTATAAATTTTTGCACCCTGGCGACGGGTGAAGGAGTCCATCCTGCCAGCTAAAACCACTAGAACGGTCGTCTTTGGCACCGATGGCGGGCTTCAGATCCTCGTAAGATCACATTAGAGCAGCCTATGATGCCACCCATGCCTTTAGGCTCATCTCAGAGGGGAGGACTGTAAAGCGGTCACCCCCTCTAGCGGAGGAAAGGCGACTGTAAAAAGGCCAACCCCAGGCCCTTCTTGGGAAGAATTGTAAGATTCCCCCGGCCTCACTGTGCGCTGTGCTGCGCCCACGGTGGTACTGGCCCACGTGTTCGCCACCGTCTTCCCGGGGGTCGCTTGGCAAGAGCACGCAGACTCACCAAACTGTGACCTGCGACCCCCAAGGCTCCCTGCCATACAGCGATGGCAGGGGGCTTAAGCATGTTGTACGCGGGAGCTGTTACCTAGGAACCGTCTCATCCTTCTTCGTGCGGGATCTGCCCTCTCCCAATCGCGCTCTGCTGTCTCCTTCTGCAGCATGACGCTCTCGCAGATGGAGACCACTATGCTTTAATTTTCATGCTCTGCCAACATAGCCGACACTACTGCTGGCAGAGAGAGAGAGAGATTGCCCGACCAGAAACCACCGCTCGGCAGCCCACGCAGGGCATTCCTCGAATGTGTGCTGTGCGGTATCCGGGTCGCTTCTGCAATGGTGGCAATGTGCCATGACCTCGCATCCTATTCTGTCCAGCTACGCACTGAAACAACCGTGGGCGGAAGGTGTCGTGCTTACTGCTTTCTTAGCCAGGCTCCGAAGAGCGGCAGGATGGCCTCAACGACGCGCTTGGTTGTGAACTGCAACCTCTTAGGCTATGTTGCTACATCTCGAGTGCGCGCCGTCGAGCCAGCCTGTCGAACGCCCCCAGAAGCGCGGTTTCGCCACTCTAGCGGAGGGAGCGTGTCTGATCGTAGACCCACGCATCCGTCTCCGCCAGGATGTCGAAAGAAGCTCACCAGGAGAGTAGCCGCCTCATAGGACACTGTCCTGTATCCCCGTGCGATCCGTATAGCCACTCGCCGCTGCAGTCCGTGAAGTTTTTTTCTGCTGCGCTGGATGCCTGACAGCCGGGATGACCATACAGGTGCCCCGTGACGGGTCTCGGTCCGAACGACCCCCCCGTAAAGACGGTGAACTTCCTCGCTTGGTCCCCCGAGATTAGACAGCACCCGGTGTAATGCATCCAGTACCCTCGCGACTTGAGGGACGAGGCGCGCGAACCTAGTTTCTCTCGTATGATAAACAGTATGTCTAAATCATAAACAACCGTATTTCCTTTCCGAATATATGTGTTAATCTATTTAGACTGATCGAGTTTCCTGAATTAAGCTGTTGTATACGTCTACATATTATACATATGAAAAATATATAGATCATATCAAATCAATTCTAACACCAATCGTATAGATTTTGGAAAACTGGCAATTGTTGGCGAATCATATCGTTTGTACTTAAATTGCTTCTTTAATTGGTATCAAAGTTCTAATTGAGGTAATGCTGAAACGAGATGTTTAACAACGTTACTTTAATTGATAACGTTAAGATAATAAAGTTTATCAAGATATTTATGAGAGCGTCGAAGAATACCGTTCAAAATTCGTATTGTAGGAAAATAATAACTTTATAATAATTCCTCGAACTTAACAAGCTATAATTTTCATACTAACATTTCGTGAAAATGTAGATTTTACATCATCAAAACGTTTCATGAACTGAATACTCCAATTAGTACCAAACTCAGATATCGTATTTTAATGATAAAAATAAACTTTACCTATTGGTAACCGTTTTGTCTATAAAACTTAATATTTTACTTAATAACTGTCACGGCGGCAATGCTTACCTTTTTTTCTTTTTATTCCACCCGGTGGAAATACGGCGGGACACCAGATTCCTGTCAACTAATACCACTGAAGTGGTCATCTTTGCCACTGAAGAGGGGCGAGGAAGAGGACCTGGTCCTCGATGCAATCACACAAGAGTGGCAATTTCTACCTTTTTATTATTTTATTCGGTGGAAAGAAATACGCATGTCTTCCTTTGCCCTGAAAAGGGGCATGCCGGCCTCCTACCGACTAAAACCACCAAGGTGGTCATCGTCGGCACCGAAGGGGTCCCCAGGAGTTCGAAATATATCTATCCAGAGCCGCCCATTGGTGCCTCGGCCTTAGGCATATCTCGGAGGGGATGACTGTAAAGCGGTCACACTCTCTAGTGGAGGGGAGGCGACTGTAAAGGACCACTCTCCAGGGACATCTCGGAGGATTGTAAAGGATCCCCCAGACGTCATGCATCCATGAGCACGCAGATTCCCTAACCTGTGCGCTCGCGGACTCTGAGGCCCGGCCATGTAATGATGATAAGGGGCTCAGGCGTGTTGGACATGGGTATTAGAACGATTGTTACCCCGGTGCCGTGTCCTTCTTCGTTCTTCCGTAGAGGCGACGAACTTTTTCTCTCGGTCCTCCGAGATTTGGCAGTAGCCGGTACAATATTTCATGTACCGGTTCACCATAATTTGCGCGTCACTAACGCATGTCTACACACTGGGTGGCTCCCTGGTTCATAGCAGTTTGGGAACTATAGCGCTTCGGGGTAGTGCCTATCTAGCCGCATTCTTGTAGTAAGACACCACTAGTATTCTTTTCTTTAAAATAGAATTAACAAATTGTATAATTTCATGATTAGCATCATGCCTTTCGTACTGCCTTTTACTTGAAAACCGTACGAGCCGTACCACTTTGCCCTTACTTTGAAGCTTAAGTAAAGACAAAATATATTCTAAAAAAACTTGTTTGTAACAGGCATAGCTTCGCCTTTTCAGAAAAATAGGGGCTAGAATTTCTACAACATCCAAGAAATATTCAAAAATTATAGCTTGTACATTTATAAATCTATACAAATAAATAAAATTGAAGTGTCTGTTTGTAATGTCAAAATAACTGCTTTTTACTAAATGCATATGAAAGTATATACGTTACCTATAACAAACAAGCAATTTTTAAATTTTTTGTCTGTCTGTCTGTTTGTTCCGGGTAATCTCCGAAACGGCTGGACGGATTTTGACGGGACTTTCACTGGCAGATAGCTGATGTTATAAGGAATAACTTAGGCTACTTTTATTTTAGAAAAACAAAAGGGTTCCGCGCAACAAAATTAAACCCTTGAAATCCAATATATATATTCCATGTCAAGTGTCTATGTCGAAATACTCTAAATTTCTTTTAAATTAAACGTGGGTGAAACCGCGGGACCCAGCTAGTATTTTTATAAAAAACTAGCTTGAAATGAAAATATATGGAATATAAAAAATGCCCCCACTCAAATATTTTAATCCATTCAAGATTTTCTATTTTGCGTTAAGGGTAAATAGAAAGCCACTATTCAAATTTTAATCACAATGATTGCTACTCTTCGAGAACATACAACTTTGGTCTAGTTACATACAACGCGTTTAACATGACAGAACGAACTGATATACGTTTTCGCGCCATCACACACTTTAACATATGTAACTAGTTATGCGACGCGGTTTCACCCGCCGTTTGATTTGAATGACATGGTTTTTTTTTAAATAATTTTGATTACTTCATAGACAGTTGACATAGGCATGCATAGAGTACGGCCATTTTGTTATTTTGTAAACAAAGTTGGCCACAGACAGCCAATTAGAGGTCTCCACTATTAATTGCTACTACTATTAATTTAGAAGTATGCAGGTATTATATTTACAGTATAATATTTTCTTGGTGAAGCTTTTGAAAGATCCTGTCTGATTTAGTCCCGCAACTTATAATAATAATTATTAGGTCACGTTACGGAATGTACTTCCTAGCCATATTTTAATAAAACTGGTTTTTCTAATTCTGCATACAGTTACCAACGTTCTATGTGGGCAATTTTTATTCAGCATTCTAATTCTATGACATACATTTATAGGTACTTAAGCAGCAGCGTCCTTCGAGTACATTAACAACTCAACTGCGATCGCCAACCCGCCTGCCAAGCGTGGCGATTATGGCAAAACCCCCCAATTAGCCCACAACACACCCATATCGGTCATTGTGGTGGAGGGTTTGGGGGAGGCCTGTGTTCAGCAGTGGACTTCATTCGGCCGAAATGATGAAGCATAATATTGAATAGTGAACTCGCCGCATTTTCAGCTGCTGACCCTGCCAGTTCCGCACTTTGTTTGTCTCAAATTGGAAGCAGTATACGTACTGTAATAACTGAAATTTGGGTAAGCGTATTGGTATACGGGAAGGAACTGTATGATCTTGGAATTATGAAACTCTAGTTACTTCTATATAAATTTATTTATAAGAAGATAATAAGTACAATTTGCTTTTTCTACAATCGACAGCCATGCTGACGGCAGCCCGAAATCATTCTCTTTTTTTATTTTCTCTGTCAAAATGTTCTCATATAATTATTTCAAATAATGTTTTTTTATTCTATGTGGCTAGTATTTTTCTCCCAAAGAGTTTGAACTCTATTTTATAGTACTGACACAGGTCGCGTCCCAGATGATACTGCGACCTTTTTGCCACGAAACCAATGTTAGACTATCTGATCAGTTACCGTCTCCACTTACCGCCTTAGTCCCACCGGTTCCAACACACGGCACATTTACAAAAATCAAAGTCTTTAATAAATCACTAGCGCAGTCACCGTACAAATATGGCAGTGACCGACGGGGAAGACTTCTAGCGCGCATATAAAGAATATATCTTCTAGAACCACCTGTCGTCTTTATATGGCGGGGGACCTTGGGGGTCGCGATTGCGCCTATTGGGAAATCTGCGTACTAATACTGAGCGACTCCCGGGATGACGGCGGTGCGCATCTGGTCACGCGTCGCCGTGTGTGCAGCACTGCGCATAGCCAGGTTTCGGGGGAATCCTTTACAATCCCCACGAGAAGTGCCTGGGGGGTGGCCTATTTACAGTCGCCTTCTCTCCGCTAGAGGAGTTGACCGCTTTAGTCATCCCCTCCGAGATGTGCCTAAAGGCCTGGCACTAATGGGTGGATCTAGGTGGAGATTTTTCGAGATCCTGGAGCCTCCCTACGGTGTCGGAGATACCATTCCGGAGGTTTTAGCCGGTAGCAGTCCGGCATACCCCTCCAGCTTTTCCCGGGGCGGAGGAAGTACATGAGGAATTTCCAGCGGATCAATAAAAAAAGGGGTGAGCCTTAGGTACTTCATGTAGCGGCCCACCCTTATTTGTGCGTCACCAACGTGTATCCACGAACTTGTAAGCTCCCATCAGTGCTCTGCGGCAGTTTTTGGAGCCATAGCGCCTCGGTTCTGAGAGGCCCTATTTCCAAAACCAGAGCATGGATTTCGGCCCCGACAATTGCCACCGCTTGCTCAGGAAGCCGGACAGTCCTCTCGAAGTACTCCCCGCTGGCCAACAAAAGAGTGTCATCAGCATAACAGACTAAGCTGTTGCCAGCGGGGAGAATGACATGCAGGACCATATCGTAGGCGAGGTTCCGTAAGAAGGGACCGAGATCCAACCCCTGTGGAACCCCGCATGTGATCTGCCTCCACCTTACGCTACCGTCCCTGCCCACGTAGCGAACATGCCTGTTGGGTAGATATGCCCCAATGATACCCTGCAGTAGGGGGGCACTGATGGTGGACTACCACCCGTCTAATCACATCCCATAGGATAGAGTTAAAGTCGTTGACTATATCAAGACTGACGGCCAATTCCACCCTACCCCACCGGGACAGTGACCGGTCGCGAAGAATCACGTCGCTGGTGAACAGCTGGTGAACAGCCGTTTCCAGCGGTCCTCAAAAGACTGCAGTGCATACACCCACGCATGATCCGGAATACCGCAGTAAGTCCAATGCAATGTTTTTAAATGTACCAACAGTACATTTAAAAACACACGTATCTGTAGGTCATACAATCATTTGTTCCGTACGTGAATCAACTTGTGACATGCAGCGCAGAGAGCTAAGCGATTAGCTATTGCGCCAAACGTCCCATCATATTGTGCTGTTTTTAATTCGAATGGCATTAAAATATTTACTGTGGTAATGACAATGCTTCCTTCTGTTGACAAATGCCTAGTTTTTAACTGAAATGAAATGATCCTTCTTTTAACGTTGCCCCACACTAAGATTTCTCCTGTGTCGTGGGTACGAGGGTACAGACATAAATTCCACACACAATACACCCAGACCCGGAACAACTACCTGCAGATCATACAAATATTTGTTCCGTTTGGGAATCGAACCCACTACCCGGAGCGCAGCAGCCGACTGTATCAGTCACTACACCAACCGTGCCGTCATTTCTGCAAGTAGGTTTCAAAAAACCTTCTATCGTCATTAAATGTTGATGAAGCGCGCATTTCCTACTGTCTCTGAGAAGAATAGCCGAAACAATCTCCAAGGTTTATTTATAAATACAATTTTTTGAGAAAAATTAGAGCAACGTCTGGAACAATCTTCCCATTGCGTTTTGGGATAACCTGTCCTGACCGTTCGTGCAAGCATGTCTGTGCAAGTCATCGTGTAGCTAAACCCTATTTTAGGGAGCTCAACGACCCATCGCACAACAATACTGTCAGCGTGACATTTGAGTTTTATTTCCGTAGCCCAAATTCGTTTGTACGATTTCATTCCTTGTGATATAAGTAAATTTTCCAAGATGTTGAATCACTTTACCCGGAGGCGATATTTGGTTTTATGCGTAATGATACCTCCAAAAAATGTTACACCTATATAGGCAAAATCAATGACGAGTGCATAAATTCGGTATTCTGTACTGAAATTATTTTCTTGGTCAATGTTGCCGATGATACGTATGAATTACATTTTTCTGATATTTATCTCTCAGGTAGTAAAACCAAATACAGATACAACTCGTAAATTAATTAAATGCGCGTGCTGTAATTTCTTCAGAACAAGCTTTTGCAAATACATAAGGATAATATGGCTAGAACTTTAATAAAATACCAGTAGACAAATATTCACTTATAAAAGGAAATTTCCGGATTTTCTTTTTAAGCTTAACAGGAAATTAACTAATCAAAACTCCTGGCGTAATGTTTTGTCTTTAGAAATTCTAGTCTTTTACAAGAAAATAATCATAGGTTTATTATTTGTTTATTATTAGTTGACTACAGGTATAAACGATCACATTAATCTCCGGTGAATGTGTTTAGCAGATGAACGTTTTTCGCAATATATCTTCTTCATTTCAATAATTGGAAGATTCCAAAACGAAAACATAATACCTTTGGCTTGGCTGCGGTGTTGTTGACGAAAAGACGTCGAGTCCGATTCAACGAATAAACTGATAGCTGTCGGTAGAACATCTCAATCTCTGGCTTAGTTGATGCTACACTGCCATCTTCGACCTTCAGCTTCATAATCCGACTTTACCCAATTGACATGTCTACTGCGAAAATTTTGAAGATTTGGTCTCAATCAATCCAAAAATTTAACAACAAAAATTCAACATCAACGTAGGACCACAGCGTCATGGCACTTCTTTATGCATTGATGTCAAGTCTATGTAATAATAATTTCATGTTTGTCAGAAAACAATAAGCAATTTTTAAAAATTGTGCATTCATCACATACATTGAAGCCATTTTATAATGCACCTTAACAAAACGCGAGTCAAGGGCACTGAATGATAAACGATTTGATTCAATTTTATTCATCATCATCATCATTTCAGCCGAAAAACATCCCCTGCTGGATAGAAGCCTCCCCCAAAGATTGCCACCACGACCAGTATGGTTTTCTGTTGTGGCCCATTGTGGGGTTTTTCCATAATCAAAAGGATATGTGTGAAATAAATACACGCAATAATTAAACATGCGATTGATTCTATAAATTCTATAATACACAATCAGAAATTGAGAATGATTAACACATAGGTCAACGGTCAACTAATCAATCAAAATCTCACATATAAAAATGTAGAAGACCCAAAATTATGTATTATAAAGATCATTACAGCAATTAGAGCTGTAAATAATGTCATATTGTATATATTAACATGTTAGAAATGAGTCATATATAATAAATATAATTATCTATATAAATAGTTATTAAATTCTATCAAGAGTTATATTCACTTTCATTCTTATGTCACAGAATAAAATAATATCTTATTTGTATATAAAAATAATAATGTTTCGCGGTGGGAACATGAAGCTCAAACGCAGGCAATACCGCGCGAGACAGGGTTTTCTTGTAGGAATTTTATAAAGAATAGCACGCCACGATTTGATCACAACAAATATCAATAGAACCAGCATGAAGTAATCGCAAAATTTACCACGTCAAAGGTTAATTGTATTCGATTTGGATTGTTTCAATTATTGAAACTGATGCATGCGTCATGCTCGTGAACGGGTGCCGTCTGTTGGGACTGGTCAGCCACGGGAAATAAATAATTATTATTATGCCTCTCTTTTTACGGGTTTATATCTAAGGTTATTGCAATGGGTGCTAAATGGATTGAATACTAAGAAAAACGGAAAAAACGGCGTCTGCCTTTTAACCTTTAATGTGAAATTCTGTGGCAGATGGTGAGTTGCCACTCACAAGATGGGCCCCCTAAATGGCCACCACTACCGGCGATAAGGACCAATACCGGTGTGAGCGGCTAGGGGTGTAGAGAGGTGCAGCACCGGTTTCACCATCGCGCGTCTCGAAGACTCGGAGCGGGTTTCCCCGTTATTACGCCATTAGACACGTCCACCCCCGAGAGCTATATGCTCTGGCGGCCCCCCTCTGATCGGCCAACTAAGGCAAGCCAGAGTTGAAAATCCCATGGGCACTCATGGGGTACCACTCCAACCGACCAATAAAGGTAAGCTGTAGATGAGGCCCTGACCGACTCTCTGGAGCATTCAGGTACGCAGTGTCGCCACTCAAATTCAGCTCGCCACAAACTACCCTGCGTTCGGTAAGCTTCTGAATATACTTTTTTTCTTATGATGATCTCTTTTCATATCAAAGGGTAGGAAGAAATCAATCAGCTGCTTTAATCTGTCCTCCAGGATTACCTTATCCCATGGTGAGATAACGACTGCCCCGAGGGGTAAAAAAATCGTGTGTTACAAATATTTTTTTAAACTTCTACTGCTTAGTCCCCCGAAGTTCACCACAACGACTGAATCGGGGTTTTATTACGAGTAAAAATGTTTCTTTCTTTATAGTAGATTTAGTTCTCCCTCCTACCTTAAAAAACGTTTCGAATTCCTTGGTGATACTCATTCCCGAATCCTAAGATCATCAGAAAACCTAAGGCTTAAAATGCCAATGCATTCTACAAATTTTATTGATAAATCCTTCACGGTTCAGGCCGCTCGTTTGTGGAATGCATTGCCGATCTCAATTAGACGGGCTCAGTCACTACCGGTATTCAATAGACTAGTGAGAGAACATTACTTGTCACTATAATTATTATTATTAGTATTATATTTCTTGCTTTTACTCTGCCTTTTGTTACATCTTTGATGTCAGTTGTCCTAATTTTGTTTATACTTGTATATTTATATATTTTATATGTGTATATATTACCATATATGTTTATCATTATGTATGTAGTGTATTTATAATTTTCATTATTTACATATTTATTATTTAAGTTTAAGGATATTTATCTGTGTGCACCATAGACTACCCCATATCTTGTCCAGTAATTATTTTTTTTTCCATCCTAAGGTTGCCTGGAAGAAATCGCCGTGTGCGATAAGGCCGCCCATTGTACTCTATATTCAAAGTGTTACTTTTTATTGTACTTTTTTATAACTGGTGTACAATAAAGAATATAATAAATAAATAAATAAAAAATACAATATTTTCTGTATTATGGATAGTATACTGACTTAAATTTATATGACGCTACACTCAGGCCTCGAAAAATGATGTATCTGTATAGGACATAATTTTATCCCGAGTAAAATGTATACTGCGAACCTTAACGTACTAAAGGCTAGGACCAATTGGGTCATCAATTACATCAGAAATAAATGATATTGTGCTTATTATTACTTATCTTTACACTTATTGTCTTCTTCACGGTCAAGTATAAGTAATCTTTTTTTTATTTGGTTTCATTTTCGGACTTTCAGTCCATTTGGTTAGTATACAAAACTAATATTAGTACTTACATCTGCCAAGAAGAGTATTATTTGATAAAACTACACCACAGTGGCATGTAGGCGTATCTAATGTCCCATTATGGGGCTGTCCCACCCGTCTGCTATAGTTCTTAGGATGCTGTTCTGGCACGAACCCTGCGCTTGATGGAGGCGCATCGCTTCCGCATGATAGCGTGAAAAATTCGTGCTACGGCAAACATGCACGGATAGGCAGAGGCGCGACAATCCCATCAGCACCCTAAATGAATTATTGTATTGTACTCGTAAAGCGCTGTATGCCCTTTGCGTGTAGTTAACCCACAGACCACATGTGTAAAATGATTGACAATACGCTGCGAAATGGTCGCCTTTACTTGAACCGTGCATTTTGCAAATCTCCGAGCCATAAGGCATAAGTAAGTACCTGCATATCATGTGAATACGTAATGAAAGCAATTCTCAAAAATCTTACTAACAACCATTAATTTTATTAAGTTTGCGGTCATAGTCAACAAATTTAACTAAAGCATTCTTTATTACCGTTTTGGGCTCACTTCATTTGATGTTAATAAAATCAACTCCAACCATTGGGGTTTGTATTTTGTTCGAACAGTTTAATTAGTCGTTCTATAACGGTAAAACATAAAATTGAGATAAAATTTATTTGATTGAAACTACTTTTCCAATCCTTGTGTAGTGATTATATTAATTGGTCTTTTGAAATCTGTTCCTTTCAACAAAATAGCTTTAATACATGCTCATTGATTTCAACCAGCTGAACCAAGACGAATAATATTATTTCTTGCCTATTGCCTTAAAGCGAAAGGGGAAAGGGAAAAAAACTCTTTAACAAAAACAAATCTTAAAAAAACATTGCGCTGATAACTAAAATAAAATATGTTAAGCTTCCATTTTTTGGCAATGTTCACCCAGTATGTACTGAAAAAATATAGAATTTATAATGTTAAATCGCCCATTATTGTTTCTTTAGTCGCAATCGCAACATACCGTCTATGCTACTTCTTTGCTATCATGATCTCGGAATATATCGGTACTCATTGCCTTTTATGGGTTCACATTGAGTTGGAAAATGTCGGAAGGCTCTCCTTACAAAATATACAAATTTATCAGTACACCCTTTTACCAATGATTGATTCTTAACAGGATGATGGAGGATGAGCTTTTTATACAAACTTTAGGTGTTTCTGAATTTATTGTAGACTTATAATAATTTGAAGATATTCACTTTATAATTAGACTTTGTTCCTTTACTTACTACGCAGATAAAGCTCTGCTTGCTGCGCCTTGCCTTTATGGGTAACAATTATTTACGCAAAGAGTATTTGATTAAATTGGTAATATTATCTTATATTGAGCTTTTATATCTACTGATACAGCCAAGCAGACGATAAAGTGAAACGTTAAATAAGAAATGTTCAATTTAAAACCAAAGATTTATTTGTTTTATAAACGTTAATCAAATCACCAGAGGTAGATATGAATAATTTTCGAAATGAAATATTGAACTACGTTTATATTACACGCCATTATGGTAGACATTATAAATATTACCAACAGTAAACTTATTGACATCCCCACATCATATCAGGATTTCAACCGACTACCACAGTTTGAGATTTGCACTAATATCCATCTTATTTAAGGCGAAAGCAATACACGTTAATATTTCAATAAAAATCTGATTAAAATAAAACACTTTTAAACGGATTCTATCGCGTATATTTTAGATTTTTGTTTTTCTTGACCTTTCGAACACTCTGCAGGGTTCGTGGTCGCAGGATGACTAAGGTGCCAGGCGTCGTTACAGATTTTAAAAAGTGATTTTATTTTTGCATAACCCTTAGACATTATTATATAAATCTCACCTCAAAATGTTCCTGTCTCACAGAACCTATTGATTCCCTCCTTAACGAATATGATTAAGGCTAAAACAAAGACTGTGTCTTAAAAGCCCTTTTACACAGTGATGTCTTATGTTTTCGCGAGTATTACACATTATAATATAAACACTTTTAAACGGATTCCATCACATATATTCTGCGTACAACCTGCGTGCAACCACGAATCCTGCAGTGTTCGAAATGTCAGGAAATACAAAAAATCTAATATATACGCGATATAATCCGTTTAAAGTGTTTTATCATAAGCCCCAATCATATTATACCATAGATATGTTACGTCCATATTAAATGGCGTGCAAAACGCAGTCTCGCTGTATGTAGGTATAATGCTATAAAACTAAATACGAGAGTAAAAGAGATACCTATCGAACATGAGAACACGTGTACTCGATGTCTTTGTCGCACCTGTGATAGAATATATGTGTTGTCTCTTTTCTTTGCTTGGCCTGTGTTTTGTTCGAGAATATTATTCTATAAATAATTTGAATAGTATTTTAATTAAAATATTTTATATAGTTTGTTACTCACGTGTGGTATGAGATCCCTTTTTCTTTATTTATTTCTGCTTGATAGTTTGTGCATTGTCTATACGCACGACGCCATTGTTATTACTTAATAAAACAATACAGATTGTGACAGTGTGTGCTCGTTGTCCTGTTATGGGTGAATCAGTTCGCGCAAGGTGCTACAATTGGAGGAGTTTTGGTTCTTACTTTTGGCGCGCATGTAACATATCTACTTCTTTTAATATATAATATCATTGATAAGCCCTGATTACGTTTTAATTGCAGCTTGAAAAAATAGTTGTTTTTATGTAATACTAACATGGAATTTAGCTGTTTTAAGTGACTACAAAGCAATTTTGTTTAGTAAGTTACAAGAAATTGCTTTACTTTATGACATATTTTGGCACATTGAGTGTACCTAAGTTTACCTAAGTGTGTATCTACCTATTTATCTATCTATCTATCTATATGTGTGGCATCTAGATCAAGAATACAGCACAACTCCATCTCCTCCCGTGGACGTCGCGAGAGGCGACTAAGTCTACAGTTTTAAGTATATATTAAACCATGCCCTTTGAAAAGCAGTCGTAAAATTCCACTTGCAGATGAAAACGAAAGAATAACCAGAGTAAAAAGTTTCTGTTCGGTTCCAAGCGTTTTCTGACCAAATCGTTAAGCGGTAATGCATTAGACCTTAAGTTTTTTTCCACTCATAAACAGAAAAAAATAATAGTAGATATCCTAATAAATAAAGCTCGTCCACTTGGTGAAGAAGGAAGTAATACCGTTCCTATCATTAGCATATGCAAAGTCAGGAGTCCAAATTAGTTGTTCAAAAATCGTCACATATTTTTAACATGAAGTAATTTTCTTCAACTTATTAGTCATTTTAATAACTGAAGTGTCAGGTTGATTTGGAATTAATTAAACTTCTTCAAGAAGATCACTTATTTTCAAATTTTGTACGTTGTTAATAATTCAAATATTGACACCGATTTTCTTTAATTGACAAAGTTTAAGTAAAATATGTTTAGCTTTAGTCAGAGACATTTCTTATTTTCTTTTCAACTTCATTATTGTATAGAGTAAAATCGTACCTAAATTGCTCTAACAATATATAACAAATATAATTCAATTGATTTGGACTTCAGACATAACTAAATTATTATTGTTTTTGATGACTTTGTTTGAAAGCCAAAATATCGTTCACAATAATTGAGTAATTGTTACTCGAAGAACAACTTAACAGAAATATCTAAACAGCTTTTTACATTATGGCAATAAAATCCATAGTCATTTTAAAGTTTAAGTCCTTCTGTAAACATTGCACACTTCACGGCGTTTACTACTTCTATAAAGCTTCCAGCTGGAGTGTCTACATTTTATGGAGTATGATCATAGCATCGAGCATGGTGTTGTGCGGTTTCCTCGGACATATGATATGGGAGAAGTTTGTTATCGACCCTACCTTGACTGTGGTATGTAGCAGTTATCATTATCATAGTATTCATATAAAAATAGATTTAAGTATGCTTTCGCAATGTTATAATTTCAAGCTTCAAAGAATAAAACAAAATGATATACCATCGCATGGGGTGTGGTTGGGTTTTTTATCTTAAAGAAAACTAAAAATACATACGTTGAATTAATAAAATTACCAAGTGCCTTTGTTTTGAGATTTTAATCCTAACGTTTTGCCATCTGCTTACAATACGTAGTTCTGTAGACCAAACATCTTACACGTTAGGTAAGCTTTCAAATTTTCTTCAAAAGCAGGAGGAAAGTCGCTGACAGATATATGCTGAAAATTATATGTATGTCTACAAAGGCGTTTGAGCGGTACCCAGGTGAAATATAGCGGTACCTTTAACGTACTTTTAGACTTGTAATTTAATGTTCAAAAGATATTAAAACTTATGTGATGGCGAATAGACCTTATGCACGATATTGGCGCTTTAAGTATTAGTTAAGTAAAACAATTGATAACGGCAGAACGGCAGCAATAATATAAATACTTCGAGAAAAAGAAAACACACTTTATACAGTGAGAAGGTAGTATAAGGGGTTTAAGGACGTGCATATTTAAATACATAAAGTATTTCAAGGTAATGATAAATCGTTAACAATGGTGTGTGTTATAAATATCAAATACTAGGTCACGTCTTTATATGTACATAATTTATAGACTATTAGTTCCCGCACAACGTCTAATAACTTAGTCTTATTCCATTGATCAGTAGATGCCAGTGTGGCGAATAATCGTATGCAGTTCGTGGCTGCAATGGATAATTCGACAAATTAGGACCTCAGAGGAGTACACTTATGTGGAATACTTTGCAGACAAATTCGTGGCAGGTAGAATAAGTTGTAATTTTTTAGATAATATTAATCCACTAAAACAACATAGTATTAAAGTATAACTCATTCTTACTCTATGAAATGGTAGGTATTCTTACTAGATAGCTACGAATTTAGCGTATTTGAGGCGGAGCGGCCTTCAAGTTATGAACCGTTCAAAACCTTCACATGAAGGATACTTAATTCTAGATGATAACATCTTAACGGTAAAAAGGGTAAGAGGTTCTTTGTAACAAAGGGAATGGATATTGAGGGCAAAAATACGTCAAATAAGTTTTTTATTTGTCTAGCAAACAAATGTTTAAATAAAAAACTTGAACTTTGAAAACAAACATATTTTTGCAGTATATGTAGACACAGTTTCACTTGCACAAGTTTGCATGAACAATATCTGCCTGTGAAACTGGGTTAATATAATGTAAATTACCTGTAGATTTTAATTCTGACTTTTGACAGTCCGGGGCCATAAAAATCTGTGAACATTTTAAATTAAGAAGTGGGCACGACCTGCAATGTATATATCTCAAAATCCAACAGTAAATACGGCTGAAAGGTGAAAAAATAAAACCTTTTGTTGTTTATCTAGGTTTTAATTACTGAAATTAAACTTTCCTGGAAAGGTTGTGATTCTTGGCTTTTGTTACATTTGAGTCAATAGAATATTATTTGGAAATATTTGTTACACAAAGCCGAAAGTAACTTTGTGAGAAGGGTGTTTTATTACAGAAAATTGTGGCAAACGAGCTGAAGGCTAAGGTGACTACTTGCCTAACTTATAAGGTACATTATAACAATAGTCGGTTTCTCAGATCTCTTCGCAAATCAAATGTCAGAAAACCTTTTTACTTTTAAATGTAAATACATATAATTAAAGTGTTTGAGTTCAGTTTTGTAATATTGACTGATTGAACGTCTATCACTACTACCGTTTCATGACGACCCACAAGATCTTAGCGGGAAGACTCCCACGAGGTATGTTGTTTTTGCGACAAAATACTATAGCTACTGATTCTGATAATGATACTAATATTAAGGACTGAGAGAACTTCCATACAAACTTGCCGTATAAAAATCATTATATCGGTCTGGTCGAGTAACTGTCCTAGAAATTTGGAAGGGAAGAAGTCATTCCGCGGTACTAACATTACACATTCATAAAATTTCGGTTTCAGGTAGAAACCACTCACTACTCTATGGTAAATATACCCTTTCCCGCGGTGACAGTTTGCGATACCGAGAGCGTGTACTTACCCAAGACTCAAGAGATCACTGAGTTACTGTAAGTATTAAGCTAGTATTTTAAAGCCTGGTTGACCCTGACCAGCATTAGATATATGATACGACTATAACAGGATCAGGGTTCGATTCGAAAATCGAAATGGGAAGTTAACAATTACACGCAATCACAATTCAACTTAAATATTGCAACGTTAATGAAATTTTTCAGTGAGTGTTCTCACATTTCCTCAAGTAATATAATACCGTTAAAATAATTTAAAACTACTAAGACTAGATGGAGCAGTAGTCGGAAAAACATGTTTAGCTATCACATCAGTAAGATGACTTTGAACGCTAATTACATTAATACCTACCGTTAAAAATGTTGAAAAAGCTATGGCCTCTTATGTATAAAAAATGTGTGAATTGGACATAGGGAATGAATATGTTTCAAAGTCTTAGGAGGGTTTTACTTAGAAAGCTGGACTAGAAAGCTGCATTACATTTTAGTACAGCTAGGTATTTAAGGCATGACCAGGACACCGCACAGCACACGCTCGAGGCGTGCCCTGCGTGGGCCGCTGAGCGGCGGATCCTGGTCGATCGGATCGGGCAAGATCTCTCTCTGCCAGCAGTAGTGTCGGCTATGTTGGCAGAGCACGAAAACTGGAATGCAGTGGTCTCCTTCTGTGAGAGCGTCATGCTCCAGAAGGAGACCGCAGAGCGGGATCGGGAGAGGGCCGATCCCGCTCGAAGAAGAAGGAGACGGCGCCGGGGTAACAACCGCCCTGGCGCCTAATTCCGATACGCCTGAAAACCCCTGCCGTTGCTATAAGGTGGGCGACCTCTGGGTTCGCGGGTGCGTAGATTGGGGAATCTGCGTGCCCACACCAAGCGACCCAAGAGAAGACGGTAGCACGCATGTGGTCACGCGCTGCCGTGAGACGCTTTGGGGGATCCTTTACAATCCCCCTGGGGGGGTGACCGCTTTACAGTCACCCTCTCCGAGATGTGCCAATAGGCGTGGCACCAGTGGGTGGCTCTAGTGTGATCATACGAGGACCTGGAGCCTCCCTTAGGTGCCGAAGATGACCGCTCCAGTGGTTTTAGCCGGTAGGAGTCCGGCATACCCCTTCGTCCTTCCCCGGGGCGAAGGAAGTTCATGATGAATTTCCACTGGGCATCAATAAAAAAAAAAAGGTATTTAAGGCATCCATAAGATTTTGTCAATAGGAAATATACGTGTCGTGGCTAGGGGAAGTATGATGACTTCCAGGATGACGAAGACTGCGGGGCGACATTGGATTAGAAGGCCTGGCAATAGTTGAGAAATAGAAGTAGGCCTAGCTCAGCTGCCGGCGTGGGCTGAACAGATCATCATCCTCATCAATAAATAGATATATAGACGAAATAGTCGGTGTCAATTGGCAGTGGGCTTAGTATCAGCCGAAATTAATAATAAATCTAATCCAAAATATTTGCATATTGCTATTTTTCTGTTAAATGAGATCTGAACACTGAAAAGGTTGTTTTTAATCTTCAATCTACAGATTGGATTAGATTAATTATTAATTTCGGGCGTTAGTCTGTCGATTGACCGACGGTGGATTGACAAATGTATATGGAGCGACTGGGGAGTCTGGATGACTGAATAAAATACGAACATACCTACAATAATTGACATCTGAATTGAATTAGGTTTAATCATTAAAGTTCACCCTCAAATGTTTCTCTTCCAACATCTTTACAGTAAACCTAATTAAGTTTCATTGACAATTAAATTTCACCGGTATTTTCTCGGACATAATTCGGTGAGCGCATTTAAATTAACGTGCCCACAAACATACTCAGGAATTAAAGTGTGCTGATTTGAAAGATTTTTTGGTGCATCTCTTATTTAATCGTGTGCCATTTATACATCAGTTTTTATTTATTTTGACAGTTGGGCTCGGGCATGCATCAGCTAACTATGGAGCATCTCTTTTGTTGTTTGACAGTGAATTTATAATTAGCTAGCATTTTTCACTCAGGGGACGCTATATAGAGACGAATTCATAGGTTGTATTTAGATTTTGATTGAGATAAAAATGTACCATCGATTTTAATTCAGACGTACATATACAATCATTAAGTATTCTATCACAGTAATTTCACGTGAGATGCGACTAAATACACCAACAAAATATTTTTTGAAATTATAACGAAATAATTTTTCATATAGATACGATGTGTAAGTCACATCGTCTAAATAAGAATAAGATAAGAAGTGAGCATCGAGATATTACGGTATATTATTTTTAATATTATTCGCCAGGCTTCTTCGCGGCTACAATATGACTGAAATCCAAGAATTCTACAAAAGCTTTACAGACGTCAAACGTAAAGACTACATGCCTGATCCTTATATTAGAAAGATGCATTCCTTACTCGAGGACATTGGATACACTTTGAAGTTCCTGCTGGATACGGTGATAATTTAAACTAGTTGTTTTATGTACACAATTAAAAGTGAATCCTTCATAAGCTGACCTTTTCATCTTCATTAGCAATAGCTAAACGGGGCTAGGACCATACTTCTGGTTTGTTAGTCTAACAGCCTAATGCCCCTTTGAGGCCCAACCAGCAACGTTGCCATCTTGGGCCTGTCATCATATCAGCCACAGGATGTCCTCTGCTGAACAAAGCCGAAACTTCCCGAAACACCCATGTCGTGGTGTTCCCTATATTACAGGATCAGCTTAAAGCATCGCAAGCAAGCATTACTGATCAAATGTTTGTTAGTTTGAATCCCGCCTGTCACAGTTTTAGCGGTTACCCTCTTCTAGCACGAACATAATATTCAGTTTGTCTTGTTCTTGCTTGTATTGTATTAAAAGGGATTATCTTATATTATACATACTTGCATGCACACAGACACACAGACAGTAAAAAATAGAGGATGTTTTTAAATGTTTGCTCTTATTTTTATTCAGTGAAACATCGCTCTAATATTAATAAGGCTTTATTCTACAATATTCTTATTTTGCACTGGCGGTATCTAATAACCAAAAAGCAATCTAGCAATGATGTTTTTTCCGTTCGCTATATGTGGGTAAATTTACATTTAGACTTATTTTCTCGCAAAGATGTCACAGATATTGTCAAGATGTCACGGTAAATATCCGAAAATATATCTCAAATTTGATAGGATAAATAGCATTGGATCCTTTCGGAACACCACATATTATATTGGCTTTGCATATGGAAATATGATTCACCTCAAAGCAATTTTCGAAGAGATAAAAACAACCCAAATTATTAGTCACCGTTCATATAATCAAACGTTCAAGGTCCTCCGATATTTTTATACATATATCGTTACTACTGCCCTCAAATATATAAAATTTTCTCCTCAAGTTCAAGAGGCCCTGCAATGACATGATAGTGGAATGTAGCTGGAGGTCAAGACCACACAACTGCTCCGATATGTTCAGACCGGTATTCACAATAGCAGGACATTGCTGCCAATTTGATATACCATATTTTAAGTAAGTATGGTACGAGTTTGGTAGAGAAAATGAATCTGAATACTTAGCGTAGTTCCTCTCACAGCCAGATTTATCGACGACCCGATAATAATGGTGGATTTACGTACGTACGACGTATTTACGCGAAACTTGGGTAAGGCCAGTGTCTAGCAGTCAACTAAGCTTTCATTGGAACTTCGTCGCTGATTTATTTAACTTTGCCTATTAAGTAATTTTGTCGGTATTTCAAGTAGTTTAATTAAACCATTTAATAAATAGTATTTTTAATTTCATGGTAGTCTACAAGGTACCTACACTTAATGCAATGTGGTATTATCTAACAGTTGACATGTTGGTTGAAAACAATCGCATATATGTACGCTAAATACGTAGAAATAAATTTGAAAAAGCATATATTCGAATGAAATAATAACTAATATACATAGGAATACCATTTTTTTTACTAGTGATACAGAAACATACACAAGTTCTACAAATATCGATACGTTCATCACATTTCACATTAGTTCATAATATGAACTAGGTATGTTATACCTATTAGAAGCTAAGGTCCTATCGGAAGACCAGCGCAATGCTGAGATAGGAGCCTATTCTGATGTCTCATACAAAAATCTGTTTGCATACTTTTTAATTTAATTTGATATTTTGCAATATTCTGTGTTGTTGTTTACAATTATTTTCTTGTTGTGTGCGATCAGAATAAATTTATTTCTTTCTTTCTTTCAAAATAGGAATGTTATGATATTATAATTTCTCTTTTTCTATACTAGAAGGAAAACATGAAGCTGAAAACGGCTAAGTCAATATTCAAAGTCTTAAATGTATCCCATTAAATAATTCGATAACTATCACGATGCGTAAGTATAATACTAAGTGATACCAAATTCCAACTTAACGGAAAATAGCATTATTTTTTGTCAATACAAAATGAAATAATTTCCAATGCAACACCTTAACTGAACAGCGATTATATTGTGCAATATTTTCAGGCGACGCGCCGATAATCAGATAAACTTCATTGCCGGAGTAGACTCGACTGAAGCATTGGATGTTATAGTCGAGGGACAGCGCAAGTCCGTTAGTGAAAATGACTCTGATGGATATCCATTGGTGAGTGATAAAAAATAAAAAAAGGATTCATATTAAAGTTTGATAAAATGAATCGTGTTTTTATTATGGGTAAGTTCGGAAAATTAGTCGCTTTAATCTGATCTACAATATAAACGCGACTCCGTGGCACTTACATTTTTAGGAATAAAAAATACCCATTTCAAGAATTCTAAATATTTTATTGATGCAGGTATTCTAACTATGCTCAGATTACATTTGAGACATAGTTGTAAATATATCTTTTAATAATTAAGATTTGAACTGGCAAAGTGGACTCTAAATGTCCATTAAAGTGTTCAATAAAATACCTCGCGCACTAAAAGATACAAAAAACAATAATATATTTAAAAATAAATTTAAAAAATACCAAATAAAAAAGTGTTTTTATAACTTGCAAGAGTTTTTTGAAGATAAGAGTGACGAGTAGATTAAAATTTCTAGCATAATAAATAATTTTAATATTTTAATTTTCAACTTATGGCTAATGTTTTGTTTGATGCTACCTTCTTTTCTATTCAGTTTAATCTGATATTCTGAGTTCTGGGCCAATACTTCCGCTGCCGTATTATGGTACATTTCTAACGTTTAGTAACAATATACTCACATAAAGCCTCTTACTAAAACTGCTGCGCCCTAACAGGGTTTCATGTTGTTTGTAAACTTATGCTATGTAACACCTTCTATGTACACATGAAAGCAATAAATACTTTGACTTGACTTGACTTGACTTGACTAAATAATTATCTAAATATGTGGGTGTATTTTACTAATTGGGGAAGTCTGATAAATATGGGCTTATTGATAAGCTAATATCAGATTTGCACCTTTAAGGTCACCTAATAAACTGATCCGAGGAAAGTATAAACAGGCAGTATAAGATTACGTTCTAGAACGTATTAGCAACATGAAAATTGGCGATATATTTTTAAATTTTGTAGGAATAAATAAATCAAATGTTTTTTTTTCATCGTTAAAATTTATTCAATATTTGCAAAATATTTACAATGTAAAGTTTTGGCTCATTACATAGCTAAGCTCTATAAATAATACGAGTCTTGATTAATTCCAGCTGTATGTATATGATCACAAAGACAAAGTAACACTCATCGACAGTTACATCAGTCTGACGCCAGAGTCGTACTTCGATGTCAACATATACGTTTGGGCAATCGATTCATCGACCAATGTCAAATCGCTTTCGCTTTCTGGGAGGAAATGTATATTAGAAACGGTAAGTCATAATGATCAAAATTGGACTACACAGTTACGTCAAGTTAGTCGAAAGATGCCACATTTTGCCACAGATTGCCACAGCGGTAACGGTAATTTTCTTCCGAGTACCACTAAGATTGCACTTGCACAGTCTCTTCTTCTACCTATACTCGATTACGCTGCTGTCAGCTATCTAGATCCCACCCAGGAGCAATTTGATAAGATTAAGCGACTTAAATTTTTTTGCATATGATTTATATTTGGTTTACGCTAATATCGTGTCACAATTGCGTTGAAGCTCAAATGGCTACCAATTTGCCTTCTCTGGAATTCTAATATACTTTCACTTCTATGTACTGTAATCCTTACTCAAAAACCGTTTCGAGTTCTTCGGTAACACTCATACGCGATTCCTGATGACCTTAATCAGAAAATTTGAAGCTCAAAATGCCATTACATTCAACAACTTTTTATAACAAATCCTTTACGATCCAAGGAGCACGTTTGTCGAAGGCACTATCGGTAGCAATAAGCCGTGCTCAATCTCTGCCAGCCTTAAAAAGTCTGGTAAAAGGTCATTACTTGTCGCTTTAAATTTTAGTGCTCCTGATGATTTAGATTTGCTTTCTTTCTTTCACAAATTCATTATGTATGTATGTTTGTCATTTTTTTATATATACTTGTTGTATATTTATGCTCTTTATGTATTTAGTATAGTAAAATTTATTTATATGTGTATATAGTTACACCCCAGACTGCCTCATTTCTATTTCTTCTCTTCCATCCAAAGGTAACCTGGAAGGGATTTTTTTGGAGACATCTCATTTATTTTAAGGTCTTACATCTCATCCATTTATACAGTGAGTTTCTAATCTCTTCCTACAGCGACTAAAGTTAATAGTAAACGTATAGCTCAAGACCTGGCCCCACCCGACTTCATAAATAAAGTTTTTTTTTTCCTTTTCAGTGGTTTTAATATTTTTATATCGTGTAGGGTTATTGAAGTCTAGTTATAGAAGGTATTTTTTTTGTTAACAGTTTTATTTACGTATTAATGCTATGCATAAATTTAGCATATGTATCTGTACTATTATCTATTTTTAAATCAGTTTTTATCACGGAATCTTTCAGTTAATTTGGTAAAATACCCAATTCTATGCCAAAATTTAGAGGAGTCAAGTTTAGAATGACTACTTCTCAAATTATTTTAGTAGCGATACCTCTATTTACTCCATTGGGGGTAGTCGATCTTGTTTAGTATATTTAACTGGAGAAAGACATGGGCTTATTTGTATGACCTCCAGATAAAGAAAAACAAGTTTTAAAGAAGGTTAAACATAATAATCTAAAATGTGTATTATAATATCTCAGATTTCTTAACACAAAAATAATAATTAATCAGCTCGTAATGATTTTCAGTTCATTCAGAAAAAAAAATATCTTAAATATATGATTTTTTACATTTACATTATTAACGATTTTTATTATTATTATATATTATATTAATTTGTAAACTAACAATGACATGATATTCTTTTAATTTATTATGATAGCTCCTAATTATGTCGACCTTCTTTCAATTTAGACGCCTCAAATATTGAGGCTAAACATGACAGAACTTTTATAATGTTTGTTATCTTGCATGATTTGTATGAACACCATGTCTATAAAATTAATTATCCTATCTTACGAGTTCTCATTTCTCACAATTTCCTATTACTCGCACATATACATCTCAAAACAAAACAACTTCAAAATTTGTGTTAAAAATAATTACAGACTTTGGCCGTCGCCGTTATAATTACCTGTGCAATTTATCTACGTCTATAGGATAGGTTGTTGTCGCACCCATTTCATTCTTCTTATCTTTGATTGTAGATTAGAAAGATATAACTACGTTCTTACTAAGGGTGCAAAAAGGATTATTTATGGCAGTATTGGAGTACGTTATGGTTACAAAGCAGCAGTGACATTTTCTTCTTAAGCATGAACGCCGAAATTATTTTGTTTGATCTAACTAGTTGTACAAACTATTAAGATTTACTAAATTATATAAAAAGTAAATTTTAACAGTTAACAAGCATATAGAAATAATAGAACAAGTAGAAAAGATTTACCAACAACCACGTTAAATCGATAAACTTATTATTTGACCATAGCTCTAATAAACTTTTTTGAAAGTTAACCTATATGTAAGGAACGTATAATTTGGAATTTTAAATAAAAGTTTAGATATAGTGTCAAATTAACAAATGTTCTAACATCTAAATCCCGCTCTGATCGCGGGCACTTCAAATAGATTAAAATTTCATGGTCAGTCAAACTAAATCAGTAAGCTAAACGTTTCAATAATTCTGGCTAATGTAAGTGTGCATGTTATGTCACATTCATGAATGTGTTGTATAGGTTTATTATGTGTGGCAGGTCCGTGCGTATCTAATAATCGTTTTACACTAAAGTATTGTTAAAAAAAAGCTATTTAAACAGTATATTTATGGATTTATTTTTGTTATGTAATTTAGTTTACATCCGTCACGACCGACCTATAACAGGTTCAGTTGAAAACCAGTGCCAGGCACTAGCTATTTGACATCAAGCTGAACTGAACCTACTTGGCTTAGACGTTGGGCACATAACAGCCGATTTTGTAATAATTGAAAGAATAACTATTGTTTTTTTTTGTACGTATTTACGTTGTGAACGTACGTACGGGTTTGTGACAAATAAATTATTTTCTTTATTTGTTTCTTCCTAAGTCAGATATAAATTGTGAAATAATTTCATCTATATTAATTGAAGACTATTATGTTATATTTTGCTGAGTTTTTTATTCAATATAGAATAAACATTATGATAAAATATGATCAATAGTTTTAAAGAAGGTTTTTCTGCAGTAGAAGTTACGAACGTATTAACAAATTAATATAATATACCACAGATGCTTTATGAAAAACATAAACCGCTATACTTTCATACTCAGCAAAAAAAAGAAAAAGAAAATCTACTTCTAAGTTAAAAAGAAAGATCTGCGCGCACAATCGAAAAACAGGAACGTTGTAACAAAGAAATAAGGTTCTGTTCCATGGCCAATGTCTCTGAATGATCATGTTTCAGTATATTTTGTTATTTCAGTTACATTAAATCTGTTGAAGCCAATCAAGAGTAAAATATGTTTGCATGATACCTATGAGAAATAAGGCCTCACTAATACTAACAGTTTAATTTTTACTAACGGTTCAAATCTATGCAAACGTTATGGTACGTTAAATGAAATTTAGGTGTGTATATTTGTACGTGTATTTGTTCTCAGGACCAAGGAGCAGGTGCTGGTTTTCATGCGGGTTGCATGACGCGCCTTATTTTGAGGAGAGTGGTAAACCGCTGCAGATGTTTGCCTTTTGATTATACTTGTAAGTCTATCTATTCTTTTTTTACTGCTTCAGAATTTCGCTGTCTCCATCTTTCCTAAAAATAACGTGATCTAGTTATACGTTACAATGATTAAAATAATTAGGTTTAGGTTGATAATTAGTGAAATAGTGAATTTATGATTATTGAACAGCGATGAACTATTCATAGATGAAAATAAAGAAAACAAACAATTTCCTTAATATTTGTGTAGTTGCCATATTATACATTAAAAGACAATCTCAAATCTACTTTACTGTACACATCTCTTTCTCGTGTTGGAAGTCGTTAAGAACATATTTAGTAATACATATAACTTCAACCAAACTTACATTTGGTATTCAAAATACTCATTGAATTATGGTAATATCGACCTGTAATTTAATATTAAGTTAACATATCCAACGTTTTGTATCCTAAAACAGTTATTGAGGACTGTAAAGTTAACTCTTTTTTGATTAATTTTATGATCAAAGGGACATATATACTTTTCTGGCTTTTGGGACTCATAATGAACATAGTCAGTAGCGCAATAGACATTAGCAAGATAAGGTCAAAGTCAGTGCCAATAAATCAAACTACTGCATAAAAATCGAACTAAGACAACCCGATCGAGCCAAGTAGATTTTTGAGTGCAAAATAGCTCTTCAAGTAAAGTAATAATTCTCTCTCTCTAGCTAACTGTGTTTTGCTTATTATACAATCCATTCCTAGTCCCTGTTTTGTGTCGGTTTCGCTCGCTGAGTGACCTTGAGCTTTCTTATGAGGCCCATTGTGAGTGACCACGTCTCTGTTCCATATGTCATCACTGGTAACACACACTGGTTAAAGACTTTCGTCTTGAGGCATTGCGGTATTGTTGACGAAAAGACGTTGCGAAGTTTCCCTAACGCTGCCCAGCCGAGTCGGATTCGACGATTGACCTCTTTCTCGAAGTTGGACCTACCTAACTGGACAGTTTGTCCCAGGTAGACATACTCGTCAACAACTTCGAGAACAGAGCTGCCAACGGATATTGGGATGGGCACAACATGGGCATTTGACATGACTTTCGTCTTGCCCATGTTCATTTTAAGGCCCACCTGTTGGGAAACCCTTGAGATCATCGAGCATTGTGCTGAGCTCTTGCAGCGATTCTGCCATGACTACGATGTCGTCGGCAAATCGAAGGTGAGTGATATACTCGCCATTGATGTTAATGCCGAATCCTTTCCACACCAGCAGCTTGAAGGCATCCTCCATTGCAGCGGTGAACAGTTTCGGGGAAATTACGTCCCCCTGTCTCACACCTCTCTGCAATGGAATTGCCCCCGTGCTCTGTTCATGTACTCGGACCGACATGGTGGCGTTTCTGTATAAGCACTTCAACACTTCAATATACCGATAGTCAATCTGGCACCGCTGCAGAGATTGCAGCACTGCCCAGGTTTCGATCGAATCGAAGGCTTTCTCATAGTCCACAAACGCCAAGCATAGTGGCAGATTATACTCCTCGGTCTTCTGTATAACCTGCCGCAGCGTATGGATGTGGTCTATGGTACTGAAACCTTTTCGGAAACCGGCTTGTTCGGGAGGCTGGAAGTCATCAAACCTGCGCTCGAGACGATTCGTGATGACCCTTGAAAACAGCTTATAAACATGGCTCAGAAGTGAGATGGGTCTATATTCTTCAATAGGGTGGTATCACCCTTTTTGAAGAAGAGCACCACCTCACCTGTGTTCCACGCTTCCGGCGTTGTGCCCTCGAGTAAGACGGAATTGAATAGCTTCTGAAGGACTTTAAGTACCGGTGTTCCACCCGCTTTCAGAAGCTCTGTCGTAATTCCGTCTCCACCCGGCGCCTTGTTATTTTTAAGCTGTTTCAAGGCCATCCTAATCTCGTACAGGCTGATGTCCGGGATATCCTCGGTATAGTGTCGGGTTAGTTTGGCTCGCGGGTCTTTGTCAGAGCCAATGGTAGGTATAGTAACCGAGGTGTATAACTGCCGATAGAAGTTCTCAATCTCTCTCAAAACCTCTGGCTTAGTCGACGCTACACTGCCGTCCTCGGTCTTCAGCTTCATAATACGACTTTGCCCAATAGACTTGTCTCTTGCGAACACTTTGGAGCCTTGATTCCGCTCAATCGCCTCTTTAACACCGTTAGTGTTAAAGGTGCGGATATCGTGCCGCAAGGACTTCCATATCCGTCTATTGAGCAGTCGGTATGCTTCAGCATCATCGGAAGACTGCAGCGTCATGGCGCGTCTTTCTGCCATAAGGTCGAGAGTGTGATCGGAGAACTTTTTTGGTCTACCTTTACGGTGGGCTTTAAAGAACTTAGACCCAACCGTTTGGACAGTTTCTACAAACCTACCATTTAAATCGTCCACAGATACGCAATGTTCCAGGCACTCGAAGCGGTTTTGGAGTTCGAGTTGAAAGCTCTCGGGGTTTTGGATATGAGCACTAGAGGGCCGGAGCGTAGACCTCATCAGACGAGACCTCTCAACTTTGAGATTAATATTCAATGTGCCTCTTACCATTCGGTGATCACTACCGGTTTTCACCCTGTGGATCACAGAGACATCATTGAATATTTGTCTTTTATTGGTCATGATGAAGTCAATCTCATTCCTCGTGGAACCATCGGGACTCAGCCAGGTCCACTTCCTGTGAGGCGGCTTTTGGAAAAAGGAGTTCATCATAAAGAGTCCCTCCTTTTCCAAAAAGTCGGCCAGCCTCTGTCCCCTGGGGTTCCGTTGCCCATATCCAAATTGCCCCACTCTCAACTCACCATCGCATCGAGTGCCCAGCTTTGCGTTGAAGTCCCCCATCACAACAGTGAAGTGTGTCTTCGAGGTATGTATGGCCCTACTTACGTCCTCATACATACTCTCTACTTCATCATCTGGGTGTGTCGAGGTCAGTGCGTAGACCTGTATGACCTTCAACGAATACCTCTTGGATATTCTGAGTATAAGGTACGCTACCCTGCTCGACACACTTTCGATGGCCACTATGCTGTTAATGAGGGACCTGCGGACGACAAACCCGACACCACCTTGAGACAGATGTTCGCCTTCCCGGTAGTAGAATAAGTTGCCAGATTTCAGGGTTATCGTGTCCTCGCCCTCTCTTCGGACTTCTGATAGACCCATGATATCCCAGTGCAACTTATTGAGACTGAAATTAAAATAAAGAGAGAGATAATTTTTATTACCAAACTAAAAAAAATAACATTTGTTTGGCCAAGTTAAAACCCTTGTGAAGTTTATGTTATGAATTATTTGAGTCACAAAACAAGGGAGCCAAACGCCGCAACCTTATGTATGTTCTGTGATGATAAGATTGAGACAAAAAATTCAACTACCCACGTTTCAAAAGTTATTATAAAACGACCGGGTTAATTATATTTTAACATTTCTTTCAGCCAAAGAGCTGGATGTTGAAGATTTTTCCATATGTTCCTGGGACCGTCTCATCTGCATATATCAAGCAATAGGTTTGTATCTATAAATAATAAAACATATTTTATTGTATAAAAGCGTGGGGTGCTTGATGTCAATTGTTGTAAATATTTGTAAAAGTAGCGGCATCGTGAATATATCTGATAAAGCACCCCACGCTTTTTACAATAAAAAATTGTTTTTGTTAATCTGTCTATTGTTATTTTAAACTTATTGAAAATTATTTTCTACTTTTTATTTCGGTTATCTACAAAAGCGTGTTTTTTTAGTTTTTTAAACTACTGTTTATTTTCTTTGTTTTTGTACGGCGAACTAAAAAGACGTGTTTTTTTTTTGTTTTGCTCATGGCTGAATGTCCTTGTCCATAGTCTTAATAACTCCGGGTGGTAGTTATTTACCCAAGCATCTTCCTTTCGACGTTTAAGTAAACAAATTCTCCCTCCATTACGGATTAAATTAACTGAATAATGAGACACTATTCGAGTCTCATCGCACTCTTGCCGCGGAAAATTGAATCGACATCTTATGGAGGTATTATTTTTTGTGCAAGTTTATGTCGATGAATTTATCATTTTTTCCGGGTATCAGAGATGAAATAATCGGTAATCCTTAGGGTCCTGTCAAGGATAATGGGACAGATTATCTAAATTATTGTATTGTTATCAGTCCTTGATAAGTGTGAAGTTTCAAATCAATCCGACGTTTTGAAGGGGATGAAAATCACGTTCAAATATTCTGTTACATAGATTCATAGATACATCATCATCATTTCGGCCGAATCAAGTCCACTGCTGGACACAGGCCTCCCCCAAAGATCACCACAACCACCGATATGGATGTGTTGTGGGCTCATTGGGGGGTTTTGCCATAATCGCCACGCTTGGCAGGCGAGTTGGCGATCGCAGTTGAGTTGTTAATGTACTCGAAGGACGCTGCTGCCCATCCTCCGGCTAATCCCTTAGTCGACTTTTACGACACCCATGGGAGGAGATGGGGTGGTGGCATTCTAAGCCGGCACCTCACGGCATAGATACATACCAAGCTAATAAATGTATGTAAAAAAGACCACGACTATTAAATGGAACAATGAAAAAAATATTTTAGTGGTATATGTAACAATATACAAGTTGAAAGATACTGACATAATATTTACAAACGAAGACTTAATTTATTTCATTTCCCACCCAAATCCCAGATACAAATGTAAAAACATTTAAGAGATACATAAGACAGGCGCGTTTAAGTGGGTGTCTATCATTCGTGAAAGGACACTTTAGTTACTTTTGAAAAATGAGGCGCTGTTACATTTATCTCATACGAAAACATAAGGCAGCGATCAGTTGACTATATATGGGATCTTTACTATTATTTCGGTTGAGGTCATACTGCATTATCAGAGCTTCAAAGTCTAGCAAAACTACGGGCCCTCATATTTTCGTCTGTCACGTCCAAAAGAGTCATCGACGCTAAGAAGAAGAACAATATTCTCCCTCTTAGCTCGGATATAACACGTATTTGACCTACAGTATTCTAGTATCTGTGCATATAAAAGCACCCATGCCACAATAGTAAGTTACCTACATATGTCATATATTAATATGTGGGTTCACCGTACGGAGGGGAAGGAGGTGAAGCAGGTTTAGAATATTCTTCACTCACGGTACAAAACTTAACAACACAATATTGCTCCTTAATCGTATTCCGTGAGCATGGTCTTTCCATCATGCTTTTGAGCAGTAGCAAACCTTCGGGATACATCTAAGTACCATTACTAAAAAAATATTATCGAGAATATATATTTAATTAATATTTTTGACAGCGTTACTACTCGTAATTATTTAATTTTCATGTTCTATCAGAAATCTGGGTTCCATGAAGTGGGCTTTATTATTCTGAAGCAAAAACCTAAAAAGGTAATCTTTTGATGTCTGTTCGTGACAGAGGGATTTGTCGCAAAGAACTACAGCTATAATCCTTGAAATTTGGCTTAGTTACAGAAAATACCGATCCTACACTATTTCAGAGAATTAATACAAAAAATTTACTTCAATTCGATATCTAGGATAGATAAAATGCAAAGTTTATCATTGTTTTTTATTTGTATTGTTATTTAAGTATATGCAAATTGGTGATTCATCATATTAGCCGAAGGACGTCCACTACTGAACAAAGGCCTACGATATCGATTTCCATAACGTGCGGCTGCATACCGCGGTCATCTTACAACTCCCAGCCACCTTCACCTGGGGTGCAATTCTTTAAGGTCAAACATCCATACATCCCTCCATACAGAATTACAATGACGGTGAAAAACCAATTTGGTATACGCTAAGACACGATTGAAGCTATTCAAGAACTCGTTGCAGAAGGTGAGCCATGGAGACGAGTTTCAGGAATACCAAATTGGACTGTCACCGTTATTTCAATTCTATATTCAAGGATGTATGGATGTTTGAGCTTAAGGAATTGCACCCCAGGTCGTCTGTCCGTCTCATTGGAGGCTAGCCTCCGATACAATTTATGGTGTTTGGTTTTTTTGTGAAAATTTTGTGCCCCAACAGCTGTCAGCTTTACGAGCTATGTGTCTCGCCCATTTCCACTTCACTTCAATAACTCTATTTGGATAATAAAGTGCTTAAATTGTAGATTTCCGAATTACTTTTTCTATTGCTCTAGGTCACATGGCCTTGCAAATATGACAAAAATATCTGGAAAGACATGTACAATGACATATTTGCGAAGGTTTCAAGGCAACATTTTCAAACATTTCAATTTTTTTAAGTTTATAAATACCTGTCAGATGATGATGATGTGATGACCTTTTTTTTATTGGAACCCAGTGGAAATTCTTCATGAACTTCTTTCGCCCCGCCCTGCCAGCTAAAACCACTGGAGCGGTCATCTTCGGCACGTAAGGGAGGCTCCAGGTCCTCGTATGATCACACTAGAGCCGCCCACTGGTACCACGCCTATTGTCACATCTCGAAGAGGGTGACTGTAAAGCGGTCACCCCCCGGGGGATTGCAAAGGAACCCCCAAAGCGTCCTACGGCAGCGCGTGACCACATGCGATATGATGACCTATCATAGTTTTATTGTGAAGTTTTTAATACAATAGCAATGTCTTGAGTTTTCACGCTTATTACACATTATAATAAAATCTAATAATGTCTTAGGTTTTTGCGAGTATTACACATTATAATAAAACACTTTTACAGGATCCATCCTGCGACCACGAATGCTGCAAAGTATTCGAAACGTCAGGAAAAACAAAAATCTAAAATATACGCGATAGAATCCGTTTAAAAGTGTTTTATTATAATAATTAAATCTTTTAAATTGACTACATCGCGTATATTACAGATTTTATTTTCCTCACGAGATCAAAAATCTAAAATATAAGCAATGTAATTCGTTTAAAAGTGTTTATTATAATAGCAATAAAATATTATAATTCAATTTAAGTATTTATATTTAAGTATTCAAGTAAACTTATAGGTGCACACTTATATGAAGTTTAAAAACATTTGCATTTATTGGAAGTCAATATTAATATAAAATAATAAGTAATATAATATTTATTATAATTATAGTAATATCAAATAAGATAATAAACCAGCGTGCGAGTCACACTTGCACCCGACTGGTTTTATTTTATCTAGCCTTAACTTGTCTTGGTCTTAACATTAGAAAATAAACGTGATTCTTTATGGTCTGTAGTCAGCTAAATTATGCGCAGCCAATTCACATTTAGTATGTGTTGGCCAGTCTAATAGAGAATGGTAGATGGCAAACTAAAACATATAAGTTTAAATTTTTTACCTTATTTCTTTGGTTTTAGAAATGGTTCAAGTTGATATAAAGGATATAATATCTCAAAGTGAATGTTATCAGAGATGCGACTATGTGCAGTATGACACGGAAGTGGAATTTATTAAGAATCAGAGATATTTGAGGTAAGAATATAAATTATTTATTAGTCCTTAACATTCCTGTTGATACAGATGGTTGATTTCCAGACCTTTATGGCCTAGAGCCAGTAGAGACTATTTTATTTATGTAGATCGTCTCACCATATCCTTATAGCGTACCGCGACGCAAATCACGAGCCCGCTCTCCAAAATCAAATCAAGTAAAGACGCTGGTTGTGTGGCTTATGGATAGTTGTGATTTGGGTGTTTGAGTATGTAAGATTTAAGTACTAAAAAGTAGAAGGGGAGAAAAGATCATCTGTTTTTATAACACATACAAATTCTCTTTATTTACTTTAATATATAAAGAAATCCCAACTTATCAATCCACGTCTTAAGTCAGATAGAAAACACGGTACATTTTTGTCGGTCCTCTGGAGATCAATACCGCTAACATCTGCGTCATGCCAACCTAACCCGTCTCTAAGAACCAGAAAATATTGCCACGATCATCAACATCAGTGTAAAATAGGATATATTATATTTTGTCACTTTCGTGTCCACATCTATTGCGGTATCTATTGCGATTTGTAAAGAACTATAAGATAAGTACATTTTTTTTATCATTATTACTCGTAAGTAATTAAATCATTAAACATCTGATTACAAATGAATTTAGTTGTTTTAATATTTCTAAAAAAACATCACCACGAGTATTAACACCATTTCAATGTAAATCAATTATAATTTTATACTTCAAATTCTTCTATTTGTAAATATTACATGAAATAAAATAGGTTGATGGTGAAAAAGGAGGCATAGGCAACAGTCGGGTCCCTAATGCTTTGAGATTTCAGTTTTAAATCCCACATCCAGCGAAAGTGTATTTTTATCTTTAAGCCAAAAATAACGATATTTGAATTTGTGTTCAACAAACAGAGATAAACTATTGAAATTTGGAGTTACATCAATCTTCTCCAATTGTATTAATAAATTAGTTTGATTTTCAGAATGCTGAACCAAAGTCGCAGCAGGGTACTAGTGCATTTTGGGCAGACAACTTGCATGAAATATAGAAGAGAAGTGCTTTATACTTGGGACCAGATGCTTGGTGAGTTTGGAAACATAATATGTTTAAATTCAGTATCTTCACCTATTTCAATATTTGTACTATGAATAATAAAGGAATCCATGCAAGTAAATATCTGATTTCAGGAAATAACAGCTAAAATTCGCTTGTTTATTTCATTATCTTTAAGATTTCACTTAACTTCTTAATTCCCAAGATACACAATATGATACTCGTATAACAATAATTACACAAATCATTTTTTAGGCATAAACAGGGTTGTTATGCGATATCTCTTTAAATGAACACGTAAGTACAGTAATATGGATAGTTTCTCTTTGAATATTATTCATTTTGAGATTTCATCATTTCGGCCGAATGAAATCCACTGCTGGACACAGGCCTCCCCCAAAGTACACCACAACGACCGATATGGGTGTGTTGGGGCTCGTTGGGGGGTTTTGCCATAATCGCCACGCTTGGCAGACGGGTTGGCGATCGCAGTTGTGTTGTTAATGTACTCGAAGGACGCTGCTGCCCATCCTCTGATTAATCCCTTAGTCGACTTTTACGACACCCACAGGAGGAGATGGGGTGGTGGTATTCTGAGCCGGCACCACACGGCAAGAGATTTAGTTTGATGCTAATAAATCGAGAACTAGTTTTTTTATTGTGTTCAGGAATATCTGTTGTCAATTTTAATGCATTGCTTTAATTTAGGTGACTTTTTAAACTGACTTACGGCCACATACCTTACTGCTTAATACGGCTTCCCTACTGAAAAGAGGCGTATCAAAAACTAAAATCTGAATTCATGTTGTTTACGATCCATGCATCCATCGTACGATCAATCGAATCAATATTTTTATTAAAAAACTCAAAGTATGAAAGGTGTGCTGTAATAATTTAATAAATTATAATTAAGTCTAGAGCTTTGTTTTAAAATTGAAAAGTTAGATTGTTTTGCTATTACAGTTTTCAGAGTAAATTAAATAGAATGTATCTTTTTAAAATAAACAAATGGTGTTGTTTTTCACTCGATAATTTTAGCTTTATATCGATTCTTTTCTAGTGTCAACTTCTATTTATTGGTATCACCTATACTTGTAGAAATATATCTTTGCTGTTTTAAAACATAACTGATACTCATACTCAATCCTAAATCCACCATGTAATTAGCGGTATGTCATCTATCTTACGTAGTAAGAGTGAGATGTGAATTGAGACGCGAGTGTGTATTCTGATTACAAAAAATAAAAATACACTACATGTCTCATAAACAATAAATCAATTTACTTTTTATGTGTCGTAGGTCATATAGCAAGTGTCTAATTTTAAATGAATTGATCGCTATTCAAAACTCGGATGCGGTTGTTTGGTTATAGAATTGTCTGGATTAAATTTATTGTTAAACTGGATATTCTATTATCTCATTGCGTGTCGTAAAACGAGACACAATTAAAAATATATTGTCTACACGGCTGCCAGCAATTGACACGCGAGAGGTTAAACTTAAATTACATCGACATTTCTTTTTTCAGCAAACCTCGGTGGCATCTTCGGTCTTTGCCTCGGTGGGTCCGTCATCAGCGTCATAGAAATCATCTGGTTCCTCTTTGACCTATTGTTTACTGTCCTCGGTTCCTTATGTAAAAAAACGATTGCACCTGAAAAGTCACTAGTCAACACAGACAAAAATACAGTCTTTATTGTCTCTCAGAACGGCATGAATTCTAAGAAATCATCCAGGAAAAACATCGTAGGGAAATATAAGTTTGTAAATTAAATAAGCTGAGTTTATGTAGACGATACTTTATTAATTTAGATATAATTGACTTGTAACAATCGTAAATGGCTGATATTTCTAAATATGAGCTATGATTACTAATCTTTCAACCGATTGCAGTGATTATTTTAATTTCACTGTGCATAGGTCGAAAAATTATGTCAATAATCGTTCAAATATATATATATACTAGCTGGGACC
Source organism: Diloba caeruleocephala (assembly GCA_947459985.1). Classification (NCBI taxonomy): domain Eukaryota; kingdom Metazoa; phylum Arthropoda; class Insecta; order Lepidoptera; family Noctuidae; genus Diloba; species Diloba caeruleocephala. The sequence goes on from OX381610.1 coordinate 29,836,861, forward strand.
CGCGGTTTCACCCGCGTTTAATTTAAAAGAAATTAAGAGTACTTCGACATAAACACTTGACATAGAATACATATATTGGATTTCAAGGGATTTATTTTTTTACGCGGAACCCTAATTATTTTTCTAAAATGAAAGTAGCCTAAGTTATTCCTTATAACATCAGCTATCTGCCAGTGAAGGTCCCGTCAAAATCAGTCTAGCCGTTTCGGAGATTACCCGGAACAAACAGACAGACAGACGGACAGACAGACAGACAAAAAAAATTAAAATTGTCTTTTGTTGTATGTAACGTACAGACTTTCATGCATTAAGTACAAAGCTGTTATTTTGACATTACAAACAGACACTTCAATTTTATTTATTTGTATAGATATGTTTATTGTGTCATATATACACACGCAGTGATAGATAATACTTTTTCGTAATTTACGATAAATTATTGTACACAGGTATGTCAGGTTATTAAACTTAATTACTTAGGTATGAAATAACGTTGGATTTAAATTTCACGAGTGTTTTGTGTGTTCTAAGCAATGAGAGATAGATGAGTATTTCAAGTGATTCGCAGCTTTAATACGAGAAGCTGTGATGTCACGAGGTACCTGTCTGCTATCTGTTTTATTAAGAAAATATTGACAACATGTTTAAATTTATTGTGTGACACTGGTATGGAAATTCTGCTTACGTAAGTAAATATCGTGTTCATTCATGTCCCAAATATTTGTTTTATTCTCTCACAGTTGTTGTCATCTGCTCGGTGATATATTATATATAATATTATTTAACTGCTCACCAAAAACCCAGAATTTGTAAACATCAATGTTTCTTATCACAAAAATACTGATGGCACATCAAAAATAATGGCACGGCAAAATAAGCGCACTAAAATACTTTAACATTAATTCCAGTTCATAATGCAAAGCTATTGGTCACAAAGTATATCTAATTAGTAATTTAAAGATGCATGCTAGCAGTTCGTGTTGTGTCCGGATTAAGAATATTGCACCACTCGAATCTCCTCTCGTGGATGTCTTAAATGGTGACTAAGGGACTCTAGACCAGAGGGATCAGGCTTTGCTTAGCTTTCGCATTCTGCGCTCACCAACCCGCCTGCCAAGCGTGTTGAGAACTGGCAAATTCTCCACAAAATTATGATAATTGTAATGTAATTGGGGGGTGTAATCTATGGGGAGGCCTTTTTCCAGCGGTGGACGTTATTTGGCTGATAGATGATGATGATGTTAGCGACATTAGAATGGCCGAAAAGCCCTGGCTCTAGCCACATTTTAACTTATTTTTCGTTCACCGCTGTAGAAATCCTTATGGGCCTCCTCCGCTCCGGTTAAGAGCAGAGGAGTACACCAGATGACTACAAATATACATACTGTTACACCTTTTATAATCATTTCGGCCGAATGAAGTCCACTGCTGGACACAGGCCTCCCCCAAAGATCACCACAACCACCGATATGGATGTGTTGTGAGCACATTGGGGGGTTTTGCCATAATCGCCACGCTTGGCAGACGGGTTGGCGATCGCAGTTGAGTTGTTAATGTACTCGAAGGACGCTGCTGCCCATCCTCCAGCTAATCCCTTAGTCGACTTTTACGACACCCATGGGACGAAATGGGGTGGTGGCATTCTGAGCCGGCACCACACGGCACGGTTACACCTTTTGATTGAACTTAATTTAGTATGCAATCAGTATTTATGATTTGCAAAATGTATTTTTGGTATGTAAATAATATTTTTGTATATTCATTATCAGTTTAGTTATGCACTGGAAAAAATTAAAAAAACTAAAATAATCTCCCAAATACAATATTATAGCAATATAAATACAAGTTTACTGAATGCTGTGTGGCGCCGGCTTAGAATACCATCACCCCATCTCTTCCTGTGAGTGTCGTAAAAGTCGACTAAGGGATTAGCCGGAGGATGGGCAGCAGCGTCCTACGAGTACATTTACAACTCAACTGCGATCGCCGACCCGTCTGCCAAGCGTGGCGATTATAGCAGAACCCCCCAATGAGCCCACAGCACACCCATATCGGTCGTTGTGGTGATCTTTGGGGGAGGCTTGTATCCAGCGGTGGACTTCATTCAGCCGAAATGGTGAAATACAAATTTAATCGGATGTAATAAAACAATAATTCGATGAACATTTTATTGATCACAGTTTATTAGAATTTAATATTAAAGTTAAGGGCCATTAGCGGTCCATTGAAGTACAAAATTTAGTTTTAAGCTCGTGAGAATTTTTCAGCATCAATTAGAACATTAGCAATAAGAGACATTAAAATTTAATTAAAAATTTGTGGAATATAAAAGCCTTTTTTTCTGCAATTATTTATTTTGCTTTGTGGAGTAACTTAATCCTATTAATAAACAGAAGATTTAATTCAATTGATCGGCTACTACCAATGACCGATGATTTGAGAATATAAATTGCAATGTTAGACTAAGTTTCGATACTATGGTGCGTACACCATAGTATCGAAACTGCGAGATTTAAAAAATGTTAATGGCAAAATACTACGCAATAATATTCCAGGACAGCCAAAAATAATTTTGGATTATTTATAGTTTTTTGATTGTAGACTTATATTGATCGAAAATAGTGAAAAATATTTTAATGAAGAGCACTTAAAGTTTAAGCTAACCCTATATTTTATAGTGTCTATAGAGGTTTTACGACGCAGACGGAATTTGACGCTGGACATAGCACCAACGACCATTGTATTACTGAATGCGATATATTTAATTTAAACAATTTCATTATCTTGTACGGATTGCTTAGGGGAAGAAAATGATTTATAGTTTTAAAAGTCGGTTAGTAAACGACATTTTTTATTTAATCATAACTATGAAAAAGAAATATGGCAAATACCCCCCAAAATGATGACACAGTTGTGAAAATCTAGGGGAGGCCTTTGTTCAGCAGTGGACGTATAAATGGCCGATATGATGATGAAAAAGAAAGATTGATAGAACGTAAAAAAATAAGCAGACCTGCATCCAGTCAAGTCTGTCAACAATAGCTTTTACAATCGTTCTACCCTTAAGAACATACAAAGAGAACGTCACCAAAGAGTATAATAACTAAACGTCACTGACGACGCAACAAAAAAGAATCCACGTATCGGACAGTGCTAATACACGTCTTGAATAGTTAAAGCGGGACTTAAACAATATTAAACGGCGTTTCAGTATTTGGCCGTTAAAAACTTTTGGTAATGCTTGTCGGAATGACCTTGACCATATTTTGACATTGAAAGAATAGAACAGTGCAGTTGCAGTGCATTGATTAAAGCTGCTAATGATGATGATGATAATGAACAGCGTTTCTATATCTGGTGCTGCAATAACATATGTTTAGACAGTGGTGCCCGGATTAAGAATATAGCACCACTCCATCTCCTCCCGTGGATGTCGTAAAAGGCGACTAAAGGACTCCAATCGAAAGGGATGGACAGCAGCGTCGCGTCTGTGGAACAGTAGCCATTTTGCGCTCACCAACCCGTCTGCCAAGCGTGGTGAGTACTGGCAAATTCTTCTCAATATGATGACACAATTGTGGAAATCTATGGGGGAGGCCTTTTCCAATAGTGGACGTTGTATGGCCGATATGATATGTTTATAAAAAGCTAACATTAAGTTATATAAAAACAATCAATAACATTTCAAGGAGGACTAATTACATGTGAAGTGTACAGGAATAAAAGGGGCATGTCGACATTTTCTGTAAATCCCGCTAACTATAATTTGATTCGTTTCAAATGAACCTTTTATGTGATTAATTCAAAACAGCTATTTTACAGAATGAGCAGTTTCAAAAAATCTATCAATAAATAAAAGGAGCTAATTGCAGCTTAAACCTGTATCAAAATTGCACATAGCGTTCAAAACTAGTGAAGAAGGTTCTCATTGTCTCGTCTGTTTTGTTGATGAAACCCTTCTTATCTTGTAGCCATCATATTATTCTTTGGACAAAAATACTTGCTTAATAAAACTAAGTTTTGAATGATTGTAACAGTTTATTCACAAGATTTTTTATCGCTTTAAATTTTTTACTAATTACGAGGTATCTAGATCAAATTAGTAAGTCAGAGTCCACGGTCAAAGTAATCCTTACTCACATATGCAACTTTGCACTTAGACCAACGAGGATAAAATGTAAGCAAAAAAAAAAGGTTTCAAGAAATTCATAGATTCTAAGTGTACTGTCTGGCAAAATGGAATACAATTGCCATGAAAAAAAAAAAAAAAAAAAAAGTGTACTGTCAAAGAGCGCATTGCTACACTGTCGTTGTTCTTATTCACTCTGTATAAATTTTAATAATTCTGTACCCAATTCCGGTTTCCCAATAGCTTTGTCGGTGCAGTGAGGCATGCAAATAATAAAAAAATATTCTACCTACAGAAAAAGTATTAATTGAACATCTTTTATTCATAGCCAACAAATATTAGAATGATCTGTTATGATATAGATATAAGATTACATTTTGCATGATCAGCAGTTTGGCTTCATGAGGGGTAGATCGACTATGTGGGGTAGAACGTACGTTTATTCGGCTGCCACGTGAACCATTCTAGATAAAAGTCATACGGTCAGCGAAAACTGATCTGCTTTGCAACAGCAGAACACTGTCTCTTCTTCTGCATTCCTGTATATATACACACTTGTGACGGTACTTTACTGCTAAATATGGGCATCCCAATTATCACTACGATGACGGGTTATATTGCCATAATCGCCATGCTTGGCAGCTGGATTGATGATCTCTGTGTGTTTTTTAGCACACGGACGGATGCTATGGCCCATCCTCTTGATATGTTGATATTAATAGCCTTAGTCACCTTTTATGATGCCGATGGGTAGAGAGGGGTGGACTGTTCTCTGCTGGATACCACACGAAAATGTAATACATAAGCAAAATATAGATGAGTACACAGTGTAGTGCCAGCTCAGAATACCACCACCCCATCTCCTTCCGTGTGTATCTTAAAAGTCGACTAAAGGATTAGCCAGATTGATGGGCAGCAGCGTCCTTCGAGTACATTAACAACTCAACTGCGATCGCCAACCCGCCTGCCAAGCGTGGCGATTATGGCAAAACCCCGCAATGAGCCCACAACACACCCATATCGGTCGTCGTGGTCATCTTTGGGGCAGGCCTGTGTCCAGCAGTGGACTTCATTCGGCAAAATGATGACACACGCATGGCTTTCGACAAATCATTAAATAATTCACAAAAGGCAAAAGACGCCGCGCTATGAGGCGGTGCGGCGCGTATGGTGAAATATTGGCGACTGTCACAATGTGTCAACGTGTAAAGGTCGCGGGCCAGCGAGTGGTATCTAATGAGTCATTGTTGCTACCTGTGTACATGTATTGCCTATATTTCCGTCATGACTGAGGATAGTTATACATAATGTGTTTTGTTTTGATAATTGTAGAATTGTAATAATTTTACTTTCGTAGAAAATAAATATGGATTATGGATGTTTTAATAAAGGTACTGAATTTCCTCTGTCAATTTGAGTTGTTCTAATTCAGGCTGTATGGATAATCTGGAGTAAAATGTCAAACATTATCCTAAATAACACAATTTTGGTAAAGTCGACATCTATTTAATCAGGATCGTTGCTTTGAAATTCTATAGCTTTTCCTTGTACTTGGAATATTTAGTGGCATTGACAGCCCATTTAGGTTATTTTACTAATGGCTTTAACGGAAGGGTAGTAATTTGATTTTATGGGGTTAATAAATAATACTGTGAAGTATTGTACGACAGCTATCAATAGGCCATTCCGTTATTTGAGGCGCCGTGTGGTGCCGGCTCAGAATACCACCACCCCATCTCCTCCCGTGGGTGTCGTAAAAGTCGACGAAGGGATTAGCCGGAGGATGGGCAGCAGCGTCCTCCGAGTACATCAACAACTCAACTGCGATCGCTAACCCGTCTGCCAAGCGTGGCGATTATGACAAAACCCCCCAATGATCCCACAACACACCCATATCGGTCGTTGTGGTGTATTTTGGGGGAGGCCTGTGTCCAGCAGTGGACTTCATTCGGCCGAAATGATGATGATAAATGATTCATAAAATATTGTTCATTCATTTCGCCATATCATCCATAATCACCACGCTTGGCAGGCGGGTTGGCGATCGCAGTTGAGTTGTTAATGTACTCGAAGGACGCTGCTGCCCATCCTCCGGCTAATCCCTTAGTCGACTTTTACGACACCCATGGGAGGAGATGGGGTGGTGGCATTCTGAGCCGGCACCACAAGGCTAAAAAAAAATTGTTATGAGTTTGAGAATTAAAACTACTGTAAAGTAGCTATCTCTATTAAATACACATGCGACGGTACTTCACTGCTAAATATGGGCGTCCCAATTATCACTACGATGACGGTCCATATTGCCATAATCGCCATGCTTGGCCGCTGGATTGATGATCTCTGTGTGGTTTTTAGCACACGGAAGGATGCTATTTCCCATCCTCTTGATATATTGATATTAGTAGCCTTGGTCGCTTTATATGGCACCGATGGGTAGAGGGGTAGACTGTTCTCTGCTGGATACCACACGAAAATGTAATATAAGCAAAATATAGATGAGTACACACGCATGGCATAAAAGCCTTTGCTGCGTCCCTCTTTACCGACACAAAAATGACAACAACAGCAAGATGTTATGGAGTGTTCAAAACTGCCAAGAGCATTTTTGAATAAGGCGGTTCAATTTAATGCCGAATAATCACAGCTGACATGACAATTATAACAATAAAATAAAAAATCTTGAGACATTTTTTTTATTAAATAGTTTATAAAGGATACGCGTTATTCCAAAAGACGTCTGCGTTAACCAACCTTGATCATTTCTTTTTTCAATTGTGCTTTACATTATTTTCTCTGTGAACTTACCATTTATAGAGAAAGCAACACGTTGTAAGTAGACTACATAGAAAGGACTTGACACACCATTTAAATACGCATGGTGGCTGTGCATTAGAGCATTGTAGAGTAAAACCTTGGTTTTCTGGCGATAAAAGCCTCTGGAGTTAAACTTCAAAAACCCAAGCATTTGGGTGGCTATTGTTAGTGCTGTATAGGTGTGTGAGGTATAGCGTCACCGCCTGCGGATGCAATTTGCGACCAAGCGCGTCGTTGAGGCCGTCCTGCCGCACTTTGGAGCCTGGCTCAGAAGGAGCGAGCGCGTCACCTACCGCCTGACGCAGGTGCTCACCGGGCACGGCTGTTTCGGTGCGTACCTGCACAGGATAGGACGTGAGGCCACGGCACAATGCCACCATTGTGATAGTGACCAGGATACCGCACAGCACACGCTCGAGGCGTGCCCTGCGTGGGCCGCGGAGCGGCGGATCCTGGTCGATCGGATCGGGCAAGATCTCTCTCTGCCAGCAGTAGTGTCGGCTATGTTGGCAGAGCACGGAAACTGGAATGCAGTGGTCTCCTTCTGTGAGAGCGTCATGCTCCAGAAGGAGACCGCAGAGCGGGATCGGGAGAGGGCCGATCCCGCTCGAAGAAGAAGGAGACGGCGCCGGGGTAACAACCGTCCTGGCGCCTAATTCCGATACGCCTGAAAACCCCTGCCGTTGCTATAACGTGGGGGACCTCTGGGTTCGCGGGGGCGTAGATTGGGGAATCTGCGTGCCCACACCAAGCGACCCAAAAGAAGATGGTAGCACGCATGTGGTCACGCGCTGCCGTGGGACGCTTTGGGGGATCCTTTACAATCCCCCTGGGGGGGTGACCGCTTTACAGTCACCCTCTCCGAGATGTGCCAATAGGCGTGGCACCAGTGGGCGGCTCTAGTGTGATCATATGAGGACCTGGAGCCTCCCTTAGGTGCCTAAAATGACCGCTCCAGTGGTTTTAGCCGGTAGGAGTCCGGCATACCCCTTCGTCCTTCCCCGGGGCGAAGGAAGTTCATGAAGAATTTCCACTGGGCAACAATAAATAAAAAAAAAGGTGTGTGAGGTAAAATTCAGCTTGCTATCTACAATCAAGCTTCGGTCTCGAAATAAATATACTTCGACGTTGCAAAAGCATTTGACAAAGTCTGGCACAACGGCTTATTATATAATTTGTACATTCTCCGAGTGCCCGACCGTCTCGTTCTCATCATTCGAGACTAGTTGTCAAACCGTAGTTTTTGATATCGAATCACGGGTGCACTCTCGTCCCCTCATCCCATCAGAGCTGGTGACCCCCAAGGATCCATGCTAGCCCCCTATTTCTTTCTTTCTTTCTTTCTTATTGCAACTCAGGAGACGAGCATGCTCGCTTCAGACAGATGTCGATGTTAGGCCAATCGATTCCTAGGGAACCGCACGCCAAATATCTTGGAGTCTCTCTAGACAAAAACCTATCCTTCCATGAGCATAAAAAGACTGTACGTAGCCGCGCCTTCTTTGCCCTCGGTCGCCTCCACTGCCTGCTTAATGTTCGTAGTAAATTATGCCCTAATTATGTAAGAATTTACTTCGCGTGTATTCGGCCAATAATGACCCATAGCATAGTATTCGCACACGCTGAATCCTACCCACTCCATAGATTCCAATCCTCCAAAATCATTTCATGCGTAAGGCTACCGGAGCGCCTTGGTACATGCATAACGATCAACTCCACCTCGATCTAAAATTGCCGACCATAAGGCAATATATGAAACAAACATCTAAACGCTTTTTCGATTCTGCCCTGCCCAGTTTGTGGTATAGGTGGCTGATTACCGACCCTCCCGTATCAATAGCGTTCACCGCCCGAGGCACGCACTGGTCGACCCGGATGACAATATCACGGTAGATAACATGAAGAGACTCGCGTTGTTTCATTCAATAAATACCCAACTGGTATACCACCCTCGCCGCCGAGGATGCCCGCCTCACTGACGTCGTGGAGGCCAATCGCCACGACAACACCATTTCGTTCAAGTAGTAAATACTTCTCCCCCTCAGTCCCTTGCTCGCGCCGGCCCCTGCCGAGCCTGTAAATTTAAACGTCCCTAATACAAATGAAATAATACTGATCCAGCAGTCCCTAAAAACAAATAGCTTGCACACTTCAGCAACGGAAATGGCCGTACTAGCGCTTAAGCACACGGTCAGGTACTACACTGACCGAAACACACCTGTGTATGCTGCGTTTCTGGACCTCTCCAAAGCGTTTGACCTGGTTAATTATAATATTCTGTGGTCAAAAATGCGCAAGCAAGGCTTACCTGACGAGATGGTAAGACTTTTTGAATACTGGTACGATCACCAAATTAACCAGGTCAGATGGGAGGGGGCATTTTCTGAGGGGTATGGGTTGGACTGTGGGGTGAGGCAGGGAGGCCTGACCTCACCTGCACTGTTCAACTTGAACGTTAATCAGTTGATCGAGGAGCTCAGTAGCACTAGAATCGGATGCTCCATTGACTCTAAAAATATAAATAGTATAAGTTATGCGGATGATATGGTGCTGCTGAGCCCCTCGGTTAGTGCACTCCGACAGCTACTTGGGGTGTGTGAAAGGTACGCAAAGGCTCATGGTCTCGTTTACAATGAGAAGAAAAGTGAGCTCATGGTGTTTAGGGTGGGTCCTAGGAAGCCTGAAGCCGTTCCGCCTGTATACCTTAATGATGTGAATTTAAACAGGGTCACACATTTTAAATATCTCGGTCACATAATTACCGAAGATTTAAAAGATGATGGGGATATAGAGAGAGAGCGGAGAGCGTTTTCGGTCCGATGTAATATGCTGGCCCGCAGGTTTTACCGATGTTCACAGGAAATAAAGATCACGCTTTTCAAAGCGTTTTGCCAATCTTTGTATACGTGCAGCCTGTGGGTTAGGTATACGCAAAGGGCCTACAACATTCTCCGCATATAATATAACAATGCTTTCAGGGTGCTGATGGGGCTCCCGCGGTTCTGCAGCGCATCAAGCATGTTTGCTGAAGCGCATATAGATAGCTTTCAAGCAATCATTAGAAAGCGAATTGCATCCTTGATGCGTCGGTTACGGGGGAGCACCAACAGCATACTGAGAGTGATTGCAGATAGGCTTGACTGTCCGTTCCTGTGGCACTGGACCCGTTTGCATATGTACGGATCTAGTGCACCAGGAAGTGCGCACAGGTTCATGAACTAGCCTATTTTAATTTTTGTTAGTTTTGTATGTGTTAATTAAGTTTCGTTTTAGTTTTCATTTTATTTGTACCACTAACATAGTCTATAGGTCTTTGTATTACTAACTTATATGGACAAATGTCCGAAATAAACGTTTTATTTATTATTATTTATAAGCTGAGGTCCCACAGGGGACGCCCTTACCGCAAGTTGCTTAGAATATACTATTAATTTTAAGTCGGGCTGAAGGCCTTTTTTCGCTTCGCCAGAAATGTCCGGTTGAGCAGCTACATTTCCGGGCAACGACTGCGTGAAGCCCAACAAAATAAAAATCTATATGACAAATTATGAGAGCATCATCATCATCATCATTTCGGCTGAATGAAGTCCACTGCTGGACACAGGCCTCCCCGAAAGATCACCACAACGACCGATATGGGTGTGTTGTGGGCTCATTGGGGAGTTTTGCCATAATCGCCACGCTTGGCAGACGGGTCGGCGATCGCAGTTGAGTTGCTAATGTACTCTAAGTACGCTGAAATGAAATGAAATAATCATTTATTCAAATAGACTAAATTATTAGTTCTTTTGAACGTCAACATTAGACAGCACCCATTAAGCCCACCCTTCACCGCTTCCTAGTGTTTAAGCTGGGGAGAAGAAACGGCGCAACAAACTCCCCAGCAACACGTTAGTCTGTCATATATAATATTTATACATACATACACACAAAAAATAAAAAATTACAACAGTACTAAAATGTACTTGTATGTCAAAAATTTATGTAAATTAAATATAAATAAAACGTAAAAATTCTAATATAAAACACATGTCACTGCTGCCCATCCTCCGGCTAATCCCTTAGTCGACTTTTATGACACCCACGGGAGGAGATGGGGTGGGGGCATTCTGAGCCGGCACCACACGGCAAGATTGAGATTAACACCCTCATATTTATCTGGCGATGAATTTAAGTCCCATGTTACAGGAGGTGAACCTACTGCCACGTGCCGAGCACGGTACCAAATAATAGTCTGCCAAATGAAATATTACGTTAATCGAACACAGAACCGGTTTTACTGAAGCGAATGCACGGTAGCCAAGCTGGCGACCGATAAAGCGGTCTGTAATTTTTTACGAAACAATATAAAACCATAAGTTGTCGTTAATTCTTATTTGAATACTGTATATGAAGATGAGGTAAATGATACAAATTTCAAAACAATCATGGTGCATTGTTATGCTCACTAACACGACCCAATGAAATAAACCAACGGGGAAGTCTATTTCAACATTGCTTAGTTAATAGTAAATAGAGTGGATGTTATACGGTGATATAGCAAGATCTGATAGCAAGCATATCTAGACTCTATATTTTTATAGACTTACAAACAAAAAAGATGTGACGTAAAGAGGGAACAGGTAAGCAATATGCTTATGGGAATCTGACAAACGCAAAAGGAAATTCTTGTTACATAGCGAAAAGGCTACCTTTATATTGGTTTCCTGAAAGCTTCCGCGACACAAGAGATTAAAGGATGCCAATTTAAAATGTAGCTTTACTCAATAAAGCTTGAGAAACAATTTGGTACTATGTAGCGGTTAGCGTTTGTAAATGGCACTGCATAATTTATTTTATAGGTTCTGATCAAGTATTGTAACTTGTGTCGTGATTCATTGTAAACTCTTGTAATATTGTGACTATTAGTCTAATTTAGTAGCTGGTTTGAGTTCAAATTTAAACGGAAATGTGAAACAGTGTACAAATCGTTAATTCCTTACAAAATTGGCTTCTAATTCATACGAGGAATAGTCGGGTAGTTTTATATAAAATCATGTTTAATTCGTTGTTGATTGATCTAAGTGAAGTTAGGAGACATCCCCTGGTCTGCGTGCTCTCACACCGAGCGACCCCCGGGAAGACGGTGGCGCGCACGTGGTCACGTGCCGCCGTGTGCGCAGCACAGCGCAAAGCGAGGCTTGGGGGGATCCTTTACAATCCTCCCCGAGAAGTGTCTGGGGGGGCGACCTTTTTACAGTCGCCTTCCCTCCACTAGAGGGGGTGACCGCTTTACAGTCATCCCCTCCGTGATGTGCCTAAAGGCGTGGCACCAATGGGCGGCTCTAGTGTGATCTTACGAGGACCTGGAGCCCCCCTTCGGTGCCGAAGATGACCGCTCCAGTGGTTTTAGCCGGTAGGAGACCGGCATACCCCTTCGCCCTTCCCCGGGTTGAAGGAAGTTCCATGTAGAATTTCCACTGGACATCAATAAAAAAAAATAAAAAAAGTAGACATCCCCTCCATGAATCGCAATGGAGGTGATGTCAGGCCATTTTGCGATGGCTGGGGATTCATTCCTTCGGCGGCGCGGTAACCGCAAGGTATCCCTCGTGACAATACGTGTACAGAAATAAAGTAGATATTGTTATACAACATAATACTTTCATTTTACTTGCAATCAAAGGTTTATGTTTACAAATACTAATTAATTTTATTATTAACTAGCTGTGACCCGCAGTTTCATCCACCGTTTAATTTAAAAGAAATCGGATTATGTTGGATTTCGTGGGTTTTATTCTTTTTCGCGGCACCCTTCCTTTTTTTATCTAAAATTAAAGTACCCTAAGTTATTCATTATAAATCAGCTATCTGCCAGTGAAAGTCTCGTCAAAATCGGTCCAGCCGTTTCGGAGATTAGCCGGAACAAATAAACAGAAAGACAGACATACAAAAAAAATGTTGTTATTTAGTTTTATGTACGGTATATAATTTTATCTCCATTTAGTGAAAATCTGTTATTTTGACATTTCAAACAGACACTTTAAAGTTTATCTAGCCTGCACGTATACACCAACCGTTTTGAACCAAACATTTGGCTTTCGATCTCCATTAAGGGAAGTTTACATGCTTATGATTATGTATAAATTTTATTTTTTTATATAATATATTCCAATTGTATGAATTACTAATTATTAAGTAATATATATTTCTTAGCCAATTTTGTTTATAGACACACACTTACAATTATTATAATCATGGGTCTTGGTCATTTAATTCGTAGCAATATTTAACAAATACATCTGAAATAACATTTAAATATTTGTTAATTTATGGTAAATACGTATTACAATATTCATTATTTATTAAATTAATATAAAATATTTCATCAATAATAACCAATAATATAATTTATTTTATGACAGATTAATTAAACCAATTTCATTTCCGGTCAATACATATCAATACATACCACTACACTGAGTGTATCACATATAACACCAGTACCAAAACGGGTAAATGTTCCTGATTGACATCCGTGGAGCACAAAGGTTCCAGATGAAAACCAGCGTCAAGTGCTTGCACTTGCCATTAAGCTGATCTGGACACCTATTTGGACCAGGTTTGAGACACATACTTAGGAATATCTTTAACTATTATACTATTTTTTTCTTTTTCTGTTTCTTGTTATCTGTTGTCTTTTTTTTTTGTATATTTTGTGTCTCAATGTGCTGTTTCCAAATAAAAGTTTCATTCATTCATTCATTCATTCATTCATATTTACTTGTAATTGATGTAAAAATCTATTGACTCATTTAAAATTGCATATTTTTTTATGTTATTGACTTAAATTTAATAATTTGGCATTTTATTTGACTTATCTAAAATTGTAGAATTTTTCATGTCATTTACTTTTAATATTATGACATTGATATATATAATATTCAAACAAAACTGTAAATGTGTTAGCATCATGTAGCCAATAATCTTATATGATTAGTACTTATTATATAAAAATATATTATTATATATATAAAAATATAAGTATATTGATTGTATATTTTGCCTGGCTGTATTGGTCTGTCATGCTCACTAAAATGTTTTGCTAACGGTGGCGTTGTGTATCGGGTCGTTCGGTTCCCTACAATATGCTTAAGTTAAGCGATACTGATGCATGCATCATGCTCGTGAATGGATGCCGTCTGTTGGGACTGGTCAACTGTTAACTGCCACGGCAAATAAATTGTTATAATATTATAGTGGTATGATCCATCTTTACACATTAACCTTCATTTTACAATCAATCAACATTGTAATCTCAGTTATTTTAAAGGAGTATCCATAGAATTTCTTGACGGATCTCCTCTACAGCATCAAGTATTTGGAACCGTATAACTTAGATTCTGATATATCATAAGTGCCAACATTTGGTTTGTTTGAAATAAAAAGCTTAACTTTGACTTTGAATGTAAATATGTACAAAAATGTAAGAAGTACAAGAAATAATAATGAAACATTTCTTTGTTCTTTATTAATCATGCTGATGGAAGCCGCGTATCATCTGTTAAAAGATTTTACTGCTAGAACTCGGAATGAATAATATATTTGAGATATTGGCTCATTAAAAGAAATGATCTTTATTTTAGCATTTAAGTTTCAAGAAAATCTTAAAAACTCGTCAATAAATCTAGATGAAGCCAGCATTTCCTACTGACTACCTCTGAGAATAAATGCCGAAACAAAATTTCTGTTTTAAAATCCAGATATATTTTGGTACAATATTATTTGAGAAATATGTAGAGCAATGTCTACAGTCGTCTAGATCTTTTGAAGAAAGATCCAAAACCGTTTTAGTATGACTTGTTCTGACAGACTGAAATCATGAATCAATTGTTGTGTAGCTTAGCCCTGTTTAGGGAGCTCAAAGACCCGCTGCACAACAATGCTGTTGGCATTGTGGCCTACCACATGAATACCCAAACCTACGGACATAAGTTAAGTCTTACTCTTGTGTGTAACTAGCCTACAATCTCGTATAGTACTCGTATTCACAATTGTTTTATTATGATCATTTCAATGTCATAAAAATTATAAAATATCATCATCATCATTTCGGCCGAATCAAGTCCACTGCTGGACACAGGCCTCCCTCAAAGATCACCACAACTACCGCTATGGATGTGTTGTGGGCTCATTGGGGGGTTTTGCCATAATCGCCACGCTTGGCAGGCGGGTTGGCGATCGCAGTTAAGTTGTTAATGTACTCGAAGGACGCTGCTGCCCATCCTCCGGCTAATCCCTTAGTCGACTTTTACGACACCCATGGGAGGAGATGGGGTGGTGGCATTCTGAGCCGGCACCACACGACATAGCCGGCATCACACGGTAAAATATCATCAATATATAATTCAATATCATAAAAACAATTATTCATTCAATGTTAAAATGATGAAACCATTACAGTAATCTATGAATGCTTGCAACACCAGAGGTCTCGCTCACGTGTTGCCAACCCTATGTAATAAAACAGTGTCCATTTAAATGTCTGAATTCAATAAAATGGCCATGCAAATAATGTAAGGTTTAATTTCAAATTAGAGCAGCTCAATACCGATATTTTTTGTCGTCCGTATAATCTGTAACTGTATAAAACCTTTTTACAAGGTTTATTTTTTTATTAAGGACTTGAAGACTAAATTTGTTTGCATTACTTGGGATCTTATTGTTGAAACGCATACATTGGCAACTAAATTAATGACCAACTTTTTTTTTCTGACGGCACTGTTGGTGCAATCGCTGATACAGTCGGCTGCTGCGCACCGGGTCGTGGGTTCGATTCCCGCACGGAACAAATATTTGTACGATCTGCAGGTAGTTGTTCCGAGTCTGGGTGTACTGTGTGTGGAATTTGTGTCTGTAAACGCACCCACGACACAGGTGAAATCCTAGTGTGGGGAAACGTTTTTCAAAAAAAAAGAAAGAAAGGCGTTGGTGATTGGCAATATAAGATTTTCTTTATTTCTAGTATTCACGCTGTGCGTCTCTTTTCTTCGAAAATAAGTTTATGTTTTATAGATAAACAGGTTCTCATACAAATAACGTGGCTCTGGCCATTGGTCATTCCTTTACACAAAATATTGCGTCGTGCATTTCTGACTAATATATGTATGCAAAATATTATTAACCCAAGGACAATGCAATTTTTTGCAGTGTTTTTCATTTAAATGATATGAATGAAAAAAATTACAAATGGTTCCAGTCGGGCGCAGCAACATTCTGTGGCGGAGGCAAGACAGCGTCTCAATCAGATGTTTAATGAGAGGTGAACAGTACGTATGGGCATAGAAGCTGGCTGGTGAAATCCTTGGTTCTCACAACTATTGATTTCTTATGGGATTTATGAAGAACGCATTTCATGCACTAAATCACTGACGAAATTGCGAGGTGGAATACAGTAGCGTTCAAAAAGTTTATCATCATGTTTTTTTTCATCATTTCAGCTTACATCCACTGCTGAACAAAGGATAGATAGATCCCTCATAGATTTACACACACAATTGTTTCATCATTTTGGGGGGTATTTGCCGATACTCACCTTTCCGTGCAGGCGGGTTGGTGAGAGCAGTATGGCTACTATTCCACAAAAGGGACGCTGCTACACATACCTCTGATTTATAGATTCCCTTAGTCGCCTTTTACGACATCCAACGGGAGTAGATGGAGTGGTGATATATTCTTAATCCAGACACCACACGAACTAAAAAGTTAAGAACAATGTCTTAGAAGGCAGTTTGTTGCGAAGTGTCCAAAATAATAGAGGAGTAAGGTAAGGTCCAGGTCTTTTCTTTGTATTCTTAAAGCTACTTTGATACTGACACGTGTGTTGCATACGTCACGTCGCGTAATGTGCCTCTCGTGGTTATTGTCATTGCCCAAGATTAATACGGTACATTACTATTTGTTTTTGTTAGGGTGAGAATCGAAACCAGTGTGTGTTACCAGTGATGACATATAGGACAGAGACGTGGTCACTCACAATGGGCCTCATAAGAAAGCTCAAGGTCACTCAGCGAGCTATGGACAGAGTTATGCTTGGTAATTCTTTACGAGATCGAATAAGAAATGAGATCCGTAGAAGAACTAAATAGAGTTGCCGGCAAAGCTATTATGTCGTAATTTTCTTGGGTATTTGCCAAAACTCACAACGCTTGGCAAGCGGGTGGGTAAGCGCAGAATGGCTGCTGTTCCACATAAGGGACGCTGTTGCACAGAAGGGACACTGCTGCCCTTCCCTCTGGTTTAGTCTTGTAGTCGCCTTTTATGACACCCACGGTAGGAGATGGAGTGGTGCTATATTCTTACTACGGACGTGACTCGGAATGCTGGACGACACACGGAATGCATCCAATGCAGTCGCATTATTACAAAATAATAATACAATAAAGCTTAAGCTAATTTTAAACCTGGTGAGGGTCGCTGGGAGTCGTTGGATGAGAGCGGCATGTGACCGCTCGTTGTGGAAATCTAAGGGGGAGGCCTTTGTTCAGCAGTGGACGTCCTGTGGCAGATATGATGATATGATAATGTTAAAAGGTCAAAAAAAAACCGCAAATAATACCATACAATTTATAAATCTGCAAATAAACAAAGCTATAGGTGTCGTGCAGATATATAATTAGAAGCCTCGTTAAAAGGTTCGAATTCTAATTTCTATTCTAATTAATTCCACAAAGACAATAATGTACACAATGCAGACATATCCCGTTTTTCGAGAGCTGCAAGGGTAAAACGTACTTGCTACCGCCCCCTGCCCATTTAATAGTAGAATGATAAACTGACCACATTTACCCGTCCATATCAGCCCGTCTTCGGACTTCGGTTCGTCTGCTGCAGATTTGGAGAGTGGTAAAATTTTCCTGCTTTCGGAGAAGGAGATCACCGTGTCTCAGGTTCTACCACTGCCGATCATACTCGTGTCGTGAAGAGATTGGTATTGTCCCTGCCAGCCATGGTACAATACCAATCTATTCACGACACCCTGTGTTTTACAAGAAGTGGTTCCTCCTCGAATCCAGCTCCCTGCCAATGCAACACAGGTACCTTTCAAAGCAGCCGTGCCCTGAGAGTACTTGCATCGACTCGAACATTAAGAAGTCTTGCCTCCACTCCAGCCAATCCTTGCAGCCAGGCTGGCTGTACTGCCTGGACCGAATGACCGCCTAACTCAACCATTTTTTTCGTTTCGATCAACCTCAAGTCCTCGCGAAAGAAAACCGATATGAAGCAAGAATGTTTAGTGAGGCTATTGAAATTCAAAAAATGTTCTCATTTTAATAAAGAAACTGTTTGGTTACCACCAGTTTAGAATCCTGTTATTAAAATAATTAAGTCCCAAACAACATACCACACTAAAAAGCATCTAGACACTGTGAGTGATTACTGCGTGCATCAACTATTAATTAGAATTTTACGGTAAATTAATAGTTTTTTTAATGTGTAATCAACTAATCATCCTGTCCTTAGTCATCCTGTGAGAATGTTGCAAAGTTTTTGAAACGTCAGGAAAAACTAATATCCATAATATACGCGATATTGGACATATTAAACGGATTATTAAATTATTTTATTATACGGAGTTATAATCGCGAAAACCTAAGATGTTACTATATACATAGACTTAATGTTAAAATTTTGCCTGGCAGTATTGTTCTGTCATGCTCACTGTCTTACTAACGGTGGTGTTGTGTATCGGGTCGTTTAGTTCCCTACAATATGGTTGAGCTAAGCGATGCTGATGCATGCATCATGCTCGTGAACGGGTGCCGTCTGTTGGGACTGGTCAGCTGTTAACTGCCACGGCAAATTTATTATTATAATATTTCTGTAGTATGTGTTCCATCTTTACACATTAACTTACATTTTTCTCTGTATATGTTTTACAATCATTTGTATCAATTAACATTGTAATCCCCAACTATTTTAAAAGAGTATCCATGGATTTTCTTTTTCATGGATTTGGATTCATCGCTAGTAAGGGTTTCACATTTATCAAATAAATAGTAATCTCATTTTTCCTCCTCCTTACTTCCTTCCTTTCATGTAACGATTAAAACCCACGCAAGCTTAAACTGAGTGATTGTGGCTCAGAAAATATGTCCTTTATCTCTTTTCCCGGAATTGTAAGTACAGTATAATTACATTTGTTACCATGTCCTTGTTCCCATGATTTGGGAAAAGCGTATCTTGTACAAGCGCAAATAAAATAAACAAATTGTTATATTTCAGAAATAATTTTCTGAAATTCGGCTTCGGGCCCAAACTACAGATGATTCTCTATAATGTAAAGAGATTTTCTATAATGTAAGGCGCTTGATGTATCAAAGCAGTGTATTTGTAATTTGTAGTTGTATTTTATGTTGTTGAGAGGAATCATTTCGGCCTAATGAAGTCCACTGTTGGACACAGGCCTCCCCCAAAGATCATCACAACCACCGATATGGATGTGTTTTGAGCTCATTGGGGGGTTTTGCCATAATCGCCACGCTTGGCAGGCGGGTTAGCGATCGCAGTTGAGTTGTTAATGTACTCGAAGGACGCTGCTGCCCATCCTCCGACTAATCCCTTAGTCGACTTTTACGACACCCATGGCGGGAGATGGGGTGGTGGCATTCTGAGCCGGCACCACACAGCATGTTGAGAGGAATAAACGATTAATATACTATTCTACTACCATTCTGCTATTGATATAGATATGAGATAGAGTAGTAATACTCGGATTCCTTGAGCTAACCTTCAGCATATGGAGCTCTTAACCAGAGGGATGGGCATTGTCCTTTCATGTGGAATAATAACCACACTGGGCTCACCAACCCACCTGCAAGGCGTGGTGGGTACTAGAAAATTCCCCCCAAAATGACGATATACTTGTGGATAGGCCTTTGATCAGCAGTGGACATCCTTTGGCTGATACAGTAAATAGAGAATAACCGTGTACAGTCCTCTTGCTAGCGATTATTTTTGATATCTATGATATTCTTACTAAGAAAAGTCTATCTTTATATCTGCTAGAATCAAATTCTGCACAGAGAAATATCCTATTAGCAAAAAGGACAGATAACATAATTTTGTTATCCATAAATACAGAAATAAGATCAAAGAGAGTCAACGTAAAACTCAAAATATGAAAGTGGAATAAATATAGATAATATGAAACCCGCTGGCAATATTTACTGATCAAAATTATTTCTAAAGGAATCCTAAATATTCTATTCTAATATGTAAAAATAACATACATTTATTTTCGAAAAAAGCTGACTCACATACCTCATATACATGGGTAGAAATATATAAAATCTGATAATGGAAGGCTCCTAAAAGCTGTAATTCATTTATGTGGCAATTTATACGTTTCTTCAATAAGACCCTGAAGATATTACTTAAATTAAAAAACATCTTAGCCACTATAAAAACACACTATAAAAAGGTAACTATTAAAAGCGGTTTTAATATAATTACAGATTATATAGATGACAAAAATGCTGGGGATTGGTCTACTGTATTCTAACATACTCGTACTTATATTATTTGTATGGTTATGTTTTTAAATTTGGACTTTTGAGTGGTCATATTTTTTAACAATTTAATTTGTTTTTTTAATGATAGTAAATTTTTTATGACCTTTCAATATTTTGATGACATTGCTCTGATGTTAATAAAATAAATAATCGTGAATGCGAGTACTAAATACGTAGACTAGTTATAATCACTTAGACTCAACGTCTATTCGGTGGTTTTGGGTATTCATTTGGCCTACACAAATGTCATGCTGATATTATTGATGTCCGACTGGTCATGAAGCTCTCTAAAAATAGATTCACGATGACTGAATCATGTTTGCCATCAGTCAGGGCAGAACGGAACTTTCTTCAAGAAGACGTATATTTTTTCACATAATTTTGCATCTAAATGTGTCTGGACTTAAGAAAGAAACCTAAGACTTAGTTTTGGCATTTTTTCTCACAGACCGTCAATAGCAAATGCCACCTTAATCTGAATTTATTGACGAGTCAAAGAGTTTCTTGAAACCTACTTGCTAAAATACAGATTATTTCATTTCAAAAGATAAGAACAGTAATATGAATCAAGTAAGTTGCAAGTTGTTCCGGGTGGTGTCCGGATTAAGAATGTAGCACCACTCCATCTCCTCCCGTGGATTTCGTAAAAGGCGACTAAGAGAATCTAGAAGGGATGGGTCGCAACGTCCCATCTGAAAAACGGTAGTATATATGGTATAGTATGTAGATTTGTATGTATGTATATCTTAATATTGTTTTTGTACCTATTTCAATGCATTTCTTTTCAAGCTAAAGGTGAACTGGTAGAGGACGCCACATGTCATTAAGTCCAACTCGTATACTACCATTGTGCATAAAAGTATAAATAGTATCCTGGTCGCATTCAAAAACTAGATAACTAAATATAATATTGACGTTTCTATTTAAGCTGTATGTTATTAAAATGGTTCAAAACGCTCTCGGCAATAGTCATATATTAATAGCAAAAATTACAATATATTCCATATAAAATCCATTTGTATACCATCCTTATCCACTCTGGAAAAGCAACCATACTTTTTTACAGCAACAAGCGGCATCTAAATTAAAACCAGCTACGAATAGGAAAGAAAAATAATACTCAGAATTAGGTAAAATATTCGGAATTGAGAGAGAATTCTTTGCTACGACCGATCATAATGTTGACAGCTTATTTGCATGCTCTGAACTGGCTCAGCGAATAACGACAAGAGTTCATGAGACGGTTGTATGCAAATTTTATTCCGTCCACGTTGCTGGTCCTGAAGATAAGGTAGCTGTGAAATTTTATGAATTGTTCGTCAATCATTTTGTTATGGACGATGCATGATGTATTTTAAACTGAAAATTAGCCCTAATAATCTCGATGTAATATTTAAGGCAACTTTTTGCTGATATAAAACTATTATTATCTAAATGTCTCTCTTTTCACGGGTTTATATGTTTATATCCCCTGTAAGGGGGAACTCGGTCTTTTGACAGCTTACGCGGGGACATGGGTCCAACACGCTGAGGCCCTTTAGAGAATTTTAATCTAAAATGTAATGTGACACCAACCGGGGACTCTCCATAGCTGCACTATAAAGTGAAGCCATGGATTGTCCCCGGTGGTTTAAGGCTATTGTATGAGATGGCAACTATAACGATAAGGTCTATTGCAATGGGTGTAACAAGGAATAATTACTGATGACTAAAAGACTAAACACTAATAAATACGGGAACGATGACGTCTGCCTTTCAACCTTGAACGTGAAATTCTGTGGCAGACGGTGACTCGCCACACACAAGATGAGCCCACTAAATAGCCACCACTACAGGCAACAGGGAGCAATACTGGTGTGCGCGGCTTGGGGTGTGGAGAGGTGCGGCACCGGTTTCACCATAGCACGTCTCGAAGACTCGGAGTGGGTTTCCACGTTATTACGCCATTAGACACTTCCACCCCCGATCATATAGCTCTGGCGGCCCCCCTCTGATCGGCCAACTAAGGCAAACCAGAGTTAAAAATCCTGCGGGCACACATGGGGTGCCACTCCATTCGACCAATAAAGGCAAGCCGGAGACGAGGCCCTGACCGACTCTCTGGAGCATTCGGGTGCGCAGTGTCACCACTCACATTCAGCTCGCCACAAACTGTCTTGCGTTCTGTAAGGTAGGAAGAAATCAGGACTGCCCAGAGGGGTCTATTATTATTATAGAAAGAAAGAAAGAAAGAAAAAATCTTTATTTCTTATCTGACACGGACATAACGCATAGCCAAACAATAAAAGTTTGAATTAATATCAAATTAGTTATAGTCAACTATATCATATGTAAAGAAGTCAGAGAGAGAGCGGTAGGTGAAAACCACGGTAACAATCCACAGCAGACGATCTGAGAGCCGAAGTCAGCGAAACAACGCGCTTTACAGCCCCACCTCTCCGTGATCGTCCCTTATCACTAAACGGTCACGAGCTGGCGGTGCGTAGAAATGCTATGGGGCTTCATATCATCATCATTCTGGCTGAATGATGGCCACTGTTGGACACAGGCCTCCCCCGAAGATCACCACAAAAACCGATATGGATGTGTCGTGGGTTAATTGGGGGGTTTTTCCATAATCGCCACGCTTGGCAGACGGATTGGCGATCGCGGTTGAGTTGTTAATGTACTCGAAGGACGCTGCTGCCCATCCTCCTGATCCCTTAGTCGCCTTTCACGACACCCGCGGGAGGAGATGGGGTAGTGGTATTCTAAGCCGGCACCATACGGCATTCTTCTTCGGTGCTTCCTATGCCCAGCTCTATATGCACGACGGAATATCATGGGGTTTCAACCAGTAAACGTGCGTAATATAACGTATAACCGTTATATGCCACGGCAAATAATTTATTATTATAATTTCATTGTGGTATGTTCC
Organism: Diloba caeruleocephala; assembly: GCA_947459985.1. Taxonomy (NCBI): domain Eukaryota; kingdom Metazoa; phylum Arthropoda; class Insecta; order Lepidoptera; family Noctuidae; genus Diloba; species Diloba caeruleocephala. The sequence continues at coordinate 29,860,274 of OX381610.1, forward strand.
ATCTTTACACATTGTCCTACATTTTTCTCGGTATATATATTACAATAATTTGTATCAATCAACATTGTAATCTCAATTATTTTAAAAGAGTATCCATGGAGTTTCTTGCCGGCTCTTCTCCACGAGATCAACTATTTGGAACCGTGCAACTTAGATTCTGACGTTTCATAAGTGCCAATATTTGGTTTATTTGAAATAAAAAACTTTGACTTTGACTTTGACTTTTGACTAAAAGTCCCTACATCGAGATTTCGCTCCACCTTCCGCAGGGCGGTGGACTTCTATGAGGAATACACACATACAAAAAGTACGTTTATTGTTGGTTTATAGCTGGATCACACTGTTTCTTCTTAGTTTTTTATACATAATATTATAACAAAAATTATAACTTATTCTTATATTATTTAAAATTGAAGTCGACATTTTTCTTATAAAACAATCCAAAGAAATTTCGAAAAAATTCAACTAGTATTTATAAGTAAAACATGAACAAGAAAGTTTTTGCCCATCTCTAGATAAAATTTACCTTTTACATGGAAAAATAAGCTTTTTATTATTGTTTCGAAGGTCTGCGATTTTTTTTCATGTTCTTAATTTTTTCACGGTAACCTCTAAATGAAAGTGGAATGGGATGGCCGCAGTGTATGGAAGTGGTCTATGATACAATAACCTATTCGGAAACCAGCTTATTCGGGAGGCTGGAAGTCATCAAACCAGCGCTCGAGACGATTCATGAGACCCTTGAAAACAGCTTATAAACATGGCTCAGAAGTGAGATGGGACTATAATTCTTCAACAGGGTGTTGTCACCCTTTTTGAAGATGAGTACCACCTCGCCTCTGTTCCATGCTTCCAGCATTGTGCCCTCGAGCAGGATTGAACGGAATAGCTCTGAAGGACTTTAAGTCGGTACTTAAAGTCTTTCAACTTAAAGTTGGTATTCCACTCAATCCAAAAGCTCTGTCGTAACTCCGTCACCACCCGGCGCCCTGCTATTTTTAAGCTGTTTCAAGGCCAGCCTAATCTCGTGCAGACTGATGTCCGGGATATCTTCGGTATAGAGTCGGGTTGTTTCGGCTTGCGAGTCTTTGTCAGAGCCAATGGTTGCTATAGTTCATCATCATCATCATATCAGCCACAGGACGTCCACTGCTGAACAAAGGCCTCCCCCTTAGATTTCCACAACGAGCGGTCACATGCCGCTCTCATCCAACGACTCCCAGCGACCTTCACCAGGTCGTCTGTCCACCTCGTTGGAGGTCGTCCCACGCTGCGTTTTCCGGTGCGCGGTCTCCATTCGAGAACCTTTGTGCCCCAACGGCCATCAGTTCTACGAGCAATGTGCCCTGCCCATTGCCACTTCAGTTTACTAATCCTTTCAGCTATGTCGACAACTTTAGTTCTTCTACGGATCTCCTCATTTCTGATTCGATCTCGTAGAGAAATACCAAGCATAGCTCTCTCCATAGCTCGCTGAGTGACCTTGAGCTTTCTTATGAGGCCCATTGTGAGTGACCACGTCTCTGTTCCATATGTCATCACTGGTAACACACACTGGTTAAAGACTTGCGTCTTGAGGCATTGCGGTATTGTTGACGTGGTGACGTGGTGTGACGTTGCTATAGTTACTGAGGTGTAAAGCTTCCGGTAGAAGTTCTCAATCTCTCTCAAAACCTCTGACTTAGTCGACTGCCGTCCTCGGTCTTCAGCTTCATAACACGACTTTGCCCAATAGATCTGTCGCTTGCGAACACTTTGGAGCCTTGGTTCCACTCCTTTGGAGCCTTGGTTCCACTCGATCGTCTGTTTAACACCGTTGGTGTTAAAGGTACGTATATCGTGACGCAAGGACTTCCATATCCATCTATTGAGCAGTCGGTATGCTTCAGCATCACTGGAGGACTGAAACGTCATGGTACGTCTTTCTGCCATGAGATCGAGAGTGTGATCGGAGAACTTTTCTGGTCTACCCTTACGGTGAGTTTTAAAGAACTTAGACCCAACCGTTTGGACAGTTTCTACAAACCTACCAATAAATCATCCATAGATACGCAATGTTCTATGCACTCGAAGTGGTTTTGGAGTTAGAGTTGAAAGCTCTAGGGGGTTTGGATATGAGCACTAGAGGGCTGAAGCGTAGACTTCATCAGACGAGACCTCTCCACTTTGAGATCATCATTCAATGTCAAGTCAGCCTGCCGCTATCCCCTGGAGTTCCGTTGCCCATACCCGAATTTCCCCGCTCTCAACTCACCATTGCGTCGAAAGCCCAGCTTTGCGTTTAGACATTCACTCACTCTAATCCAAAACATACCTATCTTGATACATTTTAAACCAGTGTTTACTGAACAAGCAAGTTTTTTTTTAAACATTGCCCCACACTTGTATTTCTCCTGTGTCGTAGGTGCGCCTACAAACACAAATTCCATACACAATACATCCAGACCCGGAACAACTACCTGCAGATCGTACAAATATTTGTTTCGTGCGGGAATAGAACCCACGACTCGGTGTGCAGCAGCCGACTGTATCAGTCACTGCACCAACCGCCTTAATGTACTTTAAACCAATGTTGACTGGAGAACATTCCAACACGGATTAATAATACCGCCCACTTAGGCATGGGGGCCCAGATGTTAACGGCGTCACTTCTGAAGTACGGGGTTTTGAGTACAAACCCTGGCGTGTTACAACGTGACTCAGTGTCAAAACTGTGTAATACCTATTTTTTTTCTAATACTTTTTGATGTATCAACTTATTAACATTGCTAATTGTAGATATTCTATGTAACTTGCTTGCCACGCTTGGCTGGTCATCAGAAACGAAATCAAAGGGCAAGGCCCATAATCACAGACAAGTAGGACATTTAGAAACGTTGATAAGTTATTTTTTCTCATCGACATAATATGTAACTTATTTTCAATATCTTTTATAGATAAGCACTTTCTGGGTGAGTTAGTGTCACTTAATTTAATGTACGTTTATATTCCCATTTATTTAGATAGGTAGTTGTAAGAACACTTCCCACATATTTTCATGAGGTCTTTGTTTGTCCAAGTCCATAAATCCTTACTTATTTGAGGAGATATTAATCTTCCTTGGTGCCTTAGGGATATGACACGACATTTTCTTAAAAGCAATACACAGAATGTGGGTCAGCTGTTAAAGAAATAGTTGTTCGCAAGAATACCCTTTTATCTGCGTAGTTACGTCCCACGGGAGACGATAATGACGTAGTAACAAATTGCAAGCGGGTCGCCGCGTTAGGATGAAAAGTTTTGGTGAGTAATATGTGGGTTCTGTGTATCCGAAAATGTGATGAAAATGAGGATTACTTAAAGCTTTTGTCACACCGTATTCCTATGCTGATAGCTAGAAAATGAGCCACAGTGCTTTGATCCTTACACATACCTTTTGACTTTTGACTGCACTTCGTTTCGGCTGAATAAAGTCCACTGCTGGACACAGGCCTCTCTCAAAGATAACGTATATAACGACCGATATCGGTGTGTTGTGTGCTCATCGGGGGGTTTTGCCATAATGACTGGCATGACATGACATGAAAAAAAAATGACGGCACGGTTGGTGCAGTGGCTGATACAGTCGACTGCTGCGCTCCGGGTCGTGGGTTCGATTCCCGCACGGAATAAATATTTATATGATCTGCAGGTAGTTGTTCCGGGTCTGGGTGTACTGTATGTGGAATTCATGTCTGTAAACGCACCCACGACACAGGAGAAATCCTAGTGTGGGGCAATGATTTTTAAAAAAAGAAAAGAAGAAATGCAATACCTGCTGTGCAGTAATTCAATCAATTCCAGCAAATAATCAGGAAAATTGGCTGTGGTGTCTTTTTATGTGCTGAAAATAAATTATTAACAGACTGGAATCACCAATTCGTCTACCAAGTGTGTTGATTATAGCAATATCACCAATGACCGCTCATTATTGTGATCGTTGCAACGTTTAAAAAAAAAAATAAACTCCCAGATTGACAGGCTGGTTGGCGATCGCAGTCGAGTTGCAAATGTATTCGAAGGACGCTGCTGCCCATCCTCCGGTTGATCCGTTAGTCGCCTTTCACGACACCCATGGGATGAGATGGGTTGGTGCTATTCGTAGCCGGCACCGATTTCGTCGTATAATAAACTTTTAAATGTGTTTGTGCGTCGACTTGATGAAAAAATTATTGGTTTTTATTTCTTCATTCTTTCTTTATTGTTTTGTACAAGCTGGTGGCGAGACGAGCCTGTCATTTGCCAGGCATGACGTTACCCAGGACTAGTCCAGCGTTGCATCACGATGTGCTCGTCAACTTAACGCAGTAGTTACTAAGTCTCATAGTCCCAGTAATTTCACTAGCTACATTGCCCTTAATGTTGAAGCTGCTTCATCATTTCAGCCGAATGAAGTCCACTGCTGGACACAGGCCTCCCCCAAAGATATCCACAACGACCGATATGGATATGTTGTGGGCTCATTGGGGGGTTTTGCCATAATCGCCACGCTTGGCAGACGGGTTGGCGATCGCAGTTGAGTTGTTAATGTACTCGAAGGACGCTGCTGCCCATCCTCCGGCTAATCCCTTAGTCGGCTTTTACGACACCCATGGGAGGAGATGGGGTGGTGGCATTCTGAGCCGGCACCACGGCTACTTAGCGGGTGATATCTAGTACTGCGGTGGTATCTTTGTTGTATTGTTTTTTATTGGGCTCAGTGGAAATTCTACATGAACTTCCTCCGCCGCGGGGACTCCTACCGGCTGAAACTACTGGGGCGGTTGGCACCTAAGGGGGGCTCCAGATTCTCGTATGATCCCACTAGAGCCGCCCACTGGTGCCACGCCTATAGGCACATATCTGAGAGGGTGACTGTAAAGCGGTCACCCCACACGGGGTTTGTGAGGGATCCCCCGAAGCGTCTCTGTGCGCTGTGCTATGCGCACATGGCAGCGCGTGACCACATGCGCGCCACCATCTTCTCGTGATCACTCGGTGTGGGCACGCAGATTCCCCAATCTACACACCAGCTTACCCAGACGCCCCCCGCCTTATAACGACAGTAGGGGGTTTCAGGCGTATGGGAATAGTGCGCCAGGGCGGTTGCTACGCCGGCGCCGTCTCCTCCTTCTTCAAACAGGATCAGCCCTCTCCCGATCCCGCTCTGCGGTCTCCTTCTGGAGCATGACGCTCTCACAGAAGGAGACCACTACATTCCAGTTTTCGTGCTCTGCCAACATAGCCGACACTACTGCTGGCAGAGAGAGATCTACCTAGCTAGGTAATAATAAAATAGGTAAAAAGTAAGCTTACTTTCAGTAAAAGTATTTCTAATTGTCTCACCTACACATATAAATATGCCCGAACACACTATGGAGATTATGGGCTTTCTAATTCTTCTCTTGTACCCTAATATAAATGAGTAATTTTACTGTTACAGAAAGATACCTGACCCTAATTCAGCGGACACTCAAGTGAACCAAATTAGTGCCGTAAAAGTTGGTAGGTGACGCCCAAAAGTACTCGTAACTGCGAATCTGTTCCTTTTTTGATCCTACTTCATGATTACTCTTGTGTAGTGTACAATTTACAGACATAAATCTCACATTCGCAAACACCCAACCATTTGTAGATCATACAAATATTTATTCCGTGCGGGGATCAAATCAATAGCACGTAGCATAGGAAGCCAATTGCACAGCTACTCCTTCTCTTGAAGTGTCGTTGAAACATATTATTTTTATAGCTCAAAATGGAGGTAGAATTTTGGTAGTCATTTACTATTTTTGGCAATAAAAAGTATTTTTTCTGGTGGTCAATTAAAAAAAACCTAAATAAAATATCTGGACTGTAATAAATTACTGACGGGAGGCCTTTTGGCTTCCCCAGATTGCCTAGTTAAGTAACGATAACTAGATGAACTGAAATGCGTGTTCAAATAAAAAAAAACTAATGAATTGTAATGAAATAAAAAGCACAATGATATTACGAAAATACATCTAGCTTTTACCAGTGTATTAATTAAATCATTTGTGCTTTCAGTTACAATGCCTCGGCCGTAACCTTACATTTGAGAAGATACTGGAGTCGCCTCAACGTCAATTGTTAAGGTTTCTCCGCCTCTTGTCGCAAATCTTGAGCACCCCTCATTACTGGCTCTTTGTATCACTTTACGATCTCACTGAAGTACTGCAAGATGTTGTTGTTGAAAGTGATGATAAGGAATTGTTGGTTTTTATCACCTGTCGGCGCGTCGCCACTACAGGCGACACTGGATACGGTGCGGGGGCCGGGGGCCAGGGGTCCAGCCGGACCGGCCGCTTGCGCGCCCCTCCATCGTCCTTCACTCAGCTCATCGACGCGCGGCACTGCGGGCATCTCATAGTTGAATTTATTATAGATTTGTAATACGGCAATAAAAGCCTATATTTAATACAGTCCACTTTAATTTCAATCAAGCCCCGTTGAGGTCTAAACAATGGTCCTTCTACCGTGCTAAACAAGTACCTGATTCAATTTTGCCGTACTTCATTTCGCAAATTTAAAACGGTCGTCGAGTGGACTTTGACCGCGACCGCGCCCATTCCCGGAACAAAGAAATCGTCCCCGCAGCAACGTGGCAGCCTGCGTGGTCTTCGAAGAAGCTGATGTCCTTACTTGGGAGTATAAAACTTTATTTGAGTGAGTCCGTTCCAATTAGTTACTTTCCTATCTTCTTTTTTTGCCGAAAATATCGTCATCCTGTTTTTTGTTTTTTATGAAGTGTTCCCATTTTTACTAAATAATTAACTTCCGTGTTCATTACATTGCATGCTTATTGATGCCGATTGCATAATACTATAGCACAATAAGATTATATTTCATCGCAAAAAATAGCACGCGCTCGCTAATTAGTGCAGGTGTTGAGTGACTCATTAACCTTGACACTGGTTGGTTTCTTATCTGCTTGCATCGATCCCTTTTGTTTATGCATAGCTGTTTAGTACTTTATTTTATAAACTCATTAGCATTCATTTCCTGTCGTTTATCAAGTTAACTTTGAAATGGCAGATAATCTTAAAACTTCATTAAAAAAACGTAGTTCAATAAAATCAAAGCTTACAATTTATAATAACTATTTAACTTTAGTTAAAAGTAGTTCCGAAATATCTGAGTTGCAGCGCTTAGACTTACAAGAACGTTTTAATAAATTCGAACCCTTATATTCCGAATTTGATGATTTACAGACAAACATCGAAGTACTGGCCGAAGATGCCGAGTCTGCGTTCACTGAGCGTGAGGACTTTGACCGTCAGTACTTTAACCTGGTGGCCCTCACGCGCAGCCTGCTTGGTTCTTCGTCCAACGATGCTGGGTCTGAGACGGGCTTCCGCGATGCCAACTTAGGTGCACATAATTCTAAAAAGAATAATTTTGTTCGTTTGCCAAAAATTGATTTGCCTCATTTTGATGGGAACTACCAATGCTGGCTCGAATTCAGAGATACCTTTACGTCATTGATTCACGATAACTCTTGTATTGACAATATAAACAAGTTCCATTACTTGCGAGCTTCCGTCCAGGGAACCGCAGCCTTAATGATTAAAAACATCGATTTTAAAGGCGATCATTATAAAATTGCGTGGGAACTATTGTGTGAGCGGTACAACAACAACCGCCTACTTGTCAATAACCATATACAAGCTTTATTTGATGTCGAGCCAATATTGAAAGAGTCGAGTATCTCAATTAGATATCAGGTTGATATAATTAATAAAAATGTTAGGGCACTTACTTCATTAAATCAGCCCACACGACATTGGGACACTTTACTTATATATATCATGACCAAGAAACTTGACTTAGTTACTAGTCGTGACTGGGAAGAGCATAGGAACACAAAATTAACGGATGATCCTACTTTGTCACAATTCTGTTCCTTTTTATGCAGGAAAGCGGACTGGTTGGAATCTGTCGAGTCAAATCTTAACATGACTCAAAGTAACACTATCGTTGCCTTAAATAATAATCATTCGAATCAAAATAATAATAAAATCACTCAAATTAAGAAAATACCTTATAATAAATTAAATAAATGTCCACTTTGCTCCCAATCTCATAACTTATATAAATGTGATTCTTTCAGAAACTTAACTGTAGAAAATCGCATAAAAAAAGCTAATAATTACAATGTTTGTCTTAATTGCTTAAACTTTGGCCATTCTGTTAAGCATTGCAAATTTTCACACTGTAAATATTGCAAAACAAAACATAATACGCTTTTACATTTAGAATCTCATGAGCCCAAACAGTTTTCAAATCCATTGCCTTCTGCCACTATGCCTGCTATGCTTTCTGTAACGCCCTCAGCGCCAAGCATTGTGCTATCAGCCAATTCCAGCATGCAGCTTGCTACTTCTGCGCATGTTTTACTGTCCACAGCTATGGTGAACGTGATCAACGCAACGGGTAAGAAGTACACTGCGCGCCTATTGCTGGACAATGGTAGTACGGCAAACTTTGTAACGCAGAGCTTTTCGGAGAAACTGGGTTTGTCACGACGCGGTACGAGCACTAAGGTAACGGGTATTAATAATACCGTATCTACCAGTACACAGTCTTGTCACCTTACATTAGAGTCTTTATGCTGTGCCTTCACTGTTGATATCGAGTGTGATATTTTACCTGAAATCACAAAGGTTCTACCGTCTTCGTTCGTGCATATTAACCATGTCCCTATTCCTTCAGGTCTTAAACTAGCAGACCCGAATTTTAATATTCCGTCGGTCGTAGATATCCTGGTAGGGGCTGAAGTTTTTTGGAATGTCATAGGCACCAATACAATAGACTTGGGGAAAAAATTACCAAAATTATGTGAAACTAAATTTGGGTGGATAGTTTCAGGTAGTATTTCGCACCAGTCAGGTTATTCTGACACACATTTTTGCCATCATTCCAGTGTCACTCCCGACCTTACTCAATTTTGGGAGCTTGATACTGTTTCTTCAAACCATTCACATGCTTTTTGTTCAAACCACCTTTCGTAAAAGTGATAGTCGCTTTGTAGTTACTATGCCTTTAAAAGCAGATCCTAGCACTTTTGGTCATTCTTTTGACACTGCTAAGTTAGCCGTATGGTGCCGGTTCAGAATACCACCACCCCATTTCCTCCCATGGGTGTCGTAAAAGTCGACTATGGGATTAGCCGGAAGATGGGCAGCAGCTTCTTTCGATTACATTAACAAATCAACTGCGATCGCCAACCCGTCTACCAAGCGTGGCGATTATGGAAAAACCACCCAATGAGCCCACAACGCACCCATATCGGTCGTTGTGGTGATCTTTGGGGGAGGCCTGTGTCCAGCAGTGGACTTCATTCGGCCGAAATGATGAAGAAACGCCTTTTGTCTATAGAGCGGCGATTTAAGCGTGATCCCCTCTATGGACTAAAATACAACAAATTTATGCGAGAGTACGCCAAGGTCACATGACGTTAGATTCTGGCTGTACTTTCTCACCTGTAAACTCCATGGTTAGTCATTACATACCTCATCATGGAGTCATTCGTAATTTAAGCACCACTACTCAACTACGCGTAGTATTCGACGCATCAGCCTCTACCAGTTCGGGAGTGTCTCTTAATGGCATTCAGATGGTCGGTCCCGTAGTACAAGACGATCTGTTTTCTTTTTTAACACGTTTTCGTCGGCATAGGTACGTGGTAATGGGAGAAGAAATGTACCGGGCGATAGAATTATGCCCAGTCCAACGACCTCTTCAAAAAATAATAATTTTAGTTTTCATCTCTCAGAACGTCTTAAGACCCTAAAGCTTAATTGGGTCTGTGATTCTGATTCGTTTACATTTAGTATTAACATAACATCTACAACTAAATTCACTAAACTTCATGTCCTGTCTGTCATTAGTCAGACTTTGACCCACAAGGCCTCGTAGGTCCGTGCGTCGTCAAAGCAAAAATGATCATGCAGCGTCTATGGCTCGACAAATATGACTGGGATGACGAAGTATCGCACGAAGTCAAAACTCTTTGGTGTGCCTTTGAAAACACAATAAAATCTTTAAATTGGTTAAAAATTCCTCGTTGGGTTCTGCATGAAGACTCTGTTACTCATGAAATATAGGTCTTTACCGATGCGTCTGAGAAGGCGTATGGTGCTTGTGTTTATATAAGGTCATGTAACAGCACTGGGTCCACAGGTGTACAGCTTCTAGTTTCTAGAAATCGTGTAGCGCCTATCAAACCAACGACAATACCGAGGCTTGAACTTTGTGGAGCTTTGCTGGGTGCAAGGCTGTGTACTAAGGTTCAGGAATCGCTTACCATACCTATTCACAAATGGTGTGACTCGACAATAGTATTGGGTTGGCTCTCTACTCCTAATCAATTAAAACCTTTTGTTTGAAACAGAGTCAATGAAATACAGGAGAGCACGTGTGATCATACCTGGAGCTACGTACCGTCGAAGGACAACCCGGCGGATCTTGTTTCCCGTGGTCTTAAGGCCGACGTTATTAAGGACACACCTTTGTGGTAGTGCGGACCCTCTTTTCTATTACTTAATGAAAATGAGTGGCCTAAAATACCAAACTCAGAGAAACATGATTTGCCGGAAATAGTAAATCATTTCATTAGTGATAGTGGTGACAATCATTCATATATTATTCATCATTCAGACGTATCCATGCAGTCATCAATCGTTCATAATTTATTAGTAAAATTTTCTATTCTAACAAAAATACATAACATATTTACATATATATATACAAAGATTTATATACAACTTAAAAAATAAAAATAAATTGAGTGGCAATCTTTCAACAACAGAATTAGATAAATCATTAAATTTAATTGTACATTTCTCGCAAGTAGAAATGTTTCCTGAAGAGTATCTTTTAAAGTCTGGTAACAAATTGCCACGCAATAGTAGATTGGTTCCTTTGACTCCTTTCATAGACAATCATAATATCATTCGCGTGGGCGGAAGGCTTTATAATTCCCCCTACGATTTTAACGTAAAACATCCCATAGTTACATGTAGCAAGCACATATTAACTAGACTTATATTCAAAATGCAACATTTAAAGCTTGTACATGCTGGTCCTCAGTTGCTTCTGTCACATATTCGACAGACTTATTGGCCTTTAGGTGGAAGAAACTTGTCTAGATATATCGTGAATAGATGTCTTAAATGTTTCAGACACAAAGCTCAGAAGGTTCAGCCTATAATGGGTCAATTGCCTTATTCAAGGACACTTCTTAAATATCCTTTTCTTAATTGTTATGTTGACTACGCAGGGCCAGTATTGGTAGCCGATCGCAAGGGTCGCGGATGCAAACTAACGAAATCATATATGTGCATCTTTGTTTGCTCGGCAGTGAAAGCTGTGCATTTGGAGCTCGTCTCTGATCTCACATCTGAGGCGTACATGGCTGCTCTAAATCGTTTCGTGGCGCGTCGAGGCAAGCCTCGAAGCATTACGTCCGATAACGGGACAAACTTCGTAGGCGCATCAAATGACATATATAGGTTTTCAAATTCATCGAATGTTGCATCTGAAATAGTACAGGAGGGTATCGAATTTATTTTCACGCCTGCTTACAGCCCACATTTTAATTCATTGGCTGAAGCTGCAGTAAAATCTTGTAAGCATCATTTAAAAAGACTCTTGCATCTTACCCATTTCACTTTTGAAGAGATGACTACCTGTCTTATCCATATAGAGGCGGTCTTAAATTCGCGACCTCTTACTCCCCTCTCTTCAGACCCTAACGATTTTTCGGCACTTACTCCCTCTCACTTCCTAATTGGACGGCCACTCTCATCTGTACACTCTCAGGTAACAGACACTAACATCACGAGGCTAGATCGGTGGAAGAAAGTTCAGCACATACGGCAGCACTTCTGGAGCCGATTTCATAATGAGTATACTTCTCTGCTGCAGGCAAAATCCAAGTGGTTTCATTCCAGAGGTGAAGTGAAGCTGGGAACCTTAGTCCTAATCAAGGACAAAACAACGCCACCGCTGCTGTGGTCCCTGGGTCGGGTCACTAAGACCTATCCCGGCGTGGACGGCGTCACAAGAGTAGCGGAACTGAAGACGAAGAGGGGCCTCATTCGTCGAGCATTCAACTGCATCTGCCCTCTTCCAACCGAAAATTGAAGCCATTCCTTCATTCATACTTCAACCCGGGGAATATGTCGGCGCGTCGCCACTACAGGCGACACTGGATACGGTGCGGGGGCCGGGGGCCAGGGGTCCAGCCGGACCGGCCGCTTGCGCGCCCCTCCATCGTCCTTCACTCAGCTCATCGACGCGCGGCACTGCGGGCATCTCATAGTTGAATTTATTATAGATTTGTAATACGGCAATAAAAGCCTATATTTAATACAGTCCACTTTAATTTCAATCAAGCCCCGTTGAGGTCTAAACATCACCCGTATTGTGTATAGGTGTTTCCTTTTTGGAGTCGGAACCTTGGTGTGGTATCGCAAAACATTTTTAATGTATTTATATCACAGATAACAGTAATATGATATAAATATAGAAAAGTACGATCCCATAATTAAGAAATAATATTTACTGTTATGAATCTATTGTAAGACAAGAAAAACATTTCTATATTTACAAATAAAATATACCAGAATAGCAATAGACTGGAAGGTATTCGTACAGCCTCCAGTCATAATTATTGTAACTACCGAGTTATGAATAAATAGATATCAAAAAAATCATCATTTCGGCCGAATGAAGTTCATTGCTGGACACAGGACTCCTCCAAAGATCACCACAATGACCGACATGGGTGTGTTGTGGGCTCATTGGGGGGTTTTGCCATAATCGCCATGCAGCAGAAGGGTTGGCGATCGCAGTTGAGTTGTTAATGTACTCGAAGGACTCTGCTGCCCATCCTCGGGCTAATCCCTTAGTCGACTGTTACGACACCCACGGGAGGAGAGGGGGTGGTGGTATTCGGTACCACACGGCAAAAGACATGATATATATGTATGTTTGATATCCTGAAACATCTGGTAAGGGACACCCACATACTCGTCTTCGCGTGTAAAAGAAATACTTTGCACAATGTACATAATTTATTATTTTCTCAGCTCTCTCATTTATCAACTTTTTCTTCAATAATTTTAACCGTAGAGTAGGGTTGCGTTAATGTTAGAATACTAACCGGGACATTTAGAATAGAAATAGAGTCTACCATGGTAATCGAAAAACTTTAATCAAGAAACCAGTTATCAGACCTTTGTTAAGAACGTTGCCTCACACCAGGATTTCTCCTATGTCGTGGCTGTGTTTACAGACTTGACTTCCACATACAATACACCCAGACCCGGAACACCATCTGCAGATCATACAAATATTTGTTACGTGCGGGAATCGAACCCACGACCCGGAGCGCAGAAGCCGACTGTATCAGCCACTGCACCAACCGTGTCGTCAATCGACACCTTCATTTTTGTTTGACTTACTTAGCGTCCTTATGGCCACTGTATTCAGCCCATTCCAATTTTTCTGAAGTTCATTACTCCTTGTCACCTTCAACATAACAATACAATTTTATGCATGTAATTTTTGCTATCGCAGATCTCGCTCTTGTTCCCAACCGCGTAAGAATCGTGCATGCCTCCCTACATACTTCCAATTATAATTCATAAGCCAGAAGAAATGGTCTATTGACAGAGACACGGAGAACTCTTCATACTGGGACATTTTTATAAATTTATTTATTTATTTGTCACCACAATAAAGATAAAGTTATAGTATAATGTAAATTTACTGTGGTAGACTGGTGCCTGAACTAGGCTAAAGCCTGTATCTCAGGTCACCAAGCCTTCCACCCCAGAAGTCCAATTTTGCTCTTTGCTTTTCCGTGTGGTGTCCGGATTAAGAATAAAGCACCACTCCATCTCCTCCCGTGGATGTCGTAAAAGGCGACTAAGGGAATCTAAACCAGAGGGATGGACAGCAGCGTCCCTTCTGTGAAACGGTAGCCATACTGCGCTCACCGACCCGCCTGCCAAGCGTGGTGAGTATTGGCAAATACCTCCCAAAATGATGACACAGTTGTGAAAATCTATGGGGGAGGCCTTTGTTCAGCAGTGGACGTATAAATGGCCGATATGATAGACTGTGGCAAGCGAAATATTTCCATTTTCTTGTTCTTCGTGTAGGCTGATTGTATCATTTCCTGTAGTTAAAATTCTCTTGATGAATACTCTACAATACGTTTTTATCAGGCCCCTTTCACTGTAGACAACGTCTTGATATAACAATAAACTCACTGTTATAATAAAATGTAATATTATGGCTTTGATACTCCCAATATTGACGATTTATCTTTTTTTATTTTTCATTTTTACATGTCCTGTGTACTGAGACGTATGGCAGCTCTCCTTGAGTGCTTGGAACGCAGGGTACTTATTTAACTTCCAACGTCATAATACGGCACTTTATGTGGTACCAGCAAAAATAACACCACCCCATCCCATCCCATAGGTCTTAATAGCCACTGTTAAATTTGTTGAAGGATAGACAGCAACGTCTTTCAAGCACATATATAACTCCATTGCGATCGTTAACCCGCCTGTCGAGCGTAGTGGGCGATATTTGGGGTCCTTGTGCCTAGTAGTAGACATCTATCGGCTGAAATGATGAGTACGCCATTAGCATTATAATACTTATTAAGGCGTTCCTTACGACTGCACGATTTACTGTAGTGATATTCAATAGACATCCAGACCAACTGACATCCAGTATTGCTTTTTGTTATCTTTAATTTAATTATTGTCTAAATAAATTAACATTAAACTAGGCCAAAATTATTAATTAGAATGTCGTCTTGACACCAGTTTACTTTTTTACCATTTACATAATTGCACTATAAATTGTGGAAGTAATTTAAGCTAAGTGAAACACGATTTTATTTTCGGGTGGTTATAGAACATCTCCACTTCGTGTTCGCGGTGCGCAATAAGTAAATTATAGTGTTACGAATTCTCTATCTTCAATTAATAACACCTGAACAGACTCCGTGTGGTGTCCGGATTAAGAATATAGCACCACTCCATCTCCTCCGGTGGATGTACGTAAAAGGCGACTAAGAGAATCTAAACCAGGGGGATGGGCGCTCACCAACCCACCTGCCAAGCGTGGTGAGTACCAGCAAATTCCCCCCCGGAATGATGACACAGTTGTGAAAATATATGGGGGAGGCCTTTGTTCAGCAGTGGACGTATAAATATGATGATATGATATGATGAACAGACTTTGCTTCAAAAGTGGTAGCACGTGCGTGTCGGACTTGTAGGATTCAATTTATATCGCAAACAAGATTTTCGAATAACTTGCGACAAACGTAATTGGTCAGCGCCACAAACAATTTGTATACAACAAACTTACTCAATACTTCGTAGCGTGTGGGTTGTTTGAAATGATTTGTTTTGTTTTAATTGACTGTATTTCTCTACGAGATCGAATCAGAAATGAGGAGATCCGTAGAAGAACTAAAGTTGTCGACATAGCTGAAAGGATTAGTAAACTGAAGTGGCAATGGGCAGGGCACATTGCTCGTAGAACTGATGGCCGTTGGGGCACAAAGGTTCTCGAATGGAGACCGCGCACCGGAAAACGCAGCGTGGGACGACCTCCAACGAGGTGGACAGACGATCTGGTGAAGGTCGCTGGGAGTCGTTGGATGAGAGCGGCATGTGACCGCTCGTTGTGGAAATCTAAGGGGAGGCCTTTGTTCAGCAGTGGACGTCCTGTGGCTGATATGATGAATTAACTGTACTAAATAAAACAGATTTCAGCATTAATAAATGAAAGTCAGAGCGTTAGAAACTAAGTGAACGCTCGCAAGATCCAGGATTAATAAAGCAAGGCAGGTGAAGACAGACTGCTGCATGGTGACGGAGGCCACAGGCGTCGCGAGCGCGAAGAGAATGGGAGCTCTGCAGTCTGCGCGCTCATTCTGAGGGACTCCCGGAAAGACAGCGCCACGCATGTGCAGCCAGCGAGGCCAGCGAGGCTTCAGGATCCCTCACAATCACCCTACTATGAGCGGGGGGTGGTGGCTTTACAGTCACCACTACTCCGCTAAGGGGGGTGACAGCTTTACTGTCCAGTCAGTACATCCGAGATGTGCGACACGGATGGCATAGGCTTGGCCCCACCGGGCGGTTCAAGCGGTCATTTTTGAGATTCCGGAGCCCATAAGTGCCGGCTCAGAATGCCGCCACCCCATCTCCTCCCATGGGTGTCGTAAAAGTCGACTAAGGGATTGGCCGGAGGTTGGGCAGCAGCGGCCTTCGAGTACATTGACAACCCAACTGCGATCGCCAACCCGCCTGCCAAGCGTGGCGATTATGGCAAAACCCCCCAATGAGCCCACAACACATCCATATCGGTGGTTGTGGTGATCTTTGGAGGAGGCCTGTGTCCAGCAGTGGACTTCATTCGGCCGAAATGATGAAGTGCCGAAGGTGACCAGCCAGGTAATTATACGGGCAAAATTAAAAGTCAATTTAATCCAAAATCTTTGGATTTGGGAATAAGGATATCTATTATTTTAGTTTTAAGTGTAATTCTCACACAATACAGATACAGTTTTAATGTTAAACCTAAATATTTTGGATCAGGTCGATTATTAATTTCGGCCGTATGCCATATATCGTTCCGTCCCACTTCAGAAGATGGGTGTTCGAAGACCCTCTTCGGAAGGTCCAACCAATCTGAACCTGTTCAAGGAGACAAGTTGATTATACAGAGAGTATTTTAATTAAATGTGTTTTAGTGCCTGGATTTGATTTCGATTAAGTTTCTTTTTTTTACACACCGTACCTAATCAAGGCACGGTTGGTGCAGTGGCTAAGCTGGCTACGTGTCGCGAGTTCGATTCTCGCACGGTACAAATATTTGCATGATCTACAGATTTATGTCTGAAAAACCATATTCACCACACAGGAGATACACTACAATATTATTTACCTATAATGCCGACACAGCGACACGGTTGGTGCAGTGGCCGATACAGTCAACTGCTGCGCTCTGGGTCGCGAGTTCCATTCCCGCACGGAACAAACATTTGTATGATCTGCAGGTAGTTGTTCCGGGTCTAGGTGTATTGTGTGTGAAATGTATGTCTGTAAAAGCACCCACGACACAGGAGAACGCCTAGTGCGGGGCAATGATTTTTAAAAAAAGAAAAGAAGAAATGCAATACCTGCTGTGCAGTAATTCAATCAACTCCAGCAAATAATCAGGAAAATTGGCTGTGGTGTCTTTTTATGTGCTCAAAATAAATTAATAACAGACTGGAATCACCAATTCGTCTACCAAGTGTGTTGATTATAGCAATATCACCAATGACCGCTCAATATTGTGATCATAGAGAGGTCCATATTTAGTAGTGGACATTTACGTGGGCTGGTGTGTAATTTCGACGGCTCAAAATATGTAAATCAATATTTTTCATCCTATTAAGTATAAAAAGACAGCATCTATAGTATAATGCACTCTATGTACATCACTTTACGAAAAATATTTGGTGTAGTAGTGAAAGCAAAGCGTTTCCTTTGCTCGCATCCTTGAATACAGAATCTAAATAATGATATAAAACCAATTTGGTATTAGCTGAATTGCACCGTAGCTGAATTGTCGTATAAGTCGACTAAGGAATTAGCCGGAGGATGGGCAGCAGCGTCCTTCAAGTACATTAACAACTCAACTGCGATCGTCAACCCGCCTGCCAAGCGTGGCGATTATGGCAAAACCCCCCAATGAGCCCACAACACATCCATATCGGTGGTTGTGGTGATTTTTGGAGGAGGCTTTTGTCCAGCAGTGGACTTCATTTGGCCGAAATGATGAAAAATGATGAATTGCACCCCTGGTTCGATCTCCGTACGGTACAATTTATATGCCTACAGATAGTTGTGCCCGGTGGAGCTCTCGGTCACGAATCTATACAAATAAATAAAATTGAAGTGTCTGTTTGTAATGTCAAAATAACAGCTTTTTACTAAATGCATATGAAAGTATATACGGTACTTATAACATAAAAACAATTAATTATTTTTTGTCAGTCTGTCTGTCTGTCTTTCTGTCTGTTTGTTCCGGGTAATCTCCGAAATGGCTGAACGGATTTTGACGGGACTTTCACTGGCAGATAGCTGACGTTATAAGGAATAACTTAGGCTACTTTTATTTTAGAAAAATAATTAGGGTTCCGCGCGAAAACAATAAAACCCTTGAAATCCAACATAAATATTCTATGTCAAGTGTCTATGTCGAAGTACTCTAAATTTCTTTTAAATTAAACGCGGGTGAAACCGCGGGGCCCAGCTAGTATAATATAAACTTCCAGGGCTATAATACACCATCGCGTATGGTAACAGCTAAGAATAGCATCCCATCTCATCCCATGGGTGTCGCAGAAGACGATTAAGGGAGTTTGGAAACCAGCACATTAAGCACTATGGGATACCGACAGGTGACGTGTATTCATTTACAGACACACCAAAACATTTTATTTATACACATTTTAATAGGACAAACAGTACAATAGGCCGCTTTATCGCTATCCGTAATCTCTTCCAAGCAACCTTTGAATGGAAAAGAAGAAATAGAAAGTTATGAGGCAGGCTCAGGTAACTATATATACATATAATAATTTCTTAGGTTTTACTTACACACTACAAGATTGACTGCGAGTGTGGGTTGTCATACATAGGGCAAACAAAGCGTAGTATAGCCACCAGGTTAAAAGAACACATAGCTGACGTCAAGCATAGACGTTCCACAAAGTCTGCAGTGTACGAACATGCCTTAGACAAACCCAACCATTTTCTTCGTTTCGATCAACCTCAAGTCCTCGCGAAAGAGAACCGATATGTACCAAGAATGTTTCGTGAGGCTATTGAAATTAAAAAACATCCTAATTTTAATAGAGAAGATGGCTGGCAGGTACCACCAGTTTGGAATCCTGTTATTAAAATAATAAAATCCCAAACCACATACCACACAAAAAAACATCAAGACACTGTGAGTGATTACTGCGTGCATCGAAATAATTTTTGATTATAATTGTACGGTAGATAAAATAAAATAACTTTTTAAAATCTGTAACGACGCCTGTCACCTTAGTCATCCTGCGACCACGAACCCTGCAAAGTGATCGAAACGTCAGGAAAAACAAAAATCTAAAATATACGCGATAGAATCCGTTTAAAAGTGTTTTATTATAATGTGTAATACTCGCGAAAACCTAAGACATTATTATATATACATATAAATATATTACTATACATATACTATACTAAATACATAGAAAGCATAAATATAGAAAATATTTATATAGAAAATTTGCACGCTTGAGAGGGCTCCAAAATGTTTTCAATGGTGTGTGCAGTCCAACAACCTACACTATGCCAGCGTGGTGGACTAACCTTAACATTTCTCATCGTGAGAAGAGACCCGTTCCCAGCAGTGGGACCGTAATGGGCTGATTATAAGTATTATAAACTGTAACCCCACACATAGTGAGGCCCTCTATGATTCACTTAAAAATAAACATTCATAAAATACCTTTCTCAATAATGTATATACATAGTCACATTGTCTGCGTGGGAACTAATTTAGCCCCAATAAATTACGTAAGAAAATTAATCCCGTATAGATCCGGGTCACGGATAGGGCTTCTCCATTTCGTTACGTGGGTGTCGTAGAAGGCGACAGCCCGGTGGAACTCGGTGCTGCCATAGCACTTTGGGTAGCATACCCAAAGAGGGTTGATATCAAGCAAGTAGCCGACTGTAAAACCTTTTGCCAAAACCATTGCAAAGACTAGTAATGATGATCAGATAGATATAAAAAAAAAATTGCTCCGACCACAAGTATCTCCAGGGGCAGGACAGGAAGAAAAAGAAGAAGGCATATCGTAATAAAGGGTATTTTATGAAAAATTCCATGACATAATCTATCTGCCTGCCAAATTAACTTGAATCTGTTCAGCTTTATGAACGTCATTGAGAACCATACATCCATCCAAATGTACAAAATCCCATGTTTAATAATATCTATGAATTAATACATGAAGAGAAAACATTGTACCTCTTTTTAAGCACATTGCGCGCACGTAGGATTGTAAGATTTGGCACAATTATAGTTCGTCTGGAGGAAGAGTGCAGAATGTTAAAATGTATGTGCAATGTGTGTTACAAATACATAAAATATAATTTAAAAAGATTGTGAATCACGGTCTAATATCGTTACGCGCGCCATCTGTGATCAGTTAATAAATAAAAGCGCCTTAGAATTATAAGAATCTGCCATCTATAGCATGAATACCGTAAACGTTTCAGAAAGAAGATTCAATTTTAGAAGTGCTTACACTGTGAAGGTTGTGATTCTTGCAATAGTTTCATATGTTGTCGCTAGATGACTCTAAACTGAGTTACGATAAAAATTGGGCGTGACTGAATATTTTTGTCCGGGTACAAACAACAGATGACGTTACACGTAGCGTTTTAATTGAAACTGTCGGCTAAGAATTGATATTTTTCACATAAGTTTTCGATGTCACTAAAAATGTGTATGGTGTGCTACTTCACGCCAATTCTTATGAATAGCTCTTAAGTCAGTCCAGCCATCTACTTTGTGACTTTCGGGAACCTGCTCACTGTCTCAGGACTTTAATATTTATATTTCAAAAAACATTTGTATTTTAAGTACAACGGGTTTCTTTAATATGAAATTGATAAATGAAAAAAGGCACACATGGGTCGATATTATTAATTCTGCAAGATAGTTTAAGATGAATCAGGGTGTCCGAAAGATATATCTATAATCTATCATTATTAGATATTACTCAGCCAATTACCGATTCTATGGAGTGCGACTATAGCTATTTAATTTTCATAGGTTTTTATTATTACACTGTACAATAATTTATCATAAGCAAATAAAATAGTGCTTAGTTATATTTAGAATGGTTGGTTCATTCCGTGCACCACTCCATCTTCTCCCGTGGATGTCGTAAAAGGCGACTAACGATCTCTAAACCAAAGGGATGAGCAGCGGCGTCCCTTCTGTGGAACAGCACCATTCTGCGCTCACCAATCGGCCTGCCAAGCGTGGTGAGTATGTGCAAAGCCCCCCCAAAATGATGACATAATTATGGGATTCTTTGGGTAGGTCTTTGTTCAGCAGCGGACGGCCCTTGACTGATATGACGATGAAAGAAAGAAAGAAAATAATTTATTTTGGACTCGCATGTACATAATAATCTTAACATACTTAAATATACGAAATGCGATTTGTACTGACTATATGAGGTCAAAAATGTTCATCTCAGTTAAGGTTTATCTCAGCATAAGCTACAGCAATACGTCACTGGAGCTATTTTTCAGAAGGAATCCGCTGAATGACACAGACAGTCACGTCGCGCTGAGACAAAAATATCTAAAGAACATAAAAGAACAAGAAGTTAAAATATAATCACAAAGGTAGTGTCAATTAACAGAAATATTGGCTTTACTATAATAATAAATAAAATTGTGTGTCTGTTTGTAATGTCAAAATAACAGCTTTTTACTAAATGCATATTTAAGTAATACGGTACATATAACAAAATACAATTTTTAAATTTTTTGTCTGTCTGTTGTTGTGTCTCCGAAACGGCTGGACCGATTTTGACGGGACTTTCACTGGCAGATAGCTGATGTTATAAGGAATAACTTAGGCTACTTTTATTTTAGAAAAGTAATTAGGGTTCCGCGCAAAAAAAAAACCCTTGGAATCCAATATATATATTCTATATTCTATGTCAAGTGTCTATGTCGAAGTACTCCAAATTTGTTTTAAATTAAACGCAGGTAAAAACCGCGGGTCCCAGCTAGTATGAATATAAAATTAAATGTTCGTGTTAATCGACTAAAACTTAGTTCTGTATTATGTGGTTTTTCTCGATTCAACTCTTTCGGTAAAATTGTGTCATCTGTACCATACAAAAGATTGGTGGCACGGTTGGTGCTAACTAAGGTGCTAAGCTATATCAGCCACTGCTGATACAGTTGGCTGCTGCGCACCGGGTCGTGGGTTCGATTCCCGCACGGACCAAAATTTGTATGATCTGCAGGTCTAGGTGTATTGTGCAGGTTCCGGGTCTGGGTGTATTGTTTGTGGAGTTTGTGTATGTACACGCAGCCACGATACAGGAGAAATCCTAGAGTGGTGAGTTGGTGAGTTCACTTGGTGAGAAACCAGTTACAGAGTGAATAGTTTGATAATATTTAGCTACACATTCATGAGCTATTGTTTTCCAGGCTCGCTTATTTCCATCTTCATTTATTTTGCGTCTGATTTTATTTACCAATGTTTAATTTTTTGTTCGTTTAGGCCATTTGAGAATGGTGCATTTACTGCAGTAAACACCATTGATATCCCACTATCGTTTAGATATTTCTCGAATTCTCTCAAATTTATCCCTGGATATTGGTCGGTGAGAAGCATACCAACGTCCGCTATTTCGGTTATATTCGTGACTAATTTAATAAAATTATTCAGACTCTGAGTTTTAGACGTCATAATAAATGTGTATCTTGTGTAGTGATCTACTAATATATGTAGATATTTCTTTGTAGATCTTGAACCTCCGAAACCTTCAATTGTATCTATTGAGATTATTTTAAACGGCTTTGTGGCTGGACCCTAACATAAATCCAAATTTGTTCTTTCTTCTTGATTTATTCCTTGTACAAACTTCACAGTTTCTACATACTATTATAATGTTTTTTGTATTATTTTTTTTGTATGTAGAATCAAATATGGCACTGATTGTCATGTTTATTTTTGAGTAATTTTATACTGAATTCATCTGCTAGAATATTTTTTTCTTTGTTGTCGACTTTTTTGTAGTAGATAAAAAAAATACATTCGAGACACTCACAAAAAGCCCTTCCATTTCATATGTAACACGGTACAGTTTGCAAAACTTTATTCTTTAATTTTCTATATTGCCCCCCAAAAAGGACTCCATATTCAAAATTCATTTATTTACGTTACACATACGTGTTTGAATCCATATGTGTACCAAATTTCAACTCAATCGGTCCAGTAGATTCGGAGAAAATTGGCTGTCACAGACCGACAGACAGACAGACACACGAGTGATTCTATAAGGGTTCCGCCGTTTTTTCCTTCGGACGTTTAGAACCCTAAAACAGAAAAGAAAGTGACCTTTAAAGGCGCTAGATTCTGCATTCAGCTAGCCAGTCGTTGAAACCTTTTTTTTATTGATGTCCAGTGGAAATTCTACATGGAACTTCCTTCACCCCGGGGAAGGGCGAAGGGCTATGCCGGACTCCTACCGGCTAAAACCACTGGAGCGGTCATCTTCGGCACCGAAGGGGGGCTCCAGGTCCTCGTAAGATCACACTAGAGCCGCTCATTGGTGCCACGCCTTTAGGCACATCACGGAGGGGATGACTGTAAAGCGGTCACTCCCTCTGGTGGAGGGAAGGCGACTGTAAAAAGGTCGCCCCCCCAGGCACTTCTCGGGGAGGATTGTAAAGGATCCCCCCAAGCCTCGCATTGCGCTGTGCTGCGCACACGGCGGCACGTGACCACGTGCGCGCCACCGTCTTCCCGGGGGTCGCTCGGTGTGAGCACGCAGATTCCCCAATCTGCGCGCCCGCGACCCCCAGTCGTTGGAACCTTATCCTAACCAAAACCAGCCATAGAATGACGCATAAACTGAACTGGCCACTCATTGGTCAATATATAACATCAAACATATTTCATTCAGCTCATACTTATAATCCCTAACATTTACATTTTACGGCACAGTCATGCGAACAAATCACGTACGAACGGATCACGTTCCGCGAACCGGCGGGACAGCGTGTTTGCGGGCGTTTGAATTAAATTTTCACGGCGCTGGAGTACAACGGGATGTATGCGTGACGCAGTCCGGATCGCGTGACACCTACTTCTGTACCTTTTGGTACCATATACATCTTAATTCTTGCGGTCACTTTCTGCGCCAAGTTGAAATTTATGAACGCCATTTTCAAGCTACGTTTGCTTAAATAACAAAGGTAAATGTCAAATGCGAAAGATAAAACTTGCAAATGTGAGTATGAACTTATTTTTTAAACACTAACGGCAGAATACTGGAACGCCACTTAATATTTTAGACCCTGTGAACTATTTCAAAGGCCACGCCTCAAATATTTAAGAAGGTCTTAAATTTTGCGTGGTATTTTAATATTCAGACGCTAATAAACATTGTTTTAAAAAATGTGAATTATATCGCTGCGATAAACCTTCACAAAAAGAAATTAGAATTCAAAATTTATGAAGTGTAAAATAATATCATTAAATTATTCTCTACTAGCATTTATACGGGTATAATACTGAATAAGATATTATGTTTGAATATATGAAAGGTGCTCTGAAAACAGTTTTTAGAAGAAGCCTTCAGTATGCATTTGAATAGAACATTTACGCAAAGTAAAAAATAATATATTATAAGACGGTTAGACAGATATCTAGGTTTTGTATACGTTTTTATTTTTAAATTATATTTATAGCGATAGTGTAGTCATCTAGTGGTTTAACACTTGCTTTCCATACAGGAGCGTCTGAGTTCGATTCCTGCCCGCCCCTCAGACTTTTCGGATTCATATGCGGAATAGAATTTGATTTTTTTTTTTAACTTTGCCCCACACTATGATTTCTCCTGTGTCGTGGGTGCGTTTACAGACACAAATTTCACACACAATACAACCAGACCCGGAACAACTACCTGCAGATCATACAAATATTTGTTCCGTGCGGGAATCGAACCCACGACCCGGAGCGCAGCAGTCGACTGTATCAGCCACTGCACCAACTGGGCCGTCTTATTATCATTAAGATGGTGAAGGAAAACATCGTGAGGAAACTTGCACACCTGGGAGGGCTCCAAAACTATTCTAAATGGTGTGTGTCATCCACCAACCCCCACTAAGCCAGCGTGGTAGACTAAGGTCTAACCTCTCATCGTGAGAAAGGCTCGTCTCCAGCAGTAAACGGGCATGAGCTCATTATATGATTATAATATTCAAGAATAATGAGCGGTGAATCATCGTCTACCGCAGAATTTCATTTAGAAATGAAAGGCAGCTGCCAGTACCTTCTGTAGTAATCTACAACTTTTCATTCTACATGATACCCATTGCAATAGCTCGTACTTATCGTTATAGCTTCTATTTCATAAAATAGTCCATTTTTTCCACATTGGAAATTGATCATGAGCTTTCTCCGCCCAGGGGAAGGCCGAATGGGCATGACGAACTGCTACCGGCTAAAACGACTGAAGCGGTCATCTTCGGCACCAAAGGGGAGCTCCAGGTCCTCGTAACCTCACACTAGAGCCGCCCATTGGTGCCATGCCATTAGGGACATCTCAGAGGCGACGACTGTAAAGCGGTCACCCACTCTAGTGGAGGGAAGGTGGCTGTAAAAAGGCCGCCCCTCCAGCACTTCACGGGGAGAATTGTAAAGGATCCCCCCCGCCCTGCTGTGCGCGCCACCGTCTTCCCGGGGACCGCTCGGTATTAGCACGCATACTCCCCAATCAGCGCGCTCACGAGCCCCGGGGACGTAGTGATATCCTAGTGCTTGAACGCTTTCCTTCCATACAGGAGGCACCTCTGACTGTTCGTATTCATGTGAGGATCAGAATTTGATTATCACTTGGATTAACAGTGAAGGAAAACATCGTGAGTAATCGCACGCACACACATACATACAACCGTATATAATAGAAAGAGATACAGAGAAAGAGAGGGAAAGGTCGCCTACCATATAATAGAAAGAGACAGAGAGAAAGAGGAAGAGAAGGAAATATCGCCTGGATGGGGCATAACGCTTTTCCTTACTTGACAATTTCTGCCAGTTCACTCTACAGTAAGCCGCGTAAAAGAACTTTGTTCCAAAAATGTTCTCAACGGTGTGTAGTCCGCCAAC
The DNA here is from genome assembly GCA_947459985.1 of Diloba caeruleocephala. NCBI lineage: Eukaryota > Metazoa > Arthropoda > Insecta > Lepidoptera > Noctuidae > Diloba > Diloba caeruleocephala. Next base: position 29,886,299 of record OX381610.1, read on the forward strand.
CCGCACTAGGCCAGCGTGGTGGAATACACCCGGTCGCGATGATTCCGTGTAATGCTCTAATTGATTTTACGTAGATTCATTACTTTATAGGCACGCGAGCTTACACCCTTTTAAACAATATTCACTAGAATATTGGTTTACCTAATATTTTTCGGTAACATATCTAGCCTCTAATAAATTGTTCTACCACCTATTCAACTATTAATGTCTAAATTTTAAGTACCGCACGTCTGCACCATCAAGCCTCCAGGCACTGAATAATTAAATCTGGTCTGTTCTCAAGAAAAATTGATAGCAATCCGAAGCCAATCGGAATATTGGACGCGTGACCTGCCTGCGGGATGGGTTTTATTTTTTCATCAGTTATACGCAAAGCCGACTGTACCCAGACGTGTAAATATTTTTTTTATGCTCAGATGTTTATTTAAAACTGGTTAGGACTTTTTGGTAGTATACTTATTGCGCATAGGCAATCACTGATCGGTAAACGGTCGGCCGTGATCGGTTGGGCGTGTGGTGCCGGCTACGAATAGCACCAACCCATCTCATCCCGTGGGTATCGCAAAGCGACTATGGGATTAGCTGGAGGATGGGCAGCAGCGTTCTTCGAGTACTTTAACAACTCAACTGCAATCGCCATCCCACTTGCCAAGCGTGTCGATTAAGGCAAAACCCCGCAATGAGCACAACATACCCAGACCGATACGTTGTGAAGATATTTGAGGGAGGCTTGCGTCCAGCAGTGTACTTTATTCGGCTGAAATTATGATCGGCCAACGATCGGCGAGGTTAAGCAACACTCGGTGCGGTCAGGCTATAGATGGGTGACCGCATAGTGGTATTTGAATTGAACGTCTCCGTACTTCGGATGGCACGTAAAATGTAAGTTGCCTTTGGGCAGCTTGAATAACTGTGACACATGGCATGGATTAATGGGCCGTGGATTTAAGACTCACGCGAAACAAATTGATTTTGTAGATATTGTTTTTCTGTTCAGTATTTGCTTTTCGGCGTTAATTATAGCCGAATTGTGAAGTCACTATATTACGTTGTACCCACACAACAACACTTGAAATGAAAGATTCAACGACCCAAGTTAACATTTACCTTTTGCTCAAAAAAAACAGAACAAGAAAAGGGCGTGGTGGAATGGCCGTCATAATTTTTTTTCACTTTCTAAGTTTGGTAGGTGGTGTACTCTCCTAACCGTCACGGCGCCCGTGTCCAACACGCCTGAGCCCCCTGTCTTCTTTATACAGCAGGGGGCCTTGGGGGTCGCGAGCGCGCTTATTTGGGAAATCTGCGTGTTCATACCGGACGATCCCCGGGATTACAACGGTGTGCATGTGGTCACCTACCGCTGTGTGCGCAGCACAGTGCATAGTGAGGCTTCGGGGGAATTTTTTACAATCCCCCCGAGAGATGCCTGGGGGGGTGGCCTCTTTACAGTCGCCTTCCCTCAGCTAGAGGGGATGGCCGCCTTACAGTCATCCCCTCCGAGATGTGCCTAAAGGCGTGGCACCAATGGGTGGCTCTAGATGGAGATTATTCGAGTTCCTGAAGCCTCCCTTCGGTGCCGAAGATGACCACTCCGGTGGTTTTAGCCGGTAGGAGTCCGGCATACCTCTTCGCCCTTTCCCGGGGCGAAGGAAGTACATGAAGTATTTCCACCGGATCAATAAAAAAAAAGGTGGTGTACTCTCCTAGCTCAATCCCCAAGGTTAGCAAAGGGGAAGGTTGTTGTGACCGCGTGGTGGTTATGCTTTCTGGTGATCACAGTCAGATGGTATTATGTGTATATGATTTTTATGTTTTTATTTAGTTGGGCTTCGCGCATACATTTCTGGGAAATATGGTTGCTTAACCGGTCATTACTGGGAACCCAAAAGAGGCCTCCAGCCAGGGCTTCGTTAGGTCCACCCCGCGGACTATTTATAAAGGCCAGCCGTTCGTATCATGGTGGCAAAGCGACTGCGATGATTTCAAGGTCATGCGCCTCCCCAGTACTAAACGTCTTAGACCCACGCTTATAATAATTACATTCAACATAAAATGTTGAATTTACTATTAAGTTTATAAAAAAATAATCGAACAGAACGTTGCAACGTTGTAACTGATATAGTCAGCTTCTATTCGGTATTAGTAAAAAAAATTGTAAGATTGTGTAATGACTGCCAAATGCACTGGTATTATTACATCTGTGACGGCTATTTAAGCGTAGAGAGATTTTCCTAAATATAATTTCTCCATCTCAAAAATAGACCATGTGGTGTCCGTACTTAGAATATAGTAACTATCTCTTCTCGTAGTTGTCGTAAAATAAAGGGATTCTAAACCCGAGATAATATGGGTAGCAGCGTCTCTTCTGTGTTAATATACAGTAATATACAGTATTTACTCTGCGTTTACCAACTCGCCTGCCAAGTGTGGTGAATACAGGCCCAGGCAAGCTCGATTCAGTGGCGGGCATTCTTCGCCTGAGGTACCTTTTAAAAATGACCAGAAAATATGTTTTGGTGAGCCAAGATACTAACTCAGCAAATAGTTACTCAAAATAGAAATTACATTGTCGTACTGAAATATATTTAATTGACTTTAGAAAGGGATTTGGCGACGCACACATGGACAATTTTGCGATATATTCTTTATGGCTTTTTTGTTGTTCTCTGGTAGAAATTCATCATGAACTTCCTTCGCTCTGGCGAATGTCGGTCTCCTACCGGCTAAACCACTGGAGTGGTCATCTTCGGCACCGAAGAGGGGCTCCAGGTCCTCGTAAGACACACTAGAGCGATCCTAGTTTTACCTAGAAAATGACCGCAACCTATATTAATATAGTAATGTCTTAGATTTTCGCGATTATTACACATTATAAGAAAACACTTTTAAACGGATTTTATCGCGTATAGTTTAGATTTTCCTGACGTTTCGAATACTTTGCAGCATTCGTGGTCGCAGGATGACTAAGGTGACAGGCGTCGTTACAGATTTTAAAAAGTTATTTTATTTTATCTACCGTACTATCTTAACATTCCCAAAAAGGAAATAACAGAACGCAAAATCTTAATTCACACCGAAAATAAATCAAAGTGTGCGTAACTCAAAAAAAGAACGTTGCCAGAAAAGAGGGCACTCAAAAACAGATAAAATAACAGTCGCTATCAGTAAACATGGAATATTATTAGGGCACATAAACGCTACGTAATAAACGTGCACTAGATTTTTATGTGTTTGTAATAAAAGTTCTGGTTCTCTTTGGGAGACAGGGGGGGAGGCGGTATTCTGTTTACGTTGCAATACGATGAGAGTGATCTTCTGGCATCAATTTTATGCGGCGGAGAGTCTAGCTGTAGCCATCAGTTAAATAGAGCTCGAAAAGGGCTGACTCGACCGGGAAAGTACCACGCCGTCAAAGAATACCAGCGTCAAGTAGTTGCGTTTTGTATGTTGAGTGACGGAAGCCAAACCCTTAAATAAATAGAACTGACATACGACATGGGTGTATTCAAGAAAAAGTGAATGTCAGCCAGAAAGGTCGGTTATACGACAGTGAATCCTCTGGTGTAGCGGATATTTATTGGCGACGGTGATTGCCTAAGATCAGGCGAACCAAAAGCTAGTTTGGATCCCATACAACTACGTTCTGACTACTCATAAGTGTCCGTAAATGGCTTATATAAATAAGAATCATTTGAATTTGAGTTCGAAAATTTCATGAAAACCGATCTAATGCGCAACTTTGACGAATCGTTTCAAGAATCTTGTTCATCCCAAGAAACTAAACACTTACTGATGAAGTTTCCAGCTAATGCACACAACTTTGCAATATAATAATTGGAATTTCGTGCACTGCATCCAATAATCCAACGCGAAGAGATCGATCACAAGTAACTTCAACTCTTAGATTATGGCATTTCTAATCACAAATAACTAAGAAAACTTTGAATCATTGTTGACACACATCTTTACTTGAATACTGGTAAAGTATAGCGAGTAAGCAAAATAGTTGGATACCTTGTAACAGAAGCATTACTTTATGTACTGGACATAGATGTGCAAGTAGGTACCTGGAAGAAACGATTTCTTAGAGGATCATCATATTCTTAGCTACACAATTCACTGGAAATAAACTATACCAAAAATTCGCGTCAAAAAGAAATGCGAAATACACAATTGTGGAAATATATGCGTCTTTTGGCTGATATGATGATGAACTTCCAGATATCGCTATTGAATAAAACATTCTACTACTGCAGCTAGAAGCTTGCAAAATTAAAAGTTTGAATAACTTGAATTCAAAGTATATTTCACTCGTGTAAGTAATAGCGTGAGCCTCGCCAATCGAAAGTAAAATTGCCAGAATACCGCCAAGGTATCGCGAAAAAGTGGCGGAACGGAAGCAACGGCTGTATTCATTCGGAATTTCAATGTCCTTTATCTGCGAGGAAGAGAGCCATAAACATAGTCGTAAATTTCGTGTTATTTGTGAAAAATTTTGTGCGCTCCGCTTTATTTATACGCACTTATTGTGTTTAGTGGCGGAATACTGTCTGATGTGTTCACTTGTGTTTTTCTTTTCAAAGTGTTGGTAGTGGTATGAGAATCGTTTGGCTCGATATCTACAGTAGACATTTCATTGTCTCACGTTTCATTTTCCATGATATCCACTAACCCAACATCATGTTAATAAAATGTAGATTTCGCACCCAAATTTGTTGCCATCATCAAAATGATCAGCCCGTGATCATTCACTGCTGAGCATGCTATCATCGCCATACTTGGTATATAGAATAGTATAGAAATCATTTTATACGGCACAGGACATAGTTTACAGTACATAATAAAACAACACATTTGAAAATAAGTGCACTGACAAACATGCCCATTCCGAAAGGGTAACCAACTCAGCATGTGCTGCGTGTAACAACCAGCGCTGGTTTTCAGTTGGCACCTCGCCGTGCCACACGGACGAAGGAAAGGGAAAATAATAAGTAGTAAAATATTCTTGCTATAATAATGATTAATACATTTTACTGTACAGAAATGTGTATGGGTTGATGATAGCAGTTTGTTGTTATTATCAGACAATAGGACGGTGCTAGTGAGCGGTAAAGGAATAGTTCTTTGAAAATCTCGCTAAGTTGCCTTTTATAAAAAAACAATTATTTTTCCGGAATCACGGATCCCTATAATCAATACAAATAAAAAAAAATTGAAGCGTTTGTACTATCAATATAACAGCTTTTTACTAAATGCATATGAAAGTATATACGGTACCTAGAACAAAAAAACTATTAATATTTTTTTGTCTGTCTGTCGGTCTGTCTGTTCGTATGTTACCGCTAATCTCCGAAACAGCTGGACTGATTTCTACGGGACTTTTACTGGCAGACAGTTGATGCTATAAGGAATGTCATAGGCTAATATTATTTTGGAAAAAATAATTAGAGTTCCGCGCAAAAAATAACCCATAAAATCCAATATATTTAATCTGTGTCAAGTGTCTATGCCGAAGGACCCTAAATTATTTATAAAGAATCCGTCAGGCCTTAGTCCACCAAGCTGGTCTAGTGCATGTTGGCAGGCTACACACAGCATTGAGAATATTGTTGGATCCCTCTCAGGTGGTCAGGCTTCTTCACGATGTTTTTCTTAAGCGTTATAGCAAGTTATAAATAAATTCGCACATGAATTCGAAAAATCAGAGGTACGGGCCAGGTCCTAACTCACCCCCAGGAGGGCATTCACTTCACAAATACAAATAAATACGAATATATTTATTCCACACTAGCTGGGACCCGCGGTTTCACCCGCGGTTTAATTTAAAATAAATTAAATCATTTACAAATATGAGTTTCAATTTTATTGCGCGGCAACTTAATTATATTTCTAAAATAAAAGTAGCCTAAGTTATTCCTTATAACATACGTAAATTAGCGGGAACAAACAGACAGAAAGACCGACAGACAGACAGACAAAAAAAATGTTTTTTTGTTGTAGGTACCTTATATACTTTCATATAAATTTAGTAAAAAGCTGTTATTTTGACATTACAAACAGACACTTCAATTTTATTTATTTGTATAGATAAAATAATATAATAATAATAATAAATCTTTATTTCAGACATTCATATAGTCCATAACAGTCATAGATAAGTTAACTATAGTAAAATAATCACTAATAAGCATAATCATCGTACCAAATTAATAAGCAGTCAATAGTAATAGATAAATATATATTATAATAATAAAATAGAGTAACAAATGGTCTTAAATTAAAACAGATCTGTCTATTTAGTCATAGCATGGCATGTGAAAACTGAGCGTATAAAGCATTATTCATCATTTCGAATGAAGTCCACTGCTGGACACAGGCCTCCCCCAAAGATCACCACAACAACCGATATGTATGTGTTGTGGGCTCATTAGGGGACCCGGCACCACACGGTACAGTGTGTGTTGTTCAGTATGTTACAAATAAATTAGTTATGATTTGCAGTCAACAACAGGGGGATTCACCTCTCTATGACAGGCAAGCTTTCAGCTACCAGGCTAGGGTATAAAACCAATAAGCTAGCGGTCTTCTTTGGTGCTAAAGATCAAGTATAGTATATAGTAAGTGTTTAAGATTATTGTAAGTAATTACTTAGTCATGTATTGTATATAAACTTTACGATAGGACAAGCTACAAATAATCCATAATTCATTACAATGTTGCAAAATGACTCAACAGCAGGATAACAGGATAACTGACAGCAGTTTATAATAACAGTTGTTGTAAAATAACACAGCAATGTAATTCATTATTGAAATGTAGCCGTTATTGCCATCTCTGTTTATAACGTTCATGTATTTTAAGTTTCGCTAAAAAAGCAGGCAAAGGTCAGAGTCATACAGCCTAAATGTTTTCATAATTCATACAATGAAACGTGTGACGCACTATTACATCTAGGAATTATTATTTTATAATATTATATTATAATCAGTGTTGCCAGCACGTGCATTGAAATGTAAAGGGTTAGTTATTATATTCATAGTTTTAGTAGATTGTGTAGTTTCTAAGCTTTTGTAGCCTTTTGTCGATTTTATATTTATAATGTGTATCGTGCGTCGATGTGTCGCGGAAATAAATAGTTTCTTTCTTTCTTTCTTTCTTTAAAAATGACCGCTCCAGTGGTTTTAGCCGGTAAGAGTGCGGCATGCCCTTTCGCTCTTCCCTGGAGCGAAGGAAGTTCATAGTTAGAATTTCCACTGGACACCAATAAAAAAATTAAAAAAGATGGAGTCCGGATTTCCCTTCGGTGATGTTCATGATGAATTTCCAATGGGGACAAATAAATCAAAATAAAATAGGCTAGGCTGTCACTGCTTCCACCAAATCAATAATGAAAGGCATACTTATGCTCTTGTATTGAGTGGATCAGATATAAAGAACACTTGTAAATGAGAAAGATAACAGCATTAAACGGTTCACAAGATCACTCTCAATTAGACAGCTATACTAACAAACGCATTAGTCACTCCACTCGCCTCGAAATGGCAGCTTGTTGCAAGAACCAGAACTTAATAGTTCGGCTTGTTGCAAAAACTTGAATCTATTCATCGCCATTTTAATATTCACCAGGAAACTGAAACTCACCTAACTTTGAGGATAGTTTTTAACTATTTTTACGTGGGTCGACTTGAGTTTCAGAAACTCCAGACTTTTTATTTAGATACAGAGTCCGTGTTGCTTTTATAACATCGGCCGTATTTCCGCTGTACTAAATATAAATAAGCTCAAACGTTTTCATGCTTTATAAGTGAACTCTCAATGCCCATACATACGAGTATTGTATATGTAATATGAAACACACTATAATACGTACTTATTCGACAATAACTGATCAGATTCATTGTTTTAATATGAGAATTTTGAACAAAAATAATACACCTTGATGATGAAATATTGTACGTAATATTTCAACTGGCAACAAATTTTACTTGTGACAATTCTCTTCTTGCAACAGGCCGGATAGGTAGGTACCACCATCCTCCCCGAGAAGTGCCTGGGGGGCGACCTTTTCACAGTCGCCTTCCGCTAGAGGTGGTGACCGCTTTACAGTCATCCCTTCCAAGATGTGCCTAAAGGCGTGGCACCAATGGGCGGCTCTAGTGTGATCTTACGAGGACCTGGAGCCCCCTTCGGTGCCGAAGATGACCGCTCCAGTGGTTTTAGCCGGTAGGAGTCCGGCATACCCTTTCGCCCTTCCCCGGGGTGAAGGAAGTTCCATTAGTGTGCTCCGGTTTGACGGGCACTGTACCTAGTAAATTACTCGGCATAAGAGACTAAATAACAAAGAACATCGGCCAAAATAGGCCCACCAGCGGACAAAAATGAAATGTGTATGAAAAAATTGCTTATTTATAAATAGCGGGATAGTGGAGATTACTCGACAAAGGAAATTGTTCTAGTAATAAATACCTCACAACTTTAAGTTAACATTATGATCTTTCTCGGTTTATAAAGCAGTTTGGTTCGCAACTATTTGTATAACATATCAATATTTTGTCTTGGGCTAAAAAACTAAATGCCAAATCAAATCAAACGTCACGTCAAAATGGTTATTATTATGAATATGTATATTGGTGCTGTGTGGTACTGGCTACGAATAGCACCAACCCATCTCATCCCGTGGGTGTCGTAAAAGGCGACTAACCGGATTAGCCGGAGGATGGGCAGCAGCGTCCTTCGAGTACATTAACAACTCAACTGCGATCGCCAACCCGTCTGCCAAGCGTGCGATTATGGCAAGATCTCCCCAATGAGCACACAACACACCCATATCGGTCGTTGTGGCGATGCTTAAACAACTTCGACCAAAGGTTGGCCACTAGAAACATGACAAAAAAAACAGAATGCTACGAAATGCTGACTATTCGACGTTCATGGAGTCACATTGAACGTTCATTTATTCGAACCTGGTGTTATAAGTGAAAATATCTGGATGTTGAGGGTATCACACCCAATGTTGACATCAATGCACTTGTGGTTGAGAGGATTTTGATTTACTTTTTTTTGTTTTGAAAATACGTTGCGCCACTGCACCAACCGTGCCGTCAATTATCTTGTTTGATGCTCTCAATAAAATAAAACCAGAACAATGTATTTTCGACTACACTTCGAAAAAATCGACGTCTCTATTAAACGAACCCAATGTAAACGGAACTCAAATAAAAAAAAATACAGTTTAATCCACACACAATTGAATTACAAAAATAAATTACGGCGGGAATATTTGAGCGACGTGCATGCTAAGCGTCGCCGCGAAGCTGTGAAGCGGTGTGAAGCGCTCTCGAGCCCGACCCGAGCGGAACGAGGTCACAGCGAGCGCAACTGAGCGAGCGAAGCGCTAGCGTCTCTTTAAAAATATATATCATGTTCCTTTTTTGAGTACCTAATGAGTTATGTACATAGTTTGAGTGGCAATGGCAGTTTCAATTAGGATTTATTTTTATGTTGATTTTTTCCCATCAGCCCGTGAACATACACTACTGACCATCGGCCTCCCAGTGGCCACTACAACGAGCGTTCTTTTCATTTCATTCTTCCTATTCATTGCCACATTCATCGCGGTTGGATTCATCCACCTGGATTGGTGATTATCATACGGGTGATAATGCTGCCCATCCTCTTGATATCAACCCTTAGGCGCCTTTTACGACACCTATTGGTGGAAAGGGTTGGTCCATTCTTTGCCGGGAACCATACGGTATAAGTAGGTATTCCCTTTGGTAAAAATGCTTCGGCCAAGTTGCTAAAAAGATTTTGATAGCTTGTTCGGTGCAGTAGCGAATCGCTTTCTGCGCAACGGGATGCAAATTCAATCCTCACAAGGAAGGAACTGTGTGCTGTGCTGTGCTGTGTGGTGCCAGCTATGAATATCACCAATCCATCTCATCCCTCGGGTGTCGTAAAAGGCGACTATGGGATTGCGCGGAAAAAAGAGAGTGGTCTCCGTATTTCGCGTGGTGTCCAGATTAAGAATATAGCACCGCTCTATCTCTAACTCTAAGGCGACTAAGGGACTCTAAACTAGAGGAATAGGCAGCAGCGTCACTTCTGTGGAACAGTAGCTATTCTGTACTCACCAACCCGCCTGCCAAACGCGGTGAGTACTGGCAAATTTCGGCAAAAATCAGGACATTATTGTTCGCAGTGGACGCCCGTCGGCAGATATGAAGATAATGAAATAGAGTATAACGGAGAAGAGGACGTTTATCATATTCTGCTGGAATGTTTTCGGAACAGGGCCGAAAGAACTACATTATTGTATATAAGAGAAAGTAAGAAAGATTTTATCATTGGCACACAATATACATACATTCTTATAGGTAACAAAAACTAAATTTTGAGGCAATATTCCAGCGCTGGCTTTCAATGAGAGGCCCAGGTGACATCGGAAATCAATTCGATGTAAATACTAAAAAAAAGAGAAGTTATTAGATGTTGAAAAATGATAGTATTAAATTTTCCAACATCAAAATAATAACCTTTCACTTTTTGAGTTCCCTTTGTCAAGAGATGCAAGACTATAGACAAGTTAGTAGGGAAAGAATTTAAATCGTAAACTATTATTTGTTCCGACGAAGGTGACATAATCAGCTTGTAATTACACCGCCTGAAAAAAGATAGATTAAAAAAAAGCAAACAATTTAAGCCTGAAACGTCAAGTACCAAAAATTAAAAAAAACACAATGTACACAAACAGCCAACAGGGTAATGAAAGGTTAAATTTTAACCATCTGCGCTACGATGGCCCTGGGATAAATTTCGGAGGTCGTAACAATAAAAACTTTTGGACTTCTCACCTCCTTAATTTTGCTACGCCAACTTTACACCGGCAACTTGGCCCACGGTTCTACGCGATATTATTTTGCTAAATATTTGTAAGGACAACAATTAAAACACAATACAACACGTTGAGAAAATACAAAAATGTTTATAAATATTTAATTACGGTTCCTATGTTGTGAGCTATTGTGCCTGATTCCAATAAGTTTGGATATATTTTAAATTCTTTATGCTAGGACTAAAACTAATCGGCGCTCAGAGACGCTTCGGGGGATTCTTTACATGCCAAGAACCTTAGGCTGCGAAGATGACCGCTCCAGTGGTTTGAGCAGGTAGGAGTCCGCCATGCCCCTTCGTCCTTCCCTGGGGTGGAAGAAGTTCATGAAGAATTTCCACTGGGCACCAATAAAAAAATAAAAAAAAGGAGTCCTGCATGCCCCTTCGTCCTTTCATGGGGTGGAAGAAGTTCATGACGAATTTCCACTGGATCAAATAAATAAGGACCAAAATTAATATAGGTCAGCAAAATGCTAAGATGAAATATGAAGGTTCTCATTTTGTACATATCTTAAACGTGTATTACAAACAAAAAGGCACTTATACTTAACTTTCCCTTTAAGCTGAAACCAGGCTGCCAACATTATCCGAGGTCCAAAAGCGTGTGTCGCGGACGGACCCCAACAGGCACAGAGATAACTTTTGCCCTGTTAAATAAAGACGACAGTTTTATTGAAAGTAGGGCCGTTTGCCTTCTGTAATTTTCTCGGGATACCCTTGTTCTGTGGGTCGAGTGACGAGCGCTGAGCGTAGAGATAATTGTTTTATTTGAACTGTTATGGGGTATATCTTGTAGTATCAAATGTGTAATGGTAGGTACATCTATACAAATAAATAAAATTGAAGCGGCTGTTTGTAATGTCAAAATAACAGCTTTTACTAAATGCATATTCATGTATATATGGTACATATAACATATTTTTTTTTTTGTCTGTCTGTCCGTCGGTCTGTCTGTCTGTCTGTTTGTTCCGGGTAATCTCCAAAACGGCTGGACCGATTTTGACGGGACTTTCACTGGCAGATAGCTGATGTTATAAGGAATAACTTAGGTTATTTTAGAAAAATAATGAGGGTTCTGCGCAAAATTACAAAACCCTTGAAATCGAATATATATATTCTATGTCGAAATACTCCAAATTTGTTTTAAATTAAACGCGGGTGAAACCGCGGGTCCCAGCTAATTTATTATAAATTCTCAACAAGTACATGATATAGCACCACTCCATCCCCTCCCGTGTGTCGTGAAATGCGATTAACGGACTTTATACCAGAGGGATGGGCAGCAACGTCCCTTTTGTGAATCAATCATTCTGCGCTCACCAACCCGCCTGCCAACCGTAGTGAGTACTGGCCAACCCCCCTCAAAGTGACGACCCAGTTGTGGAAATCTATGGGGAAGGCCTTTGTTCTGCAATAAACGTCTCATTTCTGATATGATGATGAATGAGTTCATGTACAGTTAATGTTAAAAATAATTGGTGATTGTTCCAGATTTCAAAACAATTTTATGAGTGAACATTTCCTAACACATTTTTTCCATTCACCATTCCACCACTAGCAGTATCATACGTTGAAAACAATAATTATCACCTTCGATAATTAATTCCAGAACATTCTTCGACTTAGTTCAGCTATAAATAAAAAAACATTATATGTATACAATTAATAATCTTCATAATCATTATTCACCCAATATCGCCCACACTGCTGTATTTTTTTTGCCGTGTGGTGCCGGCTCAGAATGCCACCACCCCATCTCTTCCCATGGGTGTCGTAAAAGTCGACTAAGGGATTAGCCGGAGGATGGGCAGCAGCGTCCTTCGAGTACATTAACAACTCAACTGCGATCGCCAACCCGCCTGCCAAGCATGGCGATTATGGCAAAACCTCCCAATGAGCCCACAACACATCCATATCTGTGGTTTTGGTGATCTTTGGGGGAGGCCTGTGTCTAGCAGTGGACTTCATTGAGCTCAAATGATGACCTCGTTTTTTTGTAGGGCTTCTTGCAGACATCTAAGGGAGATATGGCTTAATAATTGGGCAAATCTGGCGAAGCCAAAACAGTCCTCCAGCCAGACTTGAAATTAAATCGAACCTTGGCTTAAAGCGTTGCTGGGGGGAACCAGCTATAGGAACAGCTGGATCGGTGTTATATTTTTTTTATCATGGGATGTTTAAAACTACATATTCAGTAAGGGCCAGCACGAGTAAGGATCGGGGAGGAAGAGAACAAGGTTGTCGTGGTGACAGGCCCCCACGGTGGTGGTGAGGCGGATCTCGGCAGTAAGAGCGGTAAAACCGTCTATTGATTGAACGAGACTGCGCGAGTCACTTTGTGTATGCAATCACCTCGCTTGATTTAAGAAATTAAAATGTATGGCCCTACTTACGTCCTCATACATAATTTCTACTTCATTATCTGGGTGTGTCGAGGTCGGTGCGTAGACTTGTATGACCTTCAACCAATATCTCTTATATATTCTGAGTATAAGGTACGCTGCTCGGCATACATTCAATGCTATGTTGTTAATGAGGGACCTGCGGGCGAGGAACCCGACACCACCTTGAGATAAATGGTCGCCTTCCTAGTAATTGAAGAAATTGCTGGATTTCAGGGTTATCGTGTCCTTGCTTCGGACTTCTCATAAACCCATGATAGCCCAGTGCAACTTATTTCTTCTTCTAGCTCAAAGATCTTTTCGTCTGCCCTCAGTGTGCGTGCGTTATGTGTTACCAGGGCCAGTTTTCGTTTAGGGTGGTACCTGAATCCAGTCCAGAGATTCTTAGCACCCCCTGCCCCGCCGTTACCATGGCCGCTACCATGAGCAGGAATAGCGGGGCTGCCAGGAACGGAGGGCAGGTGTTAAAATTATGTCGTCATTTTGGGGGGAATTCGCCGGGTACTCACCACGCTTGGCAAACGGGTAGGTCAGCGCAGAATTGTTACTGTTCAGAAAATGGGACGCTGCTGCCCATCCCTCTGGTTAAGAGTAAGTCGACTTTTACGACCTCGATGGGAGGAGATTGAGTGCTGCTATATTCTTAATCCGGACACCACACGGACTATAATATCCCCTATGGCCGCTCATTATAGTGATAATTGTGAAGTCAAAGTCAAAGTCAAAGTCAAATTGTTTTTATTCATGTAAACCATTTGCTGGCACTTACGAATAGTCAGAATTTAAATAGTTGCACGGTTCCAAGTCGTTGATCCTATGGAGAAGAACCGGCAAGAAACTCCATGGACATACTCTTTTGAAATAATATTTGAAAGTATTACAGTCTTCAATATAATCGTAAAAACTATGTGAGGATAATGCATGCCAATGTGTGGGATAAACACACACATATTTATGCACAATGATAATCAAATGCGTTACAATTAGATTACTATAACAGTTATAAGCTGACCAGTCCCGACAGAGGGCACCCGTTCACGGGCATAACGCATGCATCAGCATAGCTCAGCTCAACCATAATGCAGGGAACTTAGCCACCTAACACATAACGCTACCTTCAACAAGACATTTTAGTGAGCATGACAGACTCATACTGCCAGGCAACAAGCTGGTGTATATGTTATTACATTAGTGGCTACATAATGCTCACATTCACGATAATAAAAGAGTAAATTTTTATACATGCAATATAAAATTAATATCAGGTATACTTAAATTATTAAACAGTATCAAATATAATGTACCTATAATGTAAAACTAACAATTAAAAACAAATAATTAATGTTTACGCGATGATATGTTTAATCATATTTTTACTGCACGCTACCCGCTCCCGCCAACTTTTCCACCTTATGCCGCCGCTTAAAGGAGATAGAGACATTTTTCGCTTTTCCACAAAGTTAAAAACTCGTTATTCGCGGGCGAAAAGTTAAGGGGAGCGAGCATTGTGTCTGGCGTTGAATTTATCACTCCGTTCGTGATGACGACGGCCCGATTATGACAACAACCAGCAAATGTTAATTGGAGCATTTGCTGTTTGTTGGAATCTGGAAATATGCTTGAAGAGACCAGGAAATATAGAGGTTCAAATGTATCTTTCCTTTTAATAAATACAAAAAGACATTGTTTACAAATTACGTTTATTAAAAAATGTACGGCCTGTTGCACAATTACTGCTTCTGGAAGTATTTGATAGCACGGTTGGTTCCGTAGCTGACATAGTCGGCACTGCTGACTTCTCGTGGGTTCGATTCCCGCACGGAACAAATATTTGCATGATCTGCAGGTAGTTGTTCCGGGTCTGGGTGTATTGTGTGTGGAATTTATATCTGTAAACGCACCCACGACACAGGAGAAATCCTAGTGGGCAAGATTAAAAAAAAAAAACAATCCTGGTAGTAGGTATTCTAGTGGTGTACAATTGTCCCATTGCCTTCTCTGAAAGTATTAAGAACCTTGGTGTCTATATAGATTCCAATTTTACCCAGGATAATCGCATCTCTGCAGCAAGCATCTCTGCTCGCTTCAGTTTCGTAAACGTCTCCAATAATTTCTGCCGAATCATGCAAAGGTTACTCTTGCGCAATTTCTTCTTCTTCCACTTCTATGATATCTGCTATTTCGATGCAACTGAAGAACTTTTTAATAAACTTGAACGCCCGCAGAACCTCTGCATCCGCTTACTTTTTGGCCTTTGGAAATACGACCATGTGCCGACTCAGTTTGGATATATATATATACATACACACACACTTTACTTACCCTCAAAGTTTTATGCCATCTATCTCTCAGTCAAAGGTTTACTGGTAGAAGGTAAAATTTTGAGTTAAGCTCGCCTTTGTATAAGTAATTTCCAATGGTTTCACTATATATGTATATATTATTATTTTGTAATCGTTGCCCCACACTAGGATTTCTCCTGTGTCGTGGGTGCGTTTACAGACACAAATTCCACACACAATACACCCAGACCCGGAACAACTACCTGCAGATTATACAAATAATTGTTCCGTGCGGGAATCGAACCCGCGACCTGGAGCACAGCAGTCGACTGTATCAGCCACTGCACCAACCGTGCCGTCTTTGTATGTGTTTGTTTACAAAAAAGAATTTGAAAAAGAATATTCATCATTTCGGCCGAATTAAGTCCACTGCTGGACACAGGCCTCCCCCAAAGATTGCCACAACGACCGATATGGCTGCGTTGTGGGCTCATTGGAGGGTTTTGCCATAATCGCCACGCTTGGCAGACGGGTTGGCGATCGCAGTTGAGTTGTTAATGTATTCAAAGGACGCTGCTGGCCATCCCCCGGCTAATCACTTCGTCGACTTTTACGACACCCACGGGAGGAGATGGGGTGGTGGTATTCGGAGCCGGCACCACTCGGCAAAAAGAATATTCATCATCATCATTTCAGCGAAAGAACGTTCACTGTTAACAAAACTCCCCAATGAGCATACAACGTACCTAAACCGGTCGTTGATGCATTATTTGGGGAGGCTTGTATGTATCCAGCAGTGGACTTATTCGGCTGAAATCATGATGTAGAATTATCATTTTCTATAGTTGTAGTAAAAAAAGCTAAGTCCAAATTTTTCCTTTACAACAAATATAATATAGAAGAAATATAACACGAGCGTCGATCATATTGTTATATTTTTCTCCACTCTCAATAAATAAAATAACAAATGTCTCCGTGGCGCCGGTTGAAGGAAAGCGTTATTTACCTCATAAATACACGTACGAACGTTTTGCCCGAATTATGTATCAGATAATAATAATACGAGAAAAACGGAAGAAAATAACGGAAAAAACCTCTCGCTGGAGACGCACTTTATTCTCGCGAATAAAACACCCTGAAACATATGCTAGCGTACAATATATATAAATAAATATGTAACGCTATACCAGCCTTCTTTATTCCGACAACCGACTTTAAAATCGACACGAACACATCGCGTCTCTTTCACGCCCGTGTAATATAAAAGAGATGGAAATATAGAGTCGAGTCGAAATTTTCGACGAGGCTCAATTACCCCTTCACTCGTTCCCCCCACAATATATTTTATGGAGAGCGCAACGTTCTTTTTGCAATAGCTACCAGAAGGTGCTCTCGAACCCTTCATATTTACGATTAAGTCGTGATCAGAAATATAAAGCACTAGTGTTTTTTGCCGATAGGCTCCTCGATACACGGCGCTAGTCAAAATGCGATTTTTTGTACATTCTGCTTGTATGACGGTTATACATAATGTAAACGGTGTCTCTGTTTCGTGTTAAGATTTAAAATACATCCACTCGTGTGCCCGAGGCCTTGTATTTAAAATATAATGTGGCAAGACGAACCGACTTTATGTCTACGTTTCGTTTGACGGCACGGTTGGTGCAGTGGCTGATACAGTCGGCTGCTGCGCACCGGGTCGTGGGTTCGATTCCCGCACGGAACAAATATTTGTACGATCTGCAGATAGTTGTTCCGGGTCTGGGTGTATCGTGTGTGGAATTCATGTCTGTAAACGCACCCACGACACAGGAGAAAACACAGTGTGGGGCAACGTTTTAAAAAAAAAAAGAAGTCTTGCCTGCGCAGATAGGAGCGCAACGGAGAAGAACCACGTTCATGGCTCGCTGACTATTTAGCTTTCAGGAAAGTAATAAGAAACAACTTCATCAAATTTCTGTTTTGATAGTCAAACTGCTAGTAGCAAACTCAAGTTAAAACCCAGTAGAATTTGTTTAGGTGTCCTTCAATATGTAAAGAACGAGATGTTTTTTAAAATATGTTGTTGTCGTTATCATTTCTGCCGAAAAAACGTCCACTGCTGAACAGAAGCCTCCCCCAAAGATTGCCACAAAGACTGGTATGGGTTCCTATTGTGGGCTTATTGGGGGTTTTTTGCCATAATCGCCGCGCTTGGCAGACGGGTTGGCGATCGCAGTTGAATTATAAATTTACTCGGAGGATGCTGCTGCCCATCCGCCGGCTAATCCCATAGTCGCCTTTTACGACACCCACAGGATGAGATGGGGTGGTGGTATTCTTAGCCGGCACCACACGGCCATGTTGTCGTTAACGTCTAGAATTTTCCTGTGTCGTAGGTACAGTTTATATACCCATATCTTAGATGCGCGTTTGCGCAAACACCCAGAACCAAAACAACTATCTGTAGAAATACACAAATATTTGTTCCATGCGGGGTTCGAACCGCGTAGCGTAGAAAGCCAATCGCTTAGGCACTGCGCCAACCGTCTCAAATGTTGTCATGAATACATATCTATTTTTATATATGACAACTGGCTGAGCTTTATTTTCTACTATCTACCACGATAAAGTAGAAATATATACTATTCTTGTATAAATTAATCTAATTCACATAAAAAAAACTCACAATAACAAAAACTGACGATTTAATTCTAAAAATAATCAAGTACAAAATAATCTTACAAAAATGTAGGTAGAAAAATGTCGGACAAACAAAGGTAAGGAAGCAATGTTTTCCTGGCGATAGCTGGCAGCGAAGTAAAAGGGATGTGACTAGTATGCACTGCCTTTTATATCCTTGGTGAGAGTAGAGGGGGCCTGATCTACAACACGGCCTCTCCTGACAGGAGTCCGTCCTCGGGCTCCCTTAACTCCGCAGGTCAGTCTCCAGTAGGGCATGGAGTTGGGACTGGCAAAGCACCTGCCTCCGGTTGTGAGAACTCTCGTCTTCAATAATAGCGGCTCCTGCCACTTGCTGGTCCTCGTGTCGCTCAATGGTGACGCTGGCACGCGTCTCAGCAGTGGTGCTCGCATCTATGGCACGTAGTGATGCGCTGTTCTGCATTCGGGACGCGCTAGGCTGCTGCCCGTTGCTAGCAGCTGGCTCCATAGCTCTGGGTGACGAATTCTATCGCAGCAGACTCCTCGCTACCTGGGTCTGCATCATCAAAGTGAACACACACAAAAAGTAGGCAAGTGTATGCAAGCATATATATATATACTTCCCCCCGCGCATTCGTACGGTGCAGTGTGGGTCTAATTCGCTGCTCATTATAATTACGATTATATTTTTTCGCGATCGGATTCCGGCTCGTGATTTGTTTCTGGTTGTGTGCTATTGTGTTTAGTGCTCGTTTCGTAAGTTTTTAACGTCCCATAAGTAATTTATTGTGTTAAATAACCGAATTAATTTCTCGGTAAGTACATTTATTTTTGTTAGTACTGAGGGTATCGTGAAATAATACTGCACCCGTTATTTGGCGCTCGTCTATTGTGGCGTTAACCTTGTTATTTATAATTAAAACCAACTTTTGATATAATAAGTATGTCGACGAATAATGATGACCCGCCCGACCGTGGTGGGGAAATATTTCGTAGAAGCAATGTAACTAACAGGTCTCCGACCTCCGTGAACACAAAACGTTTATTTAGCGAAATTTCGCCATCATATATTTCACCCGAGGATAGGTCCAAGCGGCTGCAAAAATCGGAATCTATTGAAAAAAACTCGTCAATTTTAAATGTTAGCGACGCGAGCCAAGCTGACTATTGCGAACTAGTATCTGAGGCATCAGCGTATTTATCAAAAATCAACGACCTTGTTAATGATCAGGGATCCCGCATAAACATAGCGAATAAGTCCGCGATCATGGATATTACTCAGCGAGTAACGGCTATCGTGTCTTTACTAGCGATTAAATCGTCATGTAATGAAACGAAGCTAGCGAGAACGGAACGGGAATTGGAAAAAATTAAATCCAATACGTGTGATAATAGTAAGCAATTAAACAAGGTATCATATGCCGATTCATTAAAACTCCGTTTATCAAAAGTTGCTCCGCCCATGGAGTCGCGCGTACCGCTTCCCTGTGTAGTTGCATATCCGACCGCCGAGCGCTCAGCTGATTATGCGTCATCGTCCGCTACGAAACAGGCCTTAATGAAAGCGATTAATCCTAGCGACGACGGTTTCCAAATCGTAGGCGTTAAAAAAACCGCAAAGTCAGGCGTTGTATTGCGCGTCGCGAATGAGAAACAACTCGCAAAGCTTCAATCGGTCGACGCTATTAGATCCGCTGGCTTACGGCTTGAAAAGCCAAAAGGTCGCAAACCGCGTATTTTAGTTAAGGACGTCCCTTCTTCAATGGAAGACCGCGCTTTTCTGACCGCATTATACCGGCAAAATATTAAGGACGAGTTGTCAGTTGCAGAGGATGATTTTATCAAATCAACTAAAATCACTCGCAGGCGTTCCTTAGAAAACGGGCGGAAGTGGATAGGCATAGAAATTGAATCCGAAGTGCGTAAACACTTGGTCACTACCAAGGATAAATTGTTTATTGATTGGGCCACTTGTCGTTTTATCGATGATGTCGAAGTAGTCCGCTGCTTACATTGCCAATATTTCGGCCACGTTAGAAAACATTGCGTTAATAAAACACCTACCTGTGCTAACTGTGCCGAGGCACATGAAACGATGGAGTGCCCTCATAAGGACAATTTGGAGCATTCACCAATATGCGTGGCGTGTAAACGCTTTAAAAAACCGTGCGACCATCGTTGCGGGTCACAGGATTGTCCTACCTATAAGCTCAAGCTCGAACAGTTAATCCTAAATACTCACTACTAAGGATGGCTTACACAGTAAATAATCTTACCGTTGCACAATTAAATCTTCATAACGATAGGGTGGCCACGTCGGAGTTAGATAAATTAATTTTAGATTATAACTTAGACATTGTCCTTATTCAAGAACAATATCAAAATGCAAGCTTACGTCAAAAAGTAGTACAACTAGATGGCAGGGCACGAGCTGGAATTTACGTTTCGCGTTCTACTAGTTTTTCAGTGACATCGTTACAATATCTTATGACGCCACACTGTGCTGTCGCGGAGGTTTCAACGGCACTTTATAAAGTTTACGTTGTGAGCTGTTATTTTCAATACTCAGATCCTGTTGCCCCACACATACATAATCTTCGCCACGTTCTGCGGTCGCTTGCAGGCCGCAAAATAATCATTGGCGCTGACGTTAACGCGTCATCATCACTCTGGTATGGCAAAGTACGGTCCACTGATTTTGAACGACGTTGTGCTGTCGAGGATTTCATCGCTGAGATGAACCTATCAATACACAATACCCCTGACGCACCACCTACTTTTTGCAGCCAAATGGGCGAGTCTTCTATTGACGTCACACTATCTAGTGCAGACGTTCGCTTGGACAGGTGGCGCGTCCTTCCGGACGCGTCGTGTAGTGATCACCGCCTGATCGTGTACGAATTTGTACCTAGATTGACACAAAGTTATCAAAATATTGGATCAAATTTTAGATACAAATCTAAAGGGGCGAACTGGGATTTCTTTAGCTCACTTTTTGCATCTCATGCCAGAGACTTCACTCGCGATGGGTTGTCAGCAGAAGAAAGTGCTAAAATCATGTCAGACACATTTACATACTGTGCTGATGTTGCTGTAGGTCGCGGATCAATAACCAACACTCGTAGATGTGATTGGTGGAATAGCTATTTAACTGAACAACGTAAACGTTTTCGCAGAGCGCGCAAAAAACTAAACAAGCTTAAAAAACAGCAAATCACGGGAGACATATTTATTGATACATTAAATAGATTCAGAATTGCCAGATCTAGTTATAGAGCCGCGGTGGCAAAATCGAAGGGAAATCTGTTACAGAAGGTAGTGCAAACACTAGATAGGGAGGGTCCGTGGTCTCCTCTGTACCACGAGTTTAAAGCCAATAGATCAGTCGATCTTGCTTATATCCAAAATATTAAAATTAATAACATGCATACCACTGGTATTGAGGAGACCACGGAGGCTCTTCTCAATACTCTTATACCTGATGATCTACCTGGAAATGATAACGAGTATCATCAACAGATTAGATCATGGGCTGCTGAACCGCCGGAATCCCCAGCGTCTGACTTACCATCCACTGACGAATTCATAAACGTTGTCAATAAACTACCACTTAATAAAGCATCTGGAGAAGATAAAATATCGAATAGAATGATTAAAGAAGCTTGTAAAATATCGGGTGACTCTATACTGACCGTTTTTAATCGTTGCATTGCTGAAGGCATTTTCCCTCGTATATGGCGTTCCGGTTTTATACGCATAATACCAAAAAGTGGTGACAACCCCCCGGATGATCCTAAATCATACCGGCCTATAACTTTACTACCATCTTTAGGGAAACTTCTCGAGCGCCTTATAGTTCCACGTTTGCTGCCAGATGGACCGAAATTTCATAATAACCAATTCGGCTTCACAATAGGAAAATCTACTATTGACGCGGCAATCTCTGTCAGGAAAGTAGTAAATTCATCTGAACATAAGTACGTGATAGGCATCTTCCTTGATATCTCTGGTGCCTTCGACAACGCGTGGTGGCCAATGCTACTACTTAAAATGAAAGTCCGCGGTTGCTTCAGAAACATCTACACTCTCGTTTACTCATATTTTGCACACGGATCTGCAAAACTTAAACTTGGTCATCACGCTGTGTCGAAGGAACTCACGATGGGATGTCCTCAAGGATCCGTTATTAGTCCTTATCTATGGAACATGGGTTTCGATGATTTTCTAGCGATTCCATTACCATCCGGCTGTTCATTGACTGGTTACGCAGACGACGGCCTTCTGCTTATTCAGTCAAGTACAAGGGCGAGCCTTGAAAAATTGGCGGATACTTGTTTACGTTTAATCTCTAGTTGGGGCGAACGAAACCGCTTAATGTTTGCACCACAAAAAACCTTTCAACTAATTTTAAAAGGCAATCTTAAGACATCACCGAGCATTAAATTCAATAATGTTACCGTAAAAAGAAAGGAGTCCGTGTGCTACCTTGGTCTTGTATTGGAGAGAAATTTTTCATTCGTTGAACACATAAAATCTGTAGGTGAAAAAGCTAAAAGGAACTTTTATGCCCTGACAAGGATATCAACAGCTACATGGGGTCTTTCATTTTATACTTTGAAAACTATTTACGGCGCTACCTACTTAGGTTGTATTTGCTATGGTTCACCTGTATGGGCCGATAGGGCTACTATCGGCGCGGCAAGACGTAAACTGCTCCAAAGCCAGCGCTTAGCGTTGATATTCTTGTGCAAGGCATATAGGACAGTAAGTACTGAAGCTCTGCCTGTGCTAGCAGGTGTTTTGCCAGTCGATCTTGAGATACAGCGACGTGCTGCAATGTACTACTCAACTAGAGAAAACATGGACGCGGAATTTCTGCTACAACGCGATCGTGTTAGGATCTGCAGATTGTTTAGACCACAGACTGGTGTTTGGGAGGAACTCTTGGCCGAATGGCAATGCAGGTGGGACACGTCTATTAAGGGCCGTCACCTATACCAGTACTTTCCATCCATTCGTGAGCGGTTGGCAAGTGCATGGTTGGAAGTTGATCATTGCGTGGCTCAATTTCTCACCGGCCATGGTAACTTTAAGAGTAAATTGTTTAGCTTCAAGCTTGTCACCTCACCATTCTGCAAATGTTCAACACCGGACTGTGAATATGAACAGTCTGCACATCATATCCTGTGGGAGTGTATTCTTTGGCAAGATGAACGCAATATTATGTTTGACAGCATGCAAGTTACATCCGGGGTTGTTTACTATACAGATCTTGTTGCGACTAGGACGAATTTCCGTGCGTTCAAGTGTTTTTGCCATACCTACTATTGGAATCAGTCACAATAGCTCACAACATAGGACCCGTAAATAAAAAAATTGTACCCGTGGTGCTTGGCAACTGGGCTTAACCCTGTTGTAAACTCCCATTTATTGTGCCTATGGCCTATCGTTTTTCTCTGTCTCCTGCTTGCAACGGAGGGAAGTGGAACGTATATTCTTTCATACTCCTCCTTTATCTTTTCTGATTAATTTCGGTGCGGGTTCCAAGACAGTTATTCATTTCTCTGGGACACACCGAGCTTCATTGATCGGTGTTCTTTTCGGTGGTCGCCATTGTAGATCCTGGCTTACAGGAGTTGCAGTGGTTGGGAATGTGTGGCGGGCTTGTCCCATATAAAAAAAAAGCATACACATTAGGCATATGAACTCGGCATATACACATTAGACATGAAACGGGTTAAGTCAGAGGCACTACGTGAAGCAATGACTTATCGATAAACAGGAAAAAACTTGCTAAGCTAGAGGCACGACGTGAAGCATAACTTAGCTATAAACACGAAAAAGGCAGCCAAGCCAGAGGCACGACGTGAAGCATAACTTGGCTATAAACACAAAAGTACTGGCTAAGCTAGAGGCACGACGTGAAGCATAACTTAGCATAAACACATAAAAATAACAGCTAAGCTAGAGGCACGACGTGAAGCATAGCTTAGACAGAAAATTGGCAACTAAGTCAGAGGCACGACATGAGGCGTTACTTAGCGCAAAACCGGTTCAAGTCAGAGGCACGACGTGAAGCAAGTAACCTGAACCCAGCGGTTGAGAGTAGAGGCACAACGTGAAGCATAATCTCAACCTTTCTCAGAACAAACTCACCATAGTATACACTTCAGGTGTCCACTCTCCGTGCCACGGGATTATGTACTCAGCTGCTGCTTGAGTCGACTTCCCGTAGGAGCCAGCCAGTAGTTGCAGTTCATACCGCCCATGCGGCAGTATCTTCACTACGCGGTAGGGGCTCCGCATGCAGGAGTCCATCTTTACCTGGGACTGAGCATACTTAATTACAAAGACCATGCCAGGTTTCTGAAACGTAGTAATACATCTGTCCTTGTTGGCAACTGTATCTTACGGCGCCTGATTTCTCGTTAACCGTTCGGCCTTCCTGTCTTAACACCTGTAATATTTACTTACGACATAATCTGAAAACAATGTGCGTTTCACTTGACGATAAGCGTCGTGCATCTCTGGAGGTATGTAATGTACCGCTGTGTTGATCGACCTGATGGCATCAACAATCCTGTCCGTTATCATTGGCTGTACCGGCGCACTGGTTTTCTCAGCGACATGTTCCATGCTATGTCCCAGTAAGCGACGCGTGGCTCGCTGATAGGTGGCGGTGAGGGCAGCCGAGGCAGCAACGGACGGTACGATGCTAGTCGACAGCTTATGCGCATGCATGCGGCGGTTCGAGCTGCGCTGCCAATAGTGATGTCAAATGTTTTCACTGCTGCGGCGGCAACGGTGTGGTGCGGCACCGTGATGACGACGCCGGGACTGGCGCTGTGACAGTGGCGACGATAGGCGCAGACCATCATGCGCGCACGGTCTGTGTCGTTCGCGTGATCGATGCCATCGCGTTCCAGATCGCTCTTCCAACGCTGTGAGCCTGCTCTTCATCGTCTCCATCATCTGCTTGCACTTTCTATAAGACGCGCGATGGCGGTGTCTACCCGACCACCAAGCGGAATTATCACGATGATGCTCACGGTCCGACATTTTTCGCAATTAAGGCGGGCAAGATAAAATTACAAGGATCCTATCCCACTTCTGATCTTGTATAAATTAATCTAATTCACATAAAAAAAACTCACAATAACAAAAACTGACGATTTAATTCTAAAAATAATCAAGTACAAAATAATCTTACAAAAATGTAGGTAGAAAAATGTCGGACAAACAAAGGTAAGGAAGCAATGTTTTCCTGGCGATAGCTGGCAGCGAAGTAAAAGGGATGTGACTAGTATGCACTGCCTTTTATATCCTTGGTGAGAGTAGAGGGGGCCTGATCTACAACACTATTATAATAAATTTAAAACAAATAGGTTCCAAAATCAAATTCTAATATAAAAAAAAAACACGGGGCCCATTATAGGCACTTATGAAAAGCCAGAATTAAAGTAGATGCACGATTAAAAATTGTTTATCCTATAATGAAGAGCATGAACACACTTATAAAATTATTAAATAAAAATGTAATAATCCTGATACATATAACACAATTAAATTATTAATAAGTGTAACTACATGTGCCGTGTGATGCCGGCTCAGAATACCACCACCCCATCTCCTCCCGTGGGTTTCGCAAAAGTCGACTAAGGGATTAGTCGGAGGATGGGCTGCAGCGTCCTTCGAGAACATTAACAGCCTAACTGCGATCGCCAACCCGTCTGCCAAGCGTGGCGATTATGGCAAAGCCCCCCAATGAGAACACAACGTACCCATATTAGTCGTTGTGGTGATCTTTGGGGGAGGCCTGTGTCCAGCAGTGGACTTCATTCGGCCGAAATGATAAAGTGTAACTTACTATTGGCCTCATTAGAAATCTGACGGTCCCTCAGCAAGCTATGGAGAGAGTTATGATTAGAATTTATCTACAAGATATATCAGAAATGAGGATATCCGTAGAAGAACTTAAAGTTACCGACATAGCTGAAAGGACTAGTAAGCTGAAGTGGCAACGGGCGGGCAAAGATAAAAATATTATTTCATTTAAACCATAAAATAAATATTATAATAAAACAATTTTAAACGGATTAAATCGCAGATAAATTACAGATTTAAAAAGTTATTTTATCTACCGTACAAAACTAATCAAAAATTGTTTCGATAACGACGCTTGTCACCTTAGTCATCCTGCGACCACGAACCCTGCAAAGTGTTCGAAACGTCAGGAAAAACAAAAATCAATAATACACGCGATTTAATCCGTTTAAAATTGTTTTATTATAATGTGTAATAATCGCGAAAACCTAAGTAATCTGTACAAATAAATAAAATTGAAGTGTCTGTTTGTAACGTCAAAATAACAGCTTTTTACTAAATGCATATGAAAGTATATACGTTACCTATAACAAACAAGCAATTTATAAATTTTTTGTCTGTCTGTCTGTCTGTTTGTTCCGGGTAATCTCCGAAACGGCTGGATGGATTTTGACGGGACTTTCACTGGCAGATAGCTGATGTTATAAGGAATAACTTAGGCTACTTTTATTTTAGACAAATAATTAGGATTCCGCGCAAAAAAATAAAGCCCTTGAAATCCAATATGTACATATTCTATGTCAAGTGTCTATGTCGAAGTACTCTAAATTTCTTTTATTTTAAACGCGGGTCCCAGCTAGTTATAATATAAAATAGTCGAAACTTTGGGTGTTGCGTTCCAAGGTGTAGAATGCCTATGGAGAAGAATGGGCAAGAAACTCCATGATTACTATTTTTCAATCATGTTATGTTACAATATTTGAGTACATTGTTCTCTATATTATATTATAACCTGTTATGTGAAGACAATAATCCTACATTAAAACATAGTAAAGTCTAAACTTCTTAAAAAGTATCCTTATCAGATCATAAAAAATACTATGTCATTAAATAATAAAAATTTGACGGCACGCTTGGTGCAGTGGCTGATACAGTCAGCTGCTGCGCTCCGGGTCGTGGGTTCGATTCCCGCACGGATCAAGTATTTGTATGATCTGCAGGTAGTTGTTCCGGGTCTGGGTGTTTTGTATGTGGAATTCATGACTGTAAGCGCACCCACGACACAGGAGAAATAATAGTGTAGGGCAAAGATTAAAAAAAAAGAAGAAAACAAATTCTGATGAATGAACTAATAATAATGATATCAAAAAAATCACCGGTTAGTTTCCCATTACATTTTAGATTAAAATTGTCTAAAGGGCCTCTGCGTGTTGGACTCATGGCCCCGCGTAAGCCTATCAAAAGACCGGGTTCCCCCTTACAGGGGATATAAACCCGTGTATTAGAGAAATATAATGATGTCAAAAAAATCATATTAATGTCAGACAAGCAATAGTATGAATTTTATGTCACATGAAATGTCACGTGACCGCATGTCAATTAGTCAACAATTATCAATTATCAAAACAATTATCTCGTAGTACCGTTGTGGCAAGGCAATAAGTCATTTGAAATTTGGATACTCGCATACATTTCTGGGAAATGTGGTTGCTTAACCGGTCATTTGCTGGCGAAGCCAAAAGAGGCCTCCAGCCAGGCTTAAATTAAATATTAAAAACTAAGCAACTTTCGCTAAGGGCGCCCCCTGCGGGACACGGACCTCGGCTTAGGGCGTTGCTGGGGATATCAAGCTATTGTTTTGGGGACAGCTGGATCGGTATTATTTAAATTGTATTAGGGGACATTTAAAGCTACAGGCTCGGCACGGGCCGGCGCGAGCAAGAGACGGGAGGGAGAAGTGCTAACTTGAACGGGAAGGTGACGCGGCGATAGGCCTCCGCGACGTCGGTGAGGGGATTATCGACTTGTACGCAATATGACTGTATAAAGGAAACATCAACATAATTCTACTATGAGCATCGTGGGAAGGGAAAATACATTACATAATCTTCACACGTGTAACACTCTATCCAACCATTACAATATGTACATACAATACGTCGTGTAATATTTCTTTATAGTCTCGATATATTGGCCGCTATGCTGATACGTTGGCTGTATGGTTTGCGTTAAAGAATAGAACTCTACTCTCAGGTATCGTGAAAGACGACTAATGAATTTTTCAGAGAGGATGGCAGCTGCTGAAGGTCCGCCACCAACTAGATTTATTATTTACACACTTGGATCCACTAATCGCCACTATGTCACTCACAGACTGACTGACACTGAGGCTGTTGCTGAAAATCAGCGCTGTTGGCTCGTTCTGATGCCACAGTATTACGCTGAGCAACGACCTACGTTTTGATTTTCATAATTCCCACATTTCCATTCATAACAAAATCGTATTTCATTCAACTTCAACTCTTATATTATAGCACTCTTTAATTATAACAATATTTAACTACTCGTAAAATATTAAAAAAAATGTCTGCAATGTCTTGTTTGTACATGTGAGATTTATGTCTTTAAACTGTACCCACGATATAAGATAATCTTAGTGTGTGGTGACATTAACAATAAAACAACCAAGCAACCACCCACCTGAATGTAAGTAGCAGATCTTTTTTTCGACATGGAGAAAATACAACACGCACTTACTTATAAAAGAGGGAAGGGGCATGACGCACTCCTACTGGCTAAGATCGCTGTAGCGCTCATCTTTGGAATCGAAGGAGACCTCCAGGTCCTCGTAAAATCACACTAGAGCCACCCATTGGTGCCATGCCTTTAGGCATATCTCGGAGGTAATGACTGTAAAGCGCTCACTGGTATGGCTAAGATCACTGTAGCGCTCATCTTCGGAATCGAAGGAGACCTCCAGGTCCTCGTAAAATCACACTAGAGCCACCCATTGGTGCCATGCCTTTAGGCATATCTTGGGGGTAATGACTGTAAAGCGGTCACTGGTATGGTATGTTGATGATGATGCCGTATAATCGAGAACGTAATCAAGATAAAAAAAAATGAAATTGGAAATCTTCGTTAGATTAGATAATTCAAATATCATCATATCAGCCACAGGTCGTCCACTGCTGAACAAAGGCCTCCCCCTTAGATCTCCACAACGAGCGGTCACATGCCGCTCTCATCCAACGACTCCCAGCGACCTTCACCAGGTCGTCTGTCCACCTCGTTGGAGGTCGTCCCACGCTGCGTTTTCCGGTTGCGGTCTCCATTCGAGAACCTTTTTGCCCCAACGGCCATCAGTTCTACGAGCAATGTGCCC
Source organism: Diloba caeruleocephala (assembly GCA_947459985.1). Classification (NCBI taxonomy): domain Eukaryota; kingdom Metazoa; phylum Arthropoda; class Insecta; order Lepidoptera; family Noctuidae; genus Diloba; species Diloba caeruleocephala. The sequence goes on from OX381610.1 coordinate 29,915,728, forward strand.
TGCCCATTGCCACTTCAGCTTACTAATCCTTGCAGCTATGTCGATAACTTTAGTTCTTCTACGTACCTCCTCATTTCTGATTCGATCTCGTAGAGAAATACCAAGCATAGCTCTCTCCATAGCTCGCTGAGTGACCTTGAGCTTTCTTATGAGGCCCATTGTGAGTGACCACGTCCCTGTTCCATATGTCATCACTGGTAACACACACTGAATTCAAATATACTTACGTCAAATACATCCCAAGCAAAAACTAACCTTTCTGTCTATTAAAAATGTAGAAAAGTCGATGAGTTTTCGAATCACGATCTGATCATAAAATGTGGATCGGGCAGCGCGATATTTGATTTCAACTCGACTATATAATATGTATGTAGGCAGGGTGTAGATATCGTGATGTAAGTGAAGTTTATATGCAAAAAGGTCGTCGGATTATCATAGCTTTTCCACCAATATTGAACTTGGTGATAGGCCAAGTAAACGGTATAAGGAACGATAAAAAGATGGAGCCATAGTAGTAAAAGAAGATAGATGCTTTAGAAATTTGGTGCTGCAGATGAATACTTAGACCAAATTATGTATTAATCTCTCCGTACTCCAATAAATCGGCATTAAGCGGTTTCGGTTAGCTATAGTACAAACTCGTAATCTGCAATTCTTTAAAATGTAAAGCTAAAATAAACTTATGGACTTATTCGCGTTATTAATGATAGACAAAAGGTTTTAGCAAATCAAAAACGATATCATCCAGGAACCAGTTAATATTTTTATTATTTTTAGAAATAGTCTCCGTTCCTTACTAACCACTGCCACATGCGATAGAACCATTGACTGAAAAAGTGAGCTCACTCATCTTTAGGGATCTTATTCAGGTTTTATTCGAACGCAAACACGGTATCTTGTGGGTCCATAAAGAGAATTCCTCTGAGTTTTCTCTTAAATTTCTTTAATTTTGGGAAATAAATAAGTCGCCAGGTTGGGACGTAAACAGAATAACTCACTAATTCCACACCTTCCATAGACAAATATTCGATTGTCCATCTGGCGGAGTGAGCTGGGGCGTTGTCGTGATGGAGGAGGATCCTGTCTTTTTGCGCACTGCTGTCGAACATTTTTCAAGACAACCGGTAAACAATAAGTAACATACCATTCTGCAGCAGGTAATAGTCCTTTTATCATCTAGCGCAATTGTTTCGAAATATCCCGTCCGTCTAAAGAATGAGGCAATCATCTCTTTCCCGTGAATTCTGCCCTTCTTTACTTTTGTTGGCAAATCTTCGAATGAAAACATGTATTGGGCAGATTGTCTTTTGGTTTTGGGCTCGTAACAATATATCTAGCTTTAATCGCATGTGACATCAAACCTCGCATTCGATTCAACTCCTTTTATATTCCATTGTAGTTTTCAAGTATTTCGCAGCACCAGACCAAACGACGGCGTTTTTATTCTTCCGTCAAATTATGAGGTATCCATCTGGTATGGTGGCAAAGCTTTCTGAGGCCTAAATGTTCGTAAAAAAGTTTTTGCACTAGATTCATAACTATGCCTAAACTTGCCTAGATCTGTTAATATGTCACTCTTTTATTAACATATTACGTTATCTTCAGTGGTCACCGTAGAAGGACGTCCTTCGCGCAAATCTTAAGTGAAATTGCTTTGACCACGTTTAAGCTCATTAAACTAGTTATAAACAGTGGCATAACATAGGGCTTCGTCATAAAATGCCAATCAAAGTCTATCGTAACATAATTGTAGATTAAGACTGCAACGAAAGTCTTTCTTAAATCATGAAGCCAAAATTTTCTACTTTACTCAAATTGGCGTCGATTTGTAAAAACAAATGACATATTAGTTCAATGTGCCAATGCATCCCAGAGAGTTCTGTATACACAATAAAAAAAACAGAGGGGGGACTTTTCACACTAGGCATTCTAAAAACATTCAATGTGACTCTCGTAGGAGGGCAAACGAGTACATGGTTCACCTAAGCGATTACCACCACCCATACACATCCGCAACAATAGGGGAGTAGCTGATATATTGCTGACCTTTAGGACTGACATGAACCCTTTCCTTGTAGGGCCCCATATTTTTGGGGGTTGGTCTTCCAATATTCGTCACCCACCTTACGAAATGCAGTAACACAGTTGTTGAACAATAAACATTCTTTAGGCATGTTTCAAGGCTCGATAGAACTTCTGGTCGTGCATGGTAACGTGCAACCCAGAAGTTATAACGGCATTAACTTTAATTTCGACTAAGATTACAAATGATTATAGCAGTTATAGAAAACATTAAATACTTCTGGCCAAAACACCTTAACATCTAATATGACTTATTATTATTAAGACATGAATACTAAGCAGCTAACGCAAAGAAAGACAGAAATAAGCATAGATTTACGTCAACCGCAAACCATTTATCGGGCACTTATTTTATATGAGACAAAAAGTCACATCCCAGTACAAGAGATCAGTAATAAAAGAGTACAAACAGACCAGCAATTAGGTGCTTTATTTCACTCAATTAAGTGGCAGTTACAAATTAAGAAACGCGAATGAAAAGCTCGCTCGCATTTAACAGATTATGTAAACACGGTAACGAAGTGACTGGCGAGGAACCTGGAGTATTAGTAGGATGAAGGAGGTATTACAGTTAGACTATACCCATCTCGCATATGAACCATGTTTATAAGCTGTTTTCAAGTGTCATCACGAATCGTCTCCAGCGCAAGTTTGATGACTCCAGCCACCCAAACAGGCCTGTTTTCTAAAAAGATACCATAGACCACATCCATACGCTGAGGCAGGTTATATAGAAGACCGAGAAGTTAGTGAGGCAAGTTGGGTTTCATCATCATCATCATCATCATCATGATGTCAGCCAATGGAAGTCCACTGTTGAACAAAGGCCTACCCCATAGATTTTCACAACACCGGTTTACATGCCGTGTGTCGAGTTGACCTTGAATTTATTTCGACGTTTCTTCTCAGAGGCAGTAGGAAACGACGGCCACACCTTGATTTATTGACGAGTAAAAATTAATTGAAATTTTCATGCTAAATGAATATTTATCTCTAATATTATCTTTTATCATTTACCACTGTAAGCTTAGTGGTGATCAGAATTAGATTATCACTTGCGTTAACAGTGAAGGAAAACATCGCGAGGAAACCTGCATACCAGAGAAGGCCCCAAAATGTTTTCAATGCTCTGTGTAGTTGCTCCCGCTCTGAGCCAGCGCGGTGGTATAAGACCTAAGCTTTCTCATTCTGAGAAAAGGCCCACGCCCAGCAGTGGGACTGATTATGGTGTCTGATTATATTTGAATGTATCATTTGGAGTTCAAAGATCCTGTCCTGATTCAAAATTTGAAACTAGGTGAAAGGGCAAGTGCCGTGTGGTGCCGGCTCAGAATGCCACCACCCCATTTCCTCCCATGGGTGTCGTAAAAGTCGACTAAGGGATTAGCTGGAGGATGGGCAGCAGCGTCCTTCGAGTACATTAACAACTCAACTGCGATCGCCAACCCGCCTGCCAAGCGTGGCGATTATGGCAAAACCCCCCAATGTGCTCACAACACATCCATATCGGTGGTTGTGGTGATCTTTGGGGGAGGCCTGTGTCCAGCAGTGGACTTCATTCGGCCGAAATGATGATGATGATGATGAAAGGGCAAGTAAACGACTATAGGCCAAGAAAACAGAACATGAAATGACATTTTTTATTCGTTTAAAACCATTTATAGGCACTTATGAATAGTCAAGACTTTAGTTGCCTCGTTCCAAGGTATAGATTTCCTATGGAGAAGAACGGGCAAGAAACTCCATGGTTACTCTTTCCAAATCATATTGGTACAATGTTCTCGAAATTATGGTAATGTGAGGACAATGCACGAGAAAAGAGTCTAAACTTCTTAAAAAGTCTACACTAAACAAGCTTGATTTTAATATTTTTTTGATTCAATTGTCTAGACAGCATTAAGATGACCAATCCCAACAGACGGCACTCGTTCACGAGCATGGCGCATGCATCACCGTCGCTCAGCTCAACCATATTGTAGGGAAACTTAGCAACCCGACACACAACGCCACCATAAGCAGGACATTTGAGTGAGCAAGCTGACAGACAAATATCACGTCAATAAAACAAAATAATTGAATAGCCCACATGGTACTCGCATTATTACAGTATCACATTGTCTCGTCCATGTGAGAGGGCGGTCGAGAAATTCCAAACAAGCAATAAAAACGTTTTAATAATTGCTAGTACCTCACAGTCGATCATTGTGGCGGACTGGAACTTTTGCAACTTATATGATGATGATTATTAAAACTGGGCCAGACCTGCACGTTAACGGAGAGCCTCCATTCGGTTCCTGGCTTAACTCCACTAAGCATAAAGATAGAGATTCGATTAGGGTTAGGGCCCAATCGAATCTCTACTACAACCACGGTTTGTGTCTTACTTCCTCCACTTTCAGTTGCGGTAGAGTTTATCGCTTAAGAGGAGTATAAGAAGAAGGTACTTGATCACTTTATCTTTGGATTTCATCTCCTGTTATCAAACCTTGAAAGGCAATCCGTAACTATTGTAAATACGGTACAATAGATGAACTGATGGCTAATAGTGATTTCTTCTCCATAATTATAGTAAGAATCACATCAGGGTGATTATGAATAACTACACAAATATTTTTACCCTACGGCACGGTTGGTGCAGTGGCTGATACAGTTGGCTGCTGCGCTCCGGGTCGTGGGTTCGATTCCCGCACGGAACAAATATTTGTATGATCTGCAGGTAGTTGTTCCGGGTCTGGGTGTATTGTATGTGGAATTCATGTCTGTAAACGCACCCACGACACAGGAGAAATCCTAGTATGGGGAATCGTTAAAAAAATAAAAAAAATATTTAAAAATTTACCGCATCCACACTGACACAGCTCTGGGGTTGGTTGTCGCACCGAGTCCCTGATTACGGCGACACCTGATGAACTGCATTCACCCACGCCTAATTGTTGGAAAATTGCTTTTAATTCAAGTAAGAGACGACGCATTGATTTTTATGAATTCGATTTTCTTTTGGCATTACCTGAATGAAGCGGCGTCTTATAGTTTAAGTGGTGAGATTGGAATGCATTGGGTTCAATGTTCTTTTTTTTATTATCTGTATTTTATAAATTTGTCTGATATCGGTCATTTGCATAGCCGCTTTTATGCGCTCACTGATCGGTAAAGTTACGGTCAATCTATGGATGAGTGACCAAATAGTTTTATTCGAACTGAGCGGCTCCGTGCTTCTGAGGGCACGTGAAATCGTAGGTCCCAGTTGTTGTCAATACATGGCAGTCGTTAAGCCAGGGTTTTTGGGTGGCTTGAACAACTCTGATATAAGGTTGGCCACTAACTTAACGAAAAGAAACTAGAGGAAATAAACAATAGTCTCTTTTGATGATTAGAAAGAAAGAAAGAAAGAAAGAAAATATTTATTCAGCCACAACAAGAGAGCCAATATATGTATACAAACAAAAGGATAAGTGTAATTATATAAACAATAAAATAATAAAAATTGCGTGTGTCTCGCGATTGTGCTGAATAGGGTCTAGTTCAGCGTGTGCCAGACGGAAGCCCGGCGCTGGTTTTCGACTATACCCTGTAGTGACTCACGGATGTGATACCGGCTTCTGTACCAACACTATAAAAATAATAATCAAACCAATTTTCTACCAAATAAAACAACGCCAAAGAAAGAAACAAAAATTAACAACAAAATAAAAATAATTTACCTGAACAAAATTAGAATAAATAAGTAGGTAAGTACATTAAGGCATTTATAGAGATAAGATAAGACATACATAGCTATGGTGACACTGTAAATAATAACAACGTAGAACGGCTACTGTTCCCCAAAAAGGACACTGTGACCTATACCTCTAGTTCAACTCCCTCAGTCACCTTTTACGACATCCAGGGGCGGAAATTGAATGGTGCTATATTCTTAATCCGGACACTACACCACCAAACCAATTGCTGGGTAGTAATTGTATTGTGGAGGTCAGATTGCCAACATAACAATGTCCTTGGGTTAAACAGTTGCCAGACTTCCTGGCTTCTGACTGTTCGTTTCAACTGTCGAAGGTATTCCTTTTATAATCGGGACTGAAGACTAAACGTGCTGTCAAAGGGCTAAGAAGGACCTATAGCCCCAATTCAGTGCCGAAGATGACCGCTCCAGTGGTTTTAGCCGGTAGGAGTTAGGCATTCTCCAGAACTACATGATATATTTCCACCACGTGTAAGTAAAAACAAGGTTCCATCGTATTGCCAGATAATCTACCGCCAAGCAGTAGTGCTGAAACTTTAGACCGTACTGTATTACAGTTTGAAGGGCATTGTGTCTAGTAAAATTACTGGAGAAAAGACACTTAATACTCGTATCAAATATTTCGAGGATACAAGAACAGTGTAGTGCCACGCAGGACTAACCGTGGCTAGCATTACAATTGTTATGGGCAGGCGTGGCGCTAACCTCACAGCGAGTGAGCGAAACTAGGTCGTTCCATGTTATATAAAATGAAAACTGCTGAATATAAGCCTCCCCCTTAAAAACTGGTCACATGCCGCATCTCGTCATTTCGAGGAGAAGTTGGCACTACTCACCACGATTCGCTGGTAGCTTGGTGAGCGAAGTATGGCTGCTGTTCCACAGAAGAAATACTGCCGACCATCTATCTGGCTTAGAATGGCTTAGCTGTATTTAATAACATCCACGGAAGGAAATGGAGTGGTGCCGTATTCTTAATCCGACCAACACGCGTCACTAGAAAAAAAAACGGTTACATCATTACCACCACTTACGTGTCTTAATCTCCGTGGATTACAGTCTGTAACGGTAACTTTTGATCAAAGTGTGGCAAGGTGTTTGAGTGAGCTTGTGTAAATATTCTATGTGCGGTCGTTCTCCGCAAGTTATGGCGGTACACTTGACCCGACTTAGTTATTGCCGCTGCCTCGCTTACTTGAAGATTGTTGGGGGAATTAATCGTAGTTAGTGTTATGGGGTCAACGGGCTCGGCAGCGCCGGTCTAGTGTACAGACGATGTCTATTACTGAAGCTGTTAATGTTGGGTTTATTATTCATATTGGTTACTGCAATTATTTTTGTATTATTCTCTGAAGTTTACACGAATGACATGGCCATTGTTTCGATACTCGGTTTCAGTTTCAGGAACTCGCAAACAATCACACTGAGGCTGCTCGTGGGTGGCACTCCTACAGGCTCAGCACGGAGGGGATGAGTCGATGAAGCGATCACCATCTTTTTTTTTTAGATAATAATAATTTATTTTTTGTAAAACATAGGTACAAAAAGGTGTAATACATAAGTAGTAAGATCGCTATGTTTTGCCAATATATGGCGTACAAAATTAGGTACGTATTTCTCGCATATGTCAAATTGTCATAGGTACATTAAAATTTTCATATTCAGATTAAAATGTCACATAAAAAATCATATTACAAATACCAATTATTATATTAAAACAATGATTAATTAGTATATAAAGAAGACAATAAAACATAGTAAAACAATTAATAATTCATTACAAATGGAGAATTGACAAAATGAGTGTAATAAATTGAGTGATTAATCGGATATACATTACTTTTGTTTGTCAGCAATAAAATCTACAACAGAATAATAACATTTATCTACCAAGAATTTATGCAGGCATTTCTTGAAGGTGTCAATACATTTTTGGCTCCTGATAGTTTCTGGTATATTATTATATATCCTTGGGGCCATACCCAAGATACTCTTGCTAAATAATGCCGTATTGTGAGGCTTGCTTCGAATGGTATTTGGGTATCGGCTAGAGGTTAGAGTTTTATATAAATTAAAATTTCCTTTAACAAATGCAGCCACTTCATATATATATAATGATGGGATCTTCAATGGACCCTCCATGGCGACACGTGTCACGTGCATGTGTCTTCCCAGAGGCCGCTCGGTACACCTAAGCACTCCCCACGGGACAAGATCTCGAACTCATACTGCGACCACCTATCTGCCTGCCAAGAGTCGAGTGTACACTACCTACAACCCGTTACCCATTAAAGTAAGAGTGAATAGGTATATCGCGGTAAAGCCTAGCTAGCCAGTTTCTCGCAATAAAAAACATATCACCAGTACCAAAGGTGCATATTTTAATATATAAAAACAAAAATACGATAGCTTGGCCCAACTGTAAAAGTCTTACAATTAAAGTATGGTAGGGAACCATGTCCACTCTAGTGTGATCTTACGAGGACCTGGAGCCCCCCTTCGGTGCCGAAGATGACCGCTCCAGTGGTTTTAGCCGGTAGGAGTCTGGCATACCCCTTCGCCATTCCCCGGGGTGAAGTTCCATGTAGAATGTCCACAGGACATCAATAAAAAAAAAAAAAATTGGCTTACAGCAGCGTACACATGGACATAGGCAACATAAAAAAAAAATCGCTGCAGCGCTGGTTTAAAGTGAAAGCCTAGATATATTTATATGATCATGTTTCAGAATTTTGTACAAAACTAAAGTGGTTTCCAATACGTGTTTTTGATCTATATGTCTTCTTTGTTTTTGTAACTTCACTGGAAATCACTTATACAGGGTGTCCAGTAAATAGCACGACATACTGCAGGGGGTGAGAGCTTGGGTCAATACCTACCAAAAAAACAAAATCTATGTTCAGCAAAATATTACGGATTTACAGTAGTATAACATTTTCCGAAATATCGAAAAATCTCTACCATGACACAGATTTTTAAGCATCTCGTAATGAAAAATTCCTTTTCTAGTTTATTTTTACCTCAAATTATTTGTGAATAGTTACTTTACTCATTGATAAGTCTTTATTCTATTAAAAACTAAAATATTTCTAGAAATACAATTTTTATTTAAATTTTCAGATTTTTCGATATTTCGGAAAATTTTGTACTACTGTAAATCCGTAAGATTTTGCTGAACATATGTTGTGTTTTTTTGGTAGGTATTGACCCAAGCTCTCACCCCCTGCAGTATGTCGTGCTATTTACTGGACATCCTGTATATCCATAAGTAATTTCCAGTTGAGTTACTTATAATTACTGGCCGGTGCACTACCGTGCGGTGCCGGCTCAGAATACCATCTCCATCCATTCCACCTCCTCCCGTGGTGTCGTAAGAGTTGACTAAGGGATTAGCCAGAGGATGGGCAGTGGCGTCTTTTGAGTACATTAACAACACAACTGATATCGCCAACCCATCTGCCAAGCGTGGCGATTATGGCAAAACTCCGCAACGAGCCCACAACACACACCATATCGATCGTTGTGGTGATCTTTGGGGGACGCCTGTGTTCAGCAGTGGACTTCATTCGGCCGAAATGATGGCTGGCTGGTGCAGGGGCTGATACAATCGGTTGCTGCGGTCCGGGACGCGGGTTTGGTTCCCGCACGGAACAAATATTTGTATGATCTACAGGTCTAGTCTACAAGTCGGTTCGGATCTGAGTATATTGTGTGTGGAATTTCGCACCCATGGCATAGGAGAAATACTAGAGGGGCAACATTTTTTTATAAGCGACCGACTAACATATTGGGCACTGGGGTAGTAAAATTAACTTGAATTTATTAAGACTTCATTTTTGAATATGACTTGGGATTTTATTAAACAAACGTACACATTGACATGTAAATGATTTGTTTATCTTCTGGAGCCTATTGGAAGGAACAACCATGTCACTGTGTTTTGCAGAGATTAATATATTTATATTCATATAAATTTATAGAGATGGAACGGTCATTACATTAATCTCGCAGGACTCACCACCTAGTGCTTAAGAAACGAGTGCGTTAACTACCGGGCCATTGCTACATACACCAACAAAATTTCTCACTTAGTCCAACTCATGGCTTGTGTCCTTATTCAGATATTCACATAAAACCATTTCTATTTGGCAGCGGGTTGTAAATTGTCGAGTCGCCAGACGCGGCACGAAGCACGTAGTATCTTGTAAAATATTCAGAAGCAAGGGGGTGAAATAAAACCGATGTCTGCTAGACGAAATGTTGGTAGTGGTATTAACTTTTTCCCAGCAAAGGTGACCAGGAAATGCGGTAAGAATTGAAGTCGTGAGTTCCGACACGAGTTACATATTTTATTACAACTGGAATGGCTGAAACGAATTAGATTCGTTTTGTTCAACGCTTCAGAGGTGAATGGGTGGACCCGTAGTATCCTACGTCTGCTCAAAGTCAAAGTTTTTTATTTCATTTAAACCAGTTAAAGTTATATAAGGCTATGCCGTGTGGTGCCGGCTCAGAATGCCACCACCCCATCTCCTCCCATGGGTGTCGTAAAAGTCGACTAAGGGATTAGTCGGAGGATGGGCAGCAGCGTCCTTCGAGTACATTAACAACTCAACTGCGATCGCCAACCCGCCTGCCAAGCGTGGCGATTATGGCAAAACCCCCCAATGAGCTCAAAACACATCCATATCGGTGGTTGTGATGATCTTTGGGGGAGGCCTGTGTCCAACAGTGGACTTCATTAGGCCGAAATGATGAAAAAAAAAATGATGAAACCAGTTAATAGTTGTTAATAAGTTGCATGGTTCCAAATAGTTGATCCTGTGGAGAAGAACTGGCAAGAAACTCCATGAATACTCTTTTAAAATAATTAAGATTGCAATGTAGATTGATACAAATGATTGTAAAAAATACAGCGAGAAAATGTTGGTTAATGTATAATGATGGATCATACCACAATGATATAGTAAGGTACGGAGTCCTCTATCCAGAGCATCCAATTCAGTCTGAGTCAACACGAGTATGCCAAAGGAGTACATTAATACTGCCATGACCCAACTGTTGCGTATCTTGATACTGCAATAAAACTTTTTAGTACTTTTCAGGCCGCCTAAGAAGCGTTCTTTTAACGGTTGTTTCATGTCATCTCGTTTATGCCTAACACCTCCGATATACCCAACTACTTGTAAGATTCAGTTAAGGAAAGGGATCTGAAGTGTATGGAACCCAAAACTTGTATTGGAATCCATAATCCCTCTCGCCTTACATGCACGACTCACATTTGTTTCCACCAAATCTCATCCTGATAGAGTTACTAAAGGTTTCAGTTATCTTTAGTAACTCTATCAGTCGCGAAATACTAGCAAAGAGTTTCACGTCATCCATGTATAGAAGGTGAGATATCACTGACCACCACTTCTCATCCGGCCGCCTACCCCAATCTCTCTAGTAGTATGCTAAGAGGCTTGTTTGCTTTGCTTATAAAACATGGGCCTCAGACTACCACCCTGGAATATAACTCGCTCGATCTTTATGGATTCACTGTTTCCTCGAACCTGTTGACATCCTGGATAATAACGAGCCTCGATTGTCTCATACATGCCATCAGGTGGAAACCGTCAGAAGATGCGTAGATTTATATCTATTTTTTAGCATCCTTCATGTATGTAGCACAGAGTGGGAGCCAAATAAAGGTTAAAAGAAAATTTTAAGATAATTAGAAGCACAGGGATTGTTTATAATAGTGAAAAGTAAACAGAGTGATCTGACGACTCTCCTCTGAAGAACAGCCATTCAAACTTAGATCGGTAGGAAGAAATGTGGTCGTACTTATACAATCCGAAGATGTAAAGAATACCGTTGTTGAGAAGTCGACTAAATTTACTAAGAAATTCTTGGGATAGATCAGAGTAACAAACATCCGCATAATCAATTACAGGAAGCACAAGGGACTGGACCAGAAGTGTTTTTGTGTTGGATGGAAGGAAATTATTGAATCTACAGAGAGATCACAGCGTGGCTGTTACGTTCTGGCTTGTCTGGAGAACTTGCTTACTTACCGCAAACATATCAAATCAATAACAAATCCTTGGTTTTAAATAACTTTTCTTGAGTCCGTTATTTATATAGCACAAAATAAAAAAGTTGGTGGTCATTACTATTTTTGGTGATCAAAAGTATTTTTTTCTGGTGGCCAGTTAAACATATGTAAACCCCTGTAATCTACTAATTCATTAATTTTTAACAATATTAACACCATGTTTTGCGTATTTTTCACCAACACTAGCAATACCAATATATGAATATTACGAACTCATATCAGGTATCCTCCGACCTTCAATCTCAAGATGGATGGTGATGACCGCTACATACTCAAATATTAATGTTGTAGGTTCAATCTTAGTAATCGACGCGATCAATTTAAGTTGAATCAGTACGCAACGGGGGTATATTTGGTTGTAACGTATTTTACAAATAGAAAATTGGGTTTATATGGAAGGAAGATTTATTTTTCGGCAACATATGGCACAGGGACGTGGCTTATAAGAAAGCTCAAGGTCACTCAGCGAGCTATGGAGCGAGCTGTGCCTGGTTCTCCGTAGAAAAGCTGAAGTTGCCGTCAGTAAGCTGATGTGGCAATGGGTGGGGCACGTAGTTCGTAGAGACGATGGCCAAAAGATGATGGGCAAAAAGGTTCCATGAAAAAACCACGCAGTCTCGCTCCATATGTGAACTTTTCTGTTTCTAATCCTTTTAGTTATTAATGCCGGAAAATGCATTATGGATCTGGGAGAAGCGACAAGCAAGGAGAACCCCTTTGTCATATTTCGAAAGGATCTCCCACATAGATTTCCAAAATTGTGTCATCATTTTGCCAGTACGCCAGTACTTACTAAGTTCGGTAAGCGGTTTCGTGAGCGCAGTATGGTTTATGTTCCATAGACGAATTTGAACATATATACTTTCTTAAGGTGTCTTTGTAACAGCATTTACAGCTTACAGCTTACCGTCCCGTCCAGCGAAAAAGCAAGACGTTGTAGTAAGCACGCTAGTTCACTTAAAAGTATTTAGACGGATTATGGCGCCATTGGGTGAAAAGGTTCTCGAGTGGAGACCGTGCACCGGAAAACGCAGCGTGGGATGACCTTCAAAGAGGTGGATGGAAGACCTGGTGAAGGTCACTGGGAGTCATTGGATGTAGGCGGCAAGAAACCGCTTTTTATGGAAATCAATGGGGGAGGCATTTTTTCAGCAGTGGACGTCTTTTGGCTGAAATGATGATGATGAGGATAACGCGTCTTTGATAAAGCTATAATCGTTTCCACACTTTGATGCAGCCAGCAATAGCCAGGTGACAGGCAGTAATACCGTCATGAGCGGCTCGGGGTTTCGTCAGACGCGGTACCGGCTTCAGCATCGCGGTCTTTTATTCTGAAGACTTTGAGCACTCCCCATATATGTGGTAAAAATGCAAGGAGAAGAATAGAATAGAATAGAATAAAATAGAATATTCTTTATTGTACACCATTTTAAAAACAACTACTAGGAATAATTTAATGAATAGTAATTGTACAATGGGCGGTCTTATCGCTATTAGCGATTTCTTACAGACAACCTTTGGATGGATAAGAAAAAGATGGACAAAGACAAAGGGGTATTCCGAGGTGTACTTATTATATTAATATTAATATGACTATATAGTCAAATATTCACTATTTGACTATATTAATATCTATTAAATATAATACAAATAGGTATTTATTTCATAAATTACTTAAATAATATGCACACATATACAACAATATATAAACATATACATTATATAAATTTACATTATAAATAATCCATATATACATATATACAACCATATACTATACTTTATCCAATACAATATAAATAATCCATAAGAATATTGGATTCATACATAAACATAATAAGTATGTAAGGAGAAGCAACGTCTCTTCGAAAAGCCAGAAGATCAAGTTGTAGCACGTGGACCTAAAGAGGTAGTGGACTGTATGAGAAACTTTTGAAGACTTTATGACTACACAGATATTATGACTACAATTTAGATCCTTGTCTAGAATGAAGTAATCTCAACCCCACCAACCTTAAGCGTATCCCTTACCCTGGATCGGATCAGGCTTGCTGAGACAGCTCGCTTCCTCGTGGATGGATGTGACTACACTATAGGTTTATAGAAAAGTCTCACAGAATCCAAATCGTAGGCACACACATTCCAATATTGTTTTGTTCTGTTACGATCAGAAAGCACTATTCACTAGGTGAAGAAAAGTCAAGCTGTACAATGTGATTTCGGACACACGGCACGGCACCACAAACAGCTTCCTTCCCGGTAGTATAACGTCGACTCCATCGTGCCAAAATGGCTGCTCGTCTCCGTCACTTCACCAAAAGTGAGGGTAGAAGGCATAATATTAAATTGAGCTTGAAACTACCTTAAATTAGACAAGGATCGAATACAAGTAGATTAGCAAATTCAAGTATAGGGACGTGAGAATGGAAACAACCGAATACCTGTGAAGTACTAATTCTTTATTCATAGTCAATCAAATACACAAACATATATACTAGATGAACATATACATAGATAAACGTGTTCAGGCTGCTTTTTTGAGAACATCTCAACAATTTTGACTAATAAACCAACAGGGACTCAACGCGGAAGAATTGATACAAACAAATTTATTTATGCCTTAAAAAATCTCAAGAGCACCGTGGCAACCAATTACTTCGTTATCTTGGGCTCTAACTGAATAAAACTCTGAAGCGTTTCATCATTTTCGCGTGGCAAAACTTTTAGTTAGTTTTTGTGCTAACTTCTGATTTATGACCCCACCGGCCATCCCTCACGGCATACTCTCTAATAAAAGAATTTACTCGAAAAAAGGTCAGGGAATTATTATTTTTTCGCACCCACTTGATGAAATTTAAGCTGGTTTTGACGGAGACTGTGTGTAATATTTTATAAGGACGAGGGTTTTTGTCAAGATTCTTTTTAAAGTAAGTTTTACAAAATGGAGAAGGAATAAAGGGTAAATGGCACGTGAAGGGCAAATTAGAAGCTACAATAACATAGTGGTGATATTGAGCCACATATAGTTGGCGGACTTTACCAGAGTTGACAACCGTCTTTGATTTGAGGTGTACGTTGGGCTGGTTGATTCGGTGGATATAGTTATGTATATAAAACTTCTTACTTTACCTATAAAAATCACTCCAGGTAAACAGAAGTCATACAATCTCTCCTCGTATACTATACCGGTCATCATCATCATCAAATCAGTCAAAAGATGTCCATTGCTGAACGAATATCTCCCCCATAAACCGACCGGTTACATGGTCCTTATTTTGCGGATATTTGCCAGTAATTACCATGCTTGGCAAGCGGGTTGGTGAGAGCAAAATAGCTGCTGTGCCACAGAAATACGTTGCTGCCTATCCCTTTGATTTAGTCTCTTAGTCACATTTTACAACATCTACGGGAGGATATAGAGTGTATAGCTATATTCTTAATTCAGACACCCCTTGAAAAACGATAGCGGTAACGGTATTCCGGTATTATTTTCGGGGTGCATTGCTCGTAGAATTGATGGCTGTTGGGGCAAAAAAGTTCTTGACTAGAGACCGCGCACCGAAAAACACAATGTGGCACGACCTCCAACAGGGTGGACAGATGACCTGGTGTAGGTTGCTGTGAGTCGTTGGATGCGGCCAGCAGGTAAGTGCTCCTTGTCGAAATCTATGGCGAGGGCCATTCTTCGGGTGATATGATGATGATGAATACTTCGTTGTGAAAAGGCTAGGTGTTGCATATGACCACCGAGATCTTCCGGGGCGCGACCTCCCCACAGAAGCCTCACCACCTCGAGATGTGCTATAATAGGTGTAGCGCCCATTGGCGGCGCTGGAACTTTCATTTTAAAGAATTCAGAGCCGTCTAAGGGTATTCGAAGAAACATGAGCGTTTCCACGAGGGGAATAAAAGATGCGTTGTGTACGAAATTTATATATGTGATTCACCATCCTAAGTTTGTAGCATCACATTAATTAGTTTTTATTGTCAGGTAAAACAAAAAAACGATATGAAGCTCGATTGCCTTGATATACTGTGTAAGTACAATTGTACATGCCTGCCGAAGTTCAGGAGTAATAGGCGTGATGATACTGTAAGCAATTCCCATAGAAAACAACAGCAAAAATTCAAATGAAGTTACAAAATACAGGAGTTGATGAAAAACAAGATTTCACGTGTTTCGACCTGCACGTTTTGTTAACCACGCGAAATCCCTAAAATTGGCTTCTTTAACGTATAGCACGCGCAAATGTATGAAAAATCGTGTGCAGATGTACTACTTACACGGCAAAAGTTTGGCTGATGCCAAACGTGGGTAGATGGGGAAAAATGTTAAGGAATTTTTTTCAACGGTGATTTGGAAACATCGCTAGAACAGACTTATGTTTATTTAGAATATCCTAGTTTATATACCAACTTAAAACATAACACCAGCCAGCTAACTGCAACAAAAGGGCCTATCTAGCTTTCGTTGGACTGCTAAGAAAACGCCTACTTGGCTACAATATAGACATGTTCATGTTAATATTCTAAGATATTTAAGAAAGTATGTACTCAAGCTAAATCCTTGTTAATAAGCAGCAAAATAGGTAATTCACGCAATTAAATAAAAGCAGTCTGGCAGGTAATAAACAAAGAAACCGACAATTCAAAAAACAAGATAACGAAATCAATTTAAAAATCGATAATCAAGTTATTTCAAATAAGATGGCGGTCGCTAATACCTTAGAGAAAATTTTCACAAATATCCCAATGAATGTTACGAAAGCCCTTTCCTCGTCCTCTATATTAACTGAATCGCAACTTAAAGAAAACTGTAATAAAGGCATACTAAATTTTGAATTTAGGCGTATTTCAATTACATCAAATATAAACGCATTTAAAAGTCTTAAAATAAAATTCACTGAGGACTTTGGGGTATGTTCATCAAAGTCATTGAAGCTATAATTTGTTATTGGCATATATATAAACGCATTTAAAAGTCTTAACATAAAATCCACTGGAGACTTTGGGGTATGTTTATCAAAGTCATTGAAGCTATAATTTGCTATTGGCATTTTTTGTGACCTTTCGAAGGCATTTGACTGCGTTGACCACAATACACAAATCCGTAAATTACACCATTACGGAACTCGTGGACGAGCTGCTAAGCTTGTTGTTTCGTATTTATCTTTTAGACAGCAAAAAGTAGATATAAGTGGTGCTACCTCCTCGGGGTCTCAGCTCAAAACGGGCGTGCCCTAGGGCTCAATTCTTGGCCTTTTCTTAGCATTCTCCTTAGCATATATAAATGATCTTCCATATACGATGACCAATTTATCATATGTAATTTTGTATGCTGACGACACATTCCTAATTTTTTTAATTAATAGAAATGAAAGTAATATTCCACAAGTAAACGAAAGTCTAACAGTCCTTTGCAAATGGTTTGCTGATAACACCCTACTACTTAATGCTAACTAAACCAAATGCTTAAAGTTTTCATTAATACACCCCAAGTAGGACTAAAATTAATTCTTGAAGGCAACCAAATTGATACTGTTGATGAAACTGTGTTTTTAGGAATAACCATCGACTCTAAATTGCAATGGAGTGCCCACATCAAAGCTAAATCGGGTATAGCCTACCCTAGCTCTGCTGCATTTGCAGTTCGGAAAATTAGGCAGCTGAGTGTTGTATCTGCAGCCCGATTAGTTTACTTTGCATATTTCCACAGTATTATGTCTTATGGCATTCTGTTGTGGGGATCAGCGGCCGACGTAGGTTCTATTTTTATATTACAAAAAAGGCCATCTGCGCAATCTATAATATGGGCCCTCGCAAGTCTCTTAGAACCATGTTTAAAAACATTAACATACTTACACTGCCGTCACTTTATATCTTTGAAAACATTGTATATGTCCGCAAAAATCTGCACAAGTATTATAAAAGAAGCGATTTTCATGACATCAATACACGGCAAAAACATAAAATAGTAGTCCCCCAATTTAGATTAGCTAAAACGAATAAGTCATTCCTAGGGAATAGTATACGTTTTTATAACAAGCTGCCCAAATCTATTACAGATCTTACCGAGGGAAAGATTAAAGCCTATATTAAACGCGTTCTTATTGAAAAAGCTTATCATACAGCTATAGATTACGTTGACGACAGGGATGTTTGGCACTGATTCTTTCTGCACATGTGACTTACCTGGTACCTTATTGACAAAATGTGTGTTTGTTTATTAATTATTCTGAACTGCGATGAATGTGGATATAATTCTTGCTAGAATTCATAACTTTTTATATATAGGATATATTATATATGTCGTTTTTGACTTGTTAATGTATACAATATGACATTGTTTACAGCTTTCATGGCTATATTGCCCTTTATTTTAATATAATATAGCATCTTCTACATTTTGTAAATGTGAGAATTTCGTTAACTCGCACCAGTGCTACCTGTGCGTTAATAATTATCAATTTCTGATTGTGTATTACAGATATTGTATTATGTCTCTCTTTTCACGGGTTTATAGCCCCTGTAAGGGGGAACCCGGTCTTTTGACAGGCTTACGCGGGGACATAGGTCCAACACGCAGAGGACCTTTAGAGAATTTTAATCTAAAATGTAATAGGACACCAACCGGGGACTCTCCATAGCTGCACTATAAAATGAAGTCATGGATTGTCCCCGGTGGTGTGAGGCTATTGTATGAGATGGAAACTATAACGATAAGGTCTATTGCAATGGGTGTTACATGGAATAAAAAGACTAATAAATACGGGAACAACGGCGTCTGCCTTTCAACTTTGATCGTGAAATTCTGTGGCAAACGGTGACTCGCCACTCACAAGATGGGCCCCCTAAATGGCCACCACTACAGGCGACAAGGAGCAACACCGGTGTGAGCAGCTGGGGGTGTAGAGAGGTGCGGCACCGGTTTCACCATCGCGCGTCTCGAAGACTCGGAGCGGGTTTCCCCGTTATTACGCCATTAGACACTTCCACCCCCGAGCATATAGCTCTGGCGGCCCCCCTCTGATCGGCCAACTAAGGCAAGCCAGAGTTGAAAATCCTGCGGGCACTCATGGGGTACCACTCCAACCAACCAATAAAGGCAAGCCGGAGACGAGGCCCTGACCGACTCTCTGGAGCATTCGGGTACGCAGTGTCGCCACTCACATTCAGCTCGCCACAAACTGCCCTGCGTTCTGTGAGCTACTTAATATACTTTTTTTTTTTTCTTATGATATACTTTGTTTTTATTATCATAAGGTATGAAGAAATCAAGCAGCTACTTTAATCTGCCCTCCAGGATTACCTTATCCCATGGTGAGATAACGTTTTCCCAGAGGGGTTTATTATTGTGCGTATGTATTTCACGTATAGTCCACTTTGTTTCCACATACCTGTTATATTGTACAATCACTTGTTTAGAAGAGCGTCTACGGAGTTTCTTGCCCGCTCTTCTCCATAAGATCAACTTTTCCGAACCGTACACCTTAACTTTAAAGTTTTCTTAAGTGCCTATTGGGGCCATATCAATTTTTTATTTTTTTATTATTAATTAATTTATCATATCAACTTTGAGTTTGAGTTAGACCGTCCTTCTATTCTTTGCCATGCTATAAGGCGCACTCTGCTGCTGAATGTGCCACCTATCTATTAACTAACCTAACATAACATCTTTTCGTTATCACCAGGAAAACGAAGAGACACAAAGGCAGGCAATTTGGTTGGGTTTGATCCCTGCACGGAACAAATATTTGTAAGTGTGATCTACGAATAGTTGCTTCAGGCCTGGGTGTTTATGCATGTCAGATTTATTTATGTTAATTATACCAATGATATAGGGGAAATCGTAGTACTGGGCGACGTTTAAAAATACTGCCACCCCAAAACCGACAGCAAATTTATCGATATAAAAGAGCTAGCGGTTCCTAAATAAATTTAACTAACACGTAACTCACTTCATGATGAGTTCATGATGAGAGAGCAGAAACACCTTGTGTTTATTCATCTCCCATATGTTTGCTATATCTTATAAATCATAGTCACGGCTTACGGCGTTTTTAGCCCGAAAAGTTGGCAACCTTTAGGGTAGTAATTGATTTCAGTTCAGTCCAGTTATTAAAATAATAAAGTCCCAAACAAGATACCGCACTAAGAAACATCAAGACACTGTGAGTAATTACTGCGTGCATCGAAACTAATTTTTTAATTAAAATTGCACGGTAGATAAAATGAAATAACTTTATAAAATCTGTAACGACGCCTTAGTCATCCTGCGACCACGACTGCTGCAAAGTATTCCAAACGTCAGGAAAATCAAAAATCAAAAATATACGCGATAGAATCCGTTTAAAAGTGTTTTATTGTAACCTTTAGGGTAAACATACAGTTTTTCCTTGGAGGCCCCCATGTTGTATATCTGCCATATTTTTCAGGGTTGCGCTTCCGACATTGGTCACTCACCGTCCGAAACAGATCAACACTGGTGTCACTAATAATGTTGCTACTTCACGCCGATATTCTGTTTAGTTTTTTGGTTATTGGGCCATTTTTTTAGCTCTGGTTAGGCATGGGCCGGTTGGATCAAGGGATAATGTGGGACAAATCTTTTGCTAAACGTTTTTACTTAATTACCCGTCCTAGCGATTCTCAGCGATGGGTTATTTATTGCATGCAAAAGAGTCCAGTAATGTAATTCAGTCTATCACGGTCCAGTGCTCACAAAATGGTTTGTAAATCTAAATACTACAAAACATAAATTTCTATTTATATTAGATCATCGTTTTTCTGGTATGTAACATAAAAAACTTACCGCCACCTCACGAAAAGCCGATAGCAAAATAATGTATCATAAAGGCGGGTGCATAATGTTGGCGCTGCATGCGCCACCTGCGACTCTAGCGACAAATTTTATGACCCGCCCGTGGCGCGAATTGCAACTAACTGCCAATAGTTCTGTGAACACAAGGGATAATATTTTGGACGGTAACGTGGTTTGAAAATTTTGCAACTGGAGTATGTTTCTTTATTATGCATATTCAAGATGAGAAGTCCGTCATGTGGTGCAGATTAAGAATCTATCACCACTCCATCATTTACACGCCTTCCGAAGTGCGCGGACGCTCAGTTTAGATAAAACTACTTGGTCATCCCTCCATTGACTGACCGTGCTAAGTGTTGCTTAACATCACCGATTATTTACCTATCAGTGAGTGCAAATTGCGATGAGCACCAGAAAAATGTAAAAAGTTAAAACTACTTTTACTTTTATGAGCATTGATGTACAAAGCGAACCTAACAGAGCATTCTCTACCAGTCGACTTTTGGGTTTAGAGAAGTTGCATCGAAAAAAGAACGAGGATAAGGTAAATTTAAAAAATTATCATTACTTTCATTGGAATACACGTTAATACGACTTTCGTAGCAGGCAGAGAAGGGACCAGCTGCCTTAAACATTAATTTCATAAATAAAGTCCACTGCTCCTGCCTCCCTCAAATATCGCCACAAAGACTGGTCTGGATGTGTTGTGTGATCATTGGGGGATTCTGCTATAATCGCCACGCTTTGCGGGCGGGTTGGCGATCGCAGTTGAGTTGTTAATGTGCTCAAAGGTTACTGCTGCCCATCCTGCGGTTAATCCCATAGTCGCCTTTAACGACACCCATGGGATGAGATGGGGTGGTGCTATCAGTAGCCAGCACCATACGGCAAATTACCGTACCTTAAACATTTATAAAAGTACATTATTAATGCTACAAACAAAAAATTATACATAAGTTAGCCTAAACTAAATTAGTAAATATATATGTTTTATATTATGAGTGGTGCTGGCTGGTCATGACGATATGTTTATTTAAACAATATGAAAAGTAAATGTTTGAACTATTAAATTGAATCTTATCTCTCATCTCAATCAGTCAGTAAACATCTATTGCTGAGCATGAGACTCAGCCTCCCAATGGCCGCTACAATGAACGATTTAGATTCTGCCATAATCACCACGCTTGGCAGGCGGCTTGGTGATCGCAGTATGTTATTATTAGCACATGAGAGGATGCTGCTGCCCATCCTCTTGATGTCAACTTTAATCGCTTTTTACGAAACCCATGGGAGAAGAGAGGTCGTCTTTTCTTTGCCGGGATTTATACGGGAAAAATTCTAAATTGCAAATTAAATGACAAATATGGTCAAACAGAGGAAGCATAAGAAGATTTGCTCATAAAAGTAAGCAAGCGTCAACTATTTAATTATATATAATATAATATAGGCCTTTTTAGAACACTTACCAAGAGATGCTTTTTTACTTTTAAAGACAACCTGGTCACTAAGAATTTTCAACAAATACACAGTAAAAAAAACGCTGCGTTTTTACACCCCATTTCTTTCCATGAACTTACCCAATCGGCTGCCAATAACCAGTGTGTTGCTGAACAAAACTCGTGTTGTAAGCTATTTATTGCCTATTTACAATCATTCCGAGTCGCGCAACTGTACGATTTACAACATAGTCGGCTATTGTGCCCCACGCTTTGTTACACGCGTGAAAACCTTGGCGAGTAAAGAATGAGAAATACCTTTCTTATATTTGGAGAAATACTCTGTTTTTTTTTTATATGAGAATTCTGGTGAGAAAAACTCTGTTTTTTTATACGAGAATTCTGGTGTTATTTTTTTACCTATATGTTTTGTCACGTATTTAATATATAGCTATGCGATTTTTGCGATACACAATGGTTTCTCTGTAAATGTCAGAAGTCGACTCTCTGTGAGCCTGGATGCCTTACACCGTTACTATTCCAGAAAAAAATGTTCCATTCTACGCGAAACCGCCAAAGCTATATTGGTTACCGAAAATCCACACGATCAATGTTTTGCTACAATCAGAAATAAGCCAGATTAATACACTAACAAACTGGCAGAACATCTAGTGAAGACACGCTCACAACTTCGTGGAAAGTCTAACACATAATGTGTCTACCACTTTGTCAACCAAAATAAAAGGCCTTGAACTGGCTGAAAGCAAATGATGGTCAGTTGTGTTGACGGTAGAAGACCACCTGGATGATGATAAGAAACGGCTAAGTGAAAATGATATGCCTCTACAGTACACAGAGTTACTCACGACCTCACCACTATCCTTCCCAGCTAGCTAGATTGGTCATAATCTGTATTACAGAGAGCTCATGACATCTGGCAGGTGAGTTTCACAACATGAAGCAAGTTCTTTAACATAATAGTTAGCACATCTATTTCGCTACTAAGCCGACGGAAATCCACCATAATTGAGTCACGAGTCATATCTTGAATTAAGTGTAGTATCACATTCCTTTACAGAATGCAGAGTCCACATGATTGTTATTGTGGGTTGGAACTTTAAAAGCGTAGTATAGCCACTAGAATGAAATAACATATAGCTGACGTCAAGAAATCAACAATCATTGCTGATGGACCACTTATTGCGATCAGATATTTAGAGTGTGCATAGAACCTACACCACACACGCAACATCAGCATTCAACTAACAATAATAAAAATGAGTTCAGCGAACTTACTTTTTGCGAACCTTTCAATGTCTATTATCAAAAGCCATGATTTTGTTATCACTTATCTTTAAAAATAATTATATAATAATGCTACATGTATGATTTATTTAAAATGTATTTATTATTTTGTACCAGACAGAAACCTAATAAATTAATTAAAAATTACTAAAATATCGCAGCCAAATATTAAAAACAAAATTATTTTCTGAGTATTCAAAAATTTTAGTCAAGGCGGCTCTATGGCTTCTTTCAGTTCATTAGTACTCCCAAAAGGTCGACCTGTAATAATAGGACCATTCTTCTCACAGTCTAGAACTGTGTTCGAGAGCAAAACTAAGCCTCGATGAGCGAAGCCATAGAGTAGACTAATTAATGCACTGTCCACTATGCTAGACCTGGCCTTGTGAGTCACCTTTGTAATAGAATAAAGTTAGGTAATACACTCGTACCTACGTGGTTTAGTGCGGTATTGACTGAATGAATGTGTATTTTGATTTCAGGCAAAGAGGTTTTTATAGGCACTGAAAATTAGATCTTTTTACATAATTTGAGGAAACCTATTTAGTACTACATCTGTATGGTGTACGGATTGAGAATGCCACCAGTCCATTTCATCCCGTGGGTGTCGTAAAATTCGACTAAGGGATTAACCGAAGGATGGGCAACAGCGTCCTTCGAGTATCGACTTCGACATTAACAACTAAACTACGATCGCCAACCCGTCTGCCAAGCGTGGCGATTATAGCAAGACCCCCAATGAGCACACGACAAACTCATATCGGTCGTTGTAATGATCTTTGGGGGAGGCCTGTGCCCCGCAGTGGACTTAATTCGGCCGAAATTATGATGATGCGGAGAAGAATCGCTACCTTGGAATTAAGACTACTATACTGCGCTCATCAACAGTAGCCATACTACACTCACCAACCCGCCTGCCAAACGTGGTGACTATTGGCAAACTTTCCCCAAAATGTTACTGATTTACATTGGAATTGTGTAAATCTATATGGCGGCACAGTTGGTGCAGTGGCTGATACAGTCGGCTGCTGCGCACCGGGTCGTGGGTTCGATTCACGCACGGAACAAATATTTGTATGATCTGCAAGTAGTTGTTCCGGGTCTGGGTGTATTGTATGTGGAATGCATGTCTGTAAACGCACCCACGACACTGGACAAAACCTAGTGTGGGGCAACGTTTTAAAAAAAAGTATTATTACTATGGTCGTGTGCGGACCGATGTGATGCTGATGATAGGTTTTTTTTTAAATAGAAAACGAACTAACCATTCGCATTGAGAATTGTAATTACATTATTTTTATTATTTACTAGCCTGTTACTGGCGACTTTGTGTGTAAGGGAATTAATCTAAGCCCTTGAAGACTTGACAGAGGTGTCTGTTTATAATGTCAAAATAACAGATTTTTACAAAATGCATATGAAAAAGTAAAAAAACAATTGAACCGTACGACGTTGCTCACATATTTTTTTGAATTATTTTCATTTTTGATAAATATTTTATGAATATGTAACGATATATCAATCTAAACACCGTACGACGTTGCCTTATACTTGACATTGGCGAAATTGTGGAAGATACAGAAGCCGTAATCTAAGAGAAGAAGAAGAATGAAAAAGTATGAGGTACATATAACAAAAAAAAAAAAACAAGGAAAAATCTGTCGGCATATAGCTGATGTTATGAGGAGTAACTAAGGCTACTTTTGTTTCAGAAACAGAAACATAATTAGGGTACCGCGAAAAAAAAGTTAAAACCGATGAAGTACAATATATATATTATACTCTATATGTGTCAACTATCTATGCCGTTATATGATTTCTTTTAACTTAAACGGCGGGTGAAACCACTGATAATGAATAAATGTTTATCTTTCTAGTCTATACGAGTATATTAACAACGGAAGTGTTTTATTTTGAAGAACTACATTGATATCTTTTACATTTCTCGTATTGTAAAACGTATAATCCAAAGTTATTGTCGGGGCAGCAAAGTAACTAAAACAAAAACAAATCCAAAACCAAACGCCATTACAAAATTAAGGCCTAGAGAAATCTCCCCGGGCTGACCGACTGATTAGTATTCGTTTGGCAACCGCAGAGGTATCGAGAGTTATGACGGCAGCTGTGCCGGAAGCGCGAGATGCAATAAAGTGAATTATGCACACAACTACTATACTTTGTTCTGCACCCTCGAGGATTGGTTGGAGACTTGGTAAGGAGGATCGCGGGACGGAGAATAAGTATTTTACAATAAAAACATATGGCTACCTAGAGCTTGCCATGTGGTGTTCGGACGAAAATATAGCTCTACTCTAACCTGAGGATGTCGTAAAAGGCGACTAAGGGACTCTAAACCAGGGGGATGGGCAGCAGCGTTCCTTCTTAGGAATCATATACTGCGCTCACCAATCCGCCTGGCAAGTCTGGTAAGTATTAGCAAATTCCTCCCGAAATGACGATACACGATATGGAACTGGTAGTTTATGGGGGAGGCGATTGTTCAGCAGCGGACGTAGTTTGGGCGGGAGCCGCTCGACTAGGGCCGCCAGTTTGGCGTCCATCATCCCCCCGACTTCGAGGACAATGGAACGCCGAAACTCAGCTTCTGCATCTGGCGGCAAGAACGCCGGAGCAGCACGACACCTGGCGTCCACAGTCATGTTGCTCTGATGACGAAGGAGTCCCACCTCCATCGTCAGTTTTTCTATCTGCGCCGAAAGGCTGGCGAGCTGAGAGCACAATTCCGCGTTCTCCCTCTCCAGCCTCTCGACGTTTGACTCTTTTCAGGCTGAACTCTTAGCGTCAGAGGACGACCCTACAGATGCCTTCGGAATGGTCCGCTTGCGGCCCTCACGTCCCAATACTAAGTTGAGTGAGGCGTGCGAACTCCGAGGGTCCAAGGATTCCTCGGAATAATAATAATATTAATAAAACCCCTATGGGCAAACGTTATCTCACCATGGGATAAGGTAATCCTGGAGGGCAGATTAAAGTAGCTGCTTGATTTCTTCCTACCTTCTATTAAGTAGCTTACAGAACGCAGGGCAGTTTGTGGTGAGCTGAATGTGAGTGGCGACACTGCGTACCCGAATGCTCCAGAGAGTTGGTCAGGGCCTCGTCTCCGGCTTACCTTTATTGGTTGGTTGGAGTGGTACCCCATGAGTGCCCGTAGGATTTTCAACTCTGGCTTGCCTTAGTTGGCCGATCAGAGGGGGGCCGCCAGAGCTATATGCTCGGGGGTGAAAGTGTCTAACGGTGTAATAACGGGGAAACCCGCTCCGAGTCTTCGAGACGCGCGATGGTGAAACCGGTGCCGCACCTCTCTACACCCCTAGCCGCTCACACCGGTGTTGCTTCTTGTCGCCTGTAATGGTGGCCATTTAGGGGGCCCATCTTGACTGGGGATCCAGACTGGAGTCTGTACTAGGGAAGCCCTGTGTGACAGATCACCAGGCTCTCACCCTGAATACTTTATAATCACCTTGTACATAAATGAAGATATACAAAACAGTTTAATATCAATCATAAAAATTTTCCTTTATGTTTGTGTGGGTGGGTGTGTGTGTATGTTCTTGTGTGGGTGTGGGTGTATTTTCGTGTGTGGCTATGCGTGAGTGTTCGTATGAGCATGTTCGTGAGTGTGTGCGCTTGCGTTCATGCATGTTGGTGTATTCGATATTATAAAGCGATAACTAATAAGTTTTCTATAGTATCATAGTCTAAAGTATGTAGCCACTTAGTACATTTTTACATTGAAGTTTTGTAAGGGACCAAATTGACAGAATTCGATTTATAACCTCCATTGAAAACAAAATGCCTATAAGAGAAGCTAGTGTTAAATCGCTTACTAGGGCACATTGAGTATTGACGTCTCTTATTCATGAGAATATTTGGCTTATATTGTAATTGAGAGTGCTTCCGAAGAATCACATAAAGAATGAAGAGCTGGCGAACGGATAAGACACCGTAGCGTTCATAGAGGTATTTTGTCGGGTACAAGAACGGTAAAACCAAGCTTACTTTTAGTACTGCTCTTTGGGCACGTTCAAGTGTCAGCATATGAGTTTTAGGTGCCCCTCCCCATATGCTAATGCAGTAGGTTAACAAAGATTGGCAAAGAGCATAGTAAACCATTTTAATAATGTTAAAATCTGCTACATGACGAAGATTCTTAAATGTAAATATTAACTTTCGGATTCTCGAAGAAAGTAAAACGGCTCGAGCCCGCGGAGTCGCTCACCCCACCCGACGGCAGCGGGGTGCCCGGACGCGACAGTGACACGACCGCACGCTCCGCATACGAATTGGTGCGCAAGTCACGCGCACTTCGCGTCCTGGCACCTGAACCGGAAATGGAGCCGACATCTGACCCCACATCTATCTGAATGCTGTCAGACTCCGACTGCGAACCCAGATTCTCTCCCACCTTCTCGTTCTCCACCTTCTTTGTTTGTTTGGTTTGTTTGCTTGTCATTGTAAGTCCCACGAGATTGGGGGAAATAATCGGTCAACCCGGGCAGTGCCTCCTGTACCCGGGCAAGCGTATCCCTTGTTCAGGTGCCGCTGGTCCTGGGAATGGCGTGCTCGCGACTGAACTTCCCATCAGCCATGCACCCCTCACCGCACGCTAGCTTGGGTTCGGAGAATTTTATAGAGGTATTCGTCCTCGCGATCCAGGTGGTTAAGCCAAGATCCTCAGTCCCGGTCGAAGCCGCGAGACGTGACCATGAAACTCCAACTGAGGTTACGATATCGACGGTGGCAGGGAAGGAGAGTCCTCCCACTACCTGCTCGGGGCAGGGTGAGTGCACACCGAGCCCGCCGCTAGCCCACTCATGCTCCGAAAACTGAGAAGCACCCTACTGCCTACCTACAGCCCAAAAAGTTGGGCCCGTCCCTGTCAGAGTATTAGCCACCGGGCAACAAGGTCCTCCAAAGAGTGGAGTAGTTATTGCCCGGTGCCCAGAGTGCACTTGCGCGACAACTGCTCTTCCCCCCGGACGTATCAAGAGGGACCAGCAGCCACCGAGCGCACGTGGAGGTTTCCTGACCTAGCACCCCTTCTGGAAACACCTAGAGCTAAGCAATTAGTGCAGATGCATCGTAAATACCGATGGCGTTCGCAAAATTCATGAGTGTTTGAAAACCGACTTCCCTCAGTATTTAAGGGCATTATTAAATTCACGTCATAGAATCTTTTGAATGTCATCATGCTTGGGGCGCTACCGGAATGAGAGAGCAATATACATATACTGATACTTCATGTCCACGACAGTCGTATTGCCAATTAACCGTTTTATGAAGTGATATGCTCCATGTAGTGTTTGGTGTAAGAACTTAGCACCACTCCATTTCCTCCCTTGGGTGTCGTAAAAAGTGACTAAGAGAAACTAGAGGGATGGGTAGCTGCGTCCCATCGTCCTTTGGCTGATATGAGGATGATGATGGCGTTCATAAGAGGTTCATAAAACGGTAGCTAATAGCTGAAGAATTGGTGATAATATAGTGGAATACCCACAAATAGCAAACACAATCATCATCATTATTTCAGAAAAGATTCATGACAGATATCCACTGCTGGACAGAAGTCTCCCCCAAAGACAAAACAACGATCGCTCTGGTTTGTGTTGTGTGCTCATAGGGGGTCTTGCCAAATTCGCCACGCTTGGCACGGCGGGTTAGCTATAGCAGTTGAGTTGTAAATTCATTCGAAGGACGCTGCTGGCCCTCCTTCGGTTAATCCAATAGTCAATTTTTACGACACCCATAGGATGAAATGGGTCAGTGCTATTCTTAGCTGGCACCACACCATCCAAGCAAAAAGCATTTATCCTTTTTAAAGATGATAAACATAGAAAAAACTAAGTTTGTAAAATAACAGAGTTAGGCCATATACACGCCACAGACTCTGCACTAAGCTATCATCCCAGCGATCGTACACCCATGAGACTCCTAATGCAGACTTACACAGAGCCGCACTGTTCGTTCAATTTAAACTTTAATATGCAACCGACTACCGCGCCAAATTGGAAATAATGATCTGTGAGTGCACTATTTTATTTTTCCCAGCTGTATTGTGTTCGTGGTGCGCTGCATTAATGCAATACCGATATTATGATTCAGTGATATTGTTTTAGTTTTGTTAATAAATAAAATAACTTGGATTTTAAAAAGGTTGTTTTACCCAGTCTTCTTAGCCGTGTCGATGGCAATCTTAACACTCAGCCTGTACTGCTCTAAAATGTTCAGTAGCGTACATAATTTTTTCTAGTGTGCAGGCATTACGGCAGCCAAAACATTTTTTTTTTTTAATTAACATTGCCCCACACTAGGATTTCTCCTGTGTCGTGGGTGCGTTTACAGACATGTATTCGACACACAATAACACCCAGACCCGGAACAACTACCTGCAGATCATACAAATATTTGTTCCGTGCAGGAATCGAACCCACGACCCTGAGCGCAGCAGCCGACTGTATCAGCCACTACACCAACCGTGCCGTCGAAACATGATGTTAATACGAGGACCTGGAGCCTCCCTTAGGTGCCGAAGATGACCGCTCCAGTGGTTTAAGCCGGTAGGAGTCCAGGGAATACCCGGAGTACATGAAGATTTTCCACTGGCCAACTATTTTTTTTTTTAATTCCTTGATGTTAAGTGCCTCGTCGCACTCCAAGTTGGAGTTATATTTGACCCCATGGTCCACCTCAGGATTATCTTGCTTCAATACATCTGAAATCTAAGTTTCTTCAGAGATTTCCAGGTTACACAATTTTTTCATTTGTTTTGCTGTAAAGAAAATACTACCTGTCTCCACCCATGGGTATCGTAAAAGAATTACTCATCGTCATGTTAGCCCAAGGACATCCACTACCGAACAGAGATCCCCCCCACAGATTTCCACAATTGTGTCGTCATTTTGGGGGGAATTTGCCAGTACCCACCATGCTGGGCAGGCAAGTTGGTGAGCGTAGTACGGTTACTGTTCTATAGAACGGACGCTGCCCATGTCACTTTTTCGCGTATTACGATATCCACGGGAGGAGCTAGAGTGGTGCTATATTCTTAATCCGGACACCACACGGAAAAGGCTACTAAGGGTTGATATCAAAAGGATCGGCAGCAGCATCCTTTCGTGAACTACTAACAACATACTGCGATCGCCAACCCGCCTGCCAAACGTGGTGATTATGGAGGTATTCCTTGTGACCGCTTATTATAGTGATCATTGGGAGTTCCATGTTCAGAACGGAATTTTTACGGACTTTTGTATGTGTGTGTTAAACAATTTAGTGGAAAAGAAAATGAAATAAATACAATTTAAAAAGCATAATATAAATATTATTAACCTATTCACCGACACATTACACTCAAACACAATCGGGCAGCCATACACATCACACACACACAACACACACGCACACACGCATTTGTTATGTTGCATGTTTTTCTCCTTAGTTTAGTTTAAATGTAATTTCATTCGTTCTGGTTTTTCTTTATTTA
Source organism: Diloba caeruleocephala (assembly GCA_947459985.1). NCBI lineage: Eukaryota > Metazoa > Arthropoda > Insecta > Lepidoptera > Noctuidae > Diloba > Diloba caeruleocephala. The sequence goes on from OX381610.1 coordinate 29,946,712, forward strand.
TTTATTTTATGTAATAATGGTCGCAACATATTACTGTGAAGATAATAAGGATGAAGCGAGACCTCCCCAACACACAAGTATTATTTATTACTCAATTTTATACGAGTATGTGTTGTAATGATTTGAGACAATAAAGATTATGTTTTATGTTTAATATGAAAATCAGGGAGGTTGGGAAAAGCCACCCTAGATTAACAGCTTTAAAGGTTAAATTAATAGCTACGTCATTAGCATCTATGCTTGTGCCGTTACTAACATGCATACTTTGGAGATGCACTGGTTTCGAACTCGACAAAAACCTTTTATCACATTTTTTTCTTGATTATTTTACATAGTAGGCCGTGTATATAAAAAAATATGGTTGCTAATATTAAATCAATTTAATGAAGGCAAAAAAAATCGCAGTTACAACCTGAGGGCCAATTCTCGTAATTTAAAAATGTTCATAATATAGTTCCGATCCCCGATAAATGTTACAAATGGTATTCTCGTAAACTAACAAACAACGTCAAACGTGAACTTACACTGTGATGAGATCGAAAGTTGATCGAAGTCAAAACGGTATTCTGCTAACATTTTGAACTGTCACATGTACTGAATTGTCATTAAATAAACGTCAAAATTGAGATTGAAATGAGACTAGGTCGAGATTATACTGAAATCCGACTGAATTTTAAGAGTAGAAGAATACCATTTTTTTGGTCAATTCATAATTTAATCTCAGTTCGGTCAAGTAGTCATAGTGTAAATTAATTACGAGAATTGGCCCTCTGAACACAGAAAATAAAATGAGCCATCTCTATAGTTTAAACAAGTACAAAACATTTATAGTTGTTTCAAAAACAGACCATAACATTCCTGTTTTATAGGCGTGCTGATAATTTTTTCAATCGAGCACGCTGCTTTTTATCGTTCATCCTTCGGAACTATAAAAAGTATATTACAACCATAACACCATAGAATCAGCGGCTTTTTGGTTCGAGATACAAATAAAACATGGCGATAACGTAGCACGACAGGCGATAAAAGTGATATACGTTGTAAAAATCACGCTGGAAGCACCGTGTTTGCATAATGTAAGTTTTATTTTGTGGCTTATTGAATATGTTTATGAGGTGTGGTCGCAAATGGTCAATTATGCCGCTTGGAGGTGATGGTTACCTGTTATCTAAAGGTGTTATTGGATTTACTAAGAACTATGAGGTTAAGGTATATTTTGAGTTTGAGAAGGCGTTTACTATTGAGCATGAGCTTTGGGTGTCTATTATGAAAATCGATGCTAGAAGCACATTTTTTCAATTCGATTTAATGAAAACAATCCCGACTACAGAAACGAAATTTTATTTTACATTTAGTGTTTTAGATTCAAAACCTCTCCGAAGACGAAGATGCTCACGTGCTGCTTGTGCACTTTGAGTTTGAGAAGGCGTTTAATATTGAGCATGAGCTTTGGGTGTCTATTATGAAAATCGATGCTAGAAGCACATTTTTTCAATTCGATTTAATGAAAACAATCCCGACTACAGAAACGAAATTTCATTTTACATTTAGTGTTTTAGATTCAAAACCTCTCCGAAGACGAAGATGCTCACATGCTGCTTGTGCACTTTGAATTTGAGAAGGCGTTTACTATTGAGCATGAGCTTTGGGTGTCTATTATGAAAATCGATGCTAGAAGCATATTTTTACAATTCGATTTAATGAAAACAATCCCGACTACAGAAACGAAATTTCATTTTACATTTAGTGTTTTAGATTCAAAACCTCTCCGAAGACGAAGATGCTCACATGCTGCTTGTGCACTTTGAATTTGAGAAGGCGTTTACTATTGAGCATGAGCTTTGGGTGTCTATTATGAAAATCGATGCTAGAAGCATATTTTTACAATTCGATTTAATGAAAACAATCCCGACTACAGAAACGAAATTTTACTTAATATTGTTTTAATACTCAAAACCTCACCGACGACGAAGACGCTCACGTGCAGCTTCTGCACAGCATAACGCACAGCGAGGCTTCGGGGGATCCTTCAGGGAGGTGGCTTTTTTACAGTCACCTTCCTTCCACTAGAGGGGGTGACCGCCTTACAGTATTCTTCACCGAGATGTGCCTATAGGTGAAGGCTGTAATCATGTGACATCAATCGGTGGCTCTAGTGTGACCATACGAGGACGTGGAGCTCCCTTTCGGTGCCGAAGATGACCGCTCCAGTGGTTTTAGCCGGTAGGATTCCAGCATACCCCTTCGCTTTTCCCCGGGGCGAAGGAAGTTCATGAAGAATTTCCACTGGGCAACAATATTTTTTTTAAAAAAGGTTGCCTGGAAGGCCCCTTGGTGACCGCTTAGTATTCACTATCTCCGAGATGTGCCTGTAGGCGTGGCACTAGGGGCTGGCTCTAATGTGATCATACGAGGACCTGGAGCCCCCCGACGATGACCGCTCCAGTGGTTTTAGCTGGTAGGAGCCCTGCATGCCCTTCCACCCTTCCCTGAGACGCAGGAAGTACATGATGTAATTCTACTAGGTCAATAAAAAAGGTGTTTCATGGAGTATCATTGGTACTTGACATGACTCATCTGTCTAATCATTGTGAAATCACTATCGTGACAACTATTCTTTTACAAATTTGTATTCCACTATTACTAACCAACTGTTCCCATCACTATCACTTCGAAAGCAGCACCAGAAAAAACTACACAAATAACACGCAATCAAAGTCTGGAAGCGAAATTCATAATCCAGCTTTACAATTTAATTTCGAGGAACAAGTTGCAAATCTAAAGAAATATTCGCTGCAAGGGACGCTTCGTTGCAGCAATGCGATGTTCCGTCTTGTGATTTGCCAAGCGAATATAAATCTTAATTGCCACATTTTAAGGGCACTAGTTGCGGTTGTTTTTTGCGAAGGCCCTCCACGTGGTGCTAGACGTGCGGCGTGCTTGAGGCTGGGGTGTGCCGCAAGGAATATAGTTTGGTTTTAAGTAATTTTATATCAAAACATATTAATGTTGAAAGTTTAAAAATGCGGTGTAAACCTATGTGCTTGGGTGAAATCATAAAAATCAAGAAAGTGAGGCACGTGGCAAGCTAAAGTTTAAATGGTGGCATATCGTGTCTGGTTCAGTTTTTTCCATCCTTAGGTGTGATCATACGAGGACCTGGAGCCTCCTTAGGTGCCGAATATGACCGCTCTAGTGGTTTTAGCCGGTAGAAGTCCGGCTATACCTCTTCGCCCTTCCCCGGGGCAAAGGAAGTTCATGAAGAATTTCCACTGGGCACCAATAAAAAAATAAAAAATGGTTGCCTGGAAGACCACTGTGGCCGCTTTTCATTCTCTCTCTCCGAGATGTGCCTGTAGGCGTGGCGCCAGTGGCCGGCTCTAGTGTGATCATACGAGGACCTGGAGCCCCCCTTAGGTGCCGAAGATGACCGCAGCTTGTGGCAAGGTGTATGTGAGTGGCAACACTGTATATCCGAATGCCCCCGAAACTCAATTAGGGTCTTGTTAGCTTACCTTTATTGGTCGGCTCGAGTGGAACGCCGTGAGTGCTCGCAGGGTTTTTAACTCTGGTTCTTCTTAGTTGGTCGATTAGTCGGGCCGTCAAAGCTATATGCTCGGGGGTGGAAGTCGAATGGCGTAATAATGGAGAAACCTACTCCGAGTCTTCAAGACGCGCGATGGTGAAACCGGTGACCACACCTCTTGACACCCCGAGCTACTCACACCGGTATTGTCCCACCGGTTTATATCTTCTGTAGTGGTGACCATTTAGTGGGTTCATCTTGTTAGTGGCGAGTCACAAGTCAAGCAAGAAGAGGCAAGAATTTTACTTTATGGGTTGATAGGCAGAGCCGTTGTACCCATTTTCGTTATAGTTTCCATCTCATAAAATAGTCCTGTACAACTGAGGACAATCCATGATTTAATTATATAGTGCCGCCGGGGAATCTCCGTCGTCGTCTCCGTCCGCCTCATATCCCCGCATAAGCCAATCAAAATACCAGATTCGGGGTTCCTCTTTGCTACTAACCCGTTAATAGAGAAATAAAAATAGGTGAATCACAGATGTTAAAAGTATCGTCTAGGACAATAAACTAAGCAGAAATTGTACTTGGAACGTTGCACAATATTCTAATAATATCATATTGTGACATGTTAAATAAAATAAATAATAGTAAAAAAAAATGAATTAAAAAGTAGAAGACAATTTTCAATAAGTTAGAAATAACAATAGACTGATTAGCAAAAATATCTGTCATTCATGATAAAGCGTGGGGTGCTTTATCATCTGATAAAGCACCCCACGCTTTTTTACAATAAAATTCGGAAGATGTTCGGAACCTTAAAAAATTCATAGTAAATGGATCTGAGTTAATATTATTTACTATCACCTTCTTGTTATTCTTCTTTTGGCCACGATTAAGCTTTGGTCACCAAACGATTATCCGGCCCTGCCAATTATCCTGCCCGTCTCCGCTCGCCTCGTTTACTCACATTTTCGATTTTCACTCGATGAATCGTATGTCGTAGATATGTCTGGTCGGAAAGGGAAAATCCTTCCATGGCTCGCAGCAGCGTTTTTCGAATACATTTATAATTACAATTCAACTGCGAACGCCAATCCGACTGCCAAGCGTGGCGATTATGGCAAAACCTCCCAATGAGAACACAACACAAACCCAGAACAGTCATTATGACGATCTTTGGGGGGCGGCCTGTGTCCAGCAGTGGACACAGGCCGCTCATTGCTCATTTCTCAGCTAGCGTTCGCGATTTAACATACTCGTATCTTATTTGACATAACGAGGGGTCTGAAGTTTTTTCTACAAATGTAATTCTTCCCAACCAGCCTAGAAACCTATTGAGTTTTTTGACCAATAGATTAAGGATATCGATGATGTCGATGACGAGATACAAATTTCTGTTAACTGGTATGGTAAATAAATTATCCATCTAAAAGCTATGTTACCCGCTACCGCCTGTTCTTTGTACCGTAACATAAGGTAAAAAAGTAAGGTTTCCTTGAGACGCTGTCTCGGAAAATTTAAGCTTGCGTTTATGTTAGTTTATTTTTCGAGTGTTAGGTAATTTCTGCCGTGTTTTTTACGTGGATTTTTATTACGATGGATTTTCTCTGTTCATCTCTCATGTGAGTGACAAAGCACTTAAGATTTTATAATATATCCTGTGTCTGATTAAGAAATAGCGCTGAACTAAATATTTAATATGAAGCTTTCAGTATTGTATGGTATGTATTGTCCTGGCGGAAGGCCTTAGGGGTCGCGAGCGCGCTTATTGGGATATATGCGTCCTTATACCGAGCGACCCCCGGGAAGACAGCGGTGTGCACGTGGTCACCTATGTGTGCGCAGCACAGCGCATAGCGAGGCTCCGAAGGAAACCTTCACAATCACCCCGAGAAGTACCTGGGGAGGTGGCCTCTGTACAGTCGCCTTCCCTCCGCTGGAGGAGGTGACCGTTTTACATTCATCCCCTCCGAGATGTGCCTAAAGGCGTTGCACCACTGGTTGGCTCTAGATGGAGATTATTATTATTTTTTATATTTTAGCCAGTAGGAGACTGGCACACCCCTCCGCCATTTCCCGGGGTGGAGGAAAGTACACGATGTATTACCACCGGATAAAAAGAAATAATTAAAAAAGGTATAGGTCTAGTGTTGTGACAACCACATTCACAAAATGAAACAAGTGCATCTCACGAAAAACGATCGACGAGTTTGTAGGCCAAAGCACTGTGGACGAACTTGTGTGCGATCCGAACGACCGCTGAAAAGACGGCGGCCCGCACGTAGTCACATGCAGCACAACGCATAGCGACGCTTCGGGAGGATCCTTTACAATCTCATTCGAAGTGTGCGTTCGTTCTCGAGAAACAAGAGCCTCCTATTGTGCTAAAGATGACAATGTAGGTTGTTCAAGACGGTAAGAGTCCGGCCACGTCCCTTCGCTCTCCTCCAGGTGAAAACAGTCCTTAAAAGACCAACGTACTTTGGAAAAAGAAACACAGATAGCATTTCTTAAAAATAAAAATAAATGTCTGTCATAAGATCGTTAGCTTGCTTACCATCTGGTATACTTGTTGATCATGTTTATGCGCCAGACAACCGGCCTGATATCGGTATCTCCAAGTTATTGTATTCGTCGACTCCGTCGTTTCAGTATCATATGAAAAAGAGTTTGATAGATCCTAATTACTGAATAAACGTTTCTATTCTATTGAACTTCTTCTAAATACTGAAATTTTGCCATACCTGGTAAGACAAGAAGCTTACCTCAACCAAATTAAGAAAGGACAAGGCTGATGATTATAAAATATACCTTCATGCGTCCCTTTGGTGCTTTCATACTTGATAGTATCTTTTCCTGCCCTGGGCCCAAGTTACTTAGGGTCGGCGCAATATGAAATATTGTAAAGGTTTTGGCAAAAGAGTTTTACAGTCGGCCGCCTGCATGACAACAGCCCTTTGATATGCTAGTGTTGGTGGGCGAGATGAGATGCGGCCCTATTTTAGTTATCAAATGTATAGCTCCAGGTTAACAATACCCCAATTCAGTTCGGTTCAGTTTCAGATAGGCGGATGACTGTAAAACCTTTATGCCAAAACCTATACAATATGACTACATATTGCGCCGAACCTAAGTAACTTGGTATTAGGGAAGATGGAGATGATAATTATTTATCATATCAGTAAACCGACAGTAAATTGTAAACACTACGACCATATTGATTAAGGTGCAGTTTACACGTACCACTAATATCTGGAGGCTTTGTGTTGAACAATGGGGTTAACGCAAACTCGTTTGTTTATGTTTGTGACGTCATTTGTTGTAGGGTCATGGCACAAAAACTATGGGATTTAGAATGGATGATATGGAAGCTGGAAGAAATAGTACGCTGATCCGCATTTTGTCATTCCATAGGCAGTAATGATAATAGTGATGTATTGTATTCGACAGAATACGAGGTTAGTCTGAATGAAGGCATTAAGCCGCAAGGAATTTAAAATGTTACTGATGCACATATATCAATAACATTTTACGATATGATGACGATAATTTTTAACATACACAAGCCCGTAAACATCCGTTGGTGAACATGGGCCTCCCAATGATCACTACAATGAGAGGTCATAGGGAATATTGCCATAATGACCACGTTTGTGGAGGATTGGTGATCGCAGTCCGTTTTTATGTACAGGGGAGGATGCTGCTGCCCACCCTCTTGATAACAACTTCCATTTTACAATATATGTGGGAGGAGAGGCGTGGTCTTTTCTCTGCCAGGAACTGCATGGATAATTTTTATTATAATACAAAATCTTTCAATGTTTTTATGAATGTTCACCGATTACTTCGATATTTGCTAACAGATTTGAGCAATGATTTTTGAATAGATGCAGAATGTTTTCAAATTGGTTCCATATACATTTCATTACATTTGATTGAGTAGTCTTTTAAGCAGATTCAACTGAGTTTATCTAGATGATGTCTTGATAGTTACCGATTCCGCTGAGATTAGCAAACCGATTTGAGTCATTCATATTAGAGTTAGTCTTAAATATGCTCAATTTAGTTTCATATAAATAAAATTATGCTTGGCTAAGTATTTCTCATGACAGCAGCTCTGTCATCTGCGAGATGTGATTGTCTACTAAATTAGGTAAGTTGGTATATCGGGTCGATTACGATATAACTAATAAGTATCTAACTTGGGCAAAGTTCTTACATATATTTACACCAAAAAGAAACAAATAAAACTAAAAAGAAAAAAGAAAAATACTGACAAAAAACCTACACAATTAAAAATAGCTGATGAAAACGCTAAAAAGAAAAGACTTTACTTGTGAAGTCCGGTGGGCCCAGGTCATATAGGTTATAATAACACGCAGACCAACGAGAAATTATATTCTGTACCTGGCCCCGCCCGACTTCATAAGGTTAGTTCGTGGTACGCGCTAGGCTTATAAAGTTATACCTAAACGTACTGCCTGGTTGGTGTAGTGGCTGATACAGTCGGCTGCTGCGCTCCGAGTCGTGGGATCGATTCCCGCACCGAACAAATATTTGTATGATCTGCAGGTAGTTGTTCCGGGTCTAGGTGTATTGTGTGCGGAATTTGTGTCTGTAAAACGCATCCGACACAGGATAAATCCTAGTGTGGGGCAATGTTTTTTAAAAGAAAGAGAAAAATAGTTGGTGATAGCGGTTTCATCTTCAAACTGTTGTGTTTGTAGAACTTGCTTTTTAACTAAAGTTTTTCTTAATCATGGGTTATTTATAAGTGTTTCGGTTTTCTTATTGTATAATTAGGTGGACAAAGCATGTGTGCCGCCCAAGCGATTACTGCTAACCATAAACATCCGAAGCTCCCGAGAAGTCGCTGGTGTGTCAAATTTTAGAGCAGACATGGTATTTTTCCTGAAGGCTGGCTGGAAGGAGGCTGTCGTATGTCGGGGTCGGGCATCTAGTATTCGTCAGTCACTGTACTAAAGCCAGCAGACGTTGCCACTTCATTATCGCTTAGAATTCCATAACAAACTAGCCTTGAAATAATTTACCATCATGAAATCATATTTGCCGTGTGGTGCCGGCTCAGAATGCCACCAGCCCATCTCCTCCCATGGGTGTCGTAAAATTCGACTAAAGAATTACATTAATAAGTCAACTGCGATCGCCAACCCGTCTGCCAAGCGTGGCGATTAAAGCAAGACCCCCCAATGAGCCCACAACACATCCATATCGGTGGTTGTGGTGATCTTTGGGGGAGGTCTGTGTCCAGCAGTGGACTTCATTCGGCCGAAATGATATCAGCCAAAAGATGTCCATAGATTTCAACAATCGTGTCGCCATGTCGGGGGAAGCTTGACAGTACTCACCACGCTTGCCAGAAATGGTGAGTTCAGTATGGCTGCTGTTCCACAAAAGCGACTCTACTGCCCATCCTTCTAGTTTAGAGTCTGTTAGTCGCTTTTTCCGACCACGGAAGGAGATGGAGTGGTGCTACATTCTTAATCCGGACGCCACACGGAAATTGAAATAATTAAATTTACTGTGTTTATTAATGTAATAACGATACATAATAATAATTGCATTAAACGTGGCCGTGACTTTAAATTAACAGTAATTGTCAATTTTCATAAATTTTCGTGAATAATTGTAAACTTTGAAACCCTAACAACAAGGAGGGTCCATTTGATGTTACACGCTACAGTTAGCAAAACTTTTTAGTTTTCTATTTGGCCCCCAATAGTGATTATTCAATATTCATTTTTTTGCACATCCGTGTTTGAGTCGCAAAAATTCATATACAAGGTCTTAATTTAATAGTCCACGATATTTTGCATGGCGCTATAGTGAACGATGAAGATAATGTAGGTATAAAAAAAAGCTTGTAAATTTGCTGTTTCAAAAGCTATTTTAAAAAACATTTATTTCATTACTTCCTAGTTCTCTTAGTTGTGATAATATTCACATGCGTCTAGCAAGACAATGGCGGACAGGGCTGGTTGACTGATTTAGATAGTCGGTAACGTTAAACAAAACAGACGGCGCACGGTAGCGTCATCACACAAAAGAAAGAAATGGATTTTTACCATGAGTTTTTTTTGTGTTCGGTACATCATCTTAAGCATTTACTGAGGCACCATGCAAAATATCGTGGATTATTAAAATAAGACCTAATATATGTACGAAATTTCAACTTAACCGGTCCAGTAGATTCGGAGCAAATTATCTGTGCCAGACTGACACTGTGACGCTGACTGTTTTCCATTCGGACGTACGGAACCTTAAAACACCCTAAATCATTCCACCACCATCGAAACTTCTGAATAATTTCCATACTTTTTCATAATCACCAAGTAAATGTCAACTGAAGACCCATCAATTCGTCGCGCGAACTAACGACGTTTTGTCGCGTCGCAAATTGGTCGCTTGCAACAAAATATCGTTGTCTTCTCGGAATAAAACAGCCTTTCTCAATTAATATTCAACGAGTGCCGCTTCTTGAATAATTAAACTTTTTTTATGGAAAATAAGCGGAGACTACGGTACTTATTAGTCATGAAATGAAGTCAGCATAAAGTAAGGCTAATGAGGCATTTGTCTGTGAGATAGCATTGGGCTGTTAAAATGTTTAAAGAGAACTTCAAGCTATGTCCTTGGCAGTGTTAGTGTATGAGAAAAAAAACTGAAAGAAAGAAGAAACAAAGAAAGCCACATTTATTTGATCACAACAAACAAACTGGAAACAATTTTAAATCAGAAATAAGAAATTTATTCGAAAAATATGGGTATAAAAACATATAACCATTTCTGGTATGCGAATTTATGACCATATCTATTCATCAAGTCAAAAATAGTTTCAGAATTATAACAATCATTTATACAATATCATTTTGACGGATATGTAATATTATTATTTCATTTTATAAGGATTTAGAGACCTACATATAGAATATTTAACATTTCATTATAATGTAGTCTTACAAAATACTGACATTAATTATAAAATACTATTATGTATGAACCATTTTTCCACCAAACCATATATATTTAAGACATTGTTGCATCTGATGACAACAAATAAATACATTAATTCATTGTTTTTAATAATATGTCAATAAATCTAAGTCAATAATGAAACTATAATTAATTATAAAAATAAATATAGTATTTAGGTATATAATACTTAATCAGTCAGTAAATCAGGGACTGAAAGCGGTAGACAGTACCGGTTCAAACGTCTGCAATGTACCGGTACAATAAAGGTATCAAAATCTCAACCTGTACCTTTATTTAAACTCTTTACGATTTCCGTACCGAAGACACACCTCAGGCACGGTGTGAGAGGGAAGGATTGCCGCCGATTGAAGTTTTTTCACCAAATAATATTTTTCGCTCGCTCTTATTATTGCAGCTTTATTATTATTTCGGCTGAATTTGTGCCTTGATTTTTTGTTGCAATAGTGTATAGACATATATGTTCGTATATATACCATCTATATCTATATATCGGTTAAATATTTATAATCGCGGTAGGGAAATACAACCTGAAATACACCAGTGCCGAAATATTTATCTAGATTTATATAAAAGTAGACTTATATTTCGGTACCGTTGTTAAAAGGATATGACGATTACCGCTTTATAAAACTACCGATTTTTTCCGGTTATTCAGTCCCCGTTTTAAAGTCAATGTATTTAACACGAAACGTCAAGAAAATCAAAAATCTATAATATACGCGATTTAATCCGTTTAAAATTGTTTTATTATAATCTATATATTAATACTCAAAAAAATCTTCATACCCTTTTAAAGCATAATTGCATGCACGAAAGTCTTAACCAGTGTCTTACCAGTGATGATGTATGGAAAAGAGACGTGGTCACTCACTGTTGGCCTCATAAGAAAGCTTAAGGTCACTCAGCGAGCTAAGTAGGGAGCTATGCTTGGTATTTCTCTACGAGACTGAATCAGAAATGAGGAGATCCGTAGAAGAACTAAAGTTCCCGTTATAGCTGAAAGGATTAGTAAACTGAAGTGGCAATAGACGTGGCACGCAGCTCATAGAACTGATGGAAAAAAGGTTCTTGAACGGAGACCGCGCATCGGAAAACACATCGTGGGACGACGTCCAACGAGGTTGACAGACGACCTGGTGAAGGTCCTGAAACCGCTCGTTGTGGAAATCTAAGGTGGATGCCTTTGTTCAGCAGTGGACGTCCTGTGGCTGATATGATGATGATGAGCGCGTCGGAGTGTGAGATTTGGAATAGTTTTAGTTTATATGCAAAAAGCTAAAATGAACTTCAAAAATAATGATTCGTGGTCGAATTTCGACCTCTGGGCGAACACTGGTACTCATGAATGAGAGTTAAAATAGTAATTGCATAGTTTCCAAAACCCATTAAAACTGTAATAATTAAAAGTCATATTTTGCAAAGAGGAAAAGACCCTGTCGTGTTCATTATTTTTATGCCAAATAAAGAGGGCTTCATTCAACGCTTTTCGCACTACATAAAAGAAATGGAAATGTGACTTGTTAAGTATATAAAAAAGTATTTGCTTACCATTTCAACGGCAGTTCTTTTTGATTTGCGTGCCATGAGACATAGTGCCTTGCCGTGTGGTGCCGGCTCAGAATGCCACCACCCCATCTCCTCCCATGGGTGTCGTAAAAGTCGACTAAGGGATTAGCCGGAGGATGGGCAGCAGCGTCCTTCGAGTACATTAACAACTCAACTGCGATCGCCAACCCGCCTGCCAAGCGTGGCGATTATGGCTAAACCCCCAATAAGCCCGCAACACACCCATATCGGTCATTGTGGTGATCTTTGGGGGAGGCCTGTGTCCAGCAGTGGATATCATTCGGCCGAAATGATGTATAAAGTCATCATCGTCATCTTTTCAGCCACTGCTGGTCAGAAGCCTCCCCCAAAGATCGTCACAACCACCGGTATGGGTTTTAGTTGTGCGCTTATTGGGGGTTTAGCCATAATCACCACGCTTGGCAGGCGGGTTGGCGATCGCAGTTGAGTTGTTACTGTACTTGAAGGACGCTGCCGCCCATCCTCCGGCTAATCCCTTAGTCGACTTTTACGACACCCATGGGAGGAGATGGGGTGGTGGTATATGAGCTGGCACCACACGGCAATTTTTCCATACATTTTTGTATTTTTAAATGTTTCAGTCGGTTGTTAAAATAAGTTATAAGTTTCACAGGTAGGTCTCTTATTGCAGGAGGCCAGTAGGTCACATCACACCTATGCCAGATATTTTTTCCGCTATGCAGTAGTGTTTAAACTTTAGACATTACTGTGCTCCGGTGAGAAGGGCACTGTAGCTAGTGACATTACTAGACATAAGAGACTTAATTACTTTAAGTCTCGAGGTGACAAGCGCAGTGTGCTGCCTCGCAGAACTAGTCTAATGCCTTTCCCGTCTTGTCATGTTGTATAAAAAGAACTATGGACTCAAAGAACTTCCGTGTGGTTCCTGGCAAAGATTAAGAGATTAGACCACCCCTTCCAACCTAGATTTGGGTGCTCTAGATGGAGATTATTCGAGTTCCTGGAGCCTCCCTTCGGTGCCAAAGATGACCCTTCCCTGACCGGAGAAAGTACATGATGTATTTCCACCGCATCATAAAAAATTGTCTGGGTGTCCACCTATGGGTGGAGAGAAATGGTCTATTCCTTATCGTCTTATGGAAGTTCTTTAAGTTCAAAAGATTTATTTTATTTTATAATTTTCAAGACAGCAAGCAAGTGCAAGAAAATAACTTTATTTCGGGTCGGGCGGTCATAAAATATAACTTCTCGTTGGTCTGCATGAACCATGGTTGGGGCATACCTGGCCCCACCCGACTTCATAAATAAAGTTTTTTTTTTTCATTTTAGTGGTTTTAATATTTTTATATCGTGCAGGGTTTTTAAAGTCGGTATTTTTTTGTTAAACAGTTTTATTTGATTCTTTTTAGTGTAAATAAATGTACGAACGTTTTCCAATTTGGTACCAGTATTTAACATTAAAAATAAGAATGACTCGAATCGGTTCTCTAATCTCGGAGCAATCGAAGCTATTAAGACATCATCTAGATAAGCGCAGTCAACTTAAACCTGTTTATTGAAGCTGGTTAAAAAACTACTCAATCATTCGTAATGAAATTTATATGGGACCAATTAGAAAGCATTCTGGACCTATTAAAAAAAGAATTGCTCAAATCCGTTTACAAATCTCGGAGTAATCGGTGTACATACATAAAAAAACATACGCATCGAATTGAGAATCTCCTCCTTTTTGAAGTCGATTAAAAGGGTGCAGTTTTAAAAAATTGGCGAAGAAGCTATTTGATATATCGGCGTCAGAATCGGTATTGTTACATCTCTAATTTTACGCCTTACTTGCTCTAATACCTTTTCATTATGTTTTCAGATTTTAACACAAAAACTACACGAATAAACGTTTACATTGCTATGATTATGTTATATCTGTAAGAAATAAACACTTGGGCGAAGGTAGAACCTGTTACATACCATACAAGTTGCAGTGAGTTTCAGCGCAGATTTTAAGAGTTAACTTAGTTAAACAGGTTAGTTTACGTTGCGAGGCTACTTAACCGTTGGCAGTTAAATCACTAGCAGCTGTAACAGGTACTCTAGCTTAATACATATTAGCTGTCAATATATTGAATGTGGCTACATTACATTATAATGTAGATATTTATAGTAGGTAATTTTGTTGTTTTTTGATAATGTAGGATGGTTGAAGGTTGGTGCAGTGGCTGATACAGTCGGCTGCTGCGCACCGGGTCGTGGGTTCGATTCCCGCACGGAACAAATATTTGTACGATCTGCAGGTAGTTGTTCCGGGTCTGGGTGTATTGTGTGTGGAATTTATGTCTGTAAACGCACCCACGACACAGGAGAAATCCTAGTGGGCAAGGTTTAAAAAAAAACAAAACAAACAATCCTGGTAGTAGGTATACTCTAGTGGAGGGAGGGCGACTGTAAAGAGGCCACCCTCCCAAGCACTTCTCGGGGGAATTGTAAAGGATTCCCCCGAAGCCTCGCTATGCGCTGTACTGCGCACACGGCGGTACGTGACCACATACATACCGCTGTCTTACCGGGGGTGAGGGTTTGATACCCACTCGGTGCAAATATTTGTATGGTCTACAGTTATTCCAGTTGTGTTTGTGTGCCTCCATAAGTAGCTGCCTGCGACGAACTAAGGGCAGTCCGTCGCCTGAACAGAAACAGGCCCAAAGCGGCGGTGCATGTGTTCTGCGCGCGCCTCTCCAAAGATGGGGTCCATCAAACAGTGTCGGGCCCATACCTGCTGGGGGTGCGGTCTAATGCTGAAAAGCGAACACCTCACCTCCAGCCAGCGGTAACTGGAAGGACACCGTGGGGTTTTAGCCGGAAAGAAGGAGGGGCACGCCTGGATGCCAGTGTTTATGTAACGTAAAATGTAAGTTCAAATTTGAATGTTTCCATTGTTCTGTATCCAGAAATAAAGAAAAAGAACAGAAAACATTGTTTTAAATTACTTGATATTTTAGAATCTGTTATTTTTACAACAAAAACTAGACACGTTTCATTAGAGACTAAACCTAGCCTACAGTCGTAAAATAAAATAGGCTTTGGGAAACACCCGTCTGGAGGTTTTTGTGTGCTAGACGAAACAATATAAACACAAACGTTACACCGACAAGATATTGTCGGCAGCTCATCTCAGCGATCAGTCAACGTCTTAACTTGAGATAAAATGCCATTTTGTAACATCCACGTATATTTATGTTGGTAAGGTATTGCCACACACTTAACTCGATTATTTAAAGCTCCGCCAGCTTTATTTAATGGCTTCCTCTTATGATGTTCGTTTATTTTGTCGGTGAAGTATTTCCGCTACGGTGAACAAAATTATTAATCGTTTGGGAAATGCGCAGGTTTGTTAAACGTAAACAAGACGAAGTAAGCAAACGGATCAACGAACAAAGACGAAGAATGTAAATAATGTGTCGAAGAAGTCATCATACTGGCTGATACTGAAAACCAGCGATGTTGGCGTTGTTCTCAACTCAGTGTCGCAGCATTATGCTGAGTGCCAACCATTTTATGCACACGGCCTAATACTTACTTAGTTACAGTTAGTACTTCGTTGTTTCAGCCAAATAAAGTCCACTGCTGACACAAGCCTTCCCCAAAGATCGCCACAACGACCAGTCTGGGTATGTAGTGTGCTCATTGGGGGGTTTTGCCATAAGCGCCACGCTTGGCAGGTGAGTTGGTGATTGCATGATTGCAGTTCATTTGTTAATATACTTGAAGGACGCTGCTGCCCATCCACCGGCTAATCCTATAGTCACTTTTTACGACACCCACGGGATAAAATATGTTGGCGCTATTCGTAGCCGACATGGCACGGCAACTTAATACTTAAGTCGCGCTAAACCATATGATACTCCCGCTTTCCTACCAAAATCATTTTAATTTAAAAGTTTAATACCAAATAATTACACTATTTAATAGCTTAATTAAGTGGTATTAAGTTCCTTCATCTGAAATTTTAATATCTTGCCAACATTCAAGCAGCACTGCATTCCATTGCGTGAGAATTGCAAGGGAAAAATATCACGTATGAACTTAATTCTTTGCATTATTAGATTTTCGTTCGGTTCAGCCGAACCAAAAATCGTCTACTGCTGGATAGAGGCCAAAAATTGCCATAACCACTGGTATGGTTTTGTGTACTGTGCTCATTTGGGACCATAATTGCCACGCTTGGCAGACGGGTTGGCGATTGCAGTTGAGTTATAAATGAAGGACACTGCTGCCTATCTTCCAGCTTCCACAGTCGTCTTTTACGACACCCACGGGATGTGATGGGGTGGTGGTATTCTTAGCAAGCACCACGGGGCTATTATTAGGTTTTGGTGTTATTATAAAGTGCGTCTCTGTGGTGTTCAGAAATGAAATTATTTGCTTTCCTATCACTGTATATTTGATTGTGATTGCCATTCAAATGTCTTTCTTCTGGTTGTATAAATACGAGTGTGATTGCTGTTGTAATGCTGTGTCAGGTAAGTCGGGAGATGCAGTAAATAATGAGACCTATTTACGCACTCACTATACAGTTTATTGCACAAGCAGGTCACAGAAGGAGAGAGAGTCAAGTATAAGTAAGCACTTAGTGAAGTAGGCGAAGAAGCGAAAAGTTTACAGAAGTAAAAATGTTCACGCACGAAATAACAAAGCATAGGCACATACTAAAGAGAGACAAGCGCTTCGCGTCGCAGAGGGTTCTGGGCTGGTGAGGCGGACTACTGCGGTGCGCGCGCGCAGCCCTCACACGCCCGAGACCGATGAATTTTCGCTGTGACGCGGTCAGTTTGTTGACATTTAAATATTTTAAGTGAAATTATATAAACTAAATATGACTGAACTTTACAGTTTGTCGTTACAAAGATACTATACAACAATATAATGTTGTAGCACAAACATATACATATAAAATTAATCAATAAGTACGTTATAAATAATTATAACAAATGAGGTGGGGTATGCCACTCGAGGTTACCACTCGCACTTGGTTGATATGCTACAAGTTGCCAAGGAGTGGAAATCCTTGCCAACGTCTTCATTCCCTGCTTATATGGTTATATGTAGCAGGGATGCACAATACAGACGATGGCAAGGGTTTGTTAAGCTGTCCAGTGAATAAGCATTTTCTGGGTGCGCTCGCTTTACATCGGGCGCTATCCAGGTCAAAAGATAAAAAATATTTTGCTCCTCACAAGTATTTTTCCTGTATCGTGAGTACAGTTCACAAACGTAAGTCTGCCACACACAAAACACCCAGACCCGAAACGACTATCTGTAGGTCATACAAATATTTGTTCCGTGCGGGAATCGAACCCACGACCCGGAGCGCAGCAGCCGACTGTATCAGCCACTGCACCAACTGTGCCGTCATTATATCCAAGGTCAAAAAATAAAAATATTTTCCTACTCACTAGTATTTTTCCTGTATTGTGTGTACAGTTCACAGACGTAAGTCCGCCATACACAAAACACCCAGACCGGAAACAACTATCTGTAGATCATACAAATATTTGTTCCGTGTGTGGATCAAACCCGCGACACGTTGAACAAAAAGGTAATCACTTGACCACTGCGCTGTGTTGTTCCCGGCATAGTGTCGTAATGACGACTAAAGATTTTGATGACGGGATGGGCAGTAGCAACGACATCTGCTTGTAATAACATATTGGGAACAACATTTCGTTTGTCAAGGGTCGTGTTTAAGGTACAGAAATACGAAGTACCTAAGAAGCCACCGCGACATGCACAGTGTCGGAAAAAATGGCCGTTTTATAACATCAGTTGAGATTCGATCATGTAAGTGAAACTTTGTTATAGTGTCGTGTTGTTTGGGGATAGCATGCAAAAATCGGAACGAAAATAATAACTTTATCAAGGAAGAAATCATATAACATATGTGAGTGTAAGAATTTTCTTGTACGTCTATAAAAATAAAGTTTTCCATGTTATGTAACATTTGGATTGATGGAGCAGAACGACATTATACATCATTTCGGCCGAATGAAGTCCACTGCTGGACACAGGCCTCCCCCAGAGATCATCACAATGACCGATATGGGTCTGTTGCGGGCTCATTGGGGGGTTTTGCTATAATCGCCATGCTTGGGGTTGGCGATTGCAGTTGCGTTGTAAATATATTGGAAGGACGCTGCTGCCAATCCTATGGCGAATCCCATAGGTGCCTTTTACGACACCCATGGGACGAGATGCGGTGATGGTATTCTTAGTCCGCACCACAGGTGAAAAAAACAAAAGCCTTTATGAAAATCTATATATCCATCAATTTTTCTAGCGATCAATTTTTCGTTGTTGTCTTTAGGTGATGTCTACGTCCAGCACTGGACGCCTTTCGGCTGAAGTGATCACTCGAAATGTATTACACTCGGCTCTGTCCTCGAGATCAAGAAGTACTATGTAGTAACGCGCAGGTACTGCTATCCAACCACTAAATTTGAAATCAACAAGATAAGTAAAAAACAACTAGTAACGCCCTCTCTTGGTTAATCATTCGCGTTTTAGTGCTTTAGCTATCCGCCACGATTTTTCGTTCCTCTCAATTAATAAATGTTTTATTAGGAAAATCCATGTTTTAAGTAGTTTTAAGTGTTTGTGACTACGGTAGTAAGTACGTAAAACGTAAAATTATGCCGAAAAGACCATTTAGTGATGAATACTAAGGGCTATGTGAATAGAAAAAATAAAAACATGATAAAAATTTAAGGAAACGACTATCACACCGGCAATGCTCATCTTCGCAAGATTCAATAAAAATCTTAGGTAAGTTATTACATAGCTATTTTTAGTAAAAATATGGGCCTTTTTAGGGAGGAATATATATATAGATTTTCCGTATACCCACATTATTTCCTAAATAAGTTTTATTGGTTGTGAACATTTTGATGGAATGTGTCCGCCAATTGATAATACAATACAATATAATAACACTGTGTACAGTTCATAGGGATTGATACCAGTTCCATAACAAAATGATTGTGAGCATTACAATGGAATGTTTCCGTCATAATTTCAAAAATACCTGCTTTTGGTATTATAAATGCAATAACCATTTTAACGCAACATTTGCGCTAGCCTGTTGCCTCGGCAAATTATATAAACACACTCATCGTCCCTTGTGCTAACGCAATAGTCCATTGAGACCACACAGAGTACAGATCTTCCCAATGAGGTAGATGTCCTGCTAAATGAAATGGTTAACATATCGGTGGAGCCACTGGAACTTCCGTAAATGTCTCATCTAAGCCTGTTTTACTGATATGACAGTGAAGCGGACGTATGGATTATTAAAAATAACGCAGCTAAAGAGAAACTTCCGGATGATATTTTTGGTGAAGCTCTTATAAAAGAAAAACATTTCGGGCCAGGGATACAGCTACAATTGGCCTTTATAAGGAAGCCAAAAAATATATTATTCCAAACATAGAATAGCTCTGTATTAAATCAGGAGGTTAAAGCAGATTGACAGAGGTTTAAATATTACTTTTAACAAATTTTAATCTGTTTTAATTAATTAACGAAAATTAACAAAAGCAATTTGTTTTTGTTATAAATATGCCTAAAGCCCATAATGTCTTGATAATTGTTCGTCTAGGAGATGCTCTTTTATATTTCTATCTAGCGACAATACCAATATACATATATTACACTTATATCGTCGTTAACTGATCCTGGAAAGCTAGCTTGTGACTTGCAATATACGGAATCAATGATTCGCAGAAGTTTGGTTTAAAAAAAAAAAAACTCGCACGGAGGTGAAAATGAAATAGACGCGGAAATGAAAACTTGATCCTGGAGGAACCTCTACACTTGGATCTTCAAAACGATATCAAACCAGATGCAAAATATAATCTTGAGACCCCCCACTTCCGCCCTCGATCAGGCAGACGGAAGCTGTGGCTAAACCTCCGATAATGGCTGCCCCAACCAACCAGCCGGAGTACCAGCGCCTGCAGCGCCGTGCTATATAGCTGCGGCTGCAACCGTGTGTACCTTATAGGGGCTTACAGACCCACGCACCGCCGCACCGATAGACCCGGTGAGTTATCTGGGACGTGTGTTGTACTTTCTCGATATATGGCGTCTTATCACCAGCGATGCAGTACTCTTATATTGAGTTGAAGGGTATACATAACCGTTACTAAGTACTACTTAAATAAGTCTGATTTGATAGTATATAGAGAAATCGTCAACGATTTATTGAACGCCCATGCAATATCGGCCTGCCAACCATGTTTATGGTCAATATGTTTCTAGCGCATTTCTAATACATAAACCAAAAGGTAGACTACGTGCCATCTTAAGTCCTTAAATAGATTTGTAAATACAAACAATTTGCAATAAGAAGAACTAAGCAGTACAGTAAAAAAAAAAAAGATTTGAAGGATCCTTATCTGTTCAACGTTCTTCCATTTGCACAGCCCCATACGTTTTCACAAAGCTTCTAATACCTGTGTTGGCATTATTAAGAAGTTTAGGTTATTTGTTAACTACCTATATATTTAGATGACATAATATGTTGTATTGGAAAAACTTATGAGACATGTGAAAATAATGTTCAAACATCTGCATTATCATCATATCAGCGAAAGGTCTTCCACTGTTGAACAAAAGCCTCCTCCATAGATTTTCACAACGTCAGGTCACATGCCGTCCTCGTCAGACAGCTGCCAGCTACCTTTCCCAGGTCGTCTGCCATCCCACGCTGCGTTTTCCGGTGCGTGGTCTCCACTCGGAGAATCTTTTTGCCCCAACAGCCGTGAGTTTGATTATTCAAATGCCCAAATTAGTCTTTGGGTTTTGTTATTGATAATGAAAAAATGTATTGACCCTAAATACCCGTTGTATGTAAATATCTAGGTTTCATTATTAGTACAGTTATGACTTATATAATATATTAAATGACATATATTATGTATTAAATGATAAAAAACAGATCATAAATGATATAAATAATTTTAAGACTCCTCGCCTTAGATGTCTCACTCGCATAGTGGGTCTACTTGTATCTGCATGTCCTGCCATTCAATACAACGCTAGCTGTATACAAAAGAGTTAAAGATGTGTAAATACCTAGCACTATTAAAGTTTGATAATTATGAAAGTTACGTGAATCTACATTCGTATATTCACCAAACTTTTTATTGGTGGTTGAACAAAATTGAAAATGTCGCCAATTTTATTCGTGACGACAAATATTTGATTGAAATATATTCCGATGCGAGCAAGACAGGATGGGGGGGGGGGGGGGGGGCATGAACGAATGAACAATGAGCTGATACAGCAAAAGGAGCATATTAAGCTAATAAGTTTAAAACTAATAGCAACCTTTTTGGACTTAGTATATTTCCAAAACCGCTTAAGATTGTGAGATCCTTTTTGTGCATGCAAAAACACGACTCAACTTTATTTTATATTGTAGGTGTAACAAATGGGTGGTATTAGGTTTCCACATTAATGTAATTACTAAAGAACTCTGGCATTGGTGCGTTGAAAGCAATATTGACGCTTTCACCTCAAGAATAAGTTCAGAAAATAATGAAGTAGCAGACCACAGAATCTAGGGCCACACATACTCACAGAATAAGAACAGTAACACTGCCTTCAGCAAAATCATACACACGTTCAGTACACCAAAATCTGTTTGCATCTAGAATCAATAGAAAATGTGTTTTTGTGCATCAGGAAGAAAACATCCTGGCACTTACGCAGTAAATGCCTTTACATTGAATTGGAATAATCAAAAATCCTATGCATTTCTACCATTTTCTATCATATTAAATAAATAATTTCAGGGCATAATTACAGATAAGGCTGAAGGCATTGTTGTTGTTTCATACTTCCAAGTCAGGCATAGTTGCCGTTGTGTCAAAGATTCTGAGTATCAAAAATTATCCTGTTTCATCTAAGTGACCAAGCCCTTTTGTCATGTTCCCACACACCGTCACCACCACAGCTTATCCTGGCTGCAGGCAGGTTGTCAGGAGGGTACTACTAAAAAGAGGCGTCCTCCTTCTATAGATATTATGTATGCTTCGGTTTCCAACAATACTATGAATCAGTATGATACAGATTTAAAAAGGTGGTTCCATTTTTGTGTGTCTCATTACATTGATTTATATAAAGCTTCTGGTCCTAACATCAAATATTTCCTTATTACGCTATTTAATGACGGTGCCCATATGATCAACTTTGTTAATAATATCTGATTAAAATTCGGATCGGATGACAGAATTATTCGTTTATTTTAAAGGTCAAGGTTCCTATAATCTAAAACCACCAATACTAAAATATAATTAATCCTGGGTACCGTCTGTTATACTAAAGTACTTGTCTAATTTGTACCCCAACGATGAGCTAGACCTACATTATCTAACCTAAAAGATTTTACACTAATCGCATTAGTTACAGCCTACAGCATTCAAACCACATCGAAAATAACTATTCAAGACATTTGTGTTACTATATGGTTTGACCATATCTCCATAAAGATTCTAGACTTGAATAAGACATCGCGTATTAGTTCAACAACACTGTCTTATCTACCATTTTTACTCAGCAACTAGAAATGTTCCCAGCCAATAGACTTAGATCGTATACTATATATATATATATCTAAGACTCGGACGATTATATGTTAACTAGAATATCTTTTCATAAGCTTTAAAACTCCATAAAGCTGTAAGTTGACTTTAAGCCACTAGACAAAAAATATTTTATGGGACAATGGTGTCGATATCAGTAAATTCAAGGCCCACTCCACTGACATGCGCTACTTGCAGCTCTTAAATCCAGGCGTCTTCATATTTAGAATAACTGGAGTGAGCCTTCATCAGTATTTGCCAGGCTTTATCAAATACCAGTGTCAACTAATAATGACTAATCATTTCGGTTTATCTATTTTACACACCTAATTATTATTTATATAACACACAAATATTTAGGATCACTATATTGTAAAATATGTTTCTCGTATAAGTACTTCAAATCTATGATCTAATACCATGAAACAGTTAAATTATAAGTTACCACATTGATTAGTCAAACTGCGTATTATACTTTTTTGTTCTTGCAAATATTTCACCTGATATAATATATTTACATATATACAACGCATTTAATGCTTTCAAATTCTACATAGTACTTCTTGATCTCGAGGACAGAGCCGAGTGTAATTGTAGATTAAACGAACTTACCTGAAGTGAAGTTCTATCCCAATTACACGAAGGCTCTGTCCGAAGAGATCAACACCCGCCCAATCCCGTGCACTCATGATCATGTAAGATCCATGAGCCCCTAATGCGTTGTATGTATGTATGGTAACTATGGATCCCGTTCCCCGCTTTAAACTAAATGATTAACCAAGAGAGGGCGTTACTAGTTGTTTTTTACTTATCTTGTTGATTTCAAATTTAGTGGTTGGATAGCAGTACCTGCGCGTTACTACATAGTACTTCTTGATCTCTTCGGACAGAGCCTTCGTGTAATTGGGATAGAACTTCACTTCAGGTAAGTTCGTTTAATCTACAATAATTTGATATGTAGCGGTGGGGCTAAAATACCTAATTAATGATTACCCGGTTCTACGTTATCTGTTATATTATTAGTAATTAATCTTATAGAAAAATGGGGTAAATCAACCGTATATGTCAAATGTATAACTTGCTGCTGACATCATTTCGGGAATTAAATGATCATTAAATAATCCCAATATTGTTTTATTGCGAATTATTTGTTTATTACTGACAAAGAGTCTTAATTATCTGTTAGTTCGATAAGATCCTAACAGATGGCGTTATAAGGTAATTAGTTGACTGGATTGAGTAAGTATCCAATCATCATACCAGCCACAGGACGTCCACTGCTGAACAAAGGCCTCCCCCTTAGATTTCCATAACGAGCGGTTACATGCCGCCCTCATCCAACGACTCCCAGCGACCTTCACCAGGTCGTGTGTCCACCTCGTTGGAGGTCGTCCCGCGCTGCGTTTTCCGGTGCGCGGTCTCCATTCTAGAACCTTTGTGCCCCAGCGACCATCAGTTTTACGAGCAAAAAGTATCCAATAGATGGCACTAATTATAATAATTTTTATTTAACTACAAAAACATTTCCTGGAAATAATGTATATGGCAAAACCACGTTTCCCGGGTCAGCTAGTATAACATATTTTTAAGTATGCATTTTATATTTACTATAGTTATGTGTTTAAGATGCAAGGAATAAATAGATTTTCACAGAAAGGATGCTGCTGCAGACTCCTCTGTTTGAAGTCCCGCAGTCACCTTATACGACATCCACGGGAGATGATGGAGTGGTGCTATATTCTTAATCTGGACAACACACAATCAGAAATATACATTCTATACTACTATATAACTAAACTAACACGATAAATATACAAATGAAACTATAAGAAAGGGAGCGCATTTAGGCGTCAAAGTACTCCTCATCGATGTCAACTGGTAACTTTCCCAGAAGACTGGCAGCAGTACCACGTTGAATGACAATGCTAATTCTATGTCCAAAAAATAGGCCAGCCCTCTGGTCACGCAAAGAGTCGACCAAACGTCTAGCAATATTTTTAAAAAGCAGACGTGCACTTGGACCCCCTGACCCAGCGTTTCGACCCCAAACGGCTCAAACACATAACTTCCGATGAGGTTATTATATTTGCGCCGTTTGAGAATCTCTGCAGCAGCAGCGGCAGCGCTAGCATAGCCCGCTGAGCTTGAAAGACGGGATGGAGCAAGGGTGTCCACACAATTTGCATCCTACACCAGAAGCCTTCCCAACTTCCATGATAATAGTGACATACCATCTGGTCTCTTCCCACCAGCACGTGCCAAGCCACTCGGTTCTAATATAGCTGGCACGCTGGAGGTGACAAGAGCTCGACGAATAATGATTGATTTACTTAGCGCAAACTTTCTAAACTCACTTATACTTCACATGTTCATCTCCAATAACATACACACTTTGGTTCTCCCGCAAAACAAATCCACCCTTAAGCCGCGCAGTACGCCATTATTAATGAACAACAAAAACAGTGGAGTTTTAACGCGTCATAATAAATGAATGTAATGTGAAAGCCTTACCTCGGATGATCTATCAACGTCTCCTCAAGATAAAATGACGTCACCAAAATTAGATTTATTATTGTCTTAGGTTAACTGAAGTGTGTCATGCGTTCTTAAAGGTTTTCCGACGGTTGATTTATTGTTGGTTATGCAGACGGTATTTGTCGTATTTTTTAATACGATGGTAAGAGAGTAAGGGTAAGATTCAGAAACGAGTCTAAGCGTGAACTTACGCTTCCATCTGTCAAATGTAGGGGCGTAAGTAGTGCATTTTGACAGATGGAAGCGTTAGTTCACGCTTAGACTCGTTTCTGAATCTCACCCTTAGTCTTAATTGTTATCTACATGTATCTCTATGGACGGACTACTAGCCTTTGCAAAGAGTAACTCGGTCTTTTGTTAATCTTACGGGGGACATGGGTCGAACTAGGGTTGCCAGATGGTCGGAATTCGTCTGGATTGTCCCGACATTTCATCTGATGTCCAAAATCCGGACAAAATACAACATGTCCCGACAAACAGCTTCTCGTACAATTCTTAACAAAACAGAAACTTAAAATTACCTTACGCTTTCACGATCACATCACTCTGACTGAACGGAACGCCATCACTTTAGTGTATTTGTTGTAATTGTTACCAAAAACAAAGTAAGCACGGCACAGAGGTGTCCTAAGACGTTTTTATAAGTGTAAAATATCATTGGTCATAGCAGTTTATTTATAAGAAGAATGTTCACAGCAGAGTTCACAAATCACAGTACAGTAAGAGAAGAATTTTTTTTAGTATACATAAGGAATGATAACGTAAGCGACAGGGTAAACACATTGTCTCAAATTATTATTATTAACCCATGTCATGTTACTCATAATATACTAAAAATGTCTAGCTTTTTTGTCATGATGTTAATTTTAATAATAAAAAGTAAAGTCATACTTTTTATTATTAAAGGTTTGTAATAATCATTTGTTCGGGACAACGACCTTAAAATCCCGACATTTTGAAATTTTGCCCAGATATATAAAGTCTTCCCATCTGGCAACCTTAGGTCGAACACACAGAGGCGCTTTAGAGAATTTTAATCCAAAACTCTTATCGGGGCCTCTCCATGGCTGCAGTATAAAATTAAGTCAATGATTTTCCGCAGTTTGGACGACTGTTTTATGAGATGAAAATTGTTACGATAAGGTCTATTCCAATAGATTTTATGGAATGAAAACTTGAATGAAAACGGGAACAACGGCGTTTGCATTTCAACCTATATAGTGAAATGCTGACGCAGACGGTGGCTCGCCGCTCACAAGATGGCAACAGGTAGTAACACGCCATGAGTGGCTCGGGGGGTCGAGAGATGCGGTACCAGTTTTACCTTAGCACGTCTCAAAGACTCGGAGCAGGTTTTCCCGTAGTTACGCCATTAGACACTTCCGCCACCGAGCATATAGCTCTAGTGGCCTCCCTCTGTCCGCCATCTAACAACGGGCTTTAGACTAAACCTCTCAACATGTCATTGCTAACCATTATCTATAAGTAATTATTCAAGCTTACCACATAATACACAAAGATTGCATTCCAGGGAATTTAGTGACCGAGTAAAAACTCCATCAGTTGTAGTGCCGAATCTTGTTGTTGATGTTTGAGGACTGTTTTTCATAGATAAATTCAATTTATCTTTTAAATCAATATGGCGCATAACGGACAAATGTGACTTAGAAATAAAGATGGCGCGTAACAGAAAAACGTTACATTGTCATAAAATTTCTCCCATACGTCAATAAAGAAGTTTCACTTCAAAAAACTACTTTCTGTACATTTTTCGAATTATCACAACATAGTTATGTCTTAGGTTTCCGCGATTATTACACATTATAATAAAACAAAATATAAAAGGATTGTCAGTCACCATAGTCATCCTGCAACCACGAACCCTGGAAAGTGTTCGAGACGTCAGAAACGTCAAAAACAAAAATCTAAAATATACGCCTTAGAACCCGTTTAAAAGTGTTTTATTATACAATCATAACATATTTCCAAGTTGAGATTTCATATTCCTGTTGTCTGCACGTACAGAAGTGCCCAAAATGCGTCCAGAGTCGTCTAGTGTACGCTTTAATTGTGCGAATATTACCACTTGGCAGCTCGCCTGCCGGAGTTGAGGCTTGTTGTGAAGGCCCGGCGCACACCAGATGATGTGTAACTGTAATGGCTATGGAATAAGCTGGGGTAGTTGTGTGTTAGTGAGAGTTACTGCAGTGAGTTAATAACGTTGTTAAGTGCATAAGTGATAGGGGTGAGATACTACCGAGATATTTTGCCGACTAAGAATACCACCACCCCATCTCATACCGTAAGTGTCTTAAAAGGCGACTATGGGATTAGCTGGAGGATGGGCAGCAGCATCCTTCGAATATATTTATACCTCAACTACGATCGCCAACCCGTCTGCCAAGCTTAGCGACTATGGCAATATCCCCCAATGAGCACACAACACAAACCCATACCGGTCGTTATGGCAATCTTTTGGGGAGGCTTCTGTCTCCAGCAGTGGACGTTTTTACGGCTGAAATTATGAACGAATGATGAAAATAATTGAATATAAATGTTCCAAAATAAATATTGGCATATTAGGATACACGACCGCGCTTTCGTATTACATATTGTTTTGTATATACATACATTAGTATACAATATGATATCGTTTACAACTTGATGACCATATTGCCCTTTATTTTAATATTATTTAGGATCTTCTACATTTTGTAAATGTGAGAACTTCGTTGACTTGTACCAGTGCTACCTTTGCGTTATTAATCATAAATTTCTGATTTGTATTACAGAAGCATTAGTGTGTTTATTATTGTGTATATGTATTTCACGTATACTCCACTTTGTTTCCACATAGCTGACGTTAAATTGTAATATCACTTTTTTTTAATATGGTTTTTTAAGTATGGAGTTTCTTGCCGGCTTCTTCTCCATAAGATAAATTTTTCCGAACCTTGCACCATAACTTTTGACTTTTCTTAAGTGCCTATTAGGGCCTATATGAAAAAAATACTTTGACTTTGAGTAGTTGGGTGGCCCCCGCGTTGCGCTTGCGCATCGTTTAGCCTAGCTCGGGTTCCCCCGCCACTCTCATGTTTACCTCGACGCACAGTGCATGTCTTTCGCCCTACTATCGTACGCTTCTTATACCGCCTTCGTTATCTTTCTTATTCTTCTTCTGCTACCGTACTGTGTACACTGTTGTGAACTCGACAGTTTATCCTTGCTTGATGCTTCAAGAGGATGGATAGCAGGATGCTCCCGTGTACCAAGCGTGGTGATTATAGCAATATCCCCGCTTATTGTTATGCTTATTATTAATTATTACACACTCCATTCATGCATTCATTACACACAACATAAATCATAATACATTTTGTATTATGTCATACGTGACATTGACATCCGTGGTGTACATAAGTTTCCAGATGAAAACCAGCGTCCGGCACTTAAGTCTGGCATGAAGCTAATCTGGACACCTATTTGGTCCAACCGTGAGACATATATTATTGGGTACCTACGAAGGTTTACGTTAGTTTTATTTGGACTTGTACATTTTTATATTTTTAAATATTGTTATCTATGTCCCTGTTTTTACAATCGTGTCTCTGTGTTGTGATCAAAATAAATCTTTCTTTCTTTTCTTTCTTTCTTTCTTTATTGTAGTTAGCATTGGGAGGCGCATGTTCAGCGGTGGAAGTTTACCAACTGCTGTGTATGTGTATTATGACATCCAAAAAAGTCGCTTATCTATACAAATAAATAAAATTGAGTGTCTGTTTGTCATGTCAAAATAACAGCTTTTTACTAAATGCATATGAAAGTATATACGGTACATGTAATCTATACAAATAAATAAAATTTAAGTGTCTGTTTGTAATGTCAAAATAACAGCTTTTACATAGGTACAGGTTTACATTTAAATAGGTACATTTTACAAAAATAACTATTTTGAAATTTTTGTCTATCTGTCTGTCTGTCTATCTGTCTATCTGTCTGTCTGTATGTTTGTTCCGGGTAATCTCCGAAACGGCTGGACCGATTTTGACGGG
The DNA here is from genome assembly GCA_947459985.1 of Diloba caeruleocephala. NCBI lineage: Eukaryota > Metazoa > Arthropoda > Insecta > Lepidoptera > Noctuidae > Diloba > Diloba caeruleocephala. The sequence continues at coordinate 29,976,027 of OX381610.1, forward strand.
ACTTTCACTGTCAGATAGCTGATATTATATCGAATAACTTAGGCTACTTTTATTTGAGAAAAATCATTAGGGTTCCGCGCAAAAAATAATGTCAAGTGTCTATGTCGAAGTACTCTAAATTTCTTTTAAATTAAACGCGGGTGAAACCGCGGGGCCCAGCTAATTTTAAATAACTTGTAAGGCAAACGTTGAACGCCAAGCTTTAAACCAGAACACCGAAATGAAATGAAATTTCAGCGGTAGTAAAAACTGCAAAAAGCCCGCGCGTGTTGAAGTGGTCGCCGACTGGGCCACTGTATTGTTTCTGCGTAATAATGCCGAGTTTCTGATTGAAACAACTATGTACTCTTATATGTGTGTGTGTGTGTGTAACTATGTACTCTTATATGTGTGTGTGTGTGTGTAACTATGTACTCTTATATGTGTGTGTGTGTGTGTAACTGTGGACGGTTGGGTAAGGCTTTTTGATTTGATCACCAGTTAACGATCTAGGCTGTATAGTGAACTAAATATTTTAGGGCCTGGTGAAGGTCGCTGGGAGAATTTTGATGCATGTGGTGTGTGTGACCAGACACTGTGGAAATCTATGGGGTAGGCTTTTGTGGGTCTACGATCAGACACGCTCTCTCCGCCAGAGAGGCGAAGGCACGCCTCCAGAGGCATTGGATAGGCTGAGGCAGCTAGCTCGCCGGCGCGCCCTTGGAAAGTGGAGTCACCGCTTGCGGATGCAGTTTGTGACCAAGCGCATCGTGGCCGTCCTGCTGCTCTTTGGAGCCTGGCTCAGAAGGAGCGAGCGCGTCACCTACCGCCTGACGCAGGTGCTCACCGGGCACGGTTGTTTCGGTGCGTACCTGCACAGGATAGGACGTGAGGCCACGGCACAATGCCACCATTGTGATAGCGACCAGGACACCACACAGCACACGCTCGAGGCATGCCCTGCGTGGGTCATCGTCAAGTAAACCTGAAAGTGTATAGCTGCGAGATTACAAGTAGTCATTTGCTACAAATCAAAGGAGAAGATACGTCACCTTGAAAAAATTCTTAATGCCATATATTAGGGACATTCGACATGCATACACAACTTCCACATACATACAAATTCCTACACAGGTATCCAAAAATCTTAGACAATCACCAAAAAGCACATACCATTTGAAATGATAATGAAGTATCGTCATAATATATTCGAGCACCACTTCACGAAGACTTTGAAGATTAGTTTCGGAGTCATCGATAATAGCCGACTCGTTCACCGTCTTCGATGCAAATCGCGAATCGATTTTGCCCCCGTCAATTGGTACTCGGAGAATTTAACACTTTTGAATTCATAAGCGCGAGATGGAAAAGTTTTTGCGAGTTTTGGTTTGTCAAATAACTTGTTATTACTTGGGAGCCGGCAAGTAACTGCTTTTAAAAGGTTATTTTTCTTCAAGCGAGTTGAATTGCAAACGGCATCAATGTTGAGTGCAGTGGTTTGATCAAAGCTTTGTAGCAGTTTGTAACCTGAAAGGGAGTGTGAAATCTGGGGAGTGAGCAGAGAACTAGTCTTTGTGACCCATGTAGCCACAAAGTCAAACTTGATCTGTCCGCTAGAATTAGCCGTTCTTGTGATTTCTGTAGTATTATTAACAACGTGATAGCTTCATCATGTTGATTTATATCTATACAAATAAATAAAATTGAAGTGTCTGTTTGTAATGTCAAAATAACAGCTTTTTACTAAATGCATATGAAAGTATATACGGTACTTACAACAAAATCATTTTTTTTATTTTTTTTTGTCTGTATGTCTTTCTGTCCGTCTGTCTGTCTGTCTGTTTGTTCCGGGTAATCTCTGAAACGGCTGGACCGATTTTGACGGGACTTTGACTGTCAGATAGCTGATGTTATAAGGAATAACTTAGGCTACTTTTATTTTAGAAAAATAATTAGGGTTCCGCGCAAAAAAGATAAAACCCTTGAATTCCACTATATATATTCTATGTCAAGTGTCTGTGTAGAAGTACTCTATATTTCTTTTAAATTAAACGCGGGTGATACTGCGGGTCCCAGCTAGTATTTTATAAATTCTCTTTGGTATCACACATTATCTACTTATACAATACCTATAGCTTATAAACACATGCACGAGACACGTAATATATATTTAAGAGCTAATTTGTTTATTCTACAGTATTCATAATAATAATTAGTAATAAATGTAAACATAATTTGCCTCATTTACTTATTATCTTTTTTTTTGTATTAATCTAATTCGTAGCCGCCATGGCATCACAATTGTCATATTCGGTGCTATCTGAAAAACAGCGCCGTGGCATATTTTTTTTAATATTGCTGCATTTTGCTGAGATAGGTGCATTTTATGGTTTCGCACAGGTAGCTTCAATTATTATTTTCGTTATGCTATCTGTACTTTTAAGTTGTATTTATAAAAAATCTAAACTTATCCTTTGGTGTTCCACGGCTTACTATAAAAACTTACATGATTATATTAGATGTTGAAGTTAGTTTCGGCGCAAACAGTACCGAACTACCATTAATTCCAAAAATACCTGTTATTAATTAATGAAATATAATATAGCCAAAAACACACAGGAATATGAATAGACAGGAACTTGTAACGCAAATATGAGTTACAAGTTTTCAACCCCTATTTTACCCCTTTGGATATGGAACTTCTAAAAATGTTTTGTTTTTTTTTATTGGTGCCCAGTGGAAATTCTTCATGAACTTCGTTCGCCCCGGGGAAGGGTGAAGGGGTATGCTGGACTCCTATCGGCTAAAACCACTGGGGCGGTCATCTTCGGCACCTAAGAGAGGCTCCAGATCCTCGTATGATCACACTAGAGCCGCCCACTGGTGCCACGCCTATATGCACATCTTGGAGAGGGTGATTGTAAAGGATCCCCCAAAGTGTCCCACGATAAAAGGTACCTATTTTCAAAATTTCAAGTATCTAGCTTCTGTGGTTTAGGCTGTGCGTTCGTAAGTCAGTCAGTCACAAAATTGTAATCAACATTATATTATGACTTACCAGTTTTCTTTTTCTTAAGCTTATTTGGAAACAAAATGGACATTGTTTAATACAGACTAATGTTCACTGTGCTGGATCCTTTTCAGATACACTTGAGCAAGAGTTTTACGAAATTTTGATAGTGATAGACTCTGTCTACTAACTCACTGCACTCACCACATAGGTTACACAAAGGAATTGGCGAATTCTGACCCAATACAGTTTTCCTGATCGGAGCACATAATGGTTTAATGGCATATCGAGGATACTGTACTTGGTACTGTAAACAAAGCGTTAATCATTATCATATCAGCCACAAGATGTCCACTGCTGAACAAAGGCCTCCCCCTTAGATTTCCACACCAAGCGGTCACATGCCGCTCTCATCCAACGACTCCCAGCGACCTTCACCAGGTCGTCTGTCCACCTCGTTGAAGGTCGTCCCACGCTGCCTTTCCGGTGCGCGGTCTCCATTCTAGAACCTTTGTGCCCCAACAGCCATCAGTTCTACGAGCAATGTGCCCTGCCCATTGCCACTTCAGTTTACTAATCCTTTCAGCTATGTCGACAACTTTAATTCTTCTACGGATCTCCTCTTTTCTGATTCGATCTCGTAGAGAAATACCAAGCATAGCTCTCTCCATAACTGGCTGAGTGACTCTGAGCTTTCTTATGAGGCCTATTGTGAGTGACCACGTCTCTGTTCCATATGTCATCACTGGTAACGCACTGGTTAAAGACTTTCGTCTTGAGACATTGCGGTATTGTTGACGAAAAGACGTTGCGAAGTTTCCCAATCGCTGCTCAGCCGAGTCGGATTCGACGATCGACTTCTTATCTATCTTCATCATCATCATCATTTCGGCCGAATGAAGTCCACTGCTGGACACAGGCCTCCCGCAAAGAGCACCACAAGGACCGATATGGGTGTGTTGAGCCCAATTGGGGGGTTTAGCCATAATCGCTTGGCAGACGGGTTGGCGATCGCACTTGAGTTGTTAATGTACTCGAAGGACGCTGCTGCCCATCCTCCGGCCAATCCCTAAGTTGACTTTTACGACACCCACGGGAGGAGATGGGGTGGTGGCATTCGGAGCCGGCACCACACGGCATAGCCGGCACCACACGGCAGTATCTATCATAATGAATTGTAATTAGTTTATTACGCAAATGACACGCCTTATAATTGCTCATTAAGTCTCATTTAACAAAACATAGAAAACAAGAGCACATCTGTCCGAAACCCTTTCAAAGGCCTTTGAGTCATTATAGCCTAATGGCATTATAATAATTTAAGTGTAGGAAAAATATTTAAAATTCAACGTCGGTGTCCGTCAGTCACGCTCGGGATCGGGTTAAAATTCAACAGTTTTCGCCTTTTCCGTAATTTATTCAAATAAATTTTGGACATGCGACGCGCCGGGAAAATGGCCTGTTTGGGCACGTAACAAGAACCCGTTCTGTATTCAAATTCTTCGGTCATTATAAACGTAATAATGGAAGATCAACACATCTTTATTTACAAACATTAATTTGAATTCAGTTAATAGTTCACAGCATATCTTTCCCCATCCGTGTCTTCCAAGTCGGCTTAGGTCTATCCATAGGATGTAAGCAATCTTTCTGTGTGATAAACCGCATTGCGATCACCATTCTTCCTGTGGTGATTATGGCAATGTTCCCTTATGACCGAAAATTGCAGTGAACTTTAGGAACCCGTGTGGTTCTTGACAAAGTTCAGACTACACCTCCCTTTTTATATTCTTTTTTTATTTATTTATTCGGTGGAAATACCTCATGTACTACCTTCGCACCGGGAAAGGGCGATGGGGCATGCCGGACTCCTACCGGCTAAAACCACCGGAGTGATTAACGTCGGCACTGAAGGGAGGCTCCAGGAACTCGAATAATCTCCATCTAGAGCCACCCGTTGATGCCACGCTTTTAGGCACATTTCGGAGGGGATGACTGTAAAGTGGTTATCTCCTCTAGCGGAGGGAAGGCAACTTCCCCAAAAGATTCCCCCGAAGCCTCACTATGCGCTGTGCTGCGCACACAGCGGTACGTGCCCACGTGCGCACCGCTGTCTTCCCGGAGGTCGCTCGGTATGAGCACGCAGATTTCCCAATAAGCGCGCTCGCGACCCCCAAGGCCCCCTACCATATAAAGACGACAGTGGCTCAGGCGTGTTGGACACGGGCGGCGTGGCCGTTGTTACCCCGGCTCCGTGTCCTTCTCCTCCGAGCAGGATCGGCCCTCTCCCGATCCTGCTCTGCGACCTGTCTGTCTGTCTGGAGCATTACGCTCTCACAAAAGGGGACCACAGCACTCCAATTTTCATGCTCTGCCAGCATAGCCGACACTACTGCTGGCAGACCACCCCTCCCTAGTATATTTCCTCATCCGTGTCTTCCAGGTCGATTTAGGTCTATCCATAGGATGGTAGCAGTATTTCTGTGTGATAAAACTACATACTGCGATCACCAATCTTCCTATGGTGATTATGGCAATGTCCCCTAACTTCCTTAACTTCTTGGCAAAAAAAGGATCACCCCTCTCTAAACATGGGTGTCTTAAAAGCTACAGCATCATTTTGTGTCTAGGAATAACATACTGTCAACCATGGTGATTATGTGAACTATACGAACTTGTATGGCTATCGGCAAGGAATAGCCCCTCTTTAACTATGGATGTCTTAAACTAGCAGCCTCCCTTCGTGTCTAGAATTATCATACTGCCAACCGTGGTGATTATGGCAATACCCTATGTTCAGCTTTGTACGCTTACGGGCTTAAGTGATTAGGAGCACCACATTCTATAGTAAATATTTTTTGCTGATAATGGTGATGATTTGATTATTATCTATAATAATATAAATTACATTTACGTCTACTTAGATGATATTGAGTATTTATATTGGTATGCCAATATAAATATGGCCATGGTGCTCAGGGTTTAAGTATTTTAAACTAGATAAATCTGTAATTCAATTCAAATCATTCATTTTGCACTGTATTCATATAAGATTAAGTATCTCAAAACTATGTTAATGTTACATGTACATACAATACATTATTTAATATACATGCTGATCCAGTGTCTCCATATTGGGCTGTCTATTGCACCAACGATGGCTTCAGGTAGCTATTGGAACTATCCCTCATATATATGCATATAGTGGCTTGGGAGCTATCAACTCTAGCATTCGCGAACAACGCTGATTTAATTTCAATTTATTCAAATTCAAATAATGACATGGCCGTGGCCAATTACAATAATTAATTTCTAAGTATGTACATTAACAGCATTGAAATCAAATTATACATTGTCGATTACAAATTATTATAAAGTGAAGTCACAGAAACAAGAAATTAATAATAAATGAAAATAGTCAAGTAAGGCGTGATCATAAAAATTGGTTTGGTAAACATAAAAATAGTGAATTACATAATTTAATATCGAAACATTACAGCTACATTCACACATTCTTCTCACAGTACACCAAGCACTCTGACAGAATCACTTTTCATTCATCTGCAAACACATCACAGTCAGAGGGCCAATTCTCGTAATTTAAAAATGTTCAAAACATAGTTCAGATCTAGTCTCAGTGTCATAAATGTCACAAATTCTCGTAAACTAAAAAACAACGTCAAACGTGACCTTACATGGTGATGAGATCGAAAATGGATCGAAAGTTGATCGAAGTCAATACGGTATTATGCTATAATTTCGAACTGTCACATGTACTGAATTGTCATTAAATAAACGTCAAAATTACATTAAATAGGACCTATATGGGTGCGCTGTGCGCTTATTGGGTGGTCTTGCCATAATCGCCACGATTGGCAGACGGGTTGGCGATCGCAGTTGAGTTGTTAATGTACTCGGAGGACGCTGCTGCCCATCCTCCGGCTAATCGCTTAGTCGACTTTTACGACACCCACGGGAGGAGATGGGGTGGTGGTATTCTGAGCCGGCACCACACGGCAGTCTTATCTCTATCTCTTATCTGCTAGCTGTACTTAGATACTGATATGAAGGGCTTTTCTGAGCCGGCACCACACGGCAAACGGGCCGATTACCGCCGCTCCCTACTCATATTGCCAATATGATTAGTGAGAAGCGGCGGTTAAGGAAACGGTGGCAATATTGCCGTTGCCCCACCATCAAAATACCACCACCCCATCTCCTCCCATGGGTGTCGTAAAAGTCGACTAAGGGATAAGCCGGAGGATGGGCAGCAGCGTCCTTCGATTTCATTAACAACTCAACTGCGATCGCCAACCCGTCTGCCAAGCGTGGCGATTATGGCAAAACCCCCCAATGATCCCACAACACACCCATATCGGTCGTTGTCGTGATCTTTGGGGGAGGCTTGTGTCCAGCAGTGGACTTCATTCGGCCGAAAATGATGAAGGGCTTTAAGGTCGCCGTCTAATGCTTCGCAGTCCGAGAGCTCCGCGTCAGTTCTGGCTTTATTGGGAATATACTAAATTTCTACACATCGAATAAAATTTTCTAGAAATCGTCAGGAATCGATTTCTGTTCTTCGTTTTTTTACTAAATGACACTTACGGCGAGAGTCAAGCATGGCGCTAAGCAATAGCTAAGGAAGATTAGTTAACAAATTAAAGGCGGAAACAGGAAATGCCGCTAATCCAGATCATATTATATAATTAACGCTGAATTCGTTGAAGCCTCGAAATGATGTTGTCAAAATAAAATCAAAATAAGATTTGAATTTTTTTTTAAGAATTTTGAAGATATCAATAATCTTATCCTACTCCGGTACGGAACAGATACTTATGTAGATACTTAAAGGGTGTAATGTTTGGCTATATAGCTATTTAAATAAATTTATTACAAAACGCAGCATCAAATAAAAACATTACTTACAAAAAAAACACCATCCATACAAATAAAAGAACAAAATATATTAGAATTTATGTATAATCATTAATCATTAATTAGATTATAACTTCATGCTAACCTTCACAGTAGCGTTCCATAACCACATAGTAAAAAAAAAACCCAGCATTCTCTATCTCACTCTAACACATGTCGTCATAGCGAGTCAGTACAGACGTAACGCGCGTGCGCAGCGCGCGTCACGGTACAAGGTCAATCGGAATATTGTCAAATATCGTACCAGTCAAGTTGTCGGCACTCCTTGTACAAGTGTATTATTTGTAAAACTAAATGTTAACGAACCATAAGATTTTTGGTAATACTGTTTCCTTTTCTAAGTGATGTGATATCTTAGTTACCTACTAGAAACAATACATTTCTGAATATATCTATATTATAACCTGACCCGGAAGTTAAATTAAGACTGACAAAGAAAACTGAACTTTATTGAAGTGGTATTAAGGGCAAGACAAGCTAAAATGAAGTGTAGGAAGAAAATTGTTTTATTTACATTATTTGCGATGAACTTAGTGGACCAGCCGGCGCCCGAAGTAACCATTGAACAAGGGATTTTGAGCGGTAAAATCAGCGTAGATGGGTCCTTTTATGAATACGTCGGCATACCTTACGCGACTACTAACAGTAGCACAAGGTTCAAGGTAAGTGTGATCAATTAAAGTCATTTTAAATGACTATATTTTATAGCGACAAAAAAATAATAAGTTAGTACATTAGATACATACTATAATAATATTTAACTGTCACTTTATTATAGCCGGTCACGTAGTATACGAAATCCTAGTATTTTATCCGAGCTGGTACTTCAACACATAGATAACCCAAAATGTATGTCACTATGATAGTACTGCTACATCGGATTATAACTCTGGGGCGCATTTATTATTGTGTTATTATTCCTTAATAGGAAAAATAAATATTAATATTCATTTTATGTAACACATTTCTTTCTTAGGCCCCACTTCCACCGCCTTCTTGGGACGGAGTTTACAAAGCAGTCGACGAGATATACCAATGTCCACAGTCTTCATTCATGGGCGTTGTGGGAATCGAAGATTGTTTGAAAATCAATGTCTATGTACCAGCGATATTTAAGAGACCACTTCCAGTTATGGTTTATATTCATGGGGGTGCATTTTTGCTTGGGAGTGGTGGCAAATTTCTATACGCCCCTGATTTTTTAGTGAAACAGGAAGTAATACTAGTCACATTTAATTATAGACTTGGAGCCTTAGGGTTTCTTTGTTTAGGCATCAAGGAAGCTCCAGGAAACGCAGGTTTAAAAGACCAGATAGCTGCTTTGAGGTGGGTTAAGAAAAATATTGCATCATTTGGTGGAGATCCTGATAATGTCACTATTTTTGGACAAAGTGCTGGAGCGACATCAGCATCGATTCTATTAGCTAGTAAAGCAACTGAAGGGCTGTTTCATAAAGTAATTATACAGAGTGGATCTGCTGTATCTAGCTGGGCGATCAACAGGCAACCATTGTGGGTTGCCAGCCTAGTAGCGAAAGAACTAGGTTACCATACTACAGATCCAAAGGAAATATTTGACATATTTTCAAAAATATCATATAAAGAGTTGATAAAAGCTAAACCTAAGAAGCCGCTTGGTATGTACTTTGATACTCAATTATTAAATTATCCATGTGTGGAACGAAATATCGATGGCGAAGAACCTGTCATAACAGATTATCCCTACAATGTTTTTAATACTAAGCCTAAAAATATATCGGTAATTTATGGAACAACAAGTCAAGAAGGAATGTTTCTATTACCGGCTGACACAGAAGAATCCTTGGCAGCGATGAATAAGAAATACATATTTGCATCTGATCTCGAGTTTTCATCAGAAGAAGAAGCGGCAAATGTATCGAAATTAGCAAGAGAATTTTACTTTGGTGAAGAAGATATTAGCCTAAAAGTTCACCATATCATATCGAATCTCTATACACAGTTGTATTTTGAAATACCAGCTATTTTAGAGTCGGAAACATTGATTAAAAATGTCAAAGCAAACGTATATAACTACTACTTTAAATACGGTGGTAGCAGGAATTTTCTGAAATATCTAACTGGATTTAAAAATGAACCAGGAGCCTGTCATGGTGATGACATTTTATATTTATTCAAAGGCCATATATGGCCGTTCCCGATTAGTAGAAATGATCAAAAAGTTATTGCCTGGATGACTAAAATGTTGACTAATTTTGCAAAATATGGGTTGGTATCATTTTTATTAACATGCAAATATGATATTTTCTAGCACTATATCATACAGACAATATTTTAATATATCTTATTATTTCCAGAAACCCAACATTTTCGAATGATTTTCCAGTAAGATGGGAACCTAGCACCAAGGATAACATGAAATTTCTATACATAGACGAAGAGCTAAAAATTGATCAGATTCCTAATCCCAAATCTTATCAACTTTGGAAAAATATTTATGATAAATATAGAAAAAAGAATAAACCAAATGACTTTAAGATATATTTACTGTTTTTATTTTTGTTACCCGTTTCATTATTTTCATTTTTTGCGTAGAAAAACGATTCCCCGCACTTGGATCAACATTGATACCAGATGAGTTAGCCATTAGCAGTAACTTAGTAAGCGCCATGCCGTAATAATTATAATGCCACCCAGGAAACTGCGTAGCTCATTATGTCCAGTAACTTCACTAACTACAGTGCCCTGGTAACCGGAGCATAGTAATGTCTAAAATTTAAATATTATGAAATTGAGCTGAACTAGAGTAGTTACAATTTCTTTTTGTCGGGCCTCTCGCAGACATTTCCTGGAAACTTGGTTCGGTCCGGTCGTTTCTGGCGGAGCCAAAAGAAGCCTCCAGTCAGGCCGAAAATTAATAAAATTGCGCTAAGGACGCCCCTGCGGAACACGAACCTCGGCTTAAGGCGTTGCTGAGGATAACAAGCTAGTTTTGGGGACAGCTGGATCGGTAAGAGCAGTTACTAATAGGTTGCCGCCCTATTAGAGGAAGATGGAATGTAGAGGCAGTAGACCGAATGCCGTGTGGTGCCGGTGCCGTGTCATAAAAGGTCACTATGGGATTAGCCGGAGGATGGGCAGCAGCATCCTTTGAGTAAATTTATAACTTAACTGCGATTGCCAACCCGTCTACCAAGTGTGGCGATTATGGCAAAACCCTCCATTGAGCACACAAAACAAACCCATACCGGTCGTTGTGGTAATCTTTGGGGAGGCTTCAGTCCACCAGTGGACGATTTTCAGCTGAAATTATGAGACCGAATGGAGAGTGGGTATACAGCAGAGGGGGGTTGCTTGTCACTCACAGTACGAGACGCAGCAACATTATGTTGCTACTTGTACTACTGCTTTTCAAGTAATCTGCTATAATTACAAGAAATAATATTAAATTAGGAAGAAATGGTATTCTTCTTAATTTGAAATTATTTCACCCACCATCATCACCCCACCGTAAAAGGCGACTGTGGGATTAGCGGGAGAATGGGCTGCAGCCTCCCTCGAGTACATTTATAACACAACTCCGATTGCCAACCCGTTTCCGGTCGATGGGGATGTGTTGTTGGGGAGGCTTCTGTCCAGCAGTGGAACTTTTTCGGCTGAAATGATGAGGACCGATTTACAGTCACCAGCATGTGCCTATAGGCGAGACACCAATGAGCGGCTCTAGTCATACGAGGGACCTGAAGCCCATATTCAGTTCCCAAGATGACCGCTACAGTGGTTTTAGCCGGTAGGAGTCTCGCATACCCCTTCGCCCTTCCCCGGGGCGAAGGAAGTTCATGAAGAATTTCCACTGGGCACCAATAAAAAAAAAAGGAGTCCCGCATGCCACTTCGCAGTTCCCCAATTAACACTCAATTAACAATTAACGTTCGAACTTTTAAATAATATATGTAATTATTAACTTGAATGTATGTGTGTTTTTAGGTAGAACTATGGACAAATACTGTAACTTTAAAAACTTCACATAGATAAAATTCATAAAAACATAAATCGCTTCGTTTTTGTACTTAAGAGACTTAGGCCGAAATTAATAGTCAGTCTAATCAAACTTCTTTAGATTTAAGATTTTGAACTTGATAAGTTAAGATCCCATTAAAAACAAAATAGGCAAATGCTCAACCCCTAATACAAAAATAATCCCAATACAAAGACAGCAAGCATTTTTTATTACCTACTTTATTGTTATTATTAAAATTACATCATTCATTTCGGCCGAATGAAATCTACTGCTGGACACAGGATCGGGGGGCCTTGCCATAATCGCCACGCTTGGCAGACGGGTTGGCGATCGCAGTTGAGTTGTTAATGTACTCGAAGGACGCTGCTGCCCATCTTCCGGTTAATCCCTTAGTCGACTTTTACGACACCCACAGGATGAAATGGGGTGGGTAGCATTCTGAGCCGGCACCACACGGTAATTGATGTGTGTGCCGGATGATCGGATTAATATTGAAATTACTCTGATTTTATTTATTCGTTTTACTGTATTACTCTATTCTGTAAATAGTTTACTAATTAATGCATCACAGTTGCACATCTCTATTATTCACAGATTAAACAGGTGATTCATTTAGAATATAGGACAGATAATTGAAGGAGGATGATCGGATTGCTTTTCTCGATCAATCTTACATTCATTGAGAATTAAAATATAACAGGATTTTATGCTATTAAAGGGTGGAAACGTTCCTGAACAATTTGAGCCACGGATCTTAGGCAAAACGATGGATACTTAATCTGCCGGGGGACTTGAACTCCCCCGGGTATCTCTTAACATTGAAGGGTTTATCAAGACTTCTTGACCTTGTTTGCTTTCTGTTTTATTAGCGAGAACTTTTAATTTATCATGTTCAAAATTTGAAGCTGTTTTTTTTTTTTTTTTTTTTTTTTTTTTTTTAATTTTTTAATTTTTTGTTTGTATCTAATTTAAAATATATTTTTAGTACTTATAAGATATGAGGAGATATTAGATCTCTCACAGACAAGCGGCACCAACGAGCACCAACAGAGTAACTGCACTGCAACTGTCGCACATTGTTCGAAAATCGCGTTTAATACTTTTAGGATTTTTGGAAAACCAAGTTCGTTTATATATCAATTTATAAATTTGTATTGTTAAAGGATATAAATATATTGGAAAATAAGTACGTAACATCCATTTAGCAGTTAAAACCACCGAGAAAACTAAATCTTTTTGTTTTGTATGGAAGCAAATAAAGCCTAAAGGGATCCATATTTCAGAACTCTGTGGAGCTGTAAAGCTGTGATTGATATGATGTTGTTGTCCTATCCTAGATGCACACAATGCACTAGGCAACTTCTAAAGTTCTAAAAATACGTCTCTCTATAGAGGCTGTTTTTAATTTTAGGAGGGTGCAAATTCACAATTACATTTGTAATGTATTTATTGACAGCATCTTACATGTATTTACTATATAGATTCTTTACTCTATTATTTCTTAAATTTAATCATGGAAAAAAATAAAGATCGTTTTCGTTACTTTATTGGAATGATATTGATAAAAAAAACGATTAATTAAAAAAGTAAATTTATACAATCAATATATAAAAAAAAACCACTTAAGATCTTCTCAAAAACGCAATGCAATTTAGTGACAACTAAAATCACAAATTTAAACATATAGGAATATAAATCGTGTAGAAAATCTGTCTTCACATAGTAAAATTAGTCGGATTCAGAATCGGAATCAGATTGACACATATTTCCCTGTACCTTACACCCACATGCAAAATAAAATAAATGCATCTCACATGTTTTTTTTACTTAATATGTCATTAAGAATTAGTCTAATCTCAACGAGATACGCCAAATTAAATTAAATAATAAATTTTAATGACATGTAATGATAAAGTGCTAATTACGCTTATTAACAAATCATTGGTACCCTTAACTATCACACTATTAACTTCTGTGAGTGGGGGTAGACCTTTTTAATACCGATCTATTGTCATCAAATGGAATCAAATCACTTAGTTAAAATCATATGACATGAGCCCTTGTTATAGACTAAACACTTAATACTGACCAGGGGGGTGAAACTCTCATACAAATAGTAAGTACGAAAAGTTGCATCGAGAGTGGCGCCATCTCCTGCCTACAGTCGGCACATTTCATATTAAGTTTTATTCAAAATATGACTAGATGGCAGTAGTACCTTACCGGAAGTACCCAAAATAAATTTATTTTATGTTATTTTTTGGTAATACGTTTTTAAATTACAATCTTTTTTTTGTGATATTAAATAAACACGATTTCGTTTATTTAATGTCGACAATAATAATAATAATAGTGTCTAATGGCGTAATAACGGGGAAACCCGCTCCGAGTCTTCGAGACGCGCGATGGTGAAACCGGTGCCGCACCTCTCTACACCCCTAGCCGCTTACACCGGTGTTGCTCCTTGTCGCCTGTAGTGGTGGCCATTTTGGGGGCCTATCTTGTGAGTGGCGAGTCACCGTCTGCCGCAGAATTTCACGATCAAAGTTGAAAGGCAGACGCCGTTGTTCCCGTATTTATTAAAAAAATAAAAAAATAAAAAAACCGGTTGGTGTCCCATTACATTTTAGATTAAAATTCTCTAAAGGGCCTCTGCGTGTTGGACCTATGTCCCCGCGTAAGCCTGTCAAAAGACCGGGTTCCCCCTTACAGGGGATATAAACCCGTGAAAAGAGAGACATGTAGATAATAATAACAATAATATGTTTATTATTAAAATATCATCACTTCACAAATTGTCAAAGAGAAAAGATACCTACCTACCTTTTACAAGTTTGTAAACTTAATTTAGCTGGTGTTTACGTGTTTGCCATGACCTAGTTTTGGTAAGCTTATGATTATTATACGAAAAGAATAATAAAGAAACATTGAAACGTTTCCCTTGTTTCTTTTTTGTAGAACTTTTCTAGTTCCGAGAAATTATTAGGTCGGTTTAAATTGTAAAACTTTTTCAATATATTATATTATGGTCTGCGGCGCAATTTAATCGATCTAGTGTTTTTTTCATACAATGAACAAATTTTACTAAAAATACTTCTGGAGAGGCACGCCACCAGCAGGATTGTTTCGGTACTAAATGAAAACGTAGCGCCATCTGGTAGTCAAGGTCGCATATTTGATTATTGTGGTCTTAGAGTTGCGCATCTATGTCAGTATTAAGTGTATAGTCTATGATACTGACTGAGCTCTTGTGTTATTTTTTTTCTGCTTTCGTGGCACACAACACACAAGTGTCCGTCGAAGCTGATGGATGATATAATTGGCGTTTCTATTTTCAAGTAACCGTTATTTTAGGATCTGAAAGGAGAAAAAAAGGTAATTTTTTCTTCTATCTTTAACTATTATTTGTATTATTCAGGTAAAACAAATATCCTGATTCATTTTACTGGTTTCGATAATGAATGAGGCGAATGTCATGGTTATGAAATGACGTACGTATTCTAAGGGAATATGTATATATATAATATCCCCCATGACCACTCATTGTAGTGATCATTGGGAGTCCCATGTTCAGCAGTGGACGTTTACGGGTTTGTGTGTAAATATAAGGTAAGGTAATAATCTTAATTTAATAATCCACGACATTTTGCATGGCGCTTTAGTAAATGCTAAAGATTTTATAACCACCCCAAAAAAACTGATGGTATAAATCTGTTTCTCTCTTTTGGGCGACAACGACGCTCGTTTCGTCTGACGTTGCAGAATACTTACAACGGTCAGCCGACCGTGTCTGCTACTCGCTTTATGTGGATAATATTACGTCTAATAGAACCAGTGAGCAATGTAATGATTAATTTATTAAAACTATGACAAAAAATGTACACCTGTTTTTTAAGGTACCTACGTTCTCTTCAGCTTTCACTAAGGTGCCATGTAAAATATCATAGATTATTAAAGTAAGACCTTATATATTGTTTTCATTGGCTTCAGTTCTATTTTTGCCTTCGGGAAATCCACTGCTCATCTGTGGGTTGTCCGGTTTAACAATGTAGTTCCACTCCATCTCCCCCCGTGGATGTCTTGAAAGGTGGGAAGTACCTAATTATTGTATACACAGGGTGGGCCATAAGGGTGTTGGCGGTTTCAATATTCAATTAAAAAAGAACTACGAAACATAACAAAAATATATTTGTATATTTAAAAAGTAGAAACATAGAAATTTTTAAGACCTAAAAATAATGTTGTCCAAATGACTTCCCTTCGGCTGCTTGGCACTCTTGGAACCGAAGTGGTTGCTGCTCATAATCCGACCAATTTAGAGCAGCTGAAGAGGAATATTATTCATGAAAGTAACAAAATACCGAGAACAACTTTTAACCGAGTTTTCCAAAATTTGCGACTTTGAATATTGAAACCGCCAACACCCTTATGGCCCATCCTGTATTATAGTATAGGTAAGGAAGCATCGCCGTCTGTGGAACAATAGCCGTTCTATGTGTAACATGCAGCTCTGTGTATAAGTTCGAATGTTGTTTTACACATATGTTATATTAAAAATTTTCTCTATTAGTTTTATGTATCTCTGTTTGTGGCAAATAAATGTAACTGTCTTTCTTTATCTTTCTTTCTACCCTCACCCGTCTGCCAAGCGTAGTCATATCAGCCGCAAGTCGTCCACTGCTGAACAAAGGCCTCCCCCTTAGATTTCCACAACGAGCGGTCACATGCCACTCTCGTCCAACGACTCCCAGCGACCTTGACCAGGTCGTCTCTCCACCTCGTAGGAGATCGTCCTACGCTGCGTTTTCCAAATTTCCACCAAAATGAAGAGACACAGCAGATAACCAGTTGTTAATAGGGAGGACTTTTTTAGCAGTAGACGTATTTTGGCTGATATGATGATCTCCTGCCTTAAAGAAGGTGGAAGGGCGTGGCGGGATCTATCGCTTAAAACCACCGTGGTGTTCTTTCGACATAAATTACTCCAAGGGTTACGGGATGCGCTTTTACCTCACGCTGCTTTAATACTTAAATTTCAATTAATAGTAAAGCCTACCACCAATTATATCATTGATATAATGATATAGTTAGTGGTAGGCCTCTTATAGCAAGAGACCAGGTAGATATCATCCCGGTGGTGACCGCTTTACAGTCACCCTCTCCGAGATGTGCCAATAGGCGTGGCACCAGTGGGCGGCTTTAGTGTGATCATACGAGGACCTGGAGCCTCCCTTAAGTGCCGAAGATGACCGCTCCAGTGGTTTAGCCGGTAGGAGTCCGGAATACCCCTTCGTCCTTCCTCGGGGCGAAGGAAGTTCATGAAGAATTTCCACTGGGCACCAATAAAAAAAATAAAAAAAATAAGGTATCACCCGGTTCCAGATATAAACTGCTTCGCCGCTAAGCAGTAGTGTTCAAACTTTAGACATTACTGTGCTCCAGTTAGAAGAGTACTGTAGCTAGTGACATTACTAGACATAAGAGACTAAATAACTTGTAAGTCTCGAAGTGACGAGTGCAGTTTGATGTCTCACAGGACTAGCCCTGGGTAGCATTCTAATTGTGATGGGTAGGCATGTCGCTTACCACCAGGCGAATGACTAGCTGGTATCGTAACCAAGTAGTACAAAAAAAATGGTTTTTCGCTCCTCGCAAGTTGACCAATTTATTTATTCAATCATTGGTCGACCTACTAGGCTTGGCTGTATTGCAATATTCCTCTAAAACTAATAGCCATTCGGTACCACTGTATGTGGATTTAGTGATAAAAATGCACATTTAGTAGGAATACAATCTTGGGAACAAAGATCGGAATTAATAAAAACCTAACAACTTATCGTAATACGTGACTCAAAGTTATTGTTCAACTAGATTTATTTTCTTTGCTTAGGAATTTATCTCTTATTTTGCTTTCGTATACAATGCCAAAGAATATTATATGATGAATCATTATACAAAAACTACGATAACATAATCAATAAAGATTAATCTTATCTGACAAACACCTAAAATACTTTTCAACACCGTTATTAGTTCATTACTACTGAAGTGCTGAAATATGGGATAAATATAACCTAACTTTTAACATTATAAAAATGTAAATATCGATCTACAATTAAAATAACATTGTGACAGTGAAAAGGTTAAACGAATAAATAAAAATGATAAGCAACTCTATAATAATGAAGATGAGGAAACATTTAGTTTTATTTACATTGTTTGCAATGAATTTGGTGGACCAGCCGGCGCCCGAAGTGAGGATTGAGCAAGGGATTCTAAGCGGTAAAGTTAGCGTAGATGGGTCTTTTTTGGAGTACGTCGGCATACCGTATGCTACTACAAACAGCGATGCAAGGTTTCAGGTATGTAGTATACACGTTATTATGAAATATTGTTCTAACATGCAGTTTTGCAGTTTCTTAGTAGATATTTGTTAGCGTGTAGGTATGATATGCAAAACTGATTCGGATTTCTTATACTACGATGCCCATTAAAAATAAAAATGTGAATCATAATCTCTTCAGGATACTCATAATTATAAATATATTCATGAAACCTAAACGGAAGGTTTTGGGTATGCGTATAGCATGTATCTTAGCTCATGTCCTAATATCGTATTATGATTTTACAGGCACCACTGCCTCCACCTAGGTGGGAGGGCGTCTTCAAAGCCGTCGATGAAATGTATCAGTGTCCACAAAGCACTCCCATTGGAGTAATCGGTACAGAAGACTGTTTAAAAATCAATGTTTACGTACCAGCCATGGCCAAAAGGCCTCTCCCCGTTATGGCCTATATTCACGGAGGCGCTTTTATTTTGGGAAGTGGAGGAAAAATGATAGTCGGGCCAGATTTTCTTGTTAAGCAAGATGTTATATTAGTCTCATTTAATTACAGACTCGGAACACTCGGTTTTCTATGTTTAGGCATCAAAGAAGCTCCTGGTAATGCTGGTTTGAAGGATCAGGTGGCTGCTTTGAGGTGGATAAATAGAAACATAGCAGCATTTGGAGGCGATCCAGATAATGTGACTATATTTGGAACCAGTGCGGGAGGAACATCAGTATCTTTGCTTGTTGCCAGTGAAGCTACGAATGGCCTGTTTAAGCGGGCTATTATACATAGCGGGTCATCTTTAGCAACTTGGGCAATAAATTATGATCCAATATTAGTTGCAAGTAAAATCGCTAACATCATTGGCTATGATACAAAAAACCCAAAGGAACTTTATGACCTATTTTCCAAAATGCCATACAAGGATTTGGTACTAATAACAGCACATATTCCTGTTGCCCGGTTGTTGAACATACACCTATTACATTTGCCGTGCGTTGAGAAAAATATTTCAGGCGTAGAATCGGTCCTCAGTAATTTGCCATATAATTTGTTGACTAATAAACCTAAAAATATATCATTGATGTACTCATCTACCAATAAGGAAGGGTTGTTTTTTGTACAAGAAGAGACAGAAGAATCGCTCGAGATTAACAACAAACGTAATCTATTTGGTAATGATTTAGCATTCAAATCTAAAAAAGAAGAAATGCAGATAGCCCAAAAAGTAAAAGAATATTATTTTGGAAAGGAAGATATTAGTAAGAAGACTCTTTCGAATTTAACAGAATTGTATTCGCATTTATATTTTGAAATGCCTGCAATACTAGAAGCAGAAATTATGGCTCGTAATGTTGACGCTCCTGTGTATAATTATTATTTTACATATTCTGGTGGAAGAAATTTAGTTAAACATACAACTGGTTTTCA
Source organism: Diloba caeruleocephala (assembly GCA_947459985.1). Classification (NCBI taxonomy): domain Eukaryota; kingdom Metazoa; phylum Arthropoda; class Insecta; order Lepidoptera; family Noctuidae; genus Diloba; species Diloba caeruleocephala. Next base: position 29,995,715 of record OX381610.1, read on the forward strand.
AAATGAAACTGGAGCATGCCATGGTGATGATCTTTTGTATATATTCAAAGGAATAGTATGGCCTTATAGGATAAGTGAAAAGGATAAAAAAATGATTGACTGGATAACAAAAATGTTGACAAATTTTGCTAAATATGGGTAAGCAGAGTAGTTTATAGATAATACTTTTATGCCGTTATATTATGAAGGTTAAAATGACATTGGTTTTTTTGTGTTAAAAGTGAAATTTTATCAATGAAATGATTTTGGAAACCTCACATTATTTTCATGACAAGGAACCATGATATTTTAAATTATAATAAAGCACACACTTAAGTGTTTGGGAAACTTCGCAACGTCAACAAGACGCAAGCAAGTCTTTAACCAGTGTGTGTTACCAGTGATGACATATGGAACAGAGACGTGGTCACTCACAATAGGCCTCATAAGAAAGCTCAAGATCACTCAGCGAGCTATGGAAAGAGCTATGCTTGGTATTTCTAAACGAGATCGAATCAGAAATGATCCGTAGAAGAACTAAAGTTGTCGACATAGCTGAAAGGATTCGTAAACTGAAGTGGCAATGGGCGGGGCACATTGCTCGTAGAACTGATGGCCGTTGGGGCACAAAGATTCTCGAATGGAGACCGCGCACCGGAAAACGCAGCGTGGGACGACCTCCAACGAGGTGGACAGACGACCTGGTGAAGGTCGCTGGGAGTCATTGGATGAGAGCGGCATGTGACCGCTCGTTGTGGAAATCTAAGGGGGAGGCCTTTGTTCAGCAGTGGACATCCTGTGGCTGATACGATGACTTCTAAAGAGATTAGATTTTTGGATTTCCTTACGTTTAGAATACTTTGCAGCGCTCGTAGTCGCATGATGACTAAGATGACAGGAATCATTACAAAACAATGCAATGTGTTCGATGTTTTGAAAAAACAAAATAAGATACGCGATGTAATCCGTTTAAAAGTTTACTATATCAAGTAGAACATCATCATATATCATATCGGCCATTTATATATGTACTGTTGAACAAAGGCCTCCCCCATAGATTTTTACAACTGTGTCATAATTATGGGGGTTTTTTGCCAATACTCACCACACTTGGCAGGCGGGTTGGTGAGCGCAGAATGGCTGCTGTTTCACAGAAGGGACGCTGCTGCCCATCCCTCTGGTTTAGATTCCCTTTGTCGCCTTTTACGACATCCACAGGAAGAGATAGAGTGGTGATATATTCTTATCCGGACACCACACGGATCCCGGACACCACACGGATAGTAGAACATATAGCAGTGTTAATCTCCGTAATCATTATATATTTTGGCTGACCAAAATACGTCCACTATATAAATGAATAAAGGCCTACCCGAAACCAAACGCCTTGTGTCATTTTGGCGGGAATTTGCCAGTACTCACCGTGCTTGGCAGACGAGTTGGTGAGCGTAGAATGGCTACTGATCCACAGAAGGGACGCTGCTGCCCATCCCTCTAGTTTGGAGTCCTTTAGTCGCCTTTTACGACATCCACGGTACGGGTGGAGTGGTGCTATATTCTTAATCCGCACACGGAATATTTGTGTATCAAATATCCCGATATACCCGATATACCGATATACCCGTATGGTGAATGAATCTATACAAATAAATAAAATTGAAGTGTCTGTTTGTAATGTCAAAATAACAGCTTTTTACTAAATACATATGAAAGTATATACGACACCTAGAACAAAAAAACAATTTTTAAATTTTTTGTCTGTCTGTCTGTCTGTTTGTTCCGGGTAATCTCCGAAACGGCTGGACCGATTTTGACGGGACTTTCACTGTCAGACAGCTGATGTTATAAGGAATAACTTAGGCTACTTTTATTTTAGAAAAGTAATTAGGGTTCCGCGCAAAAAAAATAAAACCCTTGAAATCCAATATATATATTCTATGTCAAGTGTCTATGTCGAAGTACAAATTAAATTTCTTTTAAATTAAATGCGGGTGAAACCGCGGGTCCCAGGTAGTGTGAATATATAATCAGACACACAGAATAAGAAGACGAATAAACACTCACACCAGCCTTTAAACACCTACTGCGCCTCGTTGACAGTTCTCTATCCCTATCTGTCAAAGTCAAAGTCAAAATCTTTTATTCAAAATAGACTATAAAATAGTTCTTTTTGAACGTCAACATAAGACAGCACCCATATAAGCCCACCGTTTACCGCTTCCTAGTGTTCAAGCTGGGGAGAAGAAACGGCGCAACAAACTGCCCAGCAACACGTTAGTCTGTCATGCACATATACATTATCTTATTTTAAATGATTCACATTTATAAATCCATGAGGAGATTATGCCATAACACTCACGATCGATTACTATTATATTAGTATCCATTTTTTTAACTAGATCTAGGGAAAATACTATATTTTTGTTTCATTGCAGAGATCCTACACCATACACGGAAAAAGATTTGCCAGTTAGATGGGTTCCCCACAGTAAAGATAAATTAAACTTTTTGACCGTCGGTGATGACCTGAAGATGGTAGAAGTACCTAATCCAGATGCATATAATTTTTGGAAAGACATTTACAACAAATATCGAAGGATGACAGTTGAATAGAAAGAGACGAATGGAGACAAACTGGAAAACTATACAACATTTGACGGACCCATTAAAGAGCTCATGTTTTAATATGGTGGATAATAAATGGTTTCAGTAATTCGTATGATAAAGTTCATTCATAAAAAAAGACAATCATTATTACGGCCGAATAAAGTCCACTGCTGGACACAGGCCTCCCCCACACACCACAATGACCGATATGGGTGTGTTGTGTGCTCATTGGGGAGTTTTGCCATAATCGCCACGCTTGGCAGGTGGGTTGGCGATCGCAGTTGAGTTGTTAATGTACTCGAGGGACGCTGCTGCCCATCCTCCGGCTAATTCCATAGTCGCCTTTTTACGACACCCAAGGGATGAGATGTGTTGGTGCTATTCGTAGCCGGCAGCACACCAAAGTCAATATTGCTTTTTATATCTAAATATAATAGATTTTTTTTTCTTTGTTGTTCTTTTTCACACATATATCTTAAACTGGTAAAACAGTGATTCAATAAAACAGTCTTGAAAAGCATAAGTGTAGCAATTCTTATTCAGCGGAGCTCTACCACAGAATATTCATAGTCTTCGTGTTCAAATAGTGCCAAAACTTGAGTTTAAATTTTTATATAATATGATTTATTGTACACACGGGTATAAAGAAAAATTGGGATTGGTTCAAGCGAGGGGAAGAATAAGTAAAATGTAGGTATTTCTTTCAGCAAAAAATAGTAATCAAGTATCTTGATATAGTCAAGACTAGTTCATGAAGATATCACAAATTACTAAGATAAACAGAGACACGAGATAAATTTGATTATCAAGTCATCATTTCATCATTTCGGCCGAATAAAGTCCACTCCTGGACACAGGCCTCCCTCAAAGATCACAACAACGACCAACATCGGTACGCTGTGTGCTCACTGGGGGGCTTTGCCATAATCACCACGCTTGGCAGGCGGGTTGGCGATCGCAGTTTTGACTTGATAATGTATTCGAAGGACGCTGCTGCCCATCCTCCGGCTAATCCCTTAGTCGCCTTTTACGACATCCACGGGATGAGATGGGTTGGTGCTATTCGTGGCCGGCACCACACGGCAAAGTATCATGCACTATTACTTAGTGATCATAAAACTACATTCTAGACGTTATATATTTATTTTGAGTATCTAAATATATAAAAATGAATGTTTGTGTGTATGTCCTTTATAGAATCGTAAACTATGCAATTGATCATGTCATAATCTTCAGCAAAGTGTTGTGCATGAGCCCACAAAGGTTTCTGAGTTGGTACGACCAATCTTTGACAGATGGCGCCACTATCATTCCAATGAATTTCATTTCTATATATATATAATTAAACGGCGGGTGAACGGGTCCCAGCTCGTATCTTATATTTACTTACGTAGTACGTACTTGATATAACGGGTACGGAGGTAGTAGAGATAAGTGATCTTTCCCGCTTGAAGTCTATAATTTGTACAACAAAAGCTAGCCGGATCCCAGTTCTGAACTACAATGTGTGTTATGAATATTATACGAGGGGACTGCGTCTGCGACACTTGTTTCCTATCTCTCTAAAACATATGCTAGTAAAAACTTTTGATCATAATATACTTGAGGATAGTAATGAAACAAGAATGAAGAACAACTTATTATCGCGTCAAATCGACGCATAAAAAGCATTGAAATTCGACATAATGTATGTCTTACTAAACTCTTAAAATCTACATACTAAAACTATGAATATAATAACTAAACGTTTTCATTAAATCATTAATTTATATAATGGTAATGGTGGCTTATAGTTTTTCCCTGCTACCTGCTTCGCCTTGTCGTCACCAGTTGCCGTAAAGTGAAAATGTATTCTGTTGTTTCCTACTCCACCTTGCGGTATCAAGACAATATTCATTTCCCTAAGACACACTGAGCTTCTTTGATAGGTATTTTTTGTCACTATTGAAAATCCTGGCTTACAGGAGTTAGAGGTTTGTGGTGGGCTAGTCCCAGATCAGCTCAGAACGGCTCAGAATACCACCACCCCATCTCCTTCCGTGGGTGCCGTAAAAGTCGACTAAGGGATTCGCCGGAGGATGGACAGTAGCGTTCTTCGAGTTCATTAATACTAAACTGCAATCGCCAACCCGTGTGCCAAGCGTGGCGATTATGGCAAATCCCCCTAATGAGCCCACAACACACCCATATCGGTCGTTGTGGTGATCTTTGGGGAGGCCTATGTCCAGCAGTGGACTTCATTCGGCCGAAATTATTTTATTATTATAACACTTATTTAGAATTCAGTGAAATATGCGGATTATATTATATGAATATTGCGGTCTCTATTCCAAAACCCTTTTGCCCCAACGGACATCAGTTCTACGAGCAATGTTCCCCGTCCATTGCCACTTCAGTTTACTAATCCTTTCAGCTATGTCGACAACTTTAGTTCTTCTACAGATCTCCTCATTTCTGATTCGATCTCGTAGAGAAACATCAAGCATAGCTCTCTCCATAGCTCGCTGAGTGACCTTGAGCTTTCTTATGAGGTCATCACTGGTAACACACACTGGTTAAAGACTTTCGTCTTGAGCCATTGCGGTATTGTTGACGAAAAAACCTATGTATAATCATTTTAGTGTTTTATTATAATGTAGAACAAAATAAAATCTATTATGCAATGCGTCAATTCACCACAATTGTACCATGGATTACGTTTGTTGTAGCGAGATTATGAAATCCTACATTTATTGTGATCGCAGCAGGACCTCTCTAATAGTGCCTTAACAAAACCCCTTGTGGTCTACAATTACACTGCAATTAACGTTCGCCGTCTAATATTTTCATTAGATACCCAAAAAATAGGTCCCAGCGCACACGCTACGAATTTTAACAAGACATTACCGTGCCTTTATCTAGCTATGTTTTCATTACGCTTTCCCTCCGTAGGTACAATTGCAAAATTTTATAAGTATTTAAGCAATAAAATTAAATTTACGACGCTCCTTAACAACGCCTGTGCGCTTAAAAAGATAACCCCGGGACGAGTAAAGGCGTTATTTATCGCAACTTCGGACTTTCTATTCATAATGTTGCGGTTTAATATTTATATTTCTGGCGCTTATTAAAATTTTATTTGTTTTAACTTTATAATTAGTTCGAGAAAGATTGGGTGCAGGCGCTTATGCTTTGGGGACAGTTAGTGTTTTCTTTGTCTATGCATTTTACCTGTCGCATGGTACACGAATAGTTCTTGATCATAATGCAGGAGAGAATGTTTTACTTAAACTATAACGTGTACTGAAAAACCCCGTGCCTGCTTACCAAACAAAATGTATCGTCCCATATGCAATGATATTATACCATAGATGTGTCACGTCCATATTAAATGGCGCGCAAAAGTCTGTCTCATTGTATGTAGGTATAAAGCTATAAAATTATACACCTATGCTGTAAGAAAAAAGATACAAACAGTAACTGTAAAATATGTTATAACTCAATGACATTTTTTCGATACAGTCCCGTTAGAAAAGAACATTTTGTTTGTGTAAAATTTCCTCCATTATTATAGGAATACAAATACGGATTTTCGAAAATCGAATCAGAATGATAGTTGTAGTCGCAACGTTTCTATCTTGTATGTACAATAATTCGGGCTGCATTTACCATTCATTGCGCTTTAGATAAAACACGCAGACAAATTTATTTTTCCATGTAAAATGTCCGTTCAACACGCTGAATCGACAATCTAAACTATGCCTTCCGTTCTGGTTTAGAAAGGTTAAAATTCATCGAAATATTGATATGAAAAAGATTGCAAGACAATTTCTCGATTTTAAAAAACAAGCAGATGAGCGGCTTGTTTTTTACCTTGATGGTGGTGTTGTTTTGTAATATCGAGAAAATGCTGTTATAATTACGAAATATTGGTTTCCACTTCATTAAGTAGTCTGATGAGAAAATGCCGCGACTTTACTTCCATAGTGGTATCGATTATAGAATAAACACATTCCTTAGCAGGACAGATTTAAAATGAATGATGACAAACTAAGTCACCATTAAAATTTCTGGCTATTGACTATTGAGGCTTAATGCATGACAATTAATAGTATATGGAATCCACTATTGGTCCATTTTTTATTTACTGACAATTCAGTGTATAGCAATCAATATTATTTGACGGCACGGTTGGTGCAGTGGCTGACACAGTTGGATGCTGCGCTCCGGGTCGCGGGTTCGATTCCCGCACGGAACAAATATTTGTATGATCTGCAGGTAGTTGTTCCGGGTCTGGGTGTATTTATTGTGTGTGGAATTTATGTCTGTAAACGCACCCACGACACAGGAGAAATCCTAGTGTGGGGCAATGTTTAAAAAAAAAAAAAAAAAAAAAAAAAAAAAATCATCTATATGTGGAATGTACCTTATAAGATTCATGAAAGTAAACCACAAGGAATATTTTACCGTCATCATTATCTTCATCATCTCAGCCAAAAGACGTCCACTGGTCCTATACATAGGCCTTCACCAAAGATCGCTACAACGACCGGCTCTGCGCTACTCTGATGCAGCGGATTCCTGCAACCTTCACCAAGTCGTCAGTCCATCTCATGGGTGGCCTTTTCTCGCTGCATCTTCCAGTACGCGGTCGCCGCTTGAGAAATTTTCGGCCTCTGTGGCCGTCCATGCTACGAGCAATGTGCCCCGCCTTTTTTTTATTGGTGCCCAGTGGAAATTCTTCATGAACTTCCTTCGTCCCGGGTAAAAGCGAAGGGGGTATGCCGGACTCCTACTGGCTAAAACCAATGGAGCGGTCATCTTCGGCACCTAAAGGGGGCCCCAGGTCCTCGTATGATTACACTAGAGCCGCCCACTGGAGCCACGCCTAAATGCACATCTCGGAGATGGTGTCTGTAAAGCGATCCCCCACCCCAGGGGGATTGTTAAAGATCCCCCGGCGCGTGACCACCTGCGCGCCACCGTCTACTCGTGGGTCGCTCGGTGTGGGCACGCAGATTCCCCAATCTACGCACCCGCGAACCCAGAGGTCCCAACGCATTATAGCAACGGCAGGGAGTTTCAGGCGTATGGGAATCAGGTATCAGGGCGGTTGTTACCCCGGCGCCGTCTCCACCTTCTCCGCCTAATGCATCTTAAACATAATTATTTTGATGTAAAACATGACCAAGCAGTAAATGGCCGACTGGATTATTTTGGTTTCAGAGCCAACGTGTGTACTCTCTCATTACAGTGGGCAGAATATTTCGTAAAATCTATCGTAGGTAGATATGCATCCACGTGCGAGATAAATATATAAATACACGAACCAGCAAAAAATCTCTCGTAAATAATATAATGGAAATATATAATAATAAGCGATTAAAACACGATTAAAACTTTGCCGTGTGGTGCCGGCTCAGAATACCACCACCCCATCTCCTCCCGTGGGTGTCGTAAAAGTCGACTAAGGGATTACCCGGAGGATGGCAGCAGCGTCCTTTGATTACATTAACAACTCAACTGCGATCGCCAACCCGTTTGCCAAGCGTGGCGATTATGGCAAAACCCCCCAATGAGCCCACAACACACCCATATTGATCGTTGTGGTGACCTTTGGGGGAGGCCTGTGTCCAGCAGTGGACTTCATTCGGCCGAAATGATGATGATGATGATTAAAACACACAGCGGCTGCGGAAGCGGTAACAACATAACTAGTTATAATACTTGTAGAAGAAAATTAAATGCTTACTTAGGTTGTCCAGTAGCATGCATCCTTAGGTATTATATATATAATAAAGTTTTATCTTATCTTATCTTATTATATTCGGTACCCAGAACAAAATTGAAATTGCACAATTCCAATTAGTTGATCTTATAGAAAAGAACCGGCAAGAAACTCCATGGATACTCTTTTTAAATGCTCGAGGTTACAATATTGAACTAGATATTAAGAACATATAACGGTGTTTAAAACTTTATCAATTTTTTGGTGAAACATAAATATACTACACTATTGTACTACAGTACAAATAGCACTTTAGATATATTTGGTTACTAGGGAAGCCAATGAAGAAAAGAGCTAACGCCATGTCCCATCGTCAACATAGTCTTTGATCTTATAGTAGGCTTTTTTCACGAGAATTGTTTTAACGTGTGCTTTCTACTTCTTCTGTGAGAGCAGTAATTGCTTTAGGTATCTTGTTGTAAAATCGAATACAGTTTCCTGAGAATGATTTATTGGTTCTTGACAATCTAAATTTAGGGACAACAATTTCATGTTTGTTTCTAGTATTTATACAATGAATGTCGCTCTTTACATTAAACATCAACAAGTGTAAAGGGTTGACACTATTAGTATATGAATATTTTTATTAATTCTATTTAAGTAATTCGTAAGGACACATATCATAGATGGCGCGAATGGCTCTCTTCTATACAAATAAATAAAATTGAAGTGTCTGTTTGTAATGTCAAAATAACAGCTTTTTTCTGAATGCATATGAAAGTATATACAGTACTTACAACAAAATAACATTTTTGTTTTTTTTTGTCTGTCTGTTTGTTCCGGGTAATCTCCGAAACGGCTGGACCGATTTTGACGGGATTTTGACTGTCAGATAGCTGATGTTATAAGGAATAACTTAGGCTACTTTTATTTTAGAAAAATAATTAGGGTTCCGCGCTTAAAATATAAAACCCTTGAAATCCACTACATATATTCTATATCAAGTGTCTATGTCGAAGTACTCTAAATTTCTTTTAAATTAAACGAGGGTGAAACCGCGGGTCCCAGCTAGTCTGTAATATAAATATGGAATTTACATTAGCCACCACTCCCTATAACAGAGTGCCATATGACAATGCCGTGTGGTGCCGGCTCAGAATACCACCGCCCCATCTCCTCCCGTGGGTGTCGTAAAGTCCACTAAGGGATTAGCCGGAAGATGGGCAGCAGCGTCCTTCGAGTACATTAACAACTCAACTGCGATCGCCAACCCTTCTGCCAAGCGTGGCGATGATGGCAAATTTCACCAATGAGCCCACAACACACCCATATTGGTCATTGTGGTGATCTTTGGGCAGGCCTGTGTCCAGCAGTGGACTTCATTCGGCCGAAATGATGATATGACAATGCAATGTTCTACATTTATGTAAATTAAAATCTTGTAAATATTTACCTAGCGGGAGTTTGATTGCTCATAAATTTAATATCTAAAAATAAAATTAAAATGAATGTTTCCCTAGCCGGAGTTTGATTGCTCATAAATAAAATCTAAAAATCTAGATATTTTAATTTATAACAATTATAAATCTAAAACTCAAGAACTACTAAAATAAATAAGCGCAACAAACTTCCATCTGTATTCATTATCTAAGTATATTGTCTATACATTCGTGATAACGTTCTCTTGCTGCCCTTCGCCGTCCGGAGTCGGCTTTACAATTTTGTACCTCTAAACAAAGGCCATATTGCCAACCCTCATTTAAATTATTGGTTCGTATTTTGTCCTGAATTTGGACCTTGACTTGATTTTAGTTGTTAAATATGGAAAGATCTGAGATGATGCTAATTTTGGAATAGAAGACTGTGTTAGTTTTGTGTTCATGTTTTTTTGTAATCTAAATATGTAAAAATATATACAATAGTAATAACTACCAGGGGTTCTGTAGTAATCACCAATTGTTTAGTCAAAAATCGTTCTTGCGTTTGACCATTAGCTTACCTGCGGTCAACGATGGTGCAAGCTTGCTTGATAAAGTTGTTCACTTCCGACTTGTATATACCCAGGTCATAACGGTCGGAAAATACAGAGGGACACACATGTAAGGAATTCCACTCCTTAGCAATATGCATGAAAAACATGGAAATACAACGCTTCATGCTTATGAGTCTAACATTCATCATATAACGGTGGTGTGATGCCATTCGTCTGATTTTCCGATGTTGTAATGGGTTTGGGGGAAAATCAATGATCTACAACGCTGCATTTGTTTTCAAGGCTCTGAAGCCTTGCTTCGAACTGTGTATCTTTATTAATAAGCTTCTTAGCGCGTGTCTTAATTAGCTCAAGCGCTACAACCACCAAATGCCACCTGGTATTTAGCGGTATAATCTAAAAAATGAAAGCAATATATCCCACACAGTCAACTTAGTATACGTTTAGCAACTATTCCGGTATGAAATACTGTCTCACCTTCGATAAGATTCCAGAATACAAGATGGAAGAAACTTTTATTTTATTTCTATTCTTTACTGGGTTTCCTCTGGATTTTAAATCGATGGATGAGGTTTACGATAGAACTATCGCACCCAAACCATGCCTATTCATTCTTACATTAAAGGTTATCGGGTTAAAGATAGCAGGGAAAACAGCCGCTGGCAAGGAGTTCCACTCCTTATCTGTGCGCATAAAGAAGGTTGAAAAGAACTGCTGAGTACAAAATATCGGGATATAACCATAATAAGTGCGGAAGGCAACTTGCAGGTGTCTAGAAGTCCGATGGTAGAAAGAAGTTGGTTGTATCAGTTTGTGTAGCCTGTAGAAGTCTGACAGACAAGCAATGTTTCGCCGAAGTGCTAGGCTGTGAAGCTTGGCCACCAGTGCCTCGTCACCTATGAGTCGATCAGCTCTACATTCTACCTAATCGAGTGCAGCAAGCTGGTATGAGTATTGTGCTCATATATATACTCGACAGCTTTCACGAAGTTTAATGGATTATTCAACACTGAAGCATGCGTACGTAAGTCAGCTTATGTACAACGTTAAATTGTTTCATTATTGAGTAAACGATAGATAAAATAAATCAAAAATACGTTAAGAAACTTAAGACTTCGTTTCTATTTCTTTTTCGTTTCAGTTGGAAGTTTATTTGATTTTTGCGATTTGATCAAGATGTTGTAAATTGTTTGATAAAATTTCGCGCATGTTGTTTTGGGTGTCTTTTTATAATTGTCGCTCTCTGCTATCTTTGGATTTTGGTCATGTATTATATCTACTGTGATCCCGATCTAATAATTGAGCAAGCTCGTACCATTGGTGCCTATAATTTCAATTTATGTTCTACTATAAGTTACACACTTAAGATCGTAATATTTTTCCCGCACCGAAATAGCAATCCAAAAAAATCCGTTATTCATCTGTAAATTCATTTGTCGAAGTTTTTCAAACTCATTACGAGTCGTCTTTACTTCGTGAATTTATTCGGCATCAATCAAAACCGCGACAGATGCAAACCGACTAAGCGTTTCATTAGCAAATCCATATTTTTCCATCCCAGCTTTTCCCAGGTGTTCGTAGATCCACGTAATCAAACTGCTGATGAGAAATGGCCACAGTCTCGAACGTAACTGAATTCGATCGGAAATTGCTATTAGATGTTTAAGTAGCTGCGATTGATCATGATATTTTACTATCTTAATTTTCTTTGTGAAGTTGTGTCTCATTATTGTATTAGAAAAGAAAGAAGAAATAATTATTATTTATTTCTTCGCTCCATTTAACGCACTACATAAGACTATTAAAATCATCACAAGGAATGAGATATGTTTAAAACTAAACGTAAGCCAAACTTTACTACTACCTTATATATATATATATATATAATTGGAGATATATAGAGAATAGATAGTTGTGCGTCTTTTGTGCTCAGATGCGGGCAATTGTTTAGCATATTGCTGTGACATCGGATAGACCTAATACCAGTAGCGCTGGTTTTCAATAACCTCAGGTGACCTCTATACTAACTACAAAAATACGGATGAGTGCAATGGTATTAGGACAATTACATATTTTATGATCAATACTTTTTTCATTTCGCAACGGCTACTGAGTTTCAACCGACTGTTCGTTCTTTTATTTATTTTATCAAAATACTGTTCTAGCCGTGCCTTTCACAGCTGCATCATTTAATAAACATTAGTCAACTTTTCTGACATAAATTCGAGATTATAATGCAAATTATTTGTGGTATAATTAGGCAGCTCGCTACTAGTCTAATGACGTGTATTCCGAGTGCTCTCCTCAACGAAGCCCTGGCTTATGCAAATTATATTGTCATCTTCAAGAATAGGCATTAAGCCGTGATGTCTACCTTTCGTGCTCCAAGTTACGGAAGATCAGCGTTTTGGGCAGTCGTTATCTCACCATGGGATAAGGTAATCCTAGAGGGCAGATTAAATCAGCTGCTCGATATCTTCTTCCCTTTTGATATAAAAAAGTACATCATAAGAAGATCTATTAAGAAGCTTAAAGAAGGCAGGGCAGCTTGTGGTGAGCTGAATGTGAGTGGTGACACTGCGTACTCGAATGCTCTACTCTAAACTCTCTGGTTGGTCAGGGCCTCGTCTCCGACGCGTTTCATCGCGTCCGCTCGCTGTCGGAACAGACAGGGACACTGGGTGGGGTGGCGTTGGCTGTTAATCTTGACATAGTCAACACCTTTAACTCTATCCCGTGGGGTGAAATTAGAGGGGCACTAGTCCACTATCAGTGACCCCCATCTGCAGGGTATCATTGGGGCATATCTGCGCGACAGGCATGTTCGCTACGTGGGCAGGGACAGTAGCGTAAAGCGGAGAGAGATCACGTGCGGGGTTCCACAGGGGTCAGTTCTTGGTCACCTCTTATGGAACCTCGCTTACGATGCGGTCCTGCGTGTCGTTCTCCCCGCTGGCGTCAGCTTAGTCTGCTACGCTGATGACACTCTTGTTTAGGCCAGCGGGGAGGCCGTCGAAGGAACCATCCTGCTTGCCGACCAAGCGGTGACAAATGTCGTGGCCGAAATCCACGCTCTGGGTTTGCGTATAGCGCCTCACAAAACCGAGGCGCTATGGTTCCACAAAGTGCCGCGGAGCAGGGAGCCCCCCAGTTCATGGATACGCGTTGATGACGCGCAAAGCAGGGTGGGCCGGTACATGAAGTACCCGGGGCTCACCCTGGACAGTCGTTAGGGCTTCGAGGAGCACTTCGAGCGTCTTGTCCCCCGGGTCAAAAGGATAGTGGGTGCCTTGCACCGGCTGCGACCGAATCTCGGGGAACCGAGGGAAGAAGTTCGCCGCCTCTACGCGGGAGTCGTGCGGTCCGTGGCCCTTCTACGGTGCAGAACCAGGCCCACGGTCTGAAGCGTTGAGCGGCTATACGGATCGCACGAGTATACCGAATGGTGTCCTTTGAGGCGGCAACTCTGTTGGCGCGCTTTCCGCCATTTGATATCAAGGCGGAGATGGATTCGTAGGTGTATCACCAAATACGCTTCCTCCGCCAGAGCGGTGAAGGCGTGCCTTCAGGGGCGTTCGAAATTTTGAGGCGGTAGACTCGGCGGCGTACACTCGAGCTATGGCGCGAGCGGCTCATGCTGCCACAGTACGTGCAAAAGCGCGTCGTCGAGGCTGTCTTGCCGCTCTTCGGACCCTGGTTCCAAAGGAGCGAGCGCGTCACATTCCGCCTGAGACGATCAGGATACCGCACAGCACACGCACGGAGAGTGCCCTGCGTGGACTGCCGAGCGGTGGATCCTGGTCGATCGGATCGGGCAAGATCTCTCTTTGCCAGCAGCTATGCTGGCAGAGCATAAAAATTGGAGTGCTGTGGTCTCCTTGTGTGAGAGCGTAATGCTCCAGAAGGAGGTTGCAGAGCGGGATCGAGAGAGGGCCGATCCCACACAGAGGAGGAGGACACGGAGCCGGGCTAACAACCGCCACGGTGCCCGTGTCCAACACGCCCCTGTCGTGTTATATGGCAGGGGGCCTTGGGGGGGGGTTATTAAGAAATCTGCGTGCTCATACCGAGCGACCCCCGGGAAGACAGCGGTGTGCATGTGGGCACGTACCGCTGTGTAGGGAGCACAGTGCATAGTGAAGCTTCGGGGGAATCCTTTACACTTCCCTCGAGAGATCCCTAGGGGGGTGGCCTCTTTACAGTCGCCTTCCCTCCGCTAGGCGCGGATGACCGCCTTACAGTCATCCCCTCTGAGACGTGCCTACAGGCGTGGCACCAATGGGTGGCTCTAGATGGAGATCTTTCGAGTTCCTGGAGCCTCCCTTCGGTGCCGACGATGATCACTCCGGTGCCGACGATGATCACTCCGGTGGTTGTAGCCGGTAGGAAACCGGCATGCCCCATCGCCTTTTCCCGGGTCGAAGGAAGTACATGAGGCATTTCCACCGGAACAATAAAAAAAAGGGCCTTGTATCCGGCTTACCTTTTTTGGTCGGTTGGAGTGGAACCCAGTGAGTGCCCACAGGATTTTCAACTCTGGCTCGTCTGGATGATCAGAGGGGGTCACCAGAGCTACATACTCGGGAGTAGAAGTGTCTAATGACGTAATAACGGGTAAACCCGCTCCGAGTATTGGAGACGCGCGATGGTGAAACCGGTGCCCACCTCTCGATACCCCGAACCGCTCACACCGACGTTGTTCCCTGTCGCCTGTAGTGGTGGCCATTTAGAGGGCCCATTTTGTAAGTGGCAAGTCACCGCGACCCGGAGCGCAGCAGTTGACTGTATCAGCCACTGTACTAACCGCACCGTCGTGGTAGCTCTCTTATTGCAAAAAGTCAGCTGCTGAAGACCTCAAGTCCCCCTTAGGTGCCAAAGATGACCGCCCCAGTGGATTTAGCCAGTTGGAATCCGGCAAGCCCCTCCATCTTTCCCCGTGGCGGAGGAAGTTCCTGAAGAATTTCCACTGGGCACCAATAAAAAAAAGTATAAAAATATAAATATTGCGGATCTACATTGCCGAGACACTTTGTTTACTTCACAACAGATATGTGAACTCTTATCCAGTGTACCAGCATCGGATAGTTCCATCTATCAGATAATGTACTCAAAACGCTATTGAAGCTATTTGTTACCCTTCGGAGGATGGCGGTACAACGTTTTCGGATGATGGCGTTAAAACCATCAACCCTTGGCTCTTAAACACCCCAGAGGCACTCCAAAAATACGGCAATGACCAATCTATACAAATAAATAAAATTGAAGTGTCTGTTTGTAATGTCAAAATAACTGCTTTTTATTTCATGCATATAACAGTATATAGGGTACTTATAACAAAATAACAATTTTAAATCTCATTGTCTGCTTGTCTGTATTTCTGTCTGTTTGTTCCGGCTAATCTCAGAAATGGCTGGACCGATTTTGACGGGACTTTCACTTGCAGATAGCTGATGTTATAAGCAATAACTTAGGCTACTTTTATTTTAGGACATAATAAATAGGGTTTCTTGAAAAGAAATTAAAACTCATGAAATCCAATATATATACTAATTATATAATTATTAAATAATGTCTGAAGTTTAAACACTACTGCTTGGTGGCCAATATACGACTTCGACGATATGGTTGGTGCAGTGGTTGATACAATTGACTGCTGCGCTCCGGGTCGCGGGTTCGATTCCCGCACGGAACAAATATTTGTATGATGTGCAGGTAGTTGTTCCGGGTCTGGGTGTATTGTGTATGAAATGTCTGTCTGTAAACGCGCCCACGATACAGGAGAAATCCTAGTGTGGGCAAATTTAAAAAAAAAAACAAAACATTTTTATTTTACTTGTTGCGAAACATGAGTGCTATTGCATACACTATATTGAACCTCGATAATATCGTCTGTTATGTCTAACATTTTCTTATTTAATTCCTCAAACTCTTTGAACAATAGCGGTTTAGTAATGAATATGTTCAAAATGTAAAAATTGGCACTTTCTGATAATGTATATTCAATACTGTGACAAACATATTTTGGCGTATCAAACAAGTGATGGAAGCCAAATTTATGATATTATAGTAATTTATTTATATTTATATCGCTCAATTCTTATAACTTGCGGACTCGCTCTATGTACATGAAAATGCCATCTCATTTTGAAACGTACAATTATTCGCACTTCACCTACAAACTCTTTGCTACACTTTTTTTTTTTGTTGGCCTTCTCGCATACGTTTCAGGAAAATGTGGTTGCTTAACCGGTCATTTACTGGCGAAGCCAAAAGAGGCCTCCAGCCAGGTTGCTATACGCTCAAAGAACGACTCTTTTATTTCTATGACATACACGGCCGAATACTGAAACTTCCTACAATTTCGTTAGGAAAATCGGTGTCTCAAATAGTTGAAAGGGCCTAAATCATTAAGTATTAAAAAAAGCGTATAACATTAAAATAAATGGTCGGGTTTTTTATTTGAGAGCATGCATTAACTGGTAATTGAATTGTTCCTGTTTCTTGTAATTCACTAAATGAAACTGTTGCATGTTTATAAATCTGAATAAATAAAATAAATTAATCAAATTTCCAATAAAAACAAACATTAAAACATCCGACTGGCCATGGAGAATAAGCTTCTTACAGTTCTGGTACTATTGGACTTTAGCAGTGCATTTAATTCAGTTGATTTTGATATACTCTTGGGAATCCTGTCCACAATGAATGTTACTCCTTCTGTAATAGCTTGGTTTAATTCTTATCTTCGAGGACGCTCGCAGTCGGTTCGATCTGACGAGGCTTCCTCTGAGTGGTGTGATCTTGCTGCGGGTGTTCCTCAAGGTGGTGTCCTTTCTCCTCTTCTCTTCTCTGTTTTTATAAACGCCGTCACTACAGTTATAGCTTCACATTATCATCTCTATGCAGACGACTTGCAACTTTATCGGCATTTTAAAATTGAAGATCTTCCAACAGCCATTGATGCTATTAATAATGATCTGCAGAATATCAACCAGTGGGCTAAATCTTTTGGCCTCTTAGTCAATCCAACAAAATCACAAGCAATAATTATTGGCAGCAGATACTTCTACGGTCTGTTGGATCACCAGTCTCTCCCACCAGTGTTGTACAACGATGTCACGATAGCCTACTCGAGAAGTGCAAAAAATTTGGGTGTCTATATAGACTGTCACCTGTCTTGGAATATCCACATTGCAGAGGTTAGCAGGAGGGTGTATTGCTCGTTCCAGTCACTCAAGCGTCTCCAGAAGTTCCTGCCATTTCAAACAAAAATTACTCTTGCCCAATCTCTTCTTCTTCCACTTCTAGACTATGCTGATGTCTGCTTCCTTGATGCAACGGAGAATCTTCTAAATAAACTCGAACGTCTGCAGAATTTGTGTATCCGCTTCATTTTCGGCCTTCGAAAGTACGACCATGTGTCCGAATTCCGGACGCGATTGAAGTGGTTACCCGTTCGGCGACGTCGAGATACTCACATACTTACTTTTCTCTTTTCTGTACTTCATAATCCTAATTCTCCTGCATATCTTCGGGATCGCTTTGAGTACCTTATCCCCAGAGGGAAACCTTGCCGCACGGCCTCTTCTCTTCTCCTTCATACTCCTCGTCACACTTCAACTTGTTATGATGAGTCATTCACTGTACGTGCAGTGCGCCTTTGGAATTCACTTCCACATTCCTTGCGTGATAGCTCTTCGTCTGATGTTTTCAAGAAAAGAATTAAGGAACATTTTCTTTCAATATGACTTGGTAGTATGTATGTATTATTAGATATTGGTATATGTATGTATGTACGTAGGTATGTATATATTATTATTATTGTTGTATATATTTGTATGTGACTTATTTTCTAAGTATATATTTATTTATATACCTAATATGTTATGCATTTTAATGAACTTTTATATTTATAAATATCTGGTCATGCTTCATTCTTGTTGTACACGTAATTAGATCCTCATATTAACATTACTCTATCACTCAAAGGTTTGCTGTAAGAGAACTCAATATTGAGTTAAGCTCGCCTATGTACATCAACTTTTCTTTAGTATTGTTTTAATCTGTAAATATTGTGTGCAATAAAGAATAATTAAAAGCGAAAAATTTCAAATCACCTGATTTTCAGTTTGCGGAAAATCACCTTAAGAGACCTTAAGATGCTATATTATAATAACAAGCCAGGGATTGGAAACAAGTTTTCCGTATGGTGTCCACAAACATAGCACCTCTCCATCTCCTCCCGTTGGATGTCGTAAGAGGCGACTAAGAGACTGTAAACCAGAGGGATGGGCAGCAGCGTCGCTTCTGTGTAACAGTAGCCATACTGCGGACACACACCCGCCTGCCAAGCGTAGTGAGCGTATTGGCAAATTCCGCCCAAAATGATGAATAAATAATTGTGAAAATCTACAGGGAGGCCTTTGTTCAGCAGTGGACGTCCTTTGGCTGATATGATGTTGATTGGAAACATAGATTGGAATATTTGCACCAAATTAAGATAAAGATTAAACAAGTTTGAAATCTACGGACTAAAGCAAGAAAACAAAAGGTACTTAAGAATATAAATTATATGAATAAAAACCTTTCTTTTTATTGGTGCCCAGTGGAAATTCTTTATGAACTTGCTTCGCCCCGGGGAAAAATATATGAATATCTATACAAATAAATAAAATTGAAGTGTCTGTTTGTAACGTCAAAATAACAGCTTTTTACTAAATGCATATGAAAGTATATACGGTACATAAAACAAAATAACAATTTTTTTTTTTTTGTCTGTCTGTCTGTTTGTTCCGGATAATGTCCTAAACGGCTGGACCGATTTTGACGGGACTTTCACTATCAGATAGCTGATATTATAAGGAATAACTAAGGCTACTTCTATTTTAGAAAAATAATCAGGGTTCCGCGCAAAAAATATAAAACCCTTGAAATTTAATATATATATTCTATGTCAAGTGTCTATGTCGAAGTACTCTAAATTTCTTTTAAATTAAACGCGGGTGAAACCGCGGGTCCCAGCTAGTATGAAATATATGCCGGACTCCTACCGACTAAAACCACTGGAGCGGTCATCTTCGCCACCTAAGGGAGGCTCCAGGTACTCGTATGATCTCGTATGATCTACACTAGAGCCGATGAGTAAGAACCTAGGAAATAAGTATTTGTCCACATTTCAAAAATAATAGCGTAAGATGAATTAATGTCTATGTATACAAAGTTAGACGCACCCTAAGTTCAGTAAACTTCGTTTCATTGTTTAGTTCACATTTAATTTATTCTTTCAAACTCGTTGTTTTGTCATTCCTTAAAAGTTGGTGGAATAGGTAAATTAAAAAAGTATAAGATTGTGAGAAGCGTTTTTGCAGATTCAAAATACTACCGAAATGGAAAGTTGCTGGTTATAATTAATTGAAAATATTTTTTGTCCTTGGACGCCACGCACTGAAAAGAGTGCCTCCAACCAGATGGACAACCGATCCAGATGCAGGTCACTGCGAGTGTGTGTGGGTTGCCATGTAACTGGTTGTTATGGGAATCTGTGGAGACATTTTTGTTTAGCGTTGGATGTCAGTCAGCTGATATAATGATGATGATTGTCTAAAATAACAATAACCAGGTAAAAAATATAACTTCCCGTTGGTTTGCATGAACCATGGTTGGGGCATATCCAGCCCGACTTCATCAATAAAGTTATTTTTCCTTTTCAGTCGTTTTAATATTTTTACATCGTGTAGGGTTTTGAAGTCAGTATTTTTTTGTCTAAAAGTTTTATTTGTTTCTTTTTAGTGTAAATAAATGTAAGAACTTTTTTACAATTTGGTATCAGTATTTAACACAAAAAAATAAGAATGACTCAAATCGGTTCTCTGATCTGAGAGGAATCGAAACTATTAAGACATCGTCTAGATAAGCGCAGTCAAACCTGTTTATTGAAGCTGGTTAAAAAAACTACTCAATCAATTGTAATGAAATTTATATGGGACCAACATGAAAGCATTCTGTAACTGTTAAAAAAAATTGCTCAAATCGGTCTACAAATCTCGGAGCAATCGGTGTACATAAAAAAATACGCATCAAATTGACAACCTCCTCCTTTTTGAAGTCGGTTTAAAATAACAAAGTATACAAGTATCAGAATAATGCAAAATTCTAGGTTCACCTAAGTTTTCAGTCCAAACGAAATATTATTAAAGACATAAAGTGTTTGATGATATTGCTCCATGTTCTTATGAGTATAAGCGAAAAGAATCCGTCGATAATAACATGCTGGAAAATAAGAAATTGTAGATATTTGTGAAACAGATACGACATAAAACGGCCAAAGACTTGTTCCGATTTTGTTATCTGGCTTTGGCTTTTAATAACACATTCTGGTTGGAGTGGCAAGTCAACATGGCGGCTTGGCACGCTAATGCATTGTCTATCAAATCATCACACCTATTACAGTCTGTTTATACGCTGTCTTCAATTAAAAACTCTTCTAATGCCCTATACAACAGGGTATCTAATTCAACATTTTTACACCTTGTATAGCAGTGGCAAGTCAACATGGCGGCTTGGCACGCTAATGCATTGTCTATCAAATCATCACACCTATTACAGTCTGTTTATACGCTGTCTTCAATTAAAAACTCTTCTAATGCCCTATACAACAGGGTATCTAATTCAACATTTTTACACCTTGTATAGCAGTGGCAAGCCAACATGGCGGCTTGGCAGGCTAATGCATTGGCTATCAAGTCATCATACCTATTACAGTCTGTTTCTACGCTGTCTTCAATTAAAAACTCTTCCAATGCCCTATACAACAGGGTATCTAATTCAACATTCTTACACCTTGTATAGCAGTGGCAAGCCAACATGGCGGCTTGGCAGGCTAATGCATTGGCTATCAAGTCATCATACCTATTACAGTCTATTTCTACGCTGTCTTCAATTAAAAACTCTTCCAATGCCCTATAAAACAGGGTATCTAATTCAACATTTTTACACCTTGTATAGCAGTGGCAAGCCAACATGGCGGCTTGGCAGGCTGATTTATATGCTGTATTCAATTAAAAACTCTTCCAATGCCCTACACAACAAAGTACCTAATTCCATTCTTGCACCTTGTGTAGCAGTGGCAAGCCAACATGGCCGCTTGGCAGGCTAATGCATTGGCTATCAAGTCATCATACCTATTACAGTCTGTTTCTACGCTGTCTTCAATTAAAAACTCTTCCAATGCCCTATACAACAGGGTATCTAATTCAACATTTTTACACCTTGTATAGCAGGCTGATTTATACGCTGTATTCAATTAAAAACTCTTCCAATGCCCTATACAACAAAGTACCTAATTCCATTCTTGCACCTTGTGTAGCCATTTTCATTATTTTATACACCATAACGTTAGCTCAACACTTAAGCGAGCTCAAACGGTAAGGCGTGTACTTAACAAGGTGATCGGTCTCGCTAAGCGGACCCTAATAATCTTTATAAGCCAGGGTCTGCCGCCGCTACTGCCATGACTCTGTACCCTGGCGATTATATTAATGGTTTGTTATGTAAGGGAGAATAGTTTGACGATTATTGTATGTTAGTTGTTAGGATTATGTTGGTTATGGGGAAGGTAAATAAATGTTGTTTTTATCGCGCAAATTGGAGATATAAAGAGTTATTACTAGCGACACCCGGTAGCGGTTTGCCTTAAAATAATTAGTTCTTGTCTGGTGAACTGGTTATCAGAGCTGGTATTTTTAAGTTATTTAGCAACGCACCGGGTCGTGGGTTCGATTCCCGCACGGAACAAATATTTGCAGATCATCTGCAGGTAGTTGTTCCGGGTCTGGGTGTATTGTGTGTGGAATTTGTGTTTGTAAACGCACCCACGACACAGGAGAAATCGTAGTGTGGGGCAACGTTTAAAAAAAAAAAAAAAAAAATGTTGTCCAGCAGTGGACGTTTTTCGGCTAAAATAACGATGATGATGATCATCCAGCATCCTGTAGTAATCATTCATTTCGGAGCTATTTACATCATTCATTGTAAATAGCTCCGAAAATACATATGTCGTGTGGTGCCGGCCACGAATAGCAACAATCCAACTCATCCCGTGGGTGTTGTAAAAGGCGATGATGCGATTAACCGGAGGATGGACAGCAGTGTCCTTCGAGTGCATTAACAGCTCAACTGCGATCACCAGCCCGCCTGCTAAGCGTGGTTATTAGGGAAAACCCCCCAATGAGTACACAACACACCGAGACCAGTCGTAATGGCGATCTGTGGGGGAGGCTTGTATCCAGCAGTGGATTTTATTCGGCTAAAACGATGGCATATGCTAACTGATGAAAGTTGTAACAAATATTGGCAAAAATATATCAAAATGTAAGCACGCCAACCCGTCAACAAAGTTAGTTTCTAGTGATGGCGTTTGGTGTCCGGATTAAGAATATAGCACCACTCCATCTCCTCCCACTAGATGTCGTAAAAGGCGACTAAGGACTGTAAACCAGAGGGATGGGCAGCAGCATCCCTTCTACGGAACAGTAGCCATACTGCAATCACCAACCCGCTTGCCAAGCGTGGTGAGTATTGGCAAATACCCCCCAAAATGTCAACACAATTGTGGAAATCTACGGTGGAGGCCTTTGTTCAGAAGTGGATGTATTTATGGCTGATATGATGATGGCATGTGATGGTCGCCGTGTGGTGCCGGCACAGAATGCCACCACCCCATCTCCTCCCGTGGGTGTCGTAAAAGTCGACTAAGGGATTGGCCGGAGGATGGGCAGCAGCGTCCTTCGAGTACATTAACAACTCAACTGCGATCGCCAACCCGCCTGCCAAGCGTGGTGATTATGGCAAAACCCCCCAATGAGCCCACATCACATCCATATCGGTCGTTGTGGTGATCTTTGGGGGAGGCCTGTGTCCAGCAGTGGACTTCATTCGGCCGTTAGATAGATGTGATGGTATGGCCTTGCAACTATATCTTTCGTTCGTAGTCTTGCTTAGTTTCTTGAAGTCATACATCTTCGTGTCTCTAATCTGAGTATTTTATGCTCGGGGCCGTTAAGTAATTTCAAGACATTCTAGTATAAGAGCGTATCCAGCAAGAAACTTAGAACAAAATTAAATACAAAGTTTTTTTCGTAGCGTCCCGCCCTTTTTAAACGACTTCAAAAGGAGGAGGTTCTCAATTCGATGCGTATCATTTATAATAACTGCTAAGACCTTTATACTACAAACTTAATGCTAACATATTATTAATACACTTCAAACACTTTCCGGGGGAATAAGAAAAAAGTGAGATACTTTGTAGTAAATCCGAGAAGATAATTTTAACTTAAATAGTTGTGTTATCATACTAGTTATGTTTAAAGTGATGAATAAAAATAGATTTTCCATGGTATTTGTTTTCGTGCCTATTGTCTTTGGCACTTTTTCCTGGATACTATACAAGCTATCCTAACTCAGATCCTGGCTACGTCCATTTCCTTGTATTTTGTTATGTACTAATTTTATTATTATTAATGCACAGGTAAAAAACTTAATTTAGTAGCGTACAACAACCCTCTTCAATGCCATTCTACTACCCTTTGCAATATTAACCCTTTGCATTGTCACCAGCCAGCGTTACATAAGCGGGCTATAGCACGTTTATTTGTAATGCTGTAATTATTCTCCCCTTAGAGTCGGAACTGCGTATAATCCGCCATAAGTCAGGTTGCCGTGTGACTTCGAACACGAATTAACTGTAATTATTTATGCGGTTGCAGTTGTTTCTGTATTTTATATATAACAAGCTCAGTCATTACGAGCATTTAAAAAAATGGTAATAGAGCATTATCTATCTCTTTAGTTCACTTAAATATCCAGTATTGTATCAGCAAATATATATGTATAATATTATATAATATATTTGTATTTATGTATTAATATGCAAATTGGTGTAGTGATACTATTTATTTATGCAAATACCTGTATTTTATATACATCGATGTAAATTACATACATCATGGTTCAGTACACCACAGACTACCTGAATTTATTTATTTCCCTACATTTAAATCCATCCAAAGGTTGTCTGTAAAAGATCGCTTTTAGCGATAAGACCGCCCATTGTGCCACGCCAACTATTGTAAATAACTTTATATTATTTTGGTGTACAATAAAGTTATATTCTATTCTATTCTATTATAAATGGTGTGAGCATATTGAGGGAATAATTATGTTCATGTAGTTAGGTTAGGTTTGACGGCTCCGAGGTCAAGCCCGAGCGGTCTGTTTATTCGTCTGGTGCAGATGTTGACGGGGCGTGGCTGCTTCGGCAAATACTTGCACACAGTGGTGAGAAGGGAGACGATTCCTTTATGCCACCAGTAAGACTGCAGTGAGGACACGGCGCCACACTCTTAAACATTGCTTTCGCTTGCACTGCTCGGGCGGTGCAGCGTTGTGAGTAGTAACTGCGGGGACTAAAATAAATATGCTAGACAATATTTTCAAGTCAATCTCGGCTCAAGGTTCTAGAATGGAGACCGCGCACCGGAAAACGCAGCGTGGGACGACCTCCAACGAGGTGGACAGACGACCTGGTGAAGGTCGCTGGGAGTCATTGGATGAGGGCGGCATGTAACTGCTCGTTGCGGAAATCTAAGGGGGAGGCCTTTGTTCAGCAGTGGACGTCCTGTGGCTGATATGATGATGATCACACCTTCGACTTTTTGATGTGCGGATCAAAATTTGATTATCACTTACATTAACGGTGAAGGCAAGCATCGTGAGGAAACCTGCACACATGAGGAGGCTCCAAAATGTTCTCAATAGTGTGTGTGTAGTCCGCCAAACTGCACTAAGCCAGCGTGATAGACTATGGCCTAATCTTTCTTCATCCTGAGAAAAAGCTCGTGCCCATCAGTGGGACAGAATAGGGCTGATTATACTATTTGATTGGCTGGGAATACGCACGGCGTGTTGAAACGTTCACCCATATAGGCTTAACCGCGAGAACGTGGCTCAATCCGACAGATGTATTGATTAGCGATGTAGAAATTTTGCCAGCGCCCCTTAAACAGATGAAGTGTCAGTAATAAATATTTCCCTGTAGCGGTTCAGCACGTATGTAATCCGTTATAAGCCAGGGTACATCTTTGTTATGTGAGTCAGCAATTAAACGTAATTGCCTTGTGGTTGTCGTAATACATGTTTTGGCACTGACGGCTTATTATGTCGTAGTTGTATAATCATTATTGTGAATTGTGTCCGGATTAATAATATAGCACCACTCTATCTCTTCCCGTGGATGTCGTAAACAGTGACGAAGGGACTCTGAACCAGAGGGGATGTGTAGAGTCCAAACGTGCTCAGAGGTAAATTTGACACTGGGGTTCGAGTACATATACGGCGGCACGGTTGGTGCAGTGGCTGACACAGTCGGCTGCTGCGCTCCGAGTAGCGGGTTCGATTCCCGCACGGAATAAATATTTATATGATCTGCAGGTAGTTGTTCCGGGTCTGGGTGTATTTTGTGTGGAATTTGTGTCTGTAAAGGCACCCACGACACAGGAGAAATCCTTCTTCTTCAAAGATCACCACAACGACCGATATCGGTATGTTGTGTGCTCATTGGGGGTTTTGCTATAATCGCCACGCTTGGCAGGCGGGTTGGCGATCGCAGTTGATCTGTTAATGTATTCAAAGGACGCTGCTGCCCATCCTCCGTCTACGTCCCTTAGTCGGCTTTGACGACACCCACGAGATGAGATGGGTTGGTGCTATTCGTAGCCGGCACCACATGGCACGGCAGGAGAAATCCTAGTATGGGGCAAGGTTTAAAATATATATATACTCGGTAAGTATAGAAAGAAAGACAGAAAGAAAGAAAAAAGTTTTATTAAGGTCTCGCACAGGAAGTTACAAATAACATAAGTAAAAATAAAAATATTATAATTAAATTAAGGCAACCTGGACGAGGCCAAAAAAGGCCCCTATCTCAGCATAATGCTGTGACATTTAAATAAAAAAATGCCACAGCGCTGGTTTTCAGGTAGGACCAAGACAGTTGTGATACCACGGGCGGTTACGACATAGGCCAATAAATAAGTTAATAAAAAGACATGCCGAGTAATTAGTCAAATATAAATTTAATAATAAAATATGTAATATTTATAAAATATCCTATATGTGTAGCATACTACTGAATAAACCAATAATTAAATATATAAGTGTTACTTACGTGCATGTACTAGATATGATCAATACTTATTAAATATGCTATGTATGTCATGTTTATACTCTGTCTACGGGAGAGAGTCAGACCAGGCTGTATGGTTCGGACCTTTGCCTACCTGTTGGCGGAACAAACAGCAATAATGTTGAGAATGTCAATTGTCAAGTTGTTTACTGGCGACGTTAATGAAAATAAAAGTAATAAACGTTATTAAAAATTAATATAGTGATGTTTTTGTACATTATAGCGTTTAAATAGTACTGTTACCCGTACTTGTCTTTTTTGTCTTGTCAGTGTGATGCATAAATAGTTTTACTTCTACTAAATTCGCTGCCATACTCCACTCTGGCCACCATCACCAGATGCGTGCATACCTCAGGTAAATCTATACATTTTCCTTTTGCATACACAACAAGTATTGTTTATATTTAATGCGAAAGATATTTACTGTCTTTATAGCACGAAGAGGAGGCGGTAGATCGTTCCAGCATCGCGTGGCAGCCTTGGGGTTGTCAAACGGTAAGCAGATGCCCTAGTGTTTTTTTTATTATATTCTCGTGACCAAGACAGTTTATTGTAAAGATAATCGGGTTGTTTTGTTATAATGACGTCAAAAAGTAAGGTAGCCAGATGCAGCTTTCTCCGTGCCAACATCTTCATCAAATTGCCTGTATTTAGGAATGGAGTTATGTGAGATCGTGGAGGGACATGAAAACAAAATCTAGCACACGCATTTTGTACACGCTGGATCATTTTATTGGTTCTACCGAGAATGCAGGTCCCATACACAGTGTCAGCGTAATTTAGTTTTGATAACACAAGTGACTCACATAGCATTACACGCATATCCACACTTATGTAGGGACGAATACGGTACAAAAGCTTGAGGCGGTAAAAGCAGTTGCGCACAGATTCCAGGATATGGGTTTCAAAGTGTAGCAGTCCATCAAACACAACTCCAAGATTACGTGCCTCTTGAACTCGTTCAATAGCACATCCATTGATCTGGAGGTCAAGATTGTATGTCAGCACTTTATTTATAGAGTCCCTAGACCCCATAACCAGGAACTTGGACTTATTGGGATTCAAAACTAAGGAATTTCTTTTTGACCATACTGCAATCCTATCCAAGTCTTCGTTCATTCTGTTTACAGCCTCTACAGTATTCTGGGAATGGAAGGAGAGGTACAACTGCAGGTCATCAGCATATAAGTGAAACTTAGTGTTGACCAGACAGTTGGTAATGTCAGCACTATACAAAATGAAGAGAAGAGGACCCAGGTTTGATCCCTGAGGCAAGCCACGGTATACTGGCCTGGGACCAGAGGCCTGGGTATCCCCATCCCTGTCATTTGTAATCTGGACAAATTGAGACCGGTGACTCAGGTAACTATGGAACCATTTTATTGTATCAATATGACACCCATAATATGATAGCTTGGAAAGAAGGAGTGAACTATTGATTGAGTCAAAGGCACGGGAAAAATCAAGGAGGACAAGCACGGTTCCCATGCCCTGGTCCCTGGCTTCCAGTATATTCCCGGCTACATCAAGGAGGGCTGTCGCTGTGCTGTGCTTTTTACGAAACCCTGATTGGGCTGAAGGTAGAATCTGGTAGCGCTCTAGGTATTCCCTAAGTTGGTTACAGACAACCTTCTCCAGGATCTTGGAAAGACAAGGTAAAAGGCTGATTGGACGAAGGTCTTTAGCATCACTAGGGTTAGCAACTTTAGGTATGGGCCTAACTATTGCCATTTTCCACAGATCCGGAAATGACGACGTGGCTATGGATCTATTGATAATGGATGTTATAGCTGAGAGTGTTCGAGGTAGTGTCATCAGCAACATATCCAGTGAAATGTTGTCAGAACCCTGAGCATTGGACTTAACGCTGCGCAGAAGTTTAACACAATATCCATTTCAACGGGCTTAAGCTGGAAATCGCCAGTTCCAAATCTATTAAACTCAAAATAAGTCAAATCTGAGATTTTAACCTTACCACTGCCAGGTACCTCCAAAAAGTGTTGATTAATACTATCAGGGTCACTACAAAAGTGTGGCAAACTGTGCTCGTGTTTTTTAGAAATAGCTATAGTTGATTTAATATGTTTCCATAACTTCTTAGGCTGTTTAATGTTGTTATTTATAAATGTTTTAAAATATGCCGACTTCTCACTATCCATTGCGGCCCGCACGAGATATTTAAGTTCTTTGTACGACTTACTATGACATTCAGATCCTGTGGCTTTAGACTTATTATGAAACTTGTTGCGCAACTTTATCATTTCCTTAACAGTGTTCCTTAACAGTGTTCCTTAACAGTTATCCATGGGCAAGATTTTTCCTTAATTAAAACTTTTTTATGGGGTGCGTGTAAATCAAATAGCATGTGAATATAATAATTAAATGTTCCTACCATGGAATTCACATCATCCAAACTCTCAATATATTCCCATTTAATTTTGTTTAAGTCATTGTTGAATATGTCCAATAAAGTGTCTTTGAGTGGCCTGTATGTAATCCAATGCGGGATAGATTTTTCCAGTTTCAATTTATACTCCACAGATATAATTGCATGTTGACCCAGTGCCGGTATGTGTGATACTGAAACTCCACATACATGGGCATCAGTGCACACAACATCGATTAACGTTTCACTGTGGTCTGTAAAATGGGTTGGCTCAGTGATAATTTGTTTAAGGGACAAGTATTGTAAAAAGTTATTTAGTAATATTGATTTGTTATCTGTTTGGTTTAGTACATTAATATTGAAGTCTCCCAGCAAAATAACTTTATCTGCATTAGCACAAGAGGTGAGCGTAGTAGTCACTGCATCAAGGAAGACGTTCACATCAAGCCAAGGTGGTCTGTAAGCAGTACCTATGATGATTGACTGCGAATTAATGTTGAGTCTCAACCACGTCTGCTCAACCTGCGGCGCGGGTGGGTGCGGTACGGCTCGCGCGCGCAGCCCGCGGCGCACGTAGAAGCCCACGCCGCCGGCCGGGCGCGGCACGTGCCGCAGCCGGTACCCCGGCACCGACGGTGCACGACCCTCCTCTCCCTCTCTAAGCCAGGTCTCGTTGATCGCCATGACATCTACCGCAAGATTTCCCATAGCCACAAGAAATTCATCCTGGCGCGAACCTAGCGACCCTGCATTAAACAATCCAACTTTCAGATTTTTTGATTTAATCATTTGTATAAGCACAAGTGTTTATATTTACTTTGTTGTATATAATGTTTAATTTTGTTTGTAATGAAAAATGTAGCATGGTATGTAGTAGTGTAAATATTCTGAATATAGAAGGGCATAATGTAAGTTGTAATATAATATAAAGTGTTTTTTTTAACATAGTATATAAGTAAATATCGAACGTAAGTTTTTTAAATAAATAATTTACATAAGTTGGGTTCAATCGAGCAGTAGGGGTATAGAACGTAACCGAAAAATACTGAGTCAGGAGAAACATTGGCCTCGCATCAAAATCACATAAACACATCAAATACACATCAGAGACCGAGAAAATATGTTTATAATTATATACACATACAGTACAGATTGCCGTTTTTATATACGTACTGAACACCATCCTATTATACCTCGCCGTTAGTAGGTACTGCATGGCCAAAAACACGCACTAGATCTTCCTCCGAGCGGATACAGTGAGTAGGCTTGCCGTCACCCTGCTTAGCCAGAATGCGCCCGAACTTCGTCCAGGTGTATCTCCACTCGAGACGGCTGGCAGCCTCACGAACACGGTAGAACAAGTACCTATTTGTTTTTGTTAATCTCTCATTAAAAAAGAATCGGCGTGGGGGCGCGGGAAATCCGAGGTCCGCTGTGGTAGCTCCACGCCGCACACGGGCACTCTGCAGCAGCTCATCGCGTAAAGCGCGACGCGTCAGACGAACTACGATGCGCCGCCCGCGCGTAGACTTTCCAGCTCCTCCTGCTACACTCACTCCGCTAGCCGGGCTCGTTCCATCAACTGGGCTGGCTCCACCAACCGGGCTGACTCCGCCTATCGTGCGCACTCTGCCAGCAGTTCCCGTCTGCACCTCGCGCTCAACACGAAGGCCAATCCGCTGCGCGTACACAATATCGCGTTCCTCCAGGGTCACCCCGACCCTTGCTGCCACCAACACAACCGTATTCAACACATTTTCGCCTGGAATCTCCGGGAGGTTGGCAATTTCCAGGTCGGAGCTGAGCAACTCCTGGTCACGCTCATTAAGCTCTAGTTGCAGTTTAGCAACGGTGAGCTCAAGCTGACCCACTTTACTGTCGGGTGCATCCGTCGTCTGGTGTTTTTCCAGAGCTTCAATTCTATCCTCCAGGTCATCGACTCGCTGAGTGCAGACTTCATATGAGGTATGAAGCTCGACCATCTCCCGACGAAATTCACGAAGCTCGTCCATTACCTCTCGCAGCTCCGACCTGAACAGCTTTATTTCCTCTCGGAGTGTCAGTTGTGATTCAGGGGAGGTTTCGGCCTCTGTACATGGCACACTCTGAGACTGAACCTGACAAACAGTAATCGGTGACCTGGCAATAGCACCATGGGTTACAGTCTCGATGTTTTCAGAGGGGCCACTACTCAGCTCTTTGACAGGAGTAGCGCTGTTGTCACCCCTGGGCACCTTCTTCTTACAATCTGGGCATAACCAGTCGCCACTCATCTTCACTGACTCCGGCAGAAGCAGGCATGCGAAGTGGTACCTATTAGAGCATTTTAAATTGCTGCAAGTAGCGCTGCCTTTCGCTGACAAGAATCTTCCACAAGCTGCGCACTTTGCCATGATAATTAGTTAAGTTAGCGTTATAAGTCTAATTGGTAATAAGTTAGCAGCAAGGGAAGATAGATGGCGCTAGTTTACTAATGATATCGATCCGATCACTGTCAAAAATAAGTTAGTTGCAATACACTTTTGGAGGTACTAGTAACAATATGTTTTTAATATGTGACCTCTGAGTACTAAAATAAAAGTTCTACTGACCACCCATTATTTACAATCCGCACTATTATCGACTGTGCATCTACGAGATAACACTCACGCACACAACCGACACTGTATCGCGTTTATTAAAACAGTTTTTAAGAGACACAACGCAGTATTACGTTATACAGAGCAAATAAAGTGAGCAATATATGTCTGTCGCAGTCCGTGGTACGACAACTACTCTACGACGTATACTGAACGAAATGTTATTTAATAATACAATCCATCCCGACAATCTTCATCATATCAGCCACAGGATGTCCACTGCTGAACAAAGGCCTCCCCCTTAGATTTCCTCAACGAGCGGTCACCATTGAGCCACCAACGAGGTCTCCATTCGAGAACCTTTGTGCACCAACGGCCATCAGTTCTACGAGCAATGTGGAAGTATGTTGAACGAAATGTTATTTAATAATACAATCCATTCCAACAATCTTGCTATAGCCGAATTCATTATCTGTCAATGACATCTTCAAATACATTTCTTTTTCAAAAAGTTTAGGTCTCTCACCAAAACGTATCATCGATATTAAAGTCTTCTGTGGAATAGCAAACATTCTGCGCACCCACCTGCCAAGCGTGGTGACTGGCAATTTCTCCCCAAAAGGTAAGTTTTGAGTTTTGATGAGTATTGAACCGTTGCCGTGTGGTGCCGGCTCAAAATACCACCACCCCATCTCCTCCCGTGGGTGTCGTAGAAGTCGACTAAGGGATTAGCCGGAGGATGGGCAGCAGCGTCCTTCGAGTATATTAACAACTCAACTGCGATCGCCAACCCGCCTGCCAAGCCTGGTGATTATGGCAAAACCCCCCAATGTGCCCACAACACACCCATATCAGTCGTTGTGGTGATATTTGGGGGAGGCCTGTGTCCAGCAGTGGACTTCATTCGGCCGAAATGATGAGTATTGAACGAGTGGTTACCACTAATGACATGTAATATGGTACCGAGACGTGGTCACTCACTTTAGGTTTCATAAGAAAGCTCACAGTTACTCAGCTGTTTTATATCCCTATACGAGATCAAGTCTGTAATGAAGAGATCCATAGAAGAACTTAAGTTTCTAGCATAGCTCCAAAGATTAGTAAGCTGAAGTGGCAATGGGAGGGGCATATATGTAGGTCGTAGAACTGGACAGATGACCGTTGGGGCAGATAAGTTCTCAAGTTGAGACTAGGAATCGAAAAACGCAGCGTCGGACGGCCTGCTACGAGATGGAGAGATAACCTGGTGAAGGGATCTAGTAGTCGTTTGATGTGGAAGGCATGTAACCGATCATGGTGGAAATATATGGCGAAGGCCTTTATTTATCAGTGACCGTGAGCCGATATGATGGCGATTTGTTATTTATTACCCTAAACTTTTTTTATTGGGCCCCGTGTAAATTCTTCATGAACTTCCTCCGCCCCGGGAAAGGACGAAGGGGCGGTCATCTTCGGCACCTAAGGGGGGCTCCTGGTTCTCGTATGATCACACTAGACCGCCCACTGGTGCCACCTATTATTTGGTACTTGAGCACTGACCGTGTTGTGTCCCAATTAAAAATATAGAGGATGTGGTAAAATGCGACTATGGGACTCCGTCTGATAACGTGCCTTCTGTATAACAGTAGCCATTCTGCGCTCACCAATCAAGCGTGGTGAGTATTTCCAAATTCCTTCCAGATTACACACAGCATATTACCGTTAGTTTATGCTTTCGAGGCTCTCGTTCAGCAGTGGGATTTGAGCTGATACGATGATTTTCTAATGTCTACGCCAAAGAAATGTATTAATATTGCAATTTTATTTGAAGTTCTATTTGTTTGCTATGTTTTAAATGATTATTATATGGGTATCCAAAAAATATTAATATTTTAATAAGATAATTAATAATATAAATTCTACGTTATGTTCTATGTAAATTATCAATAATATTTGTATGCCTTTCAAGGCGAAACATAGTGTGACATAAACAATTTAATTTCCAGCAAGTTTGTAAATTTTACCTATGTTTTACAAATAAATTACTTTGATTTGGAAAAAAAAAATGTATATATGATATTATTAAATTAGTTGTTACAGACACAATGATCCCTCAAGAGCAACTGCGATATAATAATACACACGAAAGGACCTTCATACAACCACTCTAAAATCCTGCTTCCCCTCCCAATGCATTCAAAAGGCAGTTGAACATAAAATTACAACTAGCCACCCCTCTAATTAGTAAGCTGAATTATAACGAGATTCCTCTGAATAATTATGAAAGGCGGAATTCAACGGTATAAAACTGAAGCGTGGCCTCACATCAAAAGAGCAATATAGCAAGCCACAGACACGTGGTTAGGCCAGCCTTGCAAGGCCTTTTTTCAATGCAGTTACACAAAATAGGTACAGAAGATCTGTCGTAATTCTTTTTCTTTTTTCTTTTTTAAAAAAAGACGTTGCCCCATACTTAGATTTCTCCTGTGTCGTGGGTGCATTTACAGACATAAATTCCACACACAATACACCCAGACCCGGAACTACCTGCAGGTCATACAAATATTTGTTCCGTGTGGGAAACGAACCCGCGACCCGGAGCGCAGCAGTCGACTGTATCAACCACTGCACCAACCGTGTCATCAAAATCAAATTATGATTTAAAAAGAGTAACTGAGTTTCTTGCCTGTTCTTCTCCATAAGAAATCAACGTATTGGAACGCGGCGACTAAAGTCTTGACTATTCATAAGCCTGCATATGGTTTTACATGAAAAAATAATAATTTTATCTTTTACGAATAGCATCAACCCATAGCACCCCGTGGGTGTCGTAAAAGTCGAGTAAGGGATTAAACGGAGGATGGGCAGCAGCGTCCTTCAAGTACATTAACAACTTAACTGCGATCGCCAACCCGTCTGCCAAGCGTGGCGATTATGGCAAAACCCCTCAATGAGCCCACAACACACCGATATCGGTCATTGTGGTGATCTTTGGGGGAGGCCTGTGTCCAGCAGTGGACTTCATTCGGCCGAAATGAATGAATGAATGAATTTTTTCATAAAACGTTGCCCCACACTAGGAGTTCTCCTGTGTCGTGGGTGCGCCGACTGTATCAGCCACTGCACAATTTGGATTAACTACTTGTTCTCTACTCTGCCTGCCTACAAGGACACATTGCCTGTAGAGCTAAAGGCAGACACTATACTACTACCTAACACTGGTCTGTAATTGTCATTGTTATCACCACCAGTCGTCCAGGAGGTGACGCTTGCGGGAAGTGGATTTTTTCCAAAGTTATTAAAAATATGTTGCAATGCATCTCAGTACAAGTGACATAAATTTAACTTTGTTTCATGATACTTACTGTAGCATGGAAACAATAGCTTATGGCCCCGCATAAATAAAACTTTTTAACAAAATAAATACCGACTTCAAAAACCCTACACGATATAAAAATATT
The DNA here is from genome assembly GCA_947459985.1 of Diloba caeruleocephala. NCBI lineage: Eukaryota > Metazoa > Arthropoda > Insecta > Lepidoptera > Noctuidae > Diloba > Diloba caeruleocephala. The sequence continues at coordinate 30,030,646 of OX381610.1, forward strand.
AAAACCAGTGAAAAGGCAAAAAAAAAGAACTTTATGAAGTCGGGCGGGGCCAGGTATGCCCTGACCATGGTTCATGCAGACCAACGAGAAGTTATATTTTATACCTGGCCCCGCCCGACTTCATAAAGTTTTTTTTCTGTGGTTTTAATATATTTGTATTGTGTATGGTTTTTGAAGTCGGTATTTTTTTGTTTAAAAATATTTCGTTGTTTCCTTTAGTGTAAATAAATGTTAGAACTTTTTCCAATTTGATATCAGTATTTAACACTAAAAATAAGAATGACTCAAATCGGTTCTTTGATCTGAGAGGAATCGAAGCTATTAAGACATCATCTAGATAAGCGCAGGAAAATTAACCTGTTTATTGAAGTTGGTTAAAAAGCAACTCAATCAAATGTAATGAAATTTATATGGGACCAACTCGAAAGCATTTTGCATCAGTAAAAATATGAATTGCTTAAATCGGTCTACTAATCTCGGAGTAATCGGTGTACATACATAAACAATAAAATGCGCATCGAATTGAGAACCTCCTCCTTTATGAAGTCGGCTTTATGAAGTCGGTAATAACATTTTGCACTCAAATTTAACCTTGAGATTGCTTGCACATACTCATCGAACCCAGATAAATTTCTCAAAGTAATCGCATTTTTGTTTTATGTTGAATGAATGTGCCCTTAGATTTCTCCTGTGTCGTGGGTGCGTTTTACAGACGTCATAGCGATACTTACGTGTGCGTTATCGTCAATTGTTGAAAGTGAACCTTCTATACCTTTATATTCAACGGTTCCTACATCGTTAGGGTTGGCGCTGCACCGCGGTTTTCTTTGCAGGGATTTAGGATTCATGAATATCAGGTTCTTTATTATTTTTGTAAGTTTTTTCGCTGCGGTGTGTAAAACAATCGAGCGTGTGGTGTGTAGCCCAACCATAGCAGTTATCACGTGAGTTATCATAATGGGCTCGATAATGACCCACGTGCTTAACTTCAGTTAGTATGGAGGTATTTTGTGATCAATAAATAAATAAATAATGTGAAGATTTTTTTTTTTGTCTTTGCCCCACACTAGGGTTCCTCCTGTGTCGTGGGTGCATTTACAGACATGAATTCCATATACAATACACCCAGACCCGGAACTGCAGATCATACAAATATTTGTTCCGTGCGGGAATCGAACCCACGACCCGGAGCGCAGCAGCCGACTGTATCAGCCACTGCACCGACCGTGTCGTCAAGAATGTGCAGCGTGGTCAGTACTGGCGAAATCTCCCCAAAATCTTTGAGGGCGCCTTTGTTTTGTAGTTGACGTCCTTTGGTGTGATTATGATGATGATGATGATGATGATGATGATCAGTGAGCATCTTCTTAGCCGAATCAGATTTAAGTAATAAGCTAGCCCAAAGACGGAGCTAGAGATTTTTTTCTAGTTGTTTTACCTTATTGAAACCAGTCTCTGTATTGAGTTGTGCAAACATAATGCTTGATATAACAGGACTGATATAATATTTATTTAAAAAGTGAATACAAAAATATACCTTCATCTTCAACACAAGTTTCGTTGCAACGTAAACCTCGTCTGTAGTAAAAGTTTCAGCATTAAAACTATTTCAGTGCTAGTAAGGAAATATTAATGTAATTCGTTTCATAATATTTACTGAAACAAATTACAGAGTCAGTACGCTTATCCTGTTTTATGTTAAATTAGAAATAGTTAGTTTCGTTTTCATTAATGACATTTATACCATGTTCATCATTTTCATCATTTCGGCCGAATCAAGTCCACTGTTGGTCACAGGCCTCCCCCAAAGATCCCCCAAACCCCAAAGAAGAAGTATTTATAAAGCTATAAAACTGCACATCCATGCTGTAAGAAAGAAGATACAAAAACTAAGAGAGTAATAGCATACAGCGAGACTGAGTTTTGTGCGCCAATTAATATGGACGTAACATATCTATGATATAAAAGCAATGGGGAGCATTGGGGCTAATGAAATTGCTGGGCATAATAAATAACAATGTCTTGAGGTGACGAGTGCAGTGTGGTGCCACGCAAGAGTTGTCCTGCTAGCTTTACAATTGTAATTGTAACAGCCTTGTAATTTCAATTGTAAGGCGAAAGTCTAAATCGTGTCGTAGTTAACCCTGCTGTCCTTTTCATTTGAAAGTATTTGATTTCATGTTGTTTTATGTGGGTATATTCTGCTCTGCCCTAACGTTTCTCTGGTTCTCCGTTCTGTAGTATGTCTGGACCATCATCACTGGACCGAGATCTGACTCAAAGGACCAAATGTTCGGAATCGCCTAAACGCCGTGAAATAAAACATACAAGAGCTAGTTTTTCTGAAGGCAAGCGGTGGTGATTTATCTGATCGATTTGGAGTTATTTTCCGTTCTAGTACTCCCGGTTTTCTGAGTTAATACCAGGAGTATATCTTACATACACAACACCCAAACTCGAAACTCTTAATTCTAACTAGAAGATCATACTAATTTTTGTTCCATGCGGGGATCAAACCCGTGACATATAATGCAGAAAGCCAATCGCTTAGCCACTACACCAACCGTGTCGTCAATGTAGAAATAATTTAGCAAAACTCAATACCATTTACCGGTAAGCAAATTGAACAATTTTGGCTGAAGGATTTGGGCGTCAGCCTTCATTTATAATACCCATGTGAAGAAAGGGAAAGTCGTGTGGTGCCGATACCACTACCCTACTCCTCCCGTGGGTGTTCTAAAAGTCGACTAAGGGATTAGCCGGAGGATGGGCAGAAGCATGCTTTGAGTACATTAACAACTCAACTGTGATCGCCAACCCCTCTGCCAAGCGTGGCAATTATGGCAAAACCCCCCAATGAGCCCAAAACACACCCATATCGGTCGTTGTGGTGATCTTTGGGGGAGGCCTGTGTCCAGCAGTGGACTACATTCGGCCGAAATGGTGAAGAAAGGGATAACTTCTTTATTGCCAACAGTCGCAGTCTACGAAGATTCACAGTCTAGCGTAAAAAAAAAACCCATTAAGTGGAAGACTTTCCCAGATTTTTCTTAATACAAGCACATTGTCGAAGCTAAAATATACCAACTAGATATGCAACGTTACCTACCTATTAAATGTATTAAGCTTTTAACACATGCCTAATTCAAGAAAACGTGTACACCGGCCTTTAGCTAACCATAGTTTAAATTAAGCTCTAACTTGTAAATTTTAAAGTTGTTTTTAGTTTAACTAAAGTTTCCAGATGGGATCATTTCAAAGTTTTTCATGGGGAGAGCTAGAGTGTTGGTACTGGCGTGAAGTTGGGTCGTCTCATTTATTATTGAGCGGATACTCTCGGGGAGTCGGTAGAGTTTAAAGTCCTTCGCCCACTCTACTGTATAGTATAGCGCTGATGCTGCAGTTTGTAAACGAGATAGTTTCATGTTGTTTAGAGAAACTTGTAAGTAAAATTAAAATTTTAAGAATACATTTAAGATCGGTCAGTGAGCTATGGCGAGAGCTGTTTGGTTTTTCACTATGAGATCAAAGCAAAAAATGGATATCCGTAAAAGATTTAAAGTTGGCGATATAGCTGAAAGGATTTGTAAGCTGAAGTGGTAATGGCCGGGACACGTAGCTCGTAGAACTGATGGCCGTTGGAGCAGAAAGGTTCTTGTGTGAAGATACACTGGAAAACGCAGCATGGGACGGTCTCCAACGAGATGGATAGACGACCTGGTGAAGGTCGCTGGGAGTCGTTGGATGTAACCAGTCATAGTGGAAATCTATGGGGGAACCCTTAATTACCACTGGACTTCCTTTGAATGATATAATAATGAAGGCTGAGGTGCAATGTCATCAAAATAACTTTGTTAATGATGCGATTATTATGCTCGTCAGGGAAAGCTTCTTAGCTTCTTTTCTTCAATATTGGTTGTAAATTAAGAAAGCGTTTAATATTTCTAAACTAATCTATTGTTCTTATTGATGATTTTTTGTAATGTTAGTCTTTTTCTATTTATTTTATTTACTTATAATGTATCTAATATTTTCAATTTCTCATGTATGCATATAGACTGGTTCTGAAATAAAAATGAATTATTAATATTATTATTGTCGGCTGTAGGTCGGGCTCAGCTCTTGACGAACGAACCTCGACCCTTGTGTAGGTACAGGATAAGCTATTCCCATGTGATTCGCTCTATGCCTGGCAAGCGCGTCGCAGTCACACAATATGTGTAACTTCGACTCTTCTTCAGACCAGTAGAATCTGCATCTATCCATCGTGCTCACTTTCATTCTGTGGATGTGCTCATTGGTACCGAAGTACCCGGTGAGTGCACCTAAAAGGTGTTTCATTTGTGACCTGTTTAAGTTTAGTAATTTCACTCCACAGTCTCTTCTCGTGCTGGAGTGATTTAGGCCTACTGCCTTCCTCCATTCTTTTGCTTGCTCTTTCCTAGCATGTGCATATAATGCATGATGATAGGTTTCGTGAGGAATACCTATGAATGGTTCAGGCCCAACAAACTGCATTTGTGAGTCAACCCTTGCTAATTCATCAGCCTTCTCATTTCCCACGCCTTCGTTTATTTATATTTAGAAATTAATCAGCAGAAAGCGAAACATACTTACCTCAAATAATCTAAAATAAACCTACCCGGTGAAACTTTGACAGATAGCTGTCACGTTAAGTAAGAAGGGCACTCAAGTCGATTAAATGTCAAGAATTACTGTAAATGTATCGATATCGATAGATGGATGTTGTGACGAATGACATGAAAGTCAATCGAGTGTCTATTGAGGATAATATTAAAAGACTGAAAATTGATTGATCGTAAATACGGACAGGCCTGTCGAATTTGTGTATCTCATAGCCTCGCATAGTGTAATGATATAATATTTTTTATCTCAAATAATATATATTTTTTTGTTTGAATTGGCAGCACTTCTTTAATGGCGTGACATTCGAATTTCCTGTTTATGGCATTCAGTTCATTTTATTCGAAGGAACGTTCTTGTCCTGCGCCTGTTATTTTGGTTAACATTGGACTTCTTTTATAGCGTCTGCCCACTACCCCATTCCATACCAAGACCGTGCTATAAACGAATCAACCAAAAAAATATTTTTTGTATGATTTAATATAAAACATTACAACCTTTGTTCAGCAGTGGGCATTCTGTGGCTGATACGACCCCTGTAATGCCGGCAAAGAATACCACCACCCCATCTCATCCCGTGGGTGTCGTAAAAGGCGACTATGTGATACTATCATTTCTCTCATTTTTAAAAACGTTGCCCCACACTAGGATTTCTCCTGTGTCGTGGGTGCGTTTACAGACACAATTGTGGAACTCACAATCACAAATTCCACACACAAGATCATACAAATATTTGTTCCGTGCGGGAATCGATCCCGCAATGCGGAGTGCAGCAGCCGACTGTATCAGCCGCTGCACCAACCGTGCCGTCTAATTATGATGCCGATAATTATGTGCCGTATGATTATCTGGAGGATAAGCAGCAGCGTCCTTCAAGTATATTTATAACTCAACTGTGAGCGCCAATAGGTAGAGCCAAGCAAGGCGATTTTCCGTGTGATGCCGGCTCAGAATACCACCACCCCAACTCCTCCCGTGGGTGTCATAAAAGTCGACTAAGGGATTAGCCGGGGATGGGCAGCAGTGTCCTTCAAGTATATTAACAACTCAACTGCGATCGCCAACCCGCCTGCCAATCGTGACGATTATGGCAAAACCGCCCAATGTGCCCACAACACACCCATATCGGTCGTTGTGGTGATCTTTGGGGGCGGCCTGTGTCTAGCAGTGGACTTCTTTCGGCCGAAATAATGAGGCGTGGTGATTATGGCAAATCCCCTCAAACTTAGATCAGTCATTGTGATGACCTTTGGGGGAGGCCTATGTCTAGCAGTGGACGTATTTCGACTGAAATTATGACGAATTTATCTTAAACAACAGCCACTAGACCGTTCCGTCACCGTACAATACCGTAGCGTGCTATGACCGGACCCAGAGCAAATTCACAATTAGATGCCAGTACGCTTAGAGCATGGTACGATACGTTTAGAGTGCGTAGTAGACTGGTACGCTTAGAGCATGGTACGATACGTTTAGAGTGCGTAGTAGACTGGTACGCTTAGAGCATGGTACGATACGTTTAGAGTGCGTAGTAGACTGGTACGCTTAGAGCATGGTACAATACGTTTAGAGTGCGTAGTAGACTGGTACGCTTAGAGCATGGTACGATACGTTTAGAGTGCGTAGTAGACTGGTACGCTTAGAGCATGGTACAATACGTTTAGAGTGCGTAGTAGACTGGTACGCTTAGAGCATGGTACGATACGTTTAGAGTGCGTAGTAGACTGGTACGCTTAGAGCATGGTACGATACGTTTAGAGTGCGTAGTAGACTGGTACGCTTAGAGCATGGTACGATACGTTTAGAGTGCGTAGTAGACTGGTACGCTTAGAGCATGGTACGATACGTTTAGAGTGCGTAGTAGACTGGTACGCTTAGAGCATGGTACGATACGTTTAGAGTGCGTAGTAGACTGGTACGCTTAGAGCATGGTACGATACGTTTAGAGTGCGTAGTAGAGTCGTCCGCTTAGAGCATGGTACGATACGTTTAAAGTGCGGAGTAGACTCCGTAATTTCTGATCCGTGCATGATACGTTCATGGTACGGTGTGATTGGTAGACGCCTTTACCCTCGAAAATATGAGCTAGTATTATGGGTTACATGTATAAATAGCTGTGGTAAAAAGATTAGCCAGTCAGGTTACTGATTAAGGTGCGCCGGACATATGGTACTTAGGTATCGTCAGTCGTTGTGGCCCTTTTTACGCACCCAATTTAATTAATTACCAAACTGACTTTGTCCATTTCATGGTCCTATCGCTTACAAAAACGTTTATCGCCTCACATATAAATTTATTTTTCTTAGTTTATGTCAAACCCATTTTACATAAATAAACTTAGACTAAAAAACTAAAATTATCAGAAGATTTGCCTTCAAAATCAAAACTTAAAATATGATATAATAAATAAACATCTGTATTGCTGTGTGGTACCGGCTAAGAATACCACCACCCCGTCGCAGCCCGTGGGTGTAGTAAAAGGCGACTATGGGATCACCCGGAAGATGGGCAGCAGCGTCCTTCGAGTACACGTATAACTCAACTGCGATCGCCAACCCGTCTGCTAAGCGTGGCGATTGTGGCAGTACCCCCCAACCACTGTCAGGATGGGAAAGATATGTGACAGCGATATATAGCCATAAGTGTATGACAGTCCTTACTCCTTCTACGTTAACTGTATCGGTATTTGTTGCTTCTTGCGCCATTTACATCTCTTTATGTTTGGTTACTAAATAAATTGTCAATTGACTTAACCGTCGCCATTTGGCTGTCATATTCGAACCTTTACAGCTTTACCTAACTGCAAGACTTTGTTAATTTTGTGTTAATTATGATGTAAAAGTTTATGTTGGTTTAAAAAACTTCAACGTTTTTGAACGACATGCCAAATGTACACTTACCAGAGCTAATTTTATAGGATCTTCGCAGATTGAGATTTCTGCGCATTAATCGCAATAGCAAGCTGTTGTAGGAAGAAGAAATGGACTCGCTTCTAGTGATAAAATGTTATTATTGTATGATTGATGCCGTGTGGTGCCGGCTTAGAATACCACCACCCTATCTCCTCCCGTGGGTGTCGTAAAAGTCGACTAAGGGATTAACCGGAGGATGGGCAGCAGCATCCTTCGAGTACATTAACAACTCAACTGCGATTGCCAACCCGTCTGCCAAGCGTGGCGATTATGGCAAAACCCCCCAATGAGCCCACAACACACTCATATCGGGCGTTGTGGTGATCTTTGGGGGAGGCCTGTGTCCAGCAGTGGACTTCATTTGGCCGAAATGATGATTGTATGATTGCCGTTTGTATGCTGTATCACATTTTATATTAGCGTACTATAAAGTATGGAAAGGAGTGTCCGTTTTGTGTCCAGATTTAGAATACAGCTACTCCTTGTCCTCCCATGGGTGAGCAAAATTACTCCAAAAAGTACTACTCCTTGTAAGAGGCGACTAAGGGATTATAAACGCAAGGAACCCTCCTTCTGTGTTACTATACTATACTGCGCACGCCAACCCACTCGCTAAGCGTTATGGATAAAGACGATTGCCCCCTTAATGGGGCGAGTTACTGTTCAGCAGTGGACATTCTTCGGTTGATTCTATGAAAGTATACTCTACTCTTCTCTTGTAGCAATAGATCAGGTCTCTGATAATGAGAAGCCTGGATATCTATAAGCAAATGAATGGAACGGTATTCGACCCCGTGATGTGATGCACGAATTCATGACCAGTAAAAGTACGACCACCGTCGAATACTACTTTGGTCAGATGCCGTTGTAAATATCTCAACGTGGCAGTAAATCGGATGGGCTGAAAGTCCTAAAAGGCTGCGGAATGCGATAGTGTAGACGTACATTCAGCCATGATTGAAGGCTACCTGCATAAACAATTGGGCAAATTTAGACTATATGCCCTAGAGTATATACTACCTAATAAAACTCTTAAAGCATCTAGTATACTTTGAATGTATGTGTAATTTAAAAACAAATAACTAATGAAGGTTGATTCAAAGTCAGACATTTCAAATAAACCAATTGTTATAGCTGGAGAAGAGCTGGCAAACATCTTCATGGATACTGTTTTAAAATAATTGTGATTACATTGTTGATTGATACACATGATGGTAAAACATGTAACGCGAATAATGTGTAATGTGTACATCACTTCATACTACAATAATATATTAATAATTTATAGTTAATTCGCGGCATGTTTGCGTGTGGTGTCCGGATTAAGAATATAGCACCACTCCATCTCCTTTTGCTGAACAGTAGCATTTCTGCGCTCAACAACCCGCCCGTCAAGCGTGGTGAGTATCGGCAAATTCGCCCCAGGGGGAGGCCTTTGTTCAGCCAGTTCCAGTTCAGTTTGTGGACGTCCTGTGGCTGATATGATGTTTGCGTGCAGCATGTGACCGTTCGTTGTGAAAATCAATGGGGAAGTCTTTCTTCAGCAGTGGACATCCTTTGGTTCATGTCAGGATGATGATATGATGACAGCTAAATGTTGGCCAGTCCTGGATGCCTGTTTAGGTTATAACGCATGCATCAGCATCGCTTAGCTCAACCATATTGTAGGAAACTAATAGACCTGGAATACAACGCTGCCACCAGCAAGATACTTTAGTGAGTAGGACAGAACCCCAGTTGGAAGTCCAGTCGTAGTTAAGTTTTAAGCAGAACCACACTTTAAATTCTCTCTCGTGCGCGTTTTGGCCGCGATAACTTGACGGGTATTCTTAATCATTTGACGTTTGCCATGGTAATTTTATAAGTTTTATTGCGATAGAATTGCAGCTTTAGTTAATGTGGAAACAATAACCCGGCTAAATATATATATTTAGCCGGGTTATTGTTTATATATGCTATATTCTTTCCTACTCCTCCATTTTCTTTTCTGATTAATTTCGTTGCGGGTTCCAAGACAGTTCTTCATTTCTCTGGGACACACCGACCTTCATTGGTCGGTGTTCTTTTCGGTGGTCACCATTGTAGATCCTGGATTACAGGAGTTGCAGTGGTTGGGAATGTGTGGCGGGCTTGTCCCAAAAAAAAAAAAAAAAAAACCCGGCTAAATCTGGATTGGGCCGGGCAATGTTTAGTGCCAGCATATTTCGAGAGTGTTTTATGCTCTGTAAGATGTGTCTGTGTTTGTTGCTGGTGTCGCCGCAAAATATTTTGGTATAAATGATAATTTTTTGATGTAGTTATGTTAAGTTATAATGATTATAATGATAAGTTAATATCATCGAGTTGAGTGCGATGCGTGCAATGATATGGACGTGTTTCTATACTATAAAAATTTAGTACGTGTGTTGCATGGCTATCTTTGTAGCTATGAGTTCACAGCAACTTATAGCCATCGACACTATGGATAAAGTCAGCATTTTGCAGATCTGCAATTTAAACTTCGAAGAAGTGCAAAAATAACTGTAAGTTATCAAAATATTACAATTTGCCTATATTCAATATTTTTCTTCCCAACTTACATGTGGTTTTAATAACTATTTAATATGAATCATCTACAATATGTATTACAAACAGCCAGCCCATCGACCAATCAAATATAAATTATAATTAAAATAAAACTTTCTGGCCAGACAAAGCTATAAAAAGCGTATAACAAGTTGAGAGACAGAGCAATCCCAACTCGTCAGAGTCGTCAATCAACAGATTCAACAAAAACAACCGAACTGCGAACAATGCGAAAGCGAAAATACGAATTGTTGGATTTGTTTCGTCATCCCTCCTGATTTGTTAAACAACTGATCGCAGAAGTTGCGAACACCAATATGATACAGAGCAAAAAAACGACTTGAAATTTTTCAAATTGAGAACTGATATAAAATTGTTTAGTCATTTTCTAGGCTGTGGCTGTAATGAGAGCTTCGATTCAGCTTGGGAGCGAGGACGGAATAATTTCCATTCCATGATTGGAGCACACAAGCGACACCTGAGACGGCGTTTGTCAAACTGACAGACGCTCCCCTCTTTTTGTATAAACATCAAATATGTAACGAATTATTCATTGCGGTTCGCTCCGCTCCTGTGCGAGTTTTATTACAGTTTGCGAACGTTCTGGACTTTGACTAGTGTTTTCTCGTTTAGTTTAGACTGTGGAAGCCGTCTCGACACCGTCTGTCCTGTTTAAACGAGGTTTAGTGTATCTGTATGTTTGGTATAAAGAAATCGCTCGCCTGTTGTTCGTAACTATTTACGAGCAAAATTTTAATGTACATAAATAAAACAACACTTATCATATTAAGAGTGAAAAGCATTTTTTTAAGTAGAGGCCGTAAGTTCTTCTACATATGTGTTGTTTTATTTAAAATATACTTAGTTGTCGACATAGCTGAAAGGATTAGTAAACTGAAGTGGCAATGGGCAGGGCACATTGCTCGTAGAACTGATGGCCGTTGGGGCACAAAGGTTCTCGAATGGAGACCGCGCACCGGAAAACGCAGCGTGGGATGACCTCCAACGAGGTAGACAGACGATCCGGTGAAGGTCGCTGGGAGTCGTTGGATGAGAGCGGCAGTTGACCGCTCGTTGTGGAAATCTAAGGGGGAGGCCTTTGTTCAGCAGTGGACGTCCTGTGGCTGATATAATTGATGATTGATTGATACTTAGTAAAACACAAATTAGGCTTTCTGTGGGATTCATATTAGCCTGACCTGTATACTGATACTTATCATCATACCGGCCATAGGACGTCCACTGCTGAACAAAAGCCTCCCCTATAGATTTCCACAATTGTGCCATCATTTTGGGGGAAATTTGCCAATCCTCACCACGCTTGGCAGGCGGGTTGGCGAGCGCAGTATGGCTTACTGTAACACAGAAGTGACGCTGGATTACCGTCCCTTAGTAGCCTTTTTCGACATCCACGGGAGGAGTTGGAGTGGTGCTTTATTCTTAATCTGGACACCACACGGACCTGTATGTATGTATGTAACTATGTATGAAACTTAATAATAGCATATTATTGTTCAATTTTAATTGTCTGTATTTGCAGCATACAAGCGGACAAGTAATGAATTTACAGGCATTTGAGGTTAGTTGAGGTCTTAAACTAAAAAAAAAAAACAACTATAATAGAAAGTAGTAAACACTCTCTCCACTTGTATTCTCATAGTTATTCAACCTTTGATGTCGAGCACCTATCTTTTATTTTTAAATAATATTGTTTTGTTTCTTATTCCATATTTAATTAAAACCGTGTTTCCATTAGTTTTTTAAAATTTTATTGTTTTATTATAATCTCTAAACCTTATTTGGAATATAAACTTCTCTGCTAGGCTGGCGTGTTTTTATTTTTACACTCAAAATGACCTCCTGTGTAGGTTGTTCAGACAAAGCTTTATCTAAATCTCGCTGTCCATCTGTCGTAAATGCATTCATAAACAATGTTACGTAAAACGTTAACATTAAAAACAAACTAAACTCCAAACGTTCATCGTACACAGTTTGTTCTCTAAAGGCATTATTGTTTTAAAGGCGCAAGTCCTGCAGCCGACAGCAGCATTGTGGAAGGACCACACACTAAGTAGAGTGACATTGTCAGCGGTTCCAGTGTCATTTTATATGCTGCGAAGATGTGGTTTTTTGTTGAAATTATATTAGAGTGACATTGTCAGCGGTTCCAGTGTCATTTTATATGCTGCGAAGATGTGGTTTTTTGTTGAAATTATATAAGTTTTAAGGAGATTATTTTAATGTATGTATTATCCCATCCCATAATATAAACTAATGTAGCTCTGGGTCACGAATAAGTCTACCTCATCTCGTTTTGTGGGTGTCATAGAAGGTGGCTAATGGAGTTTGGAACCAGGTTCCCTTAAAACACTTTGTGTCCCCCATGTGGCGTGTAAACAACCAACACTAACATAAAGCCTCGAAGCACTAGCTTCCAAGAAGGACTCAAGCAAACGGCTGACTGTAAATTTTTTATGCCAAAACATTTACAATATGACCAGAAACACATAGCGCGGACTCCAAGGTACTAAGGCCAGGGCAGGAAGAAAAAGAGATTATTGTTAGAATATGCGAATATAAAAGGAAAAAACTACTTTTGTTTAAACAAGAGTGGGTGAATAACAAACATACGGATATAATTGTCTAAAACAAATATATTTAGATTTCAATTATAATTCAGTACCCAGTTCATCATAACGTCCACTACTGAACTAAAGCCTCCCCCATAGATTTCCACAACTGTGTCATCATACTGGGGGGAATTTGCCAGTACTCACCACGCTTGGCAGGCGGGTTGGTGAGCGCAGAATGGCTACTGTTCCACAAAAAGGATGCTACTACCCATCCCTCTGGTTTAGAGTCCCTTAATCACCTTTTACGACCTCCACTGGAGGAGATGGAGTACTGCTATATTCTTAATCCGGACACCACACGGATATCTTAATCCGTTCACCACACGGATAGATAGTACCCAGTTATTGTAATACAATTATTAAAACGGTAATCGTATTATCATGGTATTACATTTGAAGTTATTGTTGCTGGACTTGAATGCAGCCTATGGCCGCGTTCATGGAGACGTTGAGCTTAACGCGATACGTGGTACGGTGTGGAATTCAAAAAGTTCGAATATATGACGATGTATCAAAGCGTTTATTGAGATGCGGATATCCATGTGTCTTGTTTTAATTTAAGCGAATTATGTAGGGTATTACGCCGCGGAGCGCGCGGTGGAAACGACAGTGGAATTCAATGCGTGCTCTAGGCGCGCATTACACGCCGCCTCTGCATTAACAGCCATAACACCCTCTAATCTCCGCGTCGAGCAATGCTCCGCGTCTCCATAAACGAAGCTGCTGTGAGCAACATGGAAGAGCCATAAATACTCTTACTGAAAAAAAGTGTCATTTTTCATCGTTTTGGTGCTAGAGTAAAATTTTATGATTGTTTATTATTTCGTGTATTATGTATCTCTGTTAAAAACACTTAAGTCTGGGAGCCACTTTTTACCGGGAAATGATAATACCCATGAAACAAACAAATAACTCCTTAGCTTAATACATTTCCTTGTTTCCATTAAGCTCAATCCTAGTGCCTATTGTTCTGGCTAACGCCACCTCCACCGTATCTTAGTCTTCTCGCTCTCGCGAAATTGAAAAACAACGATACGACTGCTTTTGTTAGGTCCCTCTTTGTCTCAAACAAGATACTTATCAAGCATTTACTCGTTTACCTGCCTGTCCGCTTTTTTAATAAGCCGTCTTGTTTACCGTTCTATCTGAGAGGGGATCTCGGTGATTTTATTTTGTCCTCATTCCGTTGTTGTATTAAGTTACTCGGTAACGGTTCTCTTAATTTAGCTGGAGTTTTGGTGTCTTCCTTTTTTGATTGATCGGCGATTGTTTGGTCTAAGTTTCATAAAAATGTTGAAAAACATTGCAAACAACTGGTTTGCACGTTAAGTTTCTTGTTGTATTATAAACTGCAATTAAGTATCATTAACTCTAGTGCGAGTGCCAATCGGGGTATTATTTATTTTGTTTAACTGACGTGATAGTTGTCTGGCAGATTAGGTATGTCATGCATACTCAAGTGTTCACAATTAAAATTATGGGCACTAGATTTGTTAAATTAATTGAAATAATATTCAAGAACCCTTAAAGTAGTGAAGGTAAAAGGTCTCCCACCAGAGAACAGCGGTCCCGGCGTTTGGCTTTTGTTAACCAGTTGTTGTGTTGTTGTGTTTACAGTGGCCTCGTGTATCGGGTCACTGAGTTTTCCTACAATATGTTTGTGCTAAGCGACGCTGATGAATGCGTCATGCTCAAGAATGAGTGTTATCTGCTGGGACTGGTCAGCTTAATACTGCCAGGGCAATTTAATCTTAAGCTTTAATGAATATTGAAATCTGGCTTGTTTAGTGTTGACTTGGTGTAATTAAGACTCTTTTCTCCTACATCGTCCTCACTTAATCTTAATGTCAAGAACAATGGAGTCAAATATTCTAACATACATTATGATTTTAAAAGAGTAACCATGGAGTTTCCTGCTGGTTCTTCTCCATAGGAAATCTACATCTTGGAACGCGGCAACTAAAGTCTGACTATTCAGTAAGTAAGTAAGAGTAACTGAAAACGGTTTTATATGAATAAAAATATTTTATCTTTATGTTATCTTTAATCAAGCTGCCATCAATGCAGTTTGTTGCTGTATTCTTTTTAATTGCACTATTAAAGGCGTTGCGTTCATTTTAAACCGGGATGTCGTAATCCTGGTTTAAAATGAACGCAACTAATTTACAAACAAATAATTTAACGATTTATGACTTGATACGTAAACCATAATCGGCTAAGAATACCACCGCCCCATCGCATCCCGTGGGTGTCGTAAAAGGTGACTATGGGATTAGCCGGAGGATGGGCAGCAGCGTCCTTCGAGTACATTTATAACACAACTGCGATCGCCAACCCGTCTGCCAATCGTGGCAATTATGGCAAAACCCCCCAATCACACAACACAAACATAGGCTTCTGTCCAGCAGTGTCCACTGCGGCACTGTTTTTCGGTTTTAATGGTGAAACCATATTTACATACAACATTTTGAATTGATGTAACTAAAATAGGACACCTACTTTGTAAGATATAGAATAACGTGGCGTCCAATTTTACTTTCTTTATAATTATTCGGAGGACATTCTTGTGGGTTACCTACAGGTTTACTTTTTCTTTAAATTTGTAATAATTTTATTTAAAACTAGCTGGGCCCCGCGGTTTCACCCGCGTTTAATTTAAAAGAAATTTAGAGTACTTCGACATACACACTTGACATAGAATACATATATTGGATTTCAAGGGTTTTTTTTTTACGCGGAACCCTAATTATTTTTCTAAAATAAAAGTAGCCTAAGTTATTCCTTATAGCATCAGCTATCTGCCAGTGAAGGTCCCGTCAAAATCGGTTCAGCCGTTTCGGAGATTACCCGGAACAAACAGACAGACAGACAGACAGACGGACGGACAGACAGACAGACAAAAAAAATTAAATAGTGATTTTGTTATATGTAACGTACATACTTTCATATGCATTCAGTAAAAAGCTGTTATTTTGACATTACAAACAGACACTTCAATTTTATTTATTTGTATAGATGAAACGTGGAGCTGTTCATGTCCTAATGAAATAAAATAAAATAATGTGAATAAATGATGCAATGTTTGTAATTAGCCAAAAAAAATCTCCATTAAAAATGGTTTTAATGGATTTATTTAATAAAAACTACAAAGATGACAGAATAAAATATATGCTCGATTCATTGTCTATTACTTTATACAGCTGATTTTATGCGAAATTATGATATTAATAAAACTTTAACGGTTATAACTTAAATACAGAAACTATGTCTTTAAATTATTTTTGTGATTGTATATTTTTATCATGCCCTTTCATAATTTTCATGGATACGCAATAGATAACTTGTGTTTACGCAATTAAAAGTACCTGAGAAAATTTCAAGTGGCTTCAAAGCATAGTTGTAGCATCAAATAAGAATTGAAGTCATTTCACCTCTAGATTTAAGGAGCTCACAGTGCATAACTAACGCTAGGTCGCCGCCTTATCGCTAGTGAACCCTATTAAATAACCCATTTCGTTTGGTAGCTCTCCACTTGCGAGCACGATAAGCTGATACCCTGAATATTTTTCTTTCATTGCACATCTAGGAAGCAATTACAAGGTGCAATTTATTTTTATTTAAGGTCTGGTGCTTAGTTGACTTTACTGATTAAGTTGTTGCTAGTATGGATTTTCCTTTTAGCATGAATTGTTCTGTGTGGTGGCCCGGTAAAGAAAATACTACTACTCCATCCATGGATGTCGTAAAAGGTACCCAGGGACTCAGAAGGACGGGCAGCACCATCTTTTCTGAGGAACGGCATACGATGATGATGCTAGTATGGATTCTCAAATAAAGTCATACTGTTAGCACTATATCAGAATATGCCTTATACTCTTTAAATATTACTGTTAGAGACATTCGTGAATATTTATTTGTATGATTTATTTCTCACCACAATAATAAAAAAGAAAGTCGTAACAGAATACAATAATGCCCAGTTACAGTATTATTCAAATTGACTGCGGGACACTGGTGCCTAAGCTAGGCCGAAGCCTGTGTTTCAGGTCACCAGGCCTTCCTTTTTTTTTTTTTTTTTTTTTTTTGATCCGGTGGAAATACCTCATGTGATTCCTTCGCCCCGGGAAAGGGCGAAGGGGCATGCCGGACTCCTACCGGCTAAAACCACCGGAGTGATCATCGTCGGCACCGAAGGGAGGCTCCAGGAACTCGAAAGATCTCCATCTAGAGCCACCCGTTGGTGCCACGCCTTTTGGCACATCTCGGAGGGGATGACTGTAAAGTGGTCATCCCTTTCTAGTGGAGGGAAGGCGACTGAAAAGAGGCCACCCCCCCAGGCATCTCTCGAGGGGATTGTAAAAGATTCCCCCGAGGCCTCACAAAGTACAAAGACGACGGGGGGCTCAGGCGTTCCTAGTCCAGAAGTCCAATTTCGCTCTTTCCTAAACTGTGCCATTTAATGTTTTTCCATTTTCGTCTTCTTCGTGTATGTAACTGTTGTTTCCTATTGTTAAAGTTTTCTTGATGAATACTCTCCAATACGTTGATATAAGTTTATCAGGCCCCGATACTGGTTGATTTTGAATATGTCTCAATGCAGTGATGATTTCGTGTAATACATGCTTTCAAGGGTATCTAATAAAACAAGTCACTTGCAAATTATAGCGATATAAACGCAAGTTAAAGATTTAGTTGAAGTTGAAGATCACTGTTCAGTGTTTTAGTACAAATCGAGTTTTTGTGTAGGAAACACATTAAATATTTTTGCTGTGTTTGGTCCAAATGACCATAATGTCTAAGGATATGACGTCTTGAAATTAAAAAGTTTACATAGGCTTATTCCCAAAGGTCATCTCCAAGATCAACAGTATTCACTACCGGAATTCACTAAACCAGACAAGATTCCACATTGTAGCAGTAACAATAATAAGAAGTAGAAGATTCATCGGTCGCAGCAGAAATACGACTATCACAGGCCAGGACGGTAATTAATGATAATTTAGTGAGGTTGGATCATTCGTGCACTTGCACATTTAATCTACCTTCCTTCTTAGTTCATGAATACCAAAAGATTAGGCCAACACTGTGGAACAGAAATCCACAGCAAACTTAATGTGATACAGTAGAATATAAGAAGTACATTATAATAAAACACTTTTAAACGGATTCTATCGCGTATATTTTAGATTTTTGTTTTTACTGACGTTTCGAATACTTTGCAGCATTCGTGGTCGCAGGATGACTAAGGTGACAGGCGTCGTTACAGATTTTAAAAAGTTAATTTATTTTATCTACCGTACAATTTTAATCAAAAAATTAGTTTCGATGCACGCAGTAATCACTCACAGTCAACACACAACAAAAATCTAAAATATACGCGATAGAATCCGTTTAAAAGTATTTTATTATAATGTGTAATACTCGCGAAAACCTAAGACATTATTATATAAGAAGCATTTGTTTACGCCCTTCGAGTCCTAGCAAACGGGTCCAACGATCATTGACACTCCTTATTTCCCTACTGGTGATGGGTACTATGTATACATAACCCTTAAGATGATGAATTATTTTTCTATAACCAGTTTAAAACCAAGAAGTGTGCTGTTACAGTCAAAAACAACAGCGATAATCTGTTCCATTTTCAGTCGAGTAGCTGTATCCGTAATGGAACTGAAGATATTTTCACTTACATTTTCTCGCTAATCTAATTTTGATGCAAATCATACGAACTCGCCCTTTTAGTTACGCAATGTTTTCAATTTCCCCTATATAAGTTTTCTATAATTACGATCTGACCTGCATAATATACAATATTTCTTTTGACCCAAGGGTTATCCAACAAAAGCTTGTTACAAACGAAAATTAAGTCGATACAAAGGCAGGTAAACAGCGTCTGTTTAGGCGCATTGCTCTCAGCTCAAGTGAAGCACTCTTAACAGAAGGACCTGACGCTCAACAAGACTCTTCATTGTTCTCCTGCTAGTCGAAGCTACTTGCACTTGTACCAAGTGATATGTAAATGAGTTGTGAAGCGATATTTATGGTGTTTGATGATTAAGGGCACTGTTAAATTTTTCCTATCGTAGATTTAATTGTATACACTATAGTTTAAATGTAAATTACATGGTTTTCTGCTGAGACTTCTAAGATACTAAAATCGACCAGGGCTAGCAAACGCATGTATGAAACAAATAATTAGAAGTGAGAATAAAACCAAGTCATTAGGTTAAAACGTGGTCGCCTCATCAGAAGGCTCAAGATCACCCAAAGGGCAATGGAGAGGACTTTGATCCGCAAAAGAACCAAGTTTACTCACATAGCCCAGAGGATTGTGTTATATTTAATGTATTAAAATTTAACACAAACCATCTCAAATCAGCTAAGTTATCGGAAGGTGTTGTAAGTAATTATAAGGTTAATGGTAGCATCAACTGTACGTGAGCCATGGACGACGGGAATCCTTCGTCGAGTCACCGTGTTCTTGCTGTTCTAAGTTAATAGTGTGCTATTAACCTATGAGCATATTTTTTACTCATGTACATGTCTCTATATTTGGAAAGTTATCAGAGGCACCACAAAGTAGTCTAGTTTATTATCACTGAACCATGTACCTCTGACAAGTGAATCTTTTGTCCTATACTTTTCTGAAGTGTTTAGTTCGGAGGCGCAAATCAATATGTCGGGATGGTTATCCCAGATTCTATCAATCGCCTGATCCTTTTTGTTTACAGGTCAAAAATTGGTGCTGATATGTGCAACAGATCAGACCTTTTGCAGGGATATTTCAAAAGATCTCTGCTACATAAAAAATGCTTGAAATATACTCCATTTACAGAAATCGCAAGCGGTTAGGAGGTTCTGGGTAGCAACAAACTCCTAACTCATAATGCCCTACAACTAGAATTTGTAATCTGTAAATACATAAATTGTTAAATTAATAAAAAAAATCTTTGGGAAGGCGATTTGTAGTACCCGTTATGGGTAAGCTGATAGACCATCCAGTTCATTATAGCGCTCGAGTTCTTGAACACTTGTCTTTTAACAGATTATGATTCATATCATCATACATGTTTTCTCAGGTCCATCAATGAGAGAATTAGTAATATTTACTCATAGTTTTTTGTTTCACCTCTATCTCTTGTTTCAACAAAATTAAAAGCTTCTTCGGGTAGGTACCTAAATCACGAATACCTTCACACCCAACTCTTCCAGTCTGAACATTTAACAGCAGCCTTAATCACTATTTAATTATGCGGAACTCAAGCGTCGCGGAAAAGAGCCCAAGTTAGCGATTACTCCGTGTTTTTGTTTTACCCTCCCGACACGCCCCGTTGTTTTGAGCTGCAATGAATTGTCATTATATTCTGAAGTACCCTTAAAGTGTGGGAAACATCTGTAAGCAAGAATAAGAAGGAAACGGGTAATTTGAAGTTATTTTTAGAGCTGGTATTTTTGTTCTTTTATAAAATTAACAGAGGTACGGCAAATGACAAACATTTTTAATAATGACCTTGGTGTCCGTATTACGTATATAGCACCACTCCATCTCCTCCCGTGGATGTCGTAAGAGGCGACTAAGGGACTCTAAGCCAGGGGAATGGGCAGCAGATTCCCTTTTCTGGGTCAGCAGCCTTTCTGCGCTCACCAACTCGCCTGCCAAGCGTGGTGAGTACTGGAAAATCGTCCCAACGATAAAGATACAATTGCTGTGGAAATCTATGGGGGCTTTTGTTCAGCAGTGGACAACCTACGGCTGATATGATTAGCTTGTTAACTAAGTAGTTATTGCTTCTCACAAACGTACTTATTGCGAATCACGTACAGATTTGCTGTCTTCAAACTAATGGTTTGGCAAGTCGAATATGAAGTTAACACACAATGTTAACAATTATCAGCTTGGTGATGTGGTCGCACTGGCGATAGGCATAGGCCTATCGCCAGTAGTATGGACTTCGCGCTCGTTTTCGAGCGCTTTGTAGTTTTAGTACATTTTTAGGTCTTGGATAATGTATATACGAATACGTATTTATATATATATATATATAGATAAAATGAATGTAATAATTATAATATATATTTATTTATATTTATAATTATTATATTCATTTGACGGCATGGTAGGTGCAGTGGGTAAGCGAATGGCATTCGGCGCTTGGCCTACAGGTAGTTGTTTCAATAAAAATATTCATGAAGCACGAGGATCAGTCGAAGGTAGGAAGGCATCGTTTGGTAACCAGTTTAAGAAAATCGCGCCACTCCATCTCCTCCCGTAGATGGAGACTAACGGCCGAAATTATAATCTGTATAAATATATATAAATCTCTCAATCTCAATTTAAAATCTTTAGATTTGAGTTGTTGCATTTGATCTGTTTTTGTGATAGATAACATTGAGGCCCCTTGACTCTAGGAGCTGCTACCAATAATAGCTGCAGTGGTGCCCGAAGCATCAGTTCTCTTGGCATTCCCAACAGAGGTTGCATATTTTGGGTTGCCCTTAAAAAAGCTCCCCGGGTTGTCCCTCAAGACCAGCCGTGGTTCTTTTTTGGAATTATCCATTCGCTTAATTTATTTTTGTTTTATTCTGCTGATTTCCCACCCTTCTCGGAGCCCGCACCTTTGGGGATGCTTATACAAACACCAGGGCTATCAGCATTATATAGTACTTCTGAGTGTAGACCACGAGCCCACATAGCGTTCACCACCACGCAGTTGGCTCACACTGCTGGCTGTAGATCCCAGCACCCAAGAGAACTAGCCAACTATTAGTCTTAAGGACTGCCACAGCTGATTGCATCCAGTTTAGCTACAACTACCGGTGTTAGAAGAGTTTGGGACCAGAGGCATGCTGCTGACAGCGGACAACGACTGGTCCAGCTGGTCTACTATGCAGCTCAACCCCCAGGACTCCTTCAACCTCCATTATGGACTCCCGCGCACGGCACAAACACGCGGAAGCTCACGCGGTATCTATCTCCTACCATCTGCTGGTATATGGAGATGGTAAGGCCATGATGTCTAACCTCGAGACATCGCAGCAGAAGTAAGAAGGAGGTATAAGATGGGTCGGAATAATGCGAATAATGCAAAATTGCAGCAGGTTGGCAGAAGTTGAAGGTTATAAAATTAATAACTAAATAGATACACGAAGGAATATATAAACTAAATAAAATAATCCACCCAACGCTTTCAGTTGCGTTTGCTTCTGAAGGAATCAAGCCAATAACAGTCGGCAGTCCCTAGAAGGATAGATCGTCGGACATGTCCTGGAGATCTATTACGACTGTTGCGCT
This sequence comes from Diloba caeruleocephala, assembly GCA_947459985.1. Lineage (NCBI taxonomy): Eukaryota > Metazoa > Arthropoda > Insecta > Lepidoptera > Noctuidae > Diloba > Diloba caeruleocephala. The sequence continues at coordinate 30,052,692 of OX381610.1, forward strand.
TCCCTCAGAGCCATTTGCTAGATAAGACGCCGGGAAAAACGTGTAAGGTAGGCAAAAAGCTAGCACACGAGATCTTCCTACTCTTATGTGAAGTCCGTGAGGCTCCAATGCAATGTTATCAATCATTTTATGAATATCTGTTCTCAGTGGTACAATTATCGATTTTCATATTACAATACTGATGGCACTTCAAACGAAGTTGAAATCATTCAAACATCACCAAGAGATATGTCACCATGGCTTAATGGGAATAAAATTGTGGCATTACAGCAAATTATATCTGAACTAAAAAAACCTGAAGTTGTTTTAACTGCATCGTGTACTAATGCTAAATGTATTTTCTATATGTCCTGTCCTGGAGACTAGATCCAAAGGCAATAAACCTTGATGCTTTTACTTTGTCATGGACTGAACATTTCTTAGAAGCCTCCAATCAGTTTAATATTATGTCTTTAAAAACTATAGACTATGGATCGACTATACTATAAATGTTCACTAATTACTTTATGTTAACCGTGTTAATCTGAGCTGACCTTTAACATCACTTTTTGCCCACAAAACCATAGCGTCATCTAATTCGACGTTAACGCCATCTAGTTAGGCAAAGGCAAAACTTTATTGCATAGGCAATTATTACTACAATAATGGGGATTGGAAAGTTACGAAAATGATCAATAAGTCGTTCAAATGAACTCATGGCAACTAAATCAATAGTTTTTCACTTTTAAATAAATATAACATTTATCCGCAAACAAATACCTTAAGTCTGTTTAAGATGTTTGAAAAAAAATTAAATAATTATGCGAAATATTAATGACAATTTATGACTCAACCCAAAAGAAAAGAATTGCTGCCGACATCAGCGGCTGCTTATTATTTTTATATTGACTTAAACCAGGGAGGTTACGACTTATTGTTCGCACCCGGGTAATAATAAATAATACTATATGTAGGAAAAGTTTTCCTATAGTCAGTGCATTGCAGATCCAAGTATTAGCTTGAAGAGATATATTTGTATAATATAGTTTAAACAAATACCCTCTCGCGCAGCCTTTTCCACTATGAATGAAGATGGCGAGTGATGAATTTTATAACATTATAAAAATAAATATATTTCTAGATAGTGTACTAAGTAATTAGAGTAGAGAAAGAGTTCCTAGAATGAAACCCCCGGATGTACTCTGAATTACGTCGATAGCTAACTCAACTTTCATTAGTAAACATCTGGGTAGTCAACATGAGGAGAATCTTAAACACCGCATTCAAAAGTATTACGTTATGGTACAACTCCATCTTGTTCTGAATGGTGGAACTTTTAAAGTAACTTCAATAACTACCTGCACCGGACTAAATAATGAATATAGAAAATGCTTTTCAAGAAAATAAAATTAAAGCACAACATAATTCCAAAAGTAAAATTCAGGGCGGATTTGATCCCGAGAACAAAAAAGACACAGTCCACGTATCCGGTCAATTGACCACGTAACTAATTACGAAAAGTCACAAAATACGCGTTCTTTTTAAAATCTGTCATTTAGCTCTTTTTAGACATGGTTAATTTTTTTATTTTTTCTGATGATAACGAATGTCTTCACTTGTATTAACTTTTCTTTATATTAGCTGTAAAACATAAATTTGTAGACCTATTGTTGTACTAATCACCTCCCATATACAACACCATGATGAATTGATATTCAACAACCTGACCCAGACCATAACGGAGCTTTTAACCAAATTTCAACGTGTTCTATACTGCAGTTTTGGCGTTCTCGTCGAACATAGAAACAGAAAAACAGAGAGAGAAAAAAATAACATTGTGCGGCATCAGACTCATTTAAAAAAAAGTGATCTATTTCTAAAAATCTCAATGTACAGTTTTAGCCTCTCTACGATTTTATTATATATTTTATTATATTATAGATCTAATCAATAATAATTCAAAACTTAAACTTCTGAAGGGTTTTAAAAAACAAACAAAGAAAGTTAGTGCTTGTATTTCCCTTTAATATTATTTATAACCAACAAAAACCCATCATTCCAACATAACCTCAAAACAGTTGTTGCAAAGGAGGTACGTAAGGACCCGACAAAATAGGCCGCCAAAGAATTATAGCGTTATCATATAAATAAGGATTTAAAGCCTTCCTGCCGCACCGCGGGGAGCGGGCAAAGCTCATGGAATTATTTTACGTGCAATTTGTTTGTTTTTATTGTGCCTTGAAGGATCATGGCTATTTATGTGTCGAGTTGAAGCTTTTAGGTGCTGATTTCAATTTTTATAACCATTGTGCTCTTATCTGCTTGTTTAATTCCTTTTGAACTAAAATTTTATAGATGATCAAACGAACTTAACTGTGTAGTTCAATCATCATTCTATGAAGTGTTTCGTTCGAAGATATATGTTTAACCATGCAGCTTCCTCGCGTCACTCGGCAACTGAACGCAATTTTCTGTATCTTTACGCCAACTGGCATTCTTTCAAAAGTCTTGTTACGTCTTCTCAATTTTACCGGGGTGGGACAGGTAGGGTACATATATCTTCGAACGAAGCACTGCCAATAATAAGGATGGACCATTACAGGTACGTTCGTTTGATCATATATTATACTGCATGCTTCATTCTCGATGAATGTTATTAGCTAGGCAGATGTTTAGAGAAATGGTAAACTTGCGATGAACCTTAGAGTCATTATGTATTTCTATTGATTGAATATTTGTTATGGAATCAACATTTTTTATGTAAAAACAACTTATATCCTTGTCTAATATTAAAATTAGATGGAATTTGTGATAGTAACAAACTTAAGAACTCAATGTTGATAATCAGTCTTATTTGCTACATGCTATTTCTGTAACAACTACTAAAGGTATGAAGGCAAATTTGAGAATAATAATGTCTAAGATTAAACAAAAAATACTTCTGATTATTTTGCATTAAGCACATCATGGGTGAAATGTCCTGAGTAAAAAATTGGTGGGTTATAAAATTCTGCAAGCGTTTATCAATTATTTTGCCAACCAGCAGTCTGACTAAATCCTACATTGTTAGTTCGTGTGATTACATCTGATGAATTCCTTTTACGTTATCCTTAGATGTAGAGGCGTAGCATGTACTCTGAAAGGACGCCAGTGTCAATACTGCAACCTGAAAGAGTACTTGTAATTCATCTACCTAATGTAGAAGCAGAAAACCGGTTTATAGGGTCAATATCTTATGTAACACACAAAGTTTTGGCTTGGCAAATACATTATTTTGTGTTCCAAAATCAAAAATGTTGCTCCAAAAGTCCAAATCTCAGATACATCAACTCTTGTTTCAGTTTACTGGTGGTAGTTCTCTGGTTGCAAGTGTTTGGCTAGGTAGGTACCACTGCAATACCAGATATTTGCCGCCAGCAGTAGTGTTTAGTTAGTGTAGTGTTTAAAATTTAGACATTACTGTGGTCCGGGCACTGTAGCTAGTGAAATTACTGGTCATAAGAGACTAAATAACGTATGTCTTGAAGTGACAAGTACAGTATGTTGCCACGCAGAACTAATCCTGGGTAGCATTACAATTGCTATGGGCATACATGACACTTATTATGAGGTGAATGACTTGCTTGTATCATCACCAAATTAATGTGAACGGTAAAACAGCCATAGTTTTGCAATATTGATCTCAATAAGTCTATAGACTTCAACACGACATTATTAATATGTTGCAAAACGATCCATTTAATATTCATTATTAATATTTCTACATGCAAAATAAACGTGGCTCCAAATAAACCATGAAACTTAATTCCCCCAAAGTACCGGCTTAAGCGCGTACGCCCGTCCCCAAAAGTTGTGTTACAAACAAGTGTGCGGTGTTATCACGTCGTAAAATAAAAGTAATAACCGCGTTGCGTGGTCTGTTGTACGCGTTGCTATTGGAATATAGGTGCAGTATTGAAATGTGAAAATGTAGAACTATAATGATTCATTTATGTATGATTATTGTGATGTTCATATGTGAGTATTAAATCCAGAGCACGATTTTAGTGGTCGTGTTGTATGATCCAAATTCGGTATCGTTTTTAATTATTTTATACTAGACTAGCCCGTGGTTTCGCCCGCGTGTAGTTTGGCTTATCATAAAAAAACATATCGTGCATCACTCTGGAATTATTTATCTTTTCTCGGAATTAAGAAAAAAGAAAGAAAGAAACATTTAGTTGTTGCAAAACATGAGACACAATAGATTAGGTAGGTAGTAAGTATTTGTGAAGCTATACAATATTATGTATCTCACGGTTGCACCAAATAGGTGTCCAGTTCAGCGTGTGCCAGGCAGCTAGTGCCAGGCGCTGGTTTTCAACTGGAACCCGCTTTGAAGATGACACACGGACGCCAAACAGAGCATACAGCCTTACCGTAGATACGTGCGAATTTTGCGTTGTAATTTGAGTGTTGTGTGTAGTGTATCGTGTGCTGCATAGACTATAAGTTTAAGTGTACTCAGAACACAATCTAAACAATAAAAATGTAAACAAATTAAACACTATTTAAAATAACTAGGTACTTCACTTACAGGTCTCCAGTAACAAGCAGTTGAAAGCAGCCTTTACTTTAATCCTGTTTATGGTCTTTCTGTGTGCCAAATTTCATCCAAATCCGGTCATCCGTTTAAGCGTGATTTAATTACAAACATCCAAACAAATTCCCAATCTTTCACATTGTAATGTTAGTAGGATTATTGATATCACTTGTTACGTACATTATACTTTAATATTATAAATGTGAATGTAAGTTTGTTTGTTACGTATCACGCAAAAACTACTTAACCGATCATCATGAAACTTTGTACACATATTCTTGGAGGTGTTAGAAGTAACATAGGAAATAAATAAAAAAATCGAAAGATGAAATAATTGACTTATTTAATGGCGTCAATGCGAGCGAAGCTAGTTATGAATAAATTACCTATAGTCATTCTTTTTATATCTATTATTATATCAGCCGGGACTTTCACTGCTGAATAAAGGCTTCCCCTATAGATTTTCACAATTGTGTCAACACTAATTTGCCAGTACTCACCACGGTTGGCAGGCGGGTATGACTAATGCCCCACAGTTCGCTGCTGCTATTTTTTCTGGCTTAGAGTCCTTCAGTTGTCCATTACGACATCCACGGGAGGAGGTGGGTAGTCTATATTCTTCTTCTTCTTCTTATCTAGACACCACACGAGTTCTTATCTTATATCTATTTCCTTTATTAAATGTAATGTAAAAAACTGAATTTAATCGGATGGAATACTTATAAACGGGTCGCATATCAAAATGAGAAGCTACCTTGTTTTGTATTTCTAAGATTACTTATCTATGGACCGTCTAGGTTATGATATATACAGGGTGTCCAGTAAATAGCACGACATACTGCAGGGGGTGAGAGCTTGGGTCAATACCTACCAAAAAAATACAATATATGTTCAGCAAAATCTTACGGATTTTTTTTTAAAGTTAAGCGATAAGAAATTTGTACTGTGAAAATTTTAATAAAAATTGTATTTCTTGAAAACATTTTAGTTTTTAATAGAATAAATACTTATCAATGAGTAAAGTAACTATTGAGGTAAAAAAAAACTAGAAAAGGAATTTTTCATTACGAGATGCTTAAAAATCTGTGCCAAGGTAGATATTTCGGAAAATTTTGTACTACTGTAAATCCGTAAGATTTTGCTGAACATATATTGTGTTTTTTTGGTAGGTATTGACCCAAGCTCTCACCCCCTGCAGTATGTCGTGCTATTTACTGTATATATTTGTTGATAGTTACAAAAAATATTTTTATCCATAACCTTCACAGCAACTTCTTTAATACATTGATGACCGCGCTATATAACCGCTACCCATAAATAAACAGTAATAAAGCGAAGTTATATTTGTCTTTGTTTTGTCAGAGTCAATCGTGCAAGTTGGCGAAACTTTGGGGATTTTTACGTCGCCGTCGATACGCGTGACTTGGTATACATGAAACTTGAAAAATAGTCTATATTTATGCCAAACAATATTTGTTTTGATTTTAATTGCGAAAAGTTTATTGAGATTTATATTTTACTAGCTGGGACCCACGGTTTCACCCGCGTTTAATTTAAAATAAATTTAGAGTACTACGACATAGACACTTCACCTAGAATATATATATATATATATATATTCTAGAGTTTTATTTTATTTGCGCGGAACCCTAATTATTTTTCAAAAATAAAAGTAGCCTTAGTTATTCCTTATAACATCAGCTATCTGCCAGTGAAAGTCCCGTCCAAATCGGTACCGCCGTTTTGGAGATTACCCGGAACAAACAGACAGACAGACAGACAGATAAAAAAAATATTGTTTTTTTGTTATACCATATATACTTTCATATGCATTTAGTAAAAAGCTGTTATTTTGACATTACAAACAGACACTTCAATTTTATTTATATGTATAGATTTTCTGCTATTACGATTTATTGTAGAAAGAGAAAGAAGAAGAAAGAAAATAAATTTATTCGGATAGATAGGGCAACACACATCACTTACAGAAAGCATAAATTGGGTAGATAAAGCAAAATAATATACAAACAAACCATTAACAGACATATTGAGACATCAACATACAACAAACCATGCAATATAAATTGTAGAGAATACCATGTGGGGTAAAACCACCCACTTTTGCTGAAAGTTGGTATGATTTATGTTGCAGTTATAATTCTTGCGACCGCATATTTTATTTAAGACTTAATTTAAGAGATAATATTTATTATAACTGATGGTAGGTCTCTTATTACTCGTCGAAGCCGTCCTGCCGCTCTTTGGACCTGGCTCAGAAGGGGCGAGCGCAGTATCGGCTGACGCAGGTGTTCACCGTTCACGGTTGTTTCGGTGCTGTACAGAATAGGAGGCGAGGTTACTACACGGTGCCACTGACACACATTGTGGAAGCGACCAGGATACCGCACAGCACACGCTCGAGGAGTGCCCTACTCGGGCTGTTGAGCGGCGGATCCTGGTTAATCAGATCAGGCAAGATCTCACTCTGCTGGCAGTAGTGTCAGGTATGTTGGCGGAGCATGAAAATTTTAGTGTAGTGGCTCCTGCTGCGAGAGCGTCATACTGCAGAAGAAGAGTGCAGAGCGAGATCGCGAAAGAGCCGATCCTGCACGGAGAACGACGAGACGGCGCCGTGGTAGCAACCGCTCCGGCTCCCAGGTCCAACACACCTGAGCCCCTTGCCGTCACTACACGGTGAGGTCGTGGGCGCGCAGATTGGGGAGTCTGCATGCTGCATGCATATCGAATGACCGCCAAGAAGACAGCGGTGCATACACAGCACACTGCTAAGCACGGCATTGGGGAGTTTGTCTACAACCCTACAACCTCCCCCTGAGATATGACTATGGGAATGGCCTTTTTACAGCTGCCTCACTCCGCTAGAGGGTCTGACCGCTTTACAGTCATCCCATCCAAGATGTGCCTAAAGTTGTGGCAGCGTAGGCAGTTCTAGTGTGATCATGCAAAGGACCTGGAAGCCCCATTCAGTGCCGAAGATGACCGCTACTAAGGTCCGAGGTTTATCCGATAAGAGTCTCTCATGCCCCTACACCCCTTCCCTGGATGGAGGTAGAAGACAAGAATGCGGATACGTAGGTACCACAGTAGCGGCAGTTATTAGTCGTCGAGCAGCAGTGTTTAAACTTTAGTCATTATTGTGTGCTGGTTTGAAGGGCACTGAAGTCAGTGAAACTACTAGGTTGAAACAACTTAATGACTTGAGGTGGCCAACGCAGTGCGGTGCTACGTAGAGTCCTGGGTAGCATTACAATTATTATGGACAGGCGTGATGCTTACCACCAAGAGAATGACTTTGTCATTTCGTCAGTAGTAGTATAAAAAAAAACTTTGACAGATTTCGAAACCTTTTTAGTATGGGTAAGTCTTCTGATTATAGTTTTTTTACACTAACTGAAATGTCCGATGAAATAGAAACACGGCTGTGTAGAAATAAAACTTCTTCTATGGATCTCCTGATTTATTGTTCGATCTCGTATAGAAATTCCACCATTTTTTTATGAGGCCCATTGTGAGTGACCACGTCTTTGTTCCATATGTAATCACTGGTAACACACGCTGGTTAATGACTTTCGCCTTAAGGCAGTAGTAGTAGTAGTAAGGCAGTATTTTTGGCGAAAATAATCAAATCACTAAATTATAAAATGTAAAAATAAAAAAAAAATATATAAAAAAAATAGAACTATAATAGTGCATGCAGTGCTCTGCTATAAGTGATGGGGCACTTAGATATAGCTTATATTGTATTTCTCTGTCTGTTATAGTGTACTCATTGTTGAAGAGCCAAATAAATAAATAAATAAGACGTTGCGAAATTTCCCAAACGCTGCCCGCCGCATCCGAGTTAAATTCGACGATTGACCTCTTTCTCAAAGTTGGACCTAGCTGCACAATTTGTCCCAGATATACATACACATGAACAAATTCAAGAACAGAGCTCCCAAAGGATATTGGGATGGGCACGACGTGGGCATTTGACATGACTTTCATCTTGCCCATGTTTATTTTAAGGCCCACTTGTTGGAAACTCTGTTGAGTTCGTCGAGCATTGTGCTGAGCTCTTCCAGCGATGTCATCGGAAAATTTAAGGTGAGTGATATACTCGCCATTGATGTAAATGCCGAATCCTTTCCACTCCAGTAGCTTGAAGCCCTTCCATTGCAGAGGTGACCTGTTTCGGGAAAATGATGCCCCCCTTTCTCACACCTCTCTGCAACGGAATTGCCCCCGTGCTCTGTTCATGGTCTCGGACTAGCATGGTGGCATTTCTGTATGAGCACTTCAACACTTCAATGTATCGATAGTCAATCTAGCACCGCTGCAGATATTGCAGAACCACCCAGGTTTCGATTGAATCCAAGGCTTTCTCAAAGTCCACAAATGCATCGTAGCAGATTATACTCCTCGGTCTTCTATATAACCTGCCGCAGCGTATGGATGTGGTTTATGGTACTAAAACCTTTTTGGAAACCGGCTTGTTCGGGAGGCTGGAAGTCATCAAATCTGCGCTCGAGACGATTCGTAATGACCCTTGGAAACATTTTATAAAGTTAGTTAGCGGACATAAACTGCTTTCTAAAAGTTACTTAAAATATCGTATTCGTATCCAATAAAAAAACCTTGTAGGTACGTTTCAGATATATATATAGATTACCTATAACTTTACACAAACGTAAACTAAGGGCAAGAATCTGTCACTGTTTAGCTTTGTTGGGCCTTCGACTACGCAAAAAATTGTCTTGTACTTTTTGGTCTAAGTTCTTAAACTTATTTTTATTAATACCTACCACTTGACAGCCAACTTGGAGTAACAGCGTAGCAGTTTATCTGCAGCACAAATTGAGCTGAGGCCGTTTAACTAAGCACTATATTTGACGGCATGGTTGGTGCAGTGGTTGATACAGTCGGCTGCTGTGCTCCGGGTCGTGGGTTCGATTCCCGCACGGAACAAGTATTTGTATGATCTGCAGATAGTTCTGCCGGATCTGGGTGTATTGGGTGTGAAAGTGTCTGTAAACGCACCCACGATACAAGAGAAATCCTGGTGTGGGGAAAAGTTAAAAAAAGACACCCGTAGTGCCGCTGATAATTGAAGGAATGATGTTGTACCACTATATCCGTCTCTAATATTTTTGTGCATTGCCATTTATTGTTGTGTGCATATTGTGTTGTCTAATAAAATAAATGTCTAATAAATCTCGTTTCTTTCTTTTTTATAGTAATTTACGTATAAATAATTGTAAAAACAAATTCAATAAATAAACACGGATAATTAGGATCAAAAACTCTGAAGCCTTAGCCGACGAATAAATGGCGACCAGTAATAGATGGCATCATAACCCTCAACTACGAACGGGATAAAAAATAAGTTGAAGTCGTTTCACATCGTCCACATCTGGTACTAATGTGTCCAACTTTTGATAAAGCCGTAGTGCCCGAACAAATTGGGTGCGTTGAATCACTTTTTCATGTTCAACTGCTAAGTGATATTTTAAGGATCAAAATGGCTCATATTTTTTGTAATAGTATTCGCTGTGATAATGGATTTTTAAAAGTCATTTAATGATGTTAAATTGTAATGAGGCATGAGGACAGTAAATAAAATTGGTATTGAGAGTTTAGATAAAATGTAGCTACTCTATACATTTTCAAGGTTGAAAGTCCATCGACAGAGATAAAATTCGCCCTATTAATATTTTCGTAAGTAATAGATTATTTTCAGGGCTTTTTCAAAGTGATATTTACACATGGGTATTTTCTATTCAAATTCTGGTGACAGGTGAATCGCTCGTATCGTAGCCGGCGGCGCTCACATTGTCACGTGTCGCCGTGTGGCCGTGAGGCTTGGGGGAATCCTTTACAACCTCCACGAGAAGCGCCTGGGGGGTGACCATTTTACAGTCGCCTTCCCTCCGCTAGAGGGGGTGACCGCTTTACGGTCATCCCCTTCGAGATGTGCCTAAAGGCGTGGCATGAACGGGCGGCTCTAGTGTGATCTTACGAGGACCTGGAGCCCCCCTTCGGTGCCGAAGATGACCGCTCCAGTGGGTTTAGCCTGTAGGAGTCCGCCATACTCTTGTAGAATTTCCACTGGACACCAATAAAAAATTAAGGATAAATAAATGTGTGGGCTATTTATTACGGGAGCAAACAATCTAAATCTTAATTAAATCATTGTGGTAATTATTGGATAAAACTTTATATTTATACTTGGCTGTATGCGTGTTTGCCTGTGTCCTCACTTATTTTGACACTAAGTGTCAGTATATTCAAAAATAGATTTGATGGTGTGTCATGTTTTTTTCCTGTGCAATGTATGTATGTAATAGGTTGTACACAAGGTACATTTTTTTTTCTGGCCTTATTCCATTGAGTCTAGGCCCAATAAAGGTACATATTTGGCAAAAAGAATGTGGTCCTCCTTATGTGTCATAAAATAAGTTTTGAATAAGTTGAACACCGAACAACGTTGATAACACAGCATTGATCAACATGAACATCGTCCATCGTTGCCTTATTACATGACATTGGCGAAATTGTGGAAGATAATCTACAGAAGCCATAGTTAAATAATGTAGGAAAGAAGTAATGTAGGTTTCAGATGAATAAAATATTTTATTCAGTCTAACTATAGAATTCTTGTTTATTATTTTAACTCGAACAGTAATCATCCCATTAATTTTAGCGAAAGGACGTTCACTGATGAATAAAGACTTCCACGACGACCGGCAACATCGTCTTCGTTTTCCGGTGTGTAGTTCTCTCCAAAACCTGATATTTGTCATATCTATGGGTAATTATATATTATATTTAATTTAATTATATTCCGTGTGGTGTCCGGATTAAGAATATAGCACCACTCCATCTCCTTCCGTGGATGTCGTAAAAGGCGACTAAGGGAATCTAAACCAGAGGGATGGGCAGCAGCGTCCCTTCTGTGAAACGATAGCCATACTGCGCTCACCAACCCGCCTGCCAAGCGTGGTGAGTATTGGCAAATACCCCCCAAAATGATGACACAGTTGTGAAAAATCTATGGGGGAGGCCTCTGTTCAGCAGTGGACGTATAAATGGCCGATATGATGCGTAATCCTTATTTTTATTAGAAAAAAAACCTTTTGAGGCTTTTAACCAAAGAATAAAATAAGTAACAATAGATATGAATCATGCTGGTACGTATGACAGCGGTATATTACTGTGAGATATCAGCCAATCGATAGTACTTATCTTTCACATGATAAAAAGATTCACTTACTTATCACAATAATTTTATCTCAAGTGCACCTCACACAGAAAATGTAAACTCCATACAATATCTTGACAATCACTTGGACTAACCTTCGTGTAAAAAAGTCACTACTTCCCATTTATTTTCCAAAATGTCTCTATTTCCAAACGTTTTGTTAGTGTGTGCGCTATGTGCGGCATTGTACAGTGCTGAAGATTTACAAGTAGGCTCCAGTGTCAACGGCCAGTTGGGGTACCAGGAAAATGTCAAACTAAGCGCTATACCTTTGTCTACTAGGACCAAAAACGTTTTTTATAATTCGAATAACACTAAGACTATTAAGGTGAGCTTATTTTTTTAACTGTCAAAATTATTATCTTCGTCGGAACACATCTGCGAAGCATAGGCCTTGAAGTGAATGGCTTATGACCAGTCTTCATGGGATAATACGGCGGCACTGTTGGAGCAGTGGCTGATGAGTCGGCTGCTGTTCTCCGGGTCGTGAGTTCGATTCCCGCACGGAAAAATATGTGTTTGATCTGCGGGTAGTTGTTCCGGGTCTGGGTGTATTGTATGTGGAATTGATGTCTGTAAACGCACTGTAAAATTACCGTGTGGTGCCGGCTACGAATAGCACCAACCCATCTCATCCCGTGGGTATCGTAAAAGGCGACTGAGGGATTAGTCGGAGGATGGGCTGCAGCGCCCTTCGAATACATTAACAGCTCAACTGCGATCGCCAACCCGCCTGCCAAGCGTGGTGATTATGGCAAAACCCCCCAATGGGCATACAACATACCGATGTCGGTCGTTGTGGTGATCTTTGAGGGAGGCCTTTGTCCAGCAGTGGACTTTGTTCGGCCGAAATGGTGGTGGTGGTGGAAACGCACCCACGACACAGATGAAATCCTAGTGGGGGGCAACGTTTATTTTAAAAACAAAAAAATTATATACAGTAGTATTACAGACAATCAGAATCACGACCGGTAAATGATTACTGAAACCATAGCAATCAGACTTAAATTAATATTAAAATGTGTTGGGCAAAGAGAGCGGCCGCAGCAGTTAATATTATTGGAGTATGGTTCCGTGTGGTGCCGGCTGAGAATCATCAACCATCTCCTCCCGTGGGTGTCGTAAAAGTCGACTAAGGGATTAGCCGGAGGATGGGCAGCAGCGTCCTTCGAGTACATTAACAACTCAACTGCGATCGCCAACCCGCCTGCCAAGCGTGGCGATTATGGCAAAACCCCCCAATGGGCCCACAACACATCCATATCGGTCGTTGTGGTGATCTTTGGGGGAGGCCTGTGTCCAGCAGTGGACTTCATTCGGCCGAAATGATGATGGTCTGCACACCATACAACACTGGTTTCCAGAAATAAACACTTCTGCGTATCCTTATTAGCTGCTTAAATGCTTGTCTGCTGAAAGACATAATGCTCTAGTCGCATTGGCGGCACGATGGAAACAGTGGCTAAGTGGCGTACGGTACTATGGGCCACGGGTTCTTGGATGTTTTTATTTTTATTTTATAATAGTCTCCATTAAAACCGGTTAAGTGATAGCCTAGTGGTTGAACACTTACCTTCCGTATAGGAAGGTTTTAGTTCGATCCCGGCCCGCACCTCTGACTTTTCAGTTTCATGCGCGGATCAGAATTTGATTATTACTTGCGTTAACGGAGAAGGAAAACATCGTGAGGAAACCTGCACATCTGAGAGGGTTCAAAAAAAGTGCGCAATGGGGTGTGTAGTCCACCAACCCGCACTGGGCCAGCGTGGTGGACTAAGGCCTAACCCTTTTCATGGTGTAAAAAGACCCGTACCCAGCAGTGGACTGTAATAGGTTGTTCCGTAAAGCCGGATTGGGAATTTAAGTTTTGATTTGATTCATATAATAGTTGAATGACGACCAAGTTTTATATGTCAGTGTAATTAAAAAAAACAAATTCGTCAATAATTATCAACAAGCTTGATCACTGCTATTTGAACTTCAGAACTATGATTAGCCAGAATCATATATATTTTTACAAGAGACACTTATAGAGAAAGCCTGCACCATGCATGGATCTAAATAATAGATCCATGAAACTAACACATCATCATTTCGGCTGAGTAAAGTCCAGTGCTGGACACAGGCCTCCCCCAAAGATCACTACAACGACCGATATGGGTGTGATATGTGCTCATTGGCGGGTCTTGCCATAATCGCCACGCTTGACAGGCGGGTTGGCGATCGCAGTTTAGTTGTTATCTCGAAATGTGTATGTACTCGAAGGACGCTGCTGCCCACCCTACGGCCAATCCCAAAGACGCCTTTTACGACACCCAAGGGATGAGATGGGTTGGTGCTATTCGTAGCCGGCACCACACAGCATCGTAGCCGGCTATGGTACCCCACACAGTATTCAAATAACACATGCGAATATTGTATTATAAAAAAAACATTTCCATTGCCATACGCATCATTTAATCGAGCTACCAACAAAACGATAACTTCAGCATTTATAATCAATCTTTTTTTTCAGGCAATATCGGCAATCGACATAGACAAGTCGAAGGCAAATCCAACCATCACTGCTGGAGGAGTCGGCTCGACCTTCGTCAACCTGAAGCTCAAGAGCGAGAGGGGCGAAGGCCTCAACTACCTAGTGCAGATATTTGTTTGATTTAATATGTGATTTATATTTATGTGAGAGGAAACAACAAGCATAATAATAACAACTGTAAAGGGTAATTTAATTGCTTCCCCAAAAACTCGGAATTTGTGCCTACAACAAACTGAGTCAGTTTCTAAACAAACACACTGATTGTACATGAAAAATAATAATTCCTCGTTTCAATAAGCGCTTAAAAACACTCTAGCATTAATTCAATGTCCGTGTAGTGTCCGGATTAAGAATATAGCACCACTCCATCTCCTCCCGTGGATGTCGTAAAAGGCGACTAAGGGAATCTAAACCAGAGGGATGGGCAGCAGCGTCCCTTTTGTGAACCGGTAGCCATGCTGCGCTCACCAACCCGCCTGCCAAGCGTGGTGGGTATTGGCAAATACCCCCAAAATGATGACACAGTTGTGGAATCTATGGGGGAGGCGTTTGTTCAGCAGTGGACGTATAAATGGCCGATATGATGATTAATTAAAGTTCATTACTCATAGATATTATTATTTTATCACAAAGTATATAATATTAGTAAAAAAAAAATAAGGATTCAGTTTAGCGGCACTTTAATCTGCTGTGTCTGCTTGTGTCTGCATGATCAGTATTTTTTCATTTGCGACCTGTATTGTTGGTATGAAAACTAGAGATATTATTTTAATATACAGGTGACAATACGCTTTAGGAAGAGATTACACTTAGGACCATAATAAATAAAACTTTTAACAAAAAAAATACCGACTTCAAAATTCTATACGATAAGAATTCTTTAGGCGGGAATTAAGAATTATTTCTTCAAAATTCTATGGGGCCCATAAATGTATCTCGTTGGTCTGCATGAACCATGGTTGGGGCATACCTAGCCCCGCCCGACTTCATAAATAAAGTTTTTTTTTGTGGTTTTAATATCCTATAGAATTTTGAAGTCGGTATTTTTTTGTTAAAAAGTTTTATTTGTTTCTTTTTAGTGTAAATAAATGTAAGAACTTTTCCCAATTTGGTATCCGTATCTAACACTAAAAATAATTCTAAGACTCGAAACTATTAAGACATCATCTAGGTAAGCGCCGTAAAATTAAACCTATTTATTGAAGCTGGTTAAAAAACTACTCAATCGAATATAATGAGATTGATATGGGACCAATTAGATAGCATTCTGCACCTATTCAAAAAAGAATCGCTAAAATCGGTCTACAAATCTCGGAGTAATCGATGTACAAACATAAAAAAATACACATCGAATTAAGAACCTCCTCCTTTTTGAAGTCGGTAAAAATAGGAAAGTCATTCATCTCGGAAATAATAGGTTACAGTTTTTGTTCTTCACTGATTTATTATGCAGGCTATTTTTAAAAGACCATTATTAATGAGTTTGCTGATTAAAATTCCAATAAATAACAACATGGCGGTGTATAATGAGTGCGTGTAAAGTATGCAAATGCAAGGTATATAGGACTACGCTCACATGTTGGTCATGGGGCAGCGATGCGTGTGTGTAGATCAGGAGTCGACATTAAAATTTTAAATAAGGAATAATTTTAATCATCTCATAGCCATGATGATGTTATGATAAGTCATTATCATCACATCAGCCAATGGATGTGCACTGCTGAACAAAGGACTCCCTCATAGATTTTCTCAACGAGCGGTTGCATGCTGCTTGCATCCAGGGACTCCTAGCGACCTTCACCAGATCATCTGTCCACCTAGTAGGAGGTCGTCTCACGCTGCGTTTTCGCTGTGTTTGTCTGTTTGTTGCACGGTCTCCATTCGAGAACCTTTTTACCCCAAGGGTCATCAGTTCAACGAGCAATGTGCCCCGCCCATTGTCATTTCAGTTTACCAATCCTTTCAACTATGTCGGCATTTTTAGTTCTTCTACGGAACTCCTCATTTCTGATTTCATTCGATCCTGTAGAGAAATACCAAGCATAGGTCTCTCCATAGCTCGTTGGGTGACCTTGAGCTTTCTTATGAGGCCCATAGTGAGTGACCACGTCTCTGCCACATATTTCATCACTTGTAACACACACTGGTTAAAGACTTTGGTCTTGAACTCTTGTATAATAAATGGACTCGAATGCCGTGTGGTGCCGGCTCAGAATGCCACCACCCCATCTCCTCCCATGGGTGTCGTAAAAGTCGACTAAGGGATTAGTCGGAGGATGGGCAGCAGCGTCCTTCGAGTACATTAACAACTCAACTGCGATCGCCAACCCGCCTGCCAAGCGTGGCGATTATGGCAAAACCCCCCAATGAGCTCAAAACACATCCATATCGGTGGTTGTGATGACCTTTGGGGGAGGCCTGTGTCCAACAGTGGACTTCATTAGGCCGAAATGATGAATAATTTTTCATCATCATATCAGCCAACTCTATCTCTTCCCGTGGATGTCGTAAAATGTAGCACGCAGCGTCCCTTCTGTGCTACAGTAGCCAAACTGCGCTCACCAACCAGCCCGCCAAGCGTGGTGAGTACCTACTGGCAAATTCCCCCTAAAATGACGACACAATTGTGGAAATCTATACGGGAGGCCTTTGTTCAGCAGTGGAACGTTCTTTGGCTGGTATGAAATCAGCCAAAAATGTCCACTATTGAACAAAGGTCTTCCCCATAAACGGCCGGTGACATTTATTTATTTATTTATTTACAATTCAGTTATAATAGTATTCTTACAGCATACGCCAAAACGCTTACTATCTTAATTTATGACTTAAATATAATTTTACAGAAAGTTCAATAGTACCTAAATAATCATTGAAAATGTCGACATGTTGGAACTCGTGGACAAATGCATTTAAAAGAGAGAGCGCCCTCAACGTTGGCGCATTGCGCGCGTGTTGAGTTCGCGGCACAGGGCATGCAAACAGCCGATGCCGTCGACGACCCGCACGCACATATCCGTTAGGGACAAACAGTCCCATGCCACCCAGTACATTAGGATTGTTTACCTTATTGCGCAGCAGCAGACAGTAATGGATGATGAGCTGTAACTCCCGTCTTAATTCTAATGTATAGAACCCAATCATCCCTGAAACGAATAGAGAAGGAAAAAGATAGGGGTAATAGCCGTACATTCGCTTGTAGATATATCTGGCAAATTTGCGTTGGAGCCTCTCTATCATCATACTGTATTTTGCCTCGCGTGGGTTCCAAACTATTGCACCATACTCCAGTTTGCTACGAACGAAGGCATTGTATAACAAAATTGCTACGCTTACATCACGGAATTGTGACGCAGTTCTCATTATGAAACCCAACGTCTTGTTCGCATTTTTACAGATATGTAAGAAGTGTTCTCGGAAGTTGAGACGTGTATCCATGACGAGTCCCAGATCGCGGAGCTCATTTACCCTCTCCAATGGTAATCCTTCCAACGTATATACTGTCGTTAGAGACATGCCTTATGTCATAATTTTTGGGGAGAATTTGCCAATACTCACCACACTTAGCAGGTAGATTATTGAGCACAGTATGGCTACTGATACGTAGAAGGGACGCAGCTGCCCAGCCTTCCAGCTATCGTCATCCCATAATAGTCTTTTAAGACATTCATGAGTGAAAATAGAGATGTGCTATATTCTTAATCCGGACACCACACCTTCACCAAACAAAATAACTTATAAGTACTAGTAAAATTTTATGAATTAATATACATTTTTTGCCGTGTGGTGCCGGCTAAGAATGCCACCATCCCATTTCATGCCGTGTGTGTCGTAAAAGTCGACTAAGGGATTAAGTGGAGAATGGGCAGCAGCGTCCTTCGAGTACATTAACAACTCAACTGCGATCGCCAAACCGTCTGCCAAGCGTGGCGATTATGGCAAGACCCCCCAATGAGCACACAACACACCATATCAGTCGTTGTGGTGATCTTTGGGGGAGGCCTGTGTCCAGCAGTGGATTTCATTCGGCCAAAATGAATATACATTTTTAATTAATATGAGTACTCTTACCATATACCTTTTAAAACAGAGCAGAAACCTGTCACAAAATAATGTTTAATATATTAGCTTCTCCAAGATCATCAAGTTCCTGCCAACCAGCTGCTTCAGCCACAAAACTAGTATCCGTCAGCTACGCCTTCACTATTTACGAACATCATTAATTTCACTTACTTGACTTCCACAATTTGCGGATAGGCAACAGCTGACCTGGTCTATTTACTTTAATCCCTCTAACAGTGGCTTATAAGATGGTGTTATTTTTTTTACACAAGCAGAATATGTCATTCTTGGGTCTCAAAAACACCAGTAAAAGTAAAGAGGATGTGTATACTTAGTTCTCTTTCTAGCGTCTTCTTAAGCTAAATAACATAAATTTAAGTAACTGACCGGCCGTGTGGTGCCGGCTCAGAATACCACCACCCCATCTCCTCCCGTGGGTGTCGTAAAAGTCGACTAAGGGATTAGCTGGAGGATGGGCAGCAGCGTCCTTCGAGTACATTAACAACTCAACTGCGATCGCCAACCCGTCTGCTAAGCGTAGCGATTATGGCAAAACCCCCTAATGAGCCCAGAACAGACCCATATCGGTCGTTGTGGATGTTTGGGGGAGGCCTGTGTCCAGCAGTGGACTTCATACGGCCGAAATGATGAAGTAACTGAATGGATAAGTGTAACCAAAAACTTGCAGTAGATGTGGGACTCGACATAATTATCACATAACTACTAGACTAGAAATATTATATTATTCATACACGAATTGAATTATACATGATATATAAGCAGCGTCTAGATTTGAAAATTTTACTTTGTCCATTGTGCAGTTGCATCTTCCCTCTTAGCTTGAGGCCTGGTATTCCAGACGCAGTCGATATATTTCCATGATTTATGCAATACGAATTATTATTCCTTCCTTTCGACTGGTACAAATACTGCAAGAATCGGATTGGGTTGGGTTGGGTCAAACATCTATTCATTGGTATAAACGGTTCGTTGATTGCTTCATTTTGTACGTCCATAACAGCGTATCATGAATCGCGTTGAATATACAGGATGTCCAGTAAATAGCACGGCATACTGCGGGGTTGAGAGCTTGGGTCAATACCTACCAAAAAAACACAATATATGTTCAGCAAAATCTTACGGATTTACAGTAGTACAAAATTTTAAGATAAGAAAATTGTACTGTGAAAATTTAAATAAAAATAGTATTTCTTGAAAACATTTTAGTTTTTAATAGAATATGGACTTATCAATGAGTAAAGTAACTATTCACAAATAATCTGAGGAAAAAAAAACTAGAAAAGGAATTTTTCATTACGAGATGCTTAAAAATCTGTGTCAAGGTAGAGACTTTTCGATATTTCGGAAAATTTTGTACTACTGTAAATCCGTAAGATTTTGCTGAACACATATGTGTTTTTTTTTGTAGGTATTGACCCAAGCTCTCACCCCCTGCAGTGTGTCGTGCTATTTACTGGACAGCCTGTATACTGTTAGTAAATTACATGGTCTAATTTTAGTTAGTACCTTGACGAAACCGGATGTTAGAGAAAGCAAGACTCATCCGTATCAAAGGACCATTCCAAAACCAAACATCCATAAAAAGTTTTGTATTTAAAGTCCATCTCCCGTCCTAGCGTGTTGACTATGGCAACGTTGAATATGCAGTGCACTGGGCGTGCCCTAAACTCTTGTAAGCCTTTGTTTGGGCCCGATATTGGATCCCCCGTTTATCGGTCACTTTGATACAGTCTCTAAAATATTCATGTTGTTTATACGCGAGGCTGTGCGTTCGTTACCTCTAGAATGATGAGTTTTGTGCGGTGGCTGTGAAGGTAACTTGTAGAAGAATGAAGGATTTTGTTTCATGAACTATTTTTAACAAAGCTGACAGCAAAACCTAGGTCAACCCTTATCTCCTTGTGGGTGTCGTAAAAGGCAACAAAACAACTTTCTACCCGCGAATAAAGCAACTGACTGCGATTGCTAATCCGTGGGTAAATAAGGCAATATTCACTTAAACCGTGAACATACATGATATGAGGCTGATACTGAAAACCAGCGCTGTTGAAGTTGATTTTATCTCAACGCTGCAGCATAATTCTGAGTGTCAGCCATTTTCTGCACACTAGCGGCGCACAATTATTTTAATTTAATCATAGTTTTATATAGTATAAATTAATATTATGTTACTTTAGTAGAAATTTAAATCTCTTGCCAACATTCACGCACTAAACAGAGCTGGAAATGCTGTATTACTTTTCTTTTTTGTTTGTGAATAATGATAGCCTGGACTCCAAGTCCTTTGGCGAGGTACTTCATTAAATTGCGTGAGTGTTGCAAGGAAAAAAATATGTTCATACTTTGGTGTTAATATTATGCGCGTCTCTGTGGTGTTCAGAAATAAATACTTTTTCTTTCTTTTCTTTCTATATGGATACTACAATTATGGATAAATACGCCGTGCCTTGTGGTGCCGGCTACGAATAGCACCAAATCTCATCCCGTCCCGTCCCGTCTCATCTCATCCCGACACAAAAGGCGACTTTGTGATTAACCAGAGGATGGGCAGCAGCGCCCTTCGAGTAGATTAACAACTCAACTGCGATCGCCAACCCACTTGCCTAGAGTGGCGATTATGGCATAACCTCCCAATGAGCACACTACACACCCAGACCGGTCGTAGTGGTGATCTTTGGGCCACCAGTAGATTTCAACAATAAACATATTTAGGTTAAAAACCAACGAAAACAATAAAACTAACATAGTAGTTGGTTCTCCAGTCAGGACTTAGAGCTCCTGACACGAACAAAGTGCGGTTCTGGTCGGATGCGGCGACATTACGTCGCGATCAAACGCTCGTTAACACGCCGAGTAATTAATGTACCGCTGCAGCTCACTGCTGACTAATACTCAACAGTTTAGCACGACAGGTGAGAATATAAACAATGTTCCCCTTTTTTTTTTTTTTTTTTATTGATGTCCAGTGGAAATTCTACATGGAACTTCCTTCACCCCGGGGAAGGGCGAAGGGGTATGCCGGACTCCTACCGGCTAAAACCATTGAAGCGGTCATCTTCGGCACCGAAGGGGGGCTCCAGGTCTTCGTAAGATCACACTAGAGCCGCCCATTGGTGCCACGCCTTTAGGCACATCTCGGAAGGGATGACTGTAAAGCGGTCACCCCCTCTAGCGGAGGGAAGGCGACTGTAAAAAGGTCGCCCCCCCAGGCACTTCTCGGGGAGGATTGTAAAGGATCCCCCCAAGCCTCGCTTTGCGCTGTGCTGCGCACACGGCGGCACGTGACCACGTGAGCGCCACCGTCTTCCCGGGGGTCGCTCGGTGTGAGCACGTAGATTCCCCAATCTGCGCGCCCGCGACCCCCGAGGCCCCCCACCATGAAGTGACGGCAGGGGGCTCAGGCGTGTTGGACTTGGGAGCCGGGACGGTTGTTGCCCCGGCGCCGTCTAGTCCTTCTCCGTGCGGGAAACAATGTTCCCCTAAGATTGTGCTTGCTAATCGGTCTTTACCTATGACATTGCCGTTCTATGGTACTGGCCATTTCAGATAAAAATATTTTTTGTTTGGTGATGAATTCTAATTTCAAATTTAGTTTATTTTATAAACATTGTTTTCATTATTCAATATCACTCTTATGTGTGTGTGTTGATTAGTGATATGATTTCATCATGTTTGAATCTTTTTCGTCGTCACGGAAAATATGTTTTGTTTGGCTATGAATTATAATTTCAAATTTATTTTATTTTGTAAACATGGTTTTCATTAATCAATATCAGTCTTATTTTTGTGTGTGTGTGTGTGTGTGTGTGTGTGTATGTGTGTGTGTGTGTGTGTTGATTAGTGTTATGTTTTCATAACGTTTGAATCTTTTTCCTCGTCACGGATACGTTGAAAATTATAACGAATAATTATGGAATATGAGTGCCGTCGTGGCAGCAACGCGGCACAAGCATCACGCAACATCAATAACGTTTACAGAGCGAACACTACAAACGAACGCACAGCCCGTTATTGGTTTGCCCGCTTTCGTTCTGGAAATTTCGATCTGAAAAATGAACCCCGTGGTCCTCCGAAAACGTTGGTCGACAATGGCGAATTAAATGCGATTGTGGAAGCTAATGATACTCAATCTACGGCTGAATTAGCAGCAGCTTTCGACGTTAGCATCAAAACAATATCGGTCCATTCGCGTTAAATTGGCAAGGTAAAAAATCTTGACAAATGGGTGCCCCACGAACTTAACGATCATCAGCGTAACGTGCGCGTCGGGGCCAGCCTTGCGCTTCTCAACAGGCACAGAAATGAAGGAATTTGAACCCCATTGTTACCTGCGACGAAAAATGGATTCTGTTTGACAGTCACAAGCGCTCAGCAGATTGGTTAGTTCGTGGTTCAACACCTAATCAATACCCTAAACGAAAATGACCCCTAAAAGTAATCTTTACTGTTTGGCGGACTAGTTCACTACTGCAGATGTATACTGTGAAGAATTGAACACTATGATGGAGAAGCTCACACATCTGCAACCGTATTCCGCAAGCCATAAGCAGAGAAAGTGTGAATCTTAGTATTGAGAAATGTAATGGATTCCAAAGCTCAAGTCCATCATTAACAGAACAGTGGGTTCTACTTTCCCCTTTCAGCTAAAAAGTAGACTGATAATAATTCCACACATGCGCAGTTCGGATGCACAGCCACAACGAGGCGACACAACGCGTGACCAATTTCGAATGAGTGTGATCAGAGTACCAATGACATCGATATCGGCGAACGCGTATATAGTGAAGCACCTCACTATTACTAGCGTGTACAGACCAGTGTAGTATTATTAATCAGCTCTTTTAGACTATTTATTTATTTATTCTTTATGCACTAACATGTACAGAGGCGGACTTAATGCCATAATGCCCCGCCTGACTTCCTAAAGTTTCTTTTTCCTTTTTGAAGTCGGTATTTTTTTGTTAAAAGATTTTATTTGTTTCTTTTTAGTGTAATTATATGTAGAACTTTTTCCAATTTGGTATCAGTATTTAACACTAAAAATAAAAATGACTCAAATCGGTTCTCTGATCTGAGAGGAATCGAAACTATTAAGACATCATCTAGATAAGCGCAGTTAAATTAACCTGTTTATTGAAGCTATTTAAAAAATTACTCGATAAAATGTAATGAAATATATATGGGACTAATTCAAAAGCATTCTGCACCAGTTAAAAAAGAATTGCCCAAATCGGTCGACAAATCTCGGAGTAATCGGTGTACATACATAAAAAAATAAAAATACGCATCGAATTGAGAACCTCCTCCTTTTCGAAGTCGATAAAAATACTGCACTGCACGTTTTCTGTTCTAATACAGTCCAATTCCTACTTCTAGAGGTGACGATATCTCATTACTCTCATAAAATTCTCAATAATTTAAAGTCCTACAGGATATTTGTACTATCGACTCCATCCTGTAGGATGCTGTTACCGAGTAGATGTCACATAGTATGATACCTTATTATTATTAAGCCTGTGGACCCAGGGAAGGGCGGGCGGCATGCCGGACTTCTACCGGCTAAAACTACCGGAGCGGTCGTCTTCGGCATCGAAGGGAACACATTAGAGCCGCCCACTGGTGTCATGCCTATAGGCACATCTCCGAGGGGATGACTGTAAGGCGGTCACTCCCTTTAGCGGAGGGGAGGTAACTGTGGAAAGGCCGCCGCCCAGGCACATCTCGGGGGGATTGTAATTGAAGTCTTGCTGTCACACGGAGGCACTTGACCATGTGCGCGCCACCGTCGTACCTGAGGTCACTGGGTATAAGCAAAGATTTCCAAACCTGCTCGCTCACGACCTCAGGTCCCCCGGTTATAACGAAGACAGGGGCTCAGGCTAGACATGGGTACTCAGAGGGAATGTAATGGATCCCCCGAAGCCTCACTGTGCGCTGTGCTGCAAAGACGGAGTAGTGGGATACCTACTGTTTTATTTTTAATCCGCTTATACATTAATCATAGTAATACCATGCTTAATCTTCAACTTTCTTTGATTTGAAATGAAATGATGAAACGAAATGATCTTTATTTTAGCAAATAGGTTTCAAAAAACACTATCGCAGGTCAATCTATTTAGACGAAGCCAGCATTTCCTACTGACTCCGTGTGAGAACAAACACCGAAACAAACTCAAAAGCTTCTGTTTTTTGGAGAAGAAGTCGAGAGGAAATCGAATTGCACTATATTTTGACGGCACGGTTGGTGTAGTGGCTGATACAGTCGACTGCTGCGCACCGGGTCGTGGGTTCGATTCCCGCACGGAACAAATATTTGTACGATCTGCAGGTAGTGGTTCCGGGTCTGGGTGTATTGTGTGTGGAATTTGTGTTTGTAAACGCACCCACAACATAGGAGAAATCCTAGTGAGAGGCAACGTTTTAAAAAAAAAAAAAACATCTTCATCCTTAGAAACTGAGAACTATATCGAATACATTTAACACTAGTACATTTCTAAGCCGGGCAAGCCCTGGCTGCTACCTATGATATTGTTAGAAAACGGGTTCCGGACGACAGGTTCTCATGCCCACGGGATCTACATCTCGCAAGCAGTCTTGTCCGCTTACCGTACACGAACGCAGCGCTGAGTAAATTACTGTTCTCTATTCTTAACGACCTACATAGTCTACACACCTAACAATAAGTAATTTTAACAAATTTAACTAAAACATCTCATTTACCTACACCTAATTTAAGTAACGTTACAATGTCAGGAGACTGTTTTTTTTAAAACTATTTAGGTTACTTTTTTTTGTTGGGCTTGTCGCAGAAATTTCGAGGAACTGTGGTTATTTAACTGTTGATTTCTGGCCAAGCCAAAAGAGGCCTCCAGCCAGGCTCAAAATTAATATTAAGCAACTTACGCTAAGGGCGCGTCCTGTACGACACGGACCCCGGCTTAGCGTGTTGCTGGGGATAACAAGCTATTTTTTTGGGGACACCTGGATCGGAATTAATTAATTATATATTATTTAGACATTTAAAACTATAGGCT
Organism: Diloba caeruleocephala; assembly: GCA_947459985.1. Taxonomy (NCBI): domain Eukaryota; kingdom Metazoa; phylum Arthropoda; class Insecta; order Lepidoptera; family Noctuidae; genus Diloba; species Diloba caeruleocephala. Next base: position 30,078,164 of record OX381610.1, read on the forward strand.
CGGCACGGGCCGATGTGAGCAAGAGAATGGTGGAGAAATAGTTATTGAACTGGGTGGTGTCCCGGCGATAGGACTCTGAGACATTGGTGAGGTAGGCATCGTCGGCGAGGGCGGAAAAACGGTCGTGTATTCAGTGAATGAGGCAACGTGTGTCTTTTTATGTGATCTACGACCGGACGTTTCGTTTCGACCAGAACGTGCCCCAGGCAGCGTACTCTACTGATGCTACTGGAGCCTTGGTAATCGGCGGCTGATAGAAGGGGCTTTGAGTTTGACAGGGCAGAATCGAAGATGAAGGAATCGCATGGATGGATGATGGTGGATATGGATGGATGGCCAGTTTAGTTCGACGTATTAATCACTTTGTCTCTTCTATATTTTTTTGTTTGCCTAAATGTGAAAATTAAAAATGTCGAAAGTTGTATTTTTGTACGAGATATTGTATTTACAATTTATATGTAACTCGTTTCTAGTGTGCCAAATAAATGTTTCGACTTTCTTTGTTCTTTCATCTACACTGAACAAAATACTCAAATCCAAGGCACAAACTGCAGATCCACATGTTACATAATCAAACTGACTTCTTAATTTTATACCAAGCCACGAGAAGCGTTCGCGGTCTTTTGAGCACCGGTCACGTTTCGTTTTTACAACCACCTCAGCTGCGGGCTGCCAATCGGAAAAAAAACGCAGTTTAATATTTCATCCGATCTCGAACCAGTTCATGAGGGAATCAATATATTTTAAATTCTAATTCGGTTCAATACTCAAAGAGACTTTTACAGTGGCAATCGATTCTGTTGAATATAAAGTGGGCTGGCTACCGCTGGGTCCGCGGTGATTTTGTCGTGGGGAATTTTAATGTTTCATTGTATTTAGGTGTTCACATACGTGTCAAAATGTATGTGACTAAAATATTCATACTATTTGGTATTGGGGTAGGTATTGCATGTCAGCATCAAAAATAGGTTTTATAACAAACTGACTATATTTTCAAATAGTATTTTGACTGACAACACTGCTGCCAGGACGTGGCATTTGAGAGGAAGGGAGTCAGCGCAATTGATGACATTGCGAGTCAGACAGCCGTGGCCATCATATTAGTGTGTAATCTATGGTGGCCATCGCGTCCGAACGGGCAGTTCCTGAGAAGAGTTTCTGTGAAGTAAATTAAATAGAATGTGCGAGCGTAAAACGCAGCGTGGGCAGACCACCTACAAGGCGGACTGATGATCTGGTCCAGGTAGCGGAAATCCGCTGAATGCGAGTAGCCCAGAACTATTCGTTGTGGTGATCTTTGGGGGAGGCCTAAGTCCAGCAATGGACGACTTTCAGGTGAAACGATAATGATAACGATGAAGTTATGCGAGATAGTTAAGATAACGGGCAGTCTAGTTATACAACATTGCACATATGTAACTTCACTAGCTTTTTCTATATTCCTACCATTTTTTTTTATTTTCATTGGTGCCCAGTGGAAATTCTTCATGAACTTCCTTCGCCCCGGGGAAGGGCGAAGGGGTATGCCGGACTCCTACCGGCTAAAACCACTGAGGCGGTCATCTTCGGCACCTAAGGGAGGCTCCAGGTCCTCGTATGATCACACTAGAGCCGCCCAACTATATTCCTATGTAACCGTTATAAGTAATAAAACATAATGCCATACATACATACAATATTCATTTAAATTTGTATCTAAAAGGTTCCCAAAACAATTTAACAAATAGAAATATAGTGCAGCCCATAACAGTAATCGTCTGGGGACAAATTGTTCATATTTTCACGCGAACGCATTGCAGCTGGACGTAACCGGATTTCCGGTAATGAGGATTGCGGTGCGCGTACATTAAGGGCCACTGAAACAATGGCATTAATAATTATAATCTATGTTGTTTAATGTTGTATTGCGATTAAGTATACTAACATTGTTCGAGATATTGTTAGCCGTAATACGTGTTGTTCTGATATTTGAATATAACTATTGTGGTCTTTCTAATCCTTACTTAAAATTGCCAAGAGAAATTAGGTCAATATAATGCACTATCTGTTTCCATACAAAAGAGTTGTACTCATATTTTGGTACATCATCACCATCAATCTAAAAGGTGTCCACTGCTGAACACAGGAGATTTACACAATTGTCTCGTAATTTTGGGGGGGAATTTGTCAATGCTCACCACGCTTGACAGGGGGTTGGTGAGCGCTGGCTGTTGTTACATAGAAGAGAACGCTGCTGCCCATCTTTCTGGTCCAGAGTCCCTTAGCCGCCTTTTATGGCATCAACGGCAGGGGATACAATGGTGCTATATTTTTAATTAGGAAGGAATTATAGCGGATAGTACTACATTTATGACTCAGATTTATGGTCTCCCACTTCATTCCATTTCCATCCATTCGTTTTCGTGCTCTGCCAACATAGCCGACAGTACTGCTGGCAGAGAGAGATCCTGCCCGATCCGATCGACCAGGATCCGCCTTTAGGCGGCCACGCAGGGCATTAAATGACAGATAGAAACATGTTGCTGGGGGGATTTGTTGCGGCGCTTCTTCTTCCCAGCCGTAAAGGGTCAAAATTTTTAGTCCATTTTGAATAAATGTTTTGTCATTTTCATCAGTGGAACATTCCTCATTCGTTCCATCATGGACAAAGTCACAGTATAATAGCTATTTTGTATAAAGAAGTAGAAGTCAACAAAGATGTTTCTCCATCTCATCCTCTCTTTTTAACTACGATGATAACCTCGGGCAACAACAACTGTTTTTATATGTACTTAAATGTTGCAGGGAGACAATAGAGACGGTAATTTGACCAAAGCCCTAAGACAGATGATCAATGTGGTTACTTTTTTAAGGGATTTGTTCAAATCACTTACTTGCTTTAGGGAAATCACCGAACAGAGTTGTAAGTTTAACAACTTCCGTGAAATGATCATCTACCTTTGACATTTGATCAAATCAAATAGAAAATCACACGTATATTACGAGAAGTGCTTCGGCAGGAAGATCAATCTGCTTATTAGTAACACTATGTCCATCAGTGGGGCACCACTGACTTAGTTTACATGTATGAAGATTATGGAATCGTCTGTTCCAGGATCGTTAATGGTGGTCGTTTGTAGGAAAATAGTAATGAATATTTTCGAGCTGATGTCAATCTGATGATAGTAATATAATAAGTAGTGTTATTATTAAGGGTCTGTTCAGGCAAGTCACAACCACAACTATATCACAGTGGCAGGAAAATAAAACTTCTTACTATAGTTGGATCGGGTCGTTAAGTTATCTACAATGTGGTTGTGATGAGTGAGGCTTATGCATGCGTTTCACACTTGTATTGTAACTTCATCCACTTCATAATTTTGCAATATATTATTTTCACTTAAGTAATAAATTTGCCGTGTGGTGCCGGCTCAGAATGCCACCACCCCATATCCTCCCATGGGTGTCGTAAAAGTCGACTAAGGGATTAGCTGGAGGATGGGCAGCAGCGTCCTTCGAGTACATTAACAACTCAACTGCGATCGCCAACCCGCCTGCCAAGCGTGGCGATTATGGCAAAACCCCCCAATGTGCTCACAACACATCCATATCGGTGGTTGTGGTGATCTTTGGGGGAGGCCTGTGTCCAGCAGTGGACTTCATTCGGCCGAAATGATGATGAATAAATTTCGTACTTATCAAGAATATTAATATTTTAATAATAACCCCTCTGGGCAGACGTTATCTCACCATGGGATAACGCAAACCCCGAAAGGCAGATTAAGGCTGATTTCTATGATCTTCCTCTCAGCTGATACAAAAAAAAGTATATCATATGGAGATTTATTAAGAAGCTTACAAAACGCAGGGCGCAGCCGTGTGGTGCCGGCTAGCCGTGTGGTGCCGGCTCAGAATGCCACCACCCCATTTCATCCCGTGGGTGTCGTAAAAGTCGACTAAGGGATAAACCGGAGGATGGGCAGCAGCGTCCTTCCAGTACATTGGCAACTCGACTGCGATCGCCAACCCGTCTGCCAAGCGTGGCGATTATGGCAAGACCCCCCAATGAGCACACAACACGCCCATATCGGCCGTTGTGGTGATCTTTGGGGGAGGCCTGTGTCCAGCAGTGGACTTCATTCGGCCGAAATGATGATGATGAAAACGCAGGGCATCTTGTGGCGAGTTATATGTAAGTGGCCACTCTGCATATTCAAATGCCCCAGATAAACCAGAGCCTCGCAAACTGCAACTGAAGGCGATTTGCTGAAAATAATTGAATAAATTTCTTGTATGCTAAATATGCATCTGTTTCCTGATATATTTCATGAACATATATGTTCGATACATATTTTATAAATATTTCCTTGAAATCTGTGACGTTTCGTTTATTTATGTACCAAAATTTATCTTTGAAGCCCAGTCTTCAAGGTATCGTAAGCACTTGTCCAGTATGATCTTAAATACCCAAATCCCAAATCTCCGCTGTACATCTCTTGTGGTTAAGATTATACTGTTGATACAAATGTACAAGTGGCAGAGTACGACGTTATCCTTGTAGGCTTGCTTAAAGTTAATTTCAAATTAAATTTATGTAGTGTATTTAAACATTGTTTACTTTTTGTGTTTACTGAAATTGTAATAGTATGTTGAAATCACCCAAGATAAATGTTTTATTACACATTTGTCTCGAGTTAATGGTTCATTTATACAAAAGTGTGTTGAGTTTGTCTATAAATAGTTCAAAATTACCATTTGGAATCCTGTATAAACATAATTATTCCACAACGTTCCAAATGTAGTTCAACTGTTAATTCAGCAATTCAGTCTAGTTTGTCAAACTTTACAGAATTTCTAACATAAATACATACCTACACCAACTCGTCATTTGTTTTTTAACACGCTTTTAGTAGCTTAGTATTCATCTATGTATCTATGAATCGCCACCCCACGCTTATTTACAATATTTTTTGCATTTTTTGTTAATCACTCTATTGTTATTTTAAACGAATTGAAAATTATTTTCTACTTTTTATAATAATGTCTTAGGTTTTCGCGAGTATTACACATTATAGTGAAACCCTTTTGAACGGATTCTATCACGTAGATTTTAGTTTATTTTAGATTATTGTTTTTCCCGACGTTTCGAATGCTTTGCAGCATTCGTGGTCATCCTGCGACCATTCGAAACGTCAGGAAAAACAAAAATCTAAAATATACACGATAGAATCCGTTTAAAAGTGTTTTATTATAATTCTACTTTTTAGTTCGGTTATCTACAAAAGCGGGTTTTTTAGTTTTTTAAACTATATTTTTTATAAAACGTTACCGTTCATTAAGTATAATTAATTAATTTAATATTTAGAACAGCTTAAGCCGGATTTGCACCCACGCGTTGTTTTGGTCTGGAAACGGACGTATTGCAACGGACATAACAGTACTACGATAACGTAGGAAAATATCGCAAAATCGATCACCTAATTCCGACCACTGATAATAAAGCTTTAAATGTGGACCCGATGCTCTCGTTATCTTCGATAAGTTGGATTATACTGAATAATTTTCCGAAAATTTGATATTCTATTCAGGAAAAGATATCATTAATCTCCGTTAGTTCAGTAGTAATATAATAATAAGTGATGGGTGATTGTAAGAAAAAACAAAAAAATACGATACGTTTATTCGATTGTAATCGAATCGGTGTTATTCAAGAATTGGTCAATCATTATTCGATTGCTTTTAGATTGTTATTTAACGCTATGCGCGGTATACAATTGGCGATGTAATGTTTGTCGTCTAATGTGGTACTTCCTATTTTTGACGTCACATTGAAGACTTGCGCGGAACTGTATTCGATTGTTCATTTTTATTTAATGTTTAGTTTTTATTCGGTTATTGTTCGCCGACGACGAATTAATCGACAATCGCTTACATGACTGCACAAATACCCACTAAGCCAATATGTGTTTTCGGAACAATCGCTTATGACTAATGAGAATCAGAATCCCGTTCAACTTTGCATGGAGTACAAATATACCTATGATGATTGGCAAGGCCAAGACACAATAAAACATTCAGCCAGAATAAATTCAGTTTACTGGTTAAATAAATTTGGCTCTATTCTCTTTTAAATACATATATTTGGCCACATTTAAAAAAAAAATCACCTTTAGAAAGAATATTATAGTCATTTAACAATATTTGCCGTGTGGTGCCGGCTCAGAATACCACCACCCCATCTCCTCCCGTGGGTGTCGTAAAAGTCGACTAAGGGATTAGCCGGAGGATGGGCAGCAGCGTCCTTCGAGTACATTAACAACTCACCTGCGATCGCCAACCCGTCTGCCAAGCGTGGCGATTATGGCAAAACCCCCCAATGAGCCCACAACACACCCATATCGGTCGTTGTGGGGATTTTTGGGGGAGGCCTGTGTCCAGCAATGGACTTCATCCGGCCGAAATGGTGATATCTAATATTTTATGAAAACAATCCACGTGTTCATATAATATTGTAGACAAAACGTGTACTTTGAATAGAATTACTTAGAAATTGCTTTACATAACAATAATAAACCATAATCAGAACATGCTAAGAGTCTTATAACGCCGTGTGGTGCCGGCTCTGAATACCACCACCCCATCTCCTCCCGTGGGTGTCGTAAAAGTCGACTAAGGGATTAGCCGGAGGATGGGCAGCAGCGTCCTTCGAGTACATTAACAACTCAACTGCGATCGCCAACCCGTCTGCCAAGCGTGGCGATTATGGCAAAACCCCCCAATGAGCCCACAACACATCCATATCGGTCATTCTGGTGATCTTTGGGGGAGGCCTGTGTCCAGCAGTGGACTAAATTCGGCCGAAACGAAGAGTCTTATCTGTCACAGTAAAAATGAATCCTATCATCAATCATCATATTTTAAACTAGCTGGTATCCGCGGTTTCACCCGCGTTTAATTTAAAACAAATTTGGAGTACTTCGACATAGACACTTGACATAGAATATATATATTGGCTTTCAAGGGGTTTTTTTTTTTTGCGCGGAACACTAATTACTTTTCTAAAATAAAAGTAGCCTACGTTATTCCTTATAACATCAGCTATCTGCCAGTGAAAGTCCCGTCAAATCGGTCAAGCCGTTTCGGAGATTACCCGGAACAAACAGACAGGTAGACAGGGAAAAAATTTAAAACGTGTTTTTTTGTTATATGTACCGTATATACTTGAATATGCATTTAGTAAAAAGCTGTTATTTTGACATTACAAACAGACACTTCAATTTAATTTATTTGTATAGATAAAGCGAAATTTTCCTGCTGAGTTTAAGTATCTTTACATGAATATTTTGGTGAATGTTATAATTGTTTCACATCCTTGGTAAACTGCAATCTAAATAGCATGGTCCTTTGGGATGCTATGTAGATTACAAGTCACAGAGGCCATTTTTTTTTTCATATTAAATCTAACGCAGGAGATTCAATTACATCACTACACATATTTTTGTTTTGAAAAAGAGTTTCTTTTTTTAAGATCGGGCACTATCATCGTATTAGCCAAAGGATGTCCACTACTGAACAAAGACCTCTCCCCATAGATCTTCACAATTGTGACGTCATTTTGGGGGAAACTTGTCAGTGCTCAAAACGCTTGGCAGGCGGGTTGGTGAACAATCCTCCCCGAGAAGTGCCTGGGGGGCGACGTTTTTACAGTCGCCTTCTCTCCGCTAGAGGGGGTGTCCGCTTTACAGTCATCCCCTCCGAGAGGTGCCTAAAGGCGCGGCACCAATGGGCGGCTCTAGTGTGATCTTACGAGGACCTGGAGCCCCCCTTCGGTGCCGAAGATGACCGCTCCAGTAACTTTAGCCGGTAGGAGTCCGGCATATCCCTTCGCCCTTCCCCGGGGTGAAGGAAGTTCCATGTATGGTCTAATAAATTATTTATTTCTTTCTTTCTTAGAATTTGCACTGGACACCAATAAAAACAAAAAAAAGCCGGGTTGGTGAGCGCGGTACGGCTACTGTTACACATAAGGACACGCTGCTGCCCATCCCTTAGTTGCCATTTAAGATATCCACGGCGGGGGATGGAGTAGTGCTATATTCTAAATCCGGACATACTTGATCGCAAAACATACTTGCTGTTCCCTTAATGCAGCGAAACGAAGATAAAATAATTCAGTTTTAAAAATACCATGATTTTGGCGTTTGATGATAACTTTGACAAATATTTGTATTGAGTTTCGTATGAAATGTAAATAAAGGAATGGCAAGAAGTGCGATTCATTTTCTTAGTATGACTTCAAATAAATAAATTAATTTCATATTTTCGTAGTATTTGTAAATTATAAATTGAATCAAAATATAAAACTTAATAGAGAGATCCGTGTAGTGTCCGGATTTAAGAATACAGCACCACTCCATCTCCTCCCGTAGATGTCGTAAAAGGTGAAATAGTTAATCTTAACCATATACATATTGCGCTCACCAACCCGCCTGCCAAGCGTGGTAAATACTTCAATGAGGCGAGGCAAATTCTTCCCTAAATGACCACACAAGAAATATTTGTAAATCTATGGGGGAGGTATTATTTTATATATGTTATTTATTTGCAGTGGACGTCCTTTCGCTGATAATGATAAATTGAATAAACAACTTTTAAAAGTTGTTGTGGTTTTTCTTTTTTTTAAAGAATTTTTATTGTTACGTAATAAATGGTATACTTTAATACAACAAACTGCTTATACCATGGACACCACAGTAGTTACTTATTAACTTAATACGTTCATCCCGACAGATTAAATATCTTAACCAAAAATATAAATAGGGAGAACGCGATTAAGTATAGATATTATCGTGTTATTTTTTATATAATTATTTGTCATAGAAACAATGTTGTCAAGTGACTTAGTGTTTTTTTTTATTAGATAGATAATGGGAACACCTTATCTCATGACTATGCGGATCTCATAGATTCGTATCGTATATGATAGTGTAATTTCAGTATCATAATAGGGATAAAATGATTATTTTTTGTATAATCGTTTGTCATAGTAACAGTTGTCAAGTGAATCACATTTTTTTTATCGATACAAATAAATAAAATTGAAGTGTCTATCTGTAATGTCAAAATCAAAATCAAATCAAAAACAGCTTTTTACTAAATGCATATGAAAGTATATACGGTACATGTAACAAAAAATCAATTTTTACATTTTTTGTCTGTCTGTCTGTCTGTTTGTTCCGGGTAAACTCCGAAACGGCTTGACCAATTTCGACGGGACTTTCACTGACAGATAGCTGATGTTATAAGGAATAACTTAGGCTACTTTTATTTTAGAAAAATAATTAGGGTTCCGCGCAAAAAAAATAAAACCCTTGAGATCAATATATATATTCTATGTCAAGTGTTTATGTCGAAGTACTCTAAATTTCTTTTAAATTAAACGCGGGTGAAACCGCGGGTCCCAGCTAGTTGTTAATAAGAATGGATCCACTAACCCGCACTAGGCCAGCATGGTGGGCTAAGGCCTAATCTTTCTCATCCTGTAAAAAGGCCCGTGCCCAGCAGTGGGACAGTAATAGGCTGACTGTAGGAACGGATAATATCATATAAACAATCCTTATAGATTCGTATAGTCATTCAGATAACGAACGATGTTGACATGTTCCTTTATGTTTAATAATTACAATAAAGATTTTAAAATCTGATGATTGCGAACACGCTACGAGTAGACTGACTTGATAACTTGAATTTTAAGTATTTTGCACACCTCGAAGAGATCAGAAAAACGCAGATTTATTCTGCTTAAATCATCTCAACAGTATTACACAACATTCACATAGCAAAATACAATAATATGAAGAGGTCACTTCAAGAAACAATTCGGATGCTATTTCAGTTTATTTATTTACTTTTTCAGTCAAATACATGAAGGTAATTAGAAAAAATATTTTATGAACGTCATTTGGTATTTAAACACGATATCTCTCAAAATATTTAATCCCATCATGACCTATGCCAGCCCAGCGTTCGCACACGCTGATTCCGGCTCACTCCATAAATTCGAAACCCTTCAAACCCGTTTCATGCGCAAGGCCACCGGTGCCTTGGTACATGCCAAATTACCAACTCCATTTCGATCTTAACTTGCCAACCATCAGGCAATTTATGAACCACCCAAATCCCGTTGTGGTATCAGCCGCTGATTATCTTTTTTTTTTATTGGTGCCCAGTGGAAATCTTTCATGAACTTCCTTCACCCCAGGGAAGGGTGGAGGGGTATGCCAGACTCCTACTGGCTAAAACCACTGGAGCGGTCATCTTTGGTACCTAAGGGTCCAGGTATCCAGGTCCTCGTATGATCACACTAGAGCCGCCCACTGGTGCCACGCCTATAGGCACTTCTCGGAGAGGGTGACTGTAAAGCGGTCACACCCCGGGGGGATTGTAAAGGATCCCCCAAAGCGTCCCACGGCAGCGCGTGACCACATGCGTGCTACCGTCTTCTCTTGGGTCGCTCGATGTGGGCACGTATCGTATACGCCCCAATCTATGCACCCGCGAACCCAGAGGTACCCCGCCTTATAGTAATGGCAGGGGTTTCAGGCGTATGGGAATTAGGCGCCAGGGCAGTTGTTACCCCGGTGCCGTCTCCGTCTCTGGACTAAGGACAAAATTTACTCATCGAGAGAAAAAGCCCGTGCCCACCGGTGGGACTGCTAGGGGCAATTTTTCTCATCGTGAGAAAAAGCCAGTGGCCACCAGTGGGTCTGTTAGGGGCTGATTATGTATACTATAACAGACTATCAAAATGAACATAAGCTATGTGTTTTACCTCGGGATTCAACAATAGTAATAGATATAAAAACTGACAATATTTTTCTTTTTTTAAATAACATTGCCCCACACTAGGATTTCTTCTCTGTCGTGGGCAGACATAAATTCCACACACAATACACCCAGACCCTGAACAAATACCTGCAGATCGTACAAATATTTGTTCCATGCGGGAATCGAACCCGCGATCCGGAGTGCAGCAGCCATCTGTATCACCCACTGCACCAAATAAAATAAAAGTTGTTTAACAATTAGATCAATAAAATTATGACTTCGAGCGAGATTCACAGACCACACTCTAGGCTATTGCGCTAAGCAAAGAAAGCGTTTATATGAATATGAACATTATCCTACATATAAATAATGTTCATATTCGAACGTTCACGTCGGGAACCGAACAGAGAGTGACTTTTTTTTTTTAAAAAGTGCGTGTGTGTTTGTAAACGTAAAGCAACACGAGTCCTAACCGCCGACCTATCGTAAGCGACATTTTCTTGAACTTGAAATTTGTATCGTAAGCTATTGGAGCTTACGATAAGTCGGTGGTTAGGTCTGGAAATGCTGTGATTGGCCGATACGAGCTCCCTTTCCAACGATTTTGTGCATCGCATATAGCATAGTTATGGTTATATAGGGTGTCGAGCTTGTCGTGTAGCCGTGTGTACAAGCAGGAATTTCAAATGTCTTGATATATCAGTCTATGTTACCTTGCAGAGCGTTCACAATATTACGGTATGCCGTGTACGGTAAAAAACAAAGCGTTCACATTATACGGTTTCTACGATACGGTTAAAAAAAGAACTGTAATTCAGTTTACTGGACCGTTTTGTGAAAGAGAGACAATGACGTTGTGACCGCGGTTTTTTTATAATGGTATACCATGGCATAGATTGCGAAACGAAAATAAAGGATATTGGGTCCTCGTCCGCCACGCATCTGCATACGGCGTACGGTACAAAAACCGGCGGGCTGATTAGCTAAAAACAGCAACAGCAGACGCGATAGCACGATCGCACAGCAAAGGACCCACCGGTGGCAAAGCGACAAAAAATTGATATTACGTAAGGCATTGCCCGCCTGTCGCTATTGAGGAAGATGCATAGTTACTAGCGCCAGTAGCCACCAGTGGAACTAAAAAGAACGTTTTTAATTCATTGATTGTCCGACAGAGGCGTCCGATATCTTCACCTTTTTAGTCGCTATCGTCAAATAGGTAATACCAAATTGACGTTTGACAGCGGCGTTGGAGCAGTTTACGCCTGATGCAAAGCGTCTGCGACTTAGGTAATCAGCCCGCGGGCTAGCTGAACTCTTTCGTTTTAATTGCAACCGTTTCGTTCTTTAACGTACGCCGCATACGGTTTCCTTACAAGAGTCGGCAGCAGAAATGAACGAATAGGTTATTTTTACCGCATTCGATTTGACCGTATGGTTAGAACACATGCATATGTATGCATAATACCACTAAAACCGCAAAAGAGAAACCGTTTCAGTAAACCGCATCGTGTAAACCACAGAAATAGGAAATAAGGAGAAGTGGTACGGGGGCGTAACCGTGCCACCGCGACTGGTTCAATTTGGGCCATCCGGAAAAAATGGCCGTTTTATAACATCAGTTGAGATTCGATCGCGTAAGTGAAACTTTGTTAAATTGTCGTATTATTCGGGGATAACATGCAAAAACCGAAGCGAAAATAATAACTTTGTCAAGGAAGGAACTTTCTTGTATTTGTATATAAAAAGAATAAATTAAAAATTATTGTTTTCTTTATTATGTTACATTTGGATTGATGGAGCAGAACGTCATTATTATTTTTGTACAAAATACAATGCTTCTTATCTACCACTTTTAACTAGTAATCGGTGAATAATAAACGCAGTGAATAGAACAGCGAATGTTACTCCCAATAAACATACGCGTTGCGTGGTACGGCTGTCGTTTGCGGTCTGTACGCTCGGTATGATTAGCTACCTACAAAGTCGTGGGTGTGTTTTAGTATGAGAAGCCAATTATACTGTTGTGTTTATTCAGTTCATTGGATGAGAACTTGTAACTGTGTGCATTAATGTGCTTTTATGAAGAATGGTAGTGGGAAAATGGATTTCTAGGCTCGCATACATTTTGATCTACATGGCATCTCTCCTTTCTTCCAATATCTTTGGTGTAAACGCTGTTACTATGCACATGTTCTGTACACTTATTTATTCGAATAACATAGATTGTTTCGATGAGTAAGATATCATTCTACGAAACAATATGTCAATATCACGTAGTACGATAAAGCCGCTTATATTATCTACAAAACCCATCACAAATTTATTGACTGTCAATATTTGATCCAGGAAATGTTAAATCAGTTTTAGATAGCGTGGCACACATGGTGGCGCCGCATCAGCAGGCATTATACAAAATAAAAAAGATTTATTCTGTAGATGTCTACGTCAGATACACAATCACAGCGCAAAAAAAAAAAAGGCTGACATAATTGTACAAACATGTTTCGTAAGGAATCGTCATCGAGTGACGATATTACGCTAATCGTTATAATCTAGTGATCATGATCGATCGATTGTATCATAAAGAAAAAAAGGTGTGTGTATTTTTATTTACATACGCGCGTTAGAAGTAATACTTCTTTGGGGGTAACTAAAACCAATTTTTAATCCTGGCAATAATTTACGTAAGCAAGTAGGAAAAATGACAAAATGATCAAAGAAAGATGTTCTATACATTATTAATAAAAGTTTAATTAAAGAACACAATTAAGTTTAAGTAATAATAAAACATATTTAAATAAGAATTGCCAATAACAAACGCGACTAATATATTTTAAATCAATTATAAGTCAGTAAAATAACCTCCTTCATATCGTTGGATTATCGTGACAGTATGCGCTCGCATATCCCCATTTTTCTAGCGCGTTAAAATAAGTATCCAAACCTGTCTTTACGTTACACATTAAAAAACAACCAACAAAGTAAAAGCAAACTCTTGCCATGTAGTAGATAAAGGAAGTTCGTTTACACAAAGCTTAACCAACAAAATTAGTCAATAGATTATTTTAAATCATATAAATAAAGTACATCGGTTGGGAACTCTGTTCTCGAAGTTGTTGACGAGTATGATTCATCATTTCGGCCTAATGAAGTCCACTGTTGGACACAGGCCTCCCCCAAAGATCATCACAACCACCGATATGGATGTGTTTTGTTGAGCTCATTGGGGGGTTTTGCCATAATCGCCACGCTTGGCAGGCGGGTTGGCGATCGCAGTTGAGTTGTTAATGTACTCGAAGGACGCTGCTGCCCATCCTCCGACTAATCCCTTAGTCGACTTTTACGACACCCATGGTAGGAGATGGGGTGGTGGCATTCTGAGCCGGCACCACACGGCATTACCTGGGACAAACTGTCCAGTTAGGTGGGGCCAACTTCGAGAAAGAGGTCGATCGTCGAATCCGACTCGGCTGAGCAGCGTTTGGGAAACTTTGCAATGTTTTTCGTCAACAATACCACAATACCTCAAGACTCAAGTCCAGTGTGTGTTACCAGTGATAACATATGGAACAGAGACGAATGGGCCTCATATGAAAGCTCAAGGTCACTCAGCGAGCTATGGAGAGAGCTATGCTTGGTATTTCTCTACGAGATCGAATCAGAAATGAGGAGATCCGTAGAATAACTAAAGTTGTCGACATAGCTGAAAGGATTAGTAAACTGAAGTGGCAATGGGCAGGGCTACTGATGGCCGCTGTGGCACAAAGGTTCTCAAATGGAGACCGCGCACCGGAAAACGCAGCGTGGGACGACCTCCAACGAGGTGGACAGACGACCTGGTGAAGGTAGCTGGGAGTCGTTGGATGAGGGCGGCATGTAACCGCTCGTTGTGGAAATCTAAGGGGAGGCCTTTGTTCAGCAGTGGACGTCCTGTGGCTGATATGATGATGATGATGAAATAAATTTAACATGTTCCTTTTGTTTTGAAATTAAATTACAATATATACGATACAAAACGTCTGTTACAATAAGTAATAAAGGATGTGGGTGACATGCGACGACACACATGTTAAACACACTACTCCTATAAATCCATGGTGCAGACAAAATACCCGGTATCAATAATAACAAACTTATTTCCAATTAGTTTTAAAAAATAACGCGTTTTTGCGTCTTTTCATTATAAAAACTTAGTGCTTTTATCGTCAAATTCAAATTCAACCATTTATTTAGTAAATAGGTCCTAACAGACACTTTTACACGTCATATTGAAACAACGGAGAGCAATTTCACTACATGAAAACCTCTGAGAAGAAATGCCAAAAGAAACTCGGGGCTAGGTCTTCTTTATCTTTTTTTTTATACTTTGTTTTACAAATTATTTAAAACAACTGTTATACATTGTAAAAAAATTGCAGCTATACAATACACTTCCTGACTTCCCCCCGCGCATTCCTACGGTGCAGTGCGGGTCTAATTCACCGCTCATTATAATTACGATTATATTTTTTCGCGATCGGATCCCGGCTCGTGGTTTGTTTCTGGTTGTGTGCTATTGTGTTTAGTGCTCGTTTCGTAAGTTTTTAACGTCCCATAAGTAATTTTATTGTGTTAAATCACCGAATTAATTTCTCGGTAAGTACATTTATTTTTGTTAGTACTGAGGGTATCGTGAAATAATAATGCACCCGTTATCTGGCGCTCGTCTATTGTCGCGTTAACCTTGTTATTTATAATTAAAACCAACTTTTGATATAATAAGTATGTCGACTAATAATGATGACCCGCCCGACCGTGGTGGGGATATATTTCGTAGAAGCAATGTAACTAACAGGTCTCCGACCTCCGTGAACACAAAACGTTTATTTAGCGAAATTTCGCCATCATATATTTCACCCGAGGATAGGTCCAAGCGGCTGCAAAAGTCGGAATCTATTAAAAAAAACTCGTCAATTTTAAATCTTAGCGACGCGAGCCAAGCTGACTATTGCGAACTAGTTTCTGAGGCATCAGCGTATTTATCAAAAATCAACGACCTTGTTAATGATCAGGGATCCCGCATAAACATAGCGAATAAGTCCGCGATCATGGATATTACTCAGCGAGTAACGGCTATCGTGTCTTTACTAGCGATTAAATCGTCATGTAATGAAACAAAGCTAGCGAACACGGAACGTGAATTGGAAAAAATTAAATCCAATACGTGTGATAATAATAGTAAGCAATTAAACAAGGTATCATATGACGATTCATTAAAACTCCGTTTATCAAAAGTTGCTCCGCCTATGGAGTCGCGCGTACCGCTTCCCTGTGTAGTTATATATATATATATATCCAACCGCCGAGCGTTCAGCTGATTATGCGTCATCATCCGCTACGAAACAGGCCTTAATGAAAGCGATTAATCCTAGCGACGACGGTTTCCAAATCGTAGGCGTTAAAAAAACCGCAAAGTCAGGCGTTGTATTGCGCGTCGCGAATGAGAAACAACTCGCAAAGCTTCAATCGGTCGACGCTATTAGATCCGCTGGCTTACGGCTTAAAAAGCCAAAAGGTCGCAAACCGCGTATCTTAGTCAAGGACGTCCCTTCTTCAATGGAAGACCGCGCTTTTCTGACCGCGTTATACGGGCAAAATATTAAAGACGAGTTGTCAGTTGCAGAGGATGATTTTATCCAATCAACTAAAATCTTAAAATTAATAACATGCATACCACTGGTATTGAGGAGACCACGGAGGCTCTTCTCAATACTCTTATACCTGATGATCTACCTGGAAATGATAACGAGTATCATCAACAGATCAGATCATGGGCTGCTGAACCGCCGGAATCCCCAGCGTCTGACTTACCATCCACTGACGAATTCATAAACGTTGTCAATAAACTACCACTTAATAAAGCATCTGGAGAAGATAAAATATCGAATAGAATGATTAAAGAAGCTTGTAAAATATCGGGTGACTCCATACTGACCGTTTTTAATCGCTGCATTGCTGAAGGCATTTTCCCTCGTATATGGCGTTCCGGTTTTATACGCATAATACCAAAAAGTGGTGACAACCCCCCGGATGATCCTAAATCATACCGGCCTATAACTTTACTACCATCTTTAGGGAAACTTCTCGAGCGCCATAGAGTTCAGCTCCATAAAACTGGCAGTGCCAAATGGGCAAAATTAAAAAAAATTAAGCTCAGAATTTGTAGCTTTTTTGTTGCTAATTAGTTGCTAAAATATCGATTTTTTTGCTCACGCCGATTCCGAGAAATCGACATTAATGCCAGCTTTACATAAAGATAGCAGGGAACATAGTTCAATTTTGAATAATCGGAACAACAAAGAGGCTAAAATTTGTTGCTAATTTGTTGCTTTACAAAACGATAAAAATTTAGTTAAAATAATTAAAACAAATTGGCCTATAAAATTTAAACAAGTCATGCCAGCTTAACTCTCGATTTCTCCGTTATAGATAAATACTTTGAATTTGTTGCTGCTCGTGGCAATGATTCTTTTTGCCTGAAGATTCAGCAACAAAATATAGAACCGGAAATCGGATCAGCTTATAACCAGTTTCCTTATAAACCGGTCATGCCAGCTTCATTTTCGATTTTTCCGCAGTAAATCAATAATTTGAATTTGTTGCTCCACGTGGCAATTTATATTTACTAATGTTTCTTCAGGCCTGAAGAGTCAGCAACAAAATATAGAACCGGAAATCGGACCAGCTTCTGACCGGTAACCTTATAAACCGGTCATGCCAGCTTAATTTTCAATTTTTCCGCAAGGAATCAATCATTTAAATTTGTTGCTCCACGTGGCAACGATTCTTTAGGCCTGAAGAGTCAGCAACAAAATATAGAACCGGAAATCGGATCAGCTTCTGACCGGTAACCTTATAAACCGGTCATGCCAGCTTAATTTTCAATTTTTCCGCAGGGAATCAATCATTTAAATTTGTTGCTCCGCGTGGTAACAATTCTTTAGGCCTGAAGAGTCAGCAACAAAATATAGTAAATATAAATTGCCACGTGGAGCAACAAATTCAAATCATTGATCTACTGCCGAAAAATCGGAAATGAAGCTGGCATGACCGGTTTATAAGGAAACCGGTCAGAAGCCGATCCGATTCCGGTTCTATATTTTGTTGCTGACTCTTCAGGCGAAAAGAATCATTGCCACGAGCAGCAACAAATTCAAAGTATTTATCTATAACGGAGAAATCGAGAGTTAAGCTGGCATGACTTGTTTCAATTTTATAGGCCAATATTTTTTTATTTTTTTATTAAATTTTTATCGATTCGTACAGCAACAAATTAGCAACAAATTTCAGCCTCTTTGTTGTTCCGATTATTCAAAATTTAACTATGTTCCCTGCTATCTTTATGTAAAGCTGGCATTAATGTCGATTTCTCGGAATCGGCGTGAGCAACAAAATCGATATTTTAGCAACTAATTAGCAACAAAAAAGCTACAAATTCTGAGCTTAATTTTTTTTAATTTTGCCCATTTGGCACTGCCAGTTTTATGGAGCTATACAGTTCCACGTTTGCTACCAGATGGACCGAAATTTCATAATAACCAATTCAGCTTCACAATAGAAAAATCTACTATTGACGCGGCAATCTCTGTCAGGAAAGTAGTAAATTCATCTGAACATAAGTACGTGATAGGCATCTTCCTTGATATCTCTGGTGCCTTCGACAACGCGTGGTGGCCAATGCTACTACTTAAAATGAAAGCCCGCGGTTGCTTCAGAAACATCTACACTCTCGTTTACTCATATTTTGCACACGGATCAGCAAAACTTAAACTTGTTCATCACGCTGTGTCGAAGGAACTCACGATGGGATGTCCTCAAGGATCCGTTATTAGTCCTTATCTATGGAACATGGGTTTCGATGATTTTCTAGCGATTCCATTACCATCCGGCTGTTCATTGACTGGTTACGCAGACGACCGCCTTCTGCTTATTCAGTCAAGTACAAGGGCGAGCCTTGAAAAATTGGCGGATACTTGTTTACGTTTAATCTCTAGTTGAGGCGAACGAAACCGCTTAATGTTTGCACCACAAAAAACCTTTCAACTAATTTTAAAAGGCAATCTTAAGACATCACCGAGCATTAAATTCAATAATGTTACCGTAAAAAGAAAGGAGTCCGTGTGCTACCTTGGTCTTGTATTGGAGAGAAATTTTTCATTCGTTGAACACATAAAATCTGTAGGTGAAAAAGCTAAAAGGAACTTTTATGCCCTGACAAAGATTTCAACAGCTACATGGGGTCTTTCATTTTATACTTTGAAAACTATTTACGGCGCTACCTACTTAGGTTGTATTTGCTATGGTTCACCTGTATGGGCCGATAGGGCTACTATCGGCGCGGCAAGACGTAAACTGCTCCAAAGCCAGCGCTTAGCGTTGATATCCTTGTGCAAGGCATATAGGACAGTAAGTACTGAAGCTCTGCCTGTGCTAGCAGGTGTTTTGCCAGTCGATCTTGAGATACAGCGACGTGCTGCAATGTACTACTCAACTAGAGAAAACATGGACGCGGAGTTTCTGCTACAACGCGATCGTGTTAGGATCTGCAGATTGTTTAAACCACAGACTGGTGTTTGGGAGGAACTCTTGGCCGAATGCAGGTGGGACACGTCTATTAAGGGTCGTCACCTATACCAGTACTTTCCATCCATTTGTGAGCGGTTGGCAAGTGCATGGTTGGAAGTTGATCATTGCGTGGCTCAATTTCTCACCGGTCATGGTAACTTTAAGAGTAAATTATTTAGCTTCAAGCTTGTCACCTCACCATTCTGCAAATGTTCAACACCGGACTGTGAATATGAACAGTCTGCACATTATATCCTGTGGGAGTGTATTCTTTGGAAAGATGAACGCAATATTATGTTTGACAGCATGCAAGTTACATCCGGGGTTGTTTACTATACAGACCTTGTTGCGACTAGGACGAATTTCCGTGCGTTCAAGTGTTTTTGCCATACCTACTATTGGAATCAGTCACAATAGCTCACAACATAGGACCCGTAAATAAAAAAAATTGTACCCGTGGTGCTTGGCAACTGGGCTTAACCCTGTTGTAAACTCCCATTGATTGTGCCTATGGCCTATCGTTTTTCTCTGTCTCCTGCTTGCAACGGAGGGAAGTGGAACGTATATTCTTTCCTACTCCTCCTTTTCCTTTTCTGATTAATTTCGGTGCGGGTCCCAAGACAGTTATTCATTTCTCTGGGACACACCGAGCTTCATTGATCGGTGTTCTTTTCGGTGGTCGCCATTGTAGATCCTGGCTTACAGGAGTTGCAGTGGTTGGAAATGTGTGGCGGGATGGTCCCAAAAAAAAAATACAATACAAACAATGCAGATAAAATTCTGTTTCCAGGGAAGCCGCATGTACAGATAATAGATAAAAATAATAAAAATTAACGCCACACGTCCCTATCATCAACATGTCTTTGATTTTATAATAGGCTATTTTTATGAGAATTGCTTTAATGTGCGTTTTAAACTTCCCATCAGTAAGATCTGTAATTCGTTTTGGTAACTTATTATAGAATCTGACACAACTCCCTAAGAAAGACTTATTTGTCTGTCTCTAGTATGTTTGTCATGATAGTCGCTTTTTAATTTAAATGTATCAAGATTTTTACGCACGTACATTATATTCACGAAGATATAAAGTGACGGCAGAGTGAGTATACTGATTTCTTTAAAACAGTCTCTAAGCGATTCGCGAGGACCCATTTCGTAGACAGCACGGATAGCCCTTTTCTGTAATATGAAAATTGAGTCAACGTCAGCCGCTGTCCCCCAGAGCAGGATGCCATAGCACATGATGCTGTGGAAATATGCGAAATACACTAGTCTGGCAGTAGATACATCAGTGAGCTGCCTAATCTTTCTTACTGCATATGCAGCAGAATTTAACCTGCTTGTCAAAGCTGTGATGTGAGCTCCCCATTGTAGCTTTTATAACATCAAATTCATTCATTCATTCATTCATACATTCAAAAACAGTTTCATTTATTTACCTTTACCTTCGAGCGCAAAGTTTAGTTCAACTTGTGGTACGTTTGGTGATGAAAATTTTAAACATTTAGTTTTATTACTATTTAGCATAAAATTATTTGCCGCAAACAATTTAGATAGAGAAGTTAGGCTATCATTTACATGTAAAAGTTCTCCGTCTTTTCTATTGATTTTAAAAATAAGGGAAGTGTCGTCCGCAAATAGAATTATATCAGATAATTCAGTCATCATGTATGGTAGATCGTTAATGTAAGCAAGGAACAAAAAAGGACCCAGAATAAAGCCTTGAGGCACGCACATTTTCAATAGAGATCCTCGTGATTTTACACCATTTAAACATACTTTCTGTTGTCTTTCTGAAAGATAGGATAATATTAACACGAGCGCTCTCCCGCGAATTCTGTAGTGCCTTAACTTACAAATGAGCTTATTATGATCCACGCAATCAAAAGCCCTGGAAAGATCACAAAAGATACCAACGGCATCCCGGGAACCCTCCTAAGCTTCTAAAATTTGAGTGACTAATTTCGCACCGGTGTCTGTCGTCGATTTACCTTTAGAAACTGCAAGGAATGTAATATCCTATATTCAGTAAAATAAGATAACATCTGATCAAGCATTATTCTTTCAAAGATTTTACTCAAAAAAGCGTTTTTTATACGCTATTCGAATTTCATCGCACTCTTGCTGTGGAAAATTGAATCGACATCTTATGGAGGTTTTATTTTTTGTGCAAGTTTCTGTACATCGATGAAGTTGTAATTTTTTCTGGGTATCAGAGATGAAAAAATCGCTATTACTGAGGATCCTGTTGAGGATAATGGGACAAACAATTTAAATTATCGCATTGTCATCGGTCCTTGATAAGTGAGCGAAGTTTCAAATCAATCCGACGTTTCGAAGGGGATGAAAATCGAGTTCAAGCAATCTGTTACATAGATTCATAGATACATATCAAGCTAATAAAATCCGTGTTAAAAAACATTGGGTTTTTGGAAACCCTGTTTTTTTTTTAGAAAGGTTTTTTTACAGCCACTTATTGCTGAAATTATACCATTTTTTACTTAAAAATATTATATACTATACCAGTGCAATATAATTAAAATATATATTATTAAAGAAAAACAAATATCTGCAAATATTAATGTTTGAGCTTAGAGAATTGCACCCCAGGACGTTATAGGCCCTTATTAGATCGCAACGAGAAATAAAATCAACAGTCTAAAGTTCTAAACCATTATAGAAAACATGATTATCATCATCCTCTTAAAATATCCCTCTCCTTTTACGGCATCTAGGATAAGAAAAAGTGTGGGCTATTTATTACGGGAACGAACAATCTAATCTAATAAAGATATAATTGCGCAATAATCATAATCATAGTAGCCAAACGATGTCCACCGCTGAACAAAGGCTTCCCTATAGATTTCCACGATGACCGCTAATATCGTCCCCGTTTTCCGGTGTGTAGTTCTCTCCAAAACCTCATTTTCATCATATTGCGTAATGGACAATAGACATGAATCATACTGGTCATGTCATGACTCCGGTTCGTTAGATAGATATCAGCAAATCGATAGTACTTATCGTTCACATGATAAAACGATTGTCTTACTTATCACAATCATTTTATCTCCAGGGCACCTCAGACAGAAAATATAAACCCTTGACAATCACTTACAGAGAAACCTTCCTGTAACAAACTCATAATTTCCTATTTATTTTCCAAAATGTCTCTATTTTCAAACGTTCTGTTAGTGTGTCTGCTATGTGCGCCATTGTACAGAGCCGATGATTTACATGTAGGTTCCAGTGTCAACGCCCAATTGGCGCACCAGGAAAGAGTCAAGTTAAGCGCTATACCTATGTCTATTAGGACCGAAAACATTCATTTTAGTTCGAGGACTATTAAGGTGAGTTTATTTTATTTTAATTCAATCCATCGTCTGCCTATACCGGTCGATTGCTGGACGTATGCCTCTGGCAGCGTGTGCCACAATGTCTTTTTAATTATATTGTCGAAATTAGTATCTTCGTCGCATCAGGCGACTTCGTCGCATCTGCGAAATTTGGGCCTTGAAGTGAACTGTTTATATGACCAGTCTCCATGGGACAATAAAAAAGTATTACAGAAAACCAGAATCACAATGTCGGTGAGCTATTAGTGAAATCAGGGCAGTCAGTTTAAAAGTATTTAAATGTAGTAAGCAAACAGCGCGGCCTCAGCAATTGTTTTCGAAGCATTGGCTGCACACCATACAATGTTGGTTTTCAGGCCGACCGTTTGTTTGCGCTCTCAGATATAAACACTTTTGTGTGTCCTTATTAACTGCCTAAATGCTTGTCTTAAAGACATAATACTCAAGTCGCATTAAGGAAACGTTGGATACAATGAATGGCTTTTGGTGCTATGGGACGTGGATTATTGCATAGGACAACAATTAATTACTCGAATAAATTATAAAACCTTTATAATGCCTCCATCAAAGCCAGTTTGGGAATATAAGTTTTGCTTTGATTCATATAATAGGTGAATTACGACCAAGCTTTATATCTCTTGTGTAATAAAAATACTTCGTACTTAATAATAGTTATCTACAAGCTCGATTCCTACTATTTCAGCTTCAGAACTATAATTAGCCAGAATCTTATATTTTTTACAAGAGATTCATGAAATTATCACATCCAAATAAAAGATTATGAAAAAAAATGTGTTGTATACATATTTTGGCATACGCATCATTCTATCAAGCTCCCAACAAAACGATAACTTCAGTATTTATAATCAATCTTCTTTTTCAGGCAATATTCGCAAACGACTTAGACAAGTCAAAGGCAAAGCCAACCATCATTGCTGGAGGAGTCGGCACGAACTACGTCCACCTGAGGCTCACGAGCGAGATGAGCGCAGGCCTCAACTACCAAGTGCAGATATTCGTCTGATTAATATATCATTCACATTTATGTGAAAGGAAACTACAAGCATACCTACAGCAAACTTTGTTAATTTCTAAACAAAACTACTGATTGCACATCAAAAATAAATCTTTCACATTTAAATAAGCACTTAAAAACTTACTGTAGCATTAACTGAAGTTTATTTCTCATGGCTACTTATCGTAAAGTTTACTAAGTTAGTAAAAACAACAATAAAGATTAATTTTAGCGGCACTTTAGTCTGCTGTGACTGCTGTGTGTGCATGATCTGTATTTTTTGATTTGCAACCTGTATTTTGGTATGAAGTTTAGGGATCAATAATTATGTTAGGATAGACGGAAACATTTATTTCATACTGATATCAGTTAAATAATCTGGAATAAATACTAAAAAATAACTTTATTTTCCTATATCCTAAAACCTCCTTAACCTAATCCTAGAGTTCTGTACAGGCAATGTTTTGCACGTTTGGATCTGGAAGCACTGTTTCAAGATGCCTGTGGACAAGCTTAGTGTAGCCTTAACCAAGGGGTCCCAGTTGATGATAAGGTTTGTATTATCAATCACTGTGGTCACGCGTATGAAGCGTGTACCTGCGCCATAGACGACTAGAGGTGTTCGTGCAGGGATCTCGCGTTCCGCAAATTCAAAAGGAATCGTACCCAAGAACATTGATATATTTTCAAGTCTACTAAGAACCGGTGTAATCAGATTATACGCAACGCCAAGCGCCACCACATTCTGGATAATTTTTCGTCTTCTTCTGCCGATTTTTGGAAATACCTGAGTAATCTACTTATAGGCATGTAGCGATATTTAGATCTGCAAAGCTCAATTGGATTAAACGATCTCAACCGCCATTTCTCCACCGTACATAGAGATCGTTTAACCCAAGATCAAACTCTCGTGCACATATTATGTCTAACGCGTCCTAATATTGACGTCCTTTTGCTTCTTCGAGCAAATAAAGATCATTTCATTTCATTTCATTTCTGGGAAGAAATCGAATATCGATAGCGATTTTTTAACGCCCCTACTTATTGATCTATTGCACATCGCTCCATTAACAGAAAACAACACAACGTTCCTTCCTAAACAAAAACCCAAAGTATAATGTTTAAGATGTCTACCGTGTAGATATTTGTTTTTGTTTAATAATATATTTTCATTATATTACACAGGTATTTAGTGTATAATATTTGAAGTGTTATAAATATAGTAATGTCTTAGATTTTCGCGATTATTACACATTATAATTAAACACTTTTAAACGGATTCTATCGCGTATATTTTTGCAGCATTCGAAACGTCAGGAAAATCAAAAACCAAAAATATACGCGATAGAATCCGTTTAAAAGTGTTTTATTATAATGTTATAAATATGGTATAATTTGAGCGATATGTGGTAGTATGTAATTCGTTCGTATATTGGAATTCGTTTATTGATATGCAATCCGAAACGTGCTGCCCTTTTTGATGCAATGTGTTTTTATAATATAATCATATTATTTTATAACATTTCAACTTATGAACCCGGGCTTCTAAAAACTCAATGCTTTTATGTGAAAGCCATATAAATATATACTTATAATGAACGTAAATTCCTTCGGGAGCTACATTATTAGTGGGTCCAATTTTGCTATTCTACTTTGTGATGTGGGAGACATAGGGGAGCAGCTGGTTCAAGATTGTTAGGTGGGTAATGCAGTCACACCACGCCGAATTCAATTTTATGGACCTGTTTGATCTCTACGAGTTCAACTGGGAAGAAATGAAATGAAATGAAATGATCTTTATTTGCTCGAAGAAGCAAAAGGACGTCAATATTAGGACGCGTTAGACATAATATGTGCACGAGAGTTTGATCTTGGGCTTAACGATCTCTATGTACGGTGGAGAAATGGCGGTTGAGATCGTTTAATCCAATTGAGCTTTGCAGATCTAAATAACATGCCTATGAGTAGATTACTCAGGTATTTACGAAAATCGGCAGAAGAAGACGAAAAATTATCCAGAATGTGGTGCCGCTTGGCGTTGCGTATAATCTGATTACACCGATTCTTAGCAGACTTGAAAATATATCAATGTTCTTGGCTACGATCCCTTTGAATTTGCGGAACGCGAGATCCCTGCACGAACACCTCTAGTCGTCTATGGCGCAGGTACACGCCTCACACGCATGACCACAGCGTGATTGATAATACAAACCTTATGATCAACTGGGACCCCTTGGTTAAGGCTACACTAAGCTTGTCCACAGGCATTTTGAAACAGTGCTTCCAGATCCATACGTGCAAAACATTGCCTGTACAGAACTCTAGGATTAGGTTAAGGAGGTTTTAGGATATAGGAAAATAAAGTTATTTTTTAGTATTTATTCCAGATTATTTAAACTGATATAAGTATGAAATAAATGTTTCCGTCTATCCTAACATAATTATTGATCCCTAAATTTCATACCAAAATACAGGTTGCAAATCAAAAAATACAGATCATACACACACACAGCAGTCACAGCAGATTAAAGTGGCGCTAAAATGAATATAGCATAGAGATAATATAATATAGATAATAGCCATCTTATAGAATCCAATGATATACTTCATAAGATATCTGATTGGTTTTTGGCGAATAATCTTCTAATAAACGCAAATAAAACTAAATGTCTAAGATTATCCACAGCAAATGTGACCCACGTAAGGTCACAAGTAAAACTTGACGGAAAAGAATTAGATATAGTCTCCTCAACTGTGTTTTTGGGTGTTACTTTACACTCAAAATTGCAATGGGGACCTCACATAAATGCACTTTCAGGCAAACTAAGCTCTGCTGCATTTGCCGTTAGGAAAATTAGACAGGTAACGGATGTGGCTACAGCTAGGTTAGTATATTTTGCGTACTTTGACAGTATTATGTCTTATGGAATTTTACTGTGGGGCTCGGCTGCTGATGTTGAGTCCATTTTTATATTACAGAAAAGAGCAGTGCGAGCTATCTATAACATGGAGTCTCGTGACAAACATTGTTACTCTACCATACTTATATATTTTCCAAAACATTAGGTATATCCGCAAACATATAGCTAATTTTAGTAAGAAAAGTGACGTGCACAGCCTAAATACTCGCAACAAGAACAAGTTGGTTGTACCGGGCTTTAGACTTAGTAGAACCAGCAAGTCGTTTATGGGAAACAGTATTAGATTCTATAACAAAATTCCTTGTAGTATTACCGACTTACCAGAAATAAGATTCAAATCGTTGATTAAGCGCATTTTAATTTCGAAAGCCTACTATAATATAAATCATTAGATCGACGATAGCGATGTCTGGCAAACGTTTCCCTCCTGCACACTGCGACCCTCTGGCGCTTTATAATATATTTTATAATTTTCGCATTATTGACGTGTTGTTACTCCCAATCAATGCTCTACCGTTTACAAAGAAATTGTAGTGAAATTTTTTGTTGACATCCTGACATTTACTTGACTTATTTTTTATCTTTTTATTGACATCTTGACATTTAATTTGACTTATTTTAAATTGAATTCTATATTTATGACATAAATTATTTGCCTATGTTTAATATAATGACTGCAATTTACATTCTATTATTTTCTTAATACTTTGACATTATTAAATTAATTATATATAAAATTGTAAATGTGCGAGCATCAAGTAGCCGTTAATGTTAGCATCATGTTGCCGTTAATGTTATATATTTAGTACCTATACTTTGCCTTTTGCCTGGTAGTATCGGTCTGTCATGCTCACTAAAATGTCTTGCTGGCGGTGGCGTTGTGTATCGGGTCGTTCGGTTCCCTACAATATGGTTGAGCTAAGCGATGCTGATGCATGCGTCATGCTCGTGAACGGGTGCCGTCTGTTGGGACATTCGTAATTCGTAAGTCAGCCATTAACTGCCATGGCGAATAATAATTATATTACATTAGTATGTTTTTTTTTTATACATTTGCCTACATCATGCTCGTTATATGTCTTACCATAATTTGTATCAATCAACATTGTAATCTCAATTATTTTAAAAGAGTATCTATGGAGTTTCTTGCCGGCTCTTCTCCATAGATCAACTATTTGGAACCATGCAACTTAGATTCTGATGTTTCATAAGTGCCAATATTTGGTTTATTTGAAATAAAAATATTTGACTTTGAATCCTGATTGTTTTATTTACTAATTTAATAAACTATACATTAAGTAGCCATGAGTCATAAACTTCAATTAATGCTAGAGTAAGTTTTTAAGTGCTTATTTAAATGTTAACGTATTATTTTTGATGTGCAATCAGTAGTTTTGTTTTGAAGTAACAAAGTTTGTTGTAGGTATGCTTGTATTTTCCTTTCACATAAATATAAATCATATCTTAATCAAACGAATATCTGCACTTGGTAGTTGAGGCCTGCGCTCATCTCGCTCGTGAGCCTCAGGTGGACGTAGTTCGTGCCGACTCCTCCAGCAACGATGGTTGGCTTTGCCTTTGACTTGTCTAAGTCGATTGCCAATATTGCCTGAAAAAGAAAAGATTGATTATAAATACTGAAGTTATCGTTTTGTTGGGGGCTTGACAGAATGATGCGTATGCCAAAATATGTATCAATCATTTCGACCGAATAAAGTCCACTGCTGGACACAGGCCTCCCCCAAAGATCACCACAACGTCCGATATGGGTGTGTTGTGTGCTCATTGGGGGGGTTTTGCCATAATCGCCACGCTTGGCAGACGGGTTGGCGATCGCAGTTGAGTCGTTAATGTACTCGAAGGACGCTGCTGCCCATCCTCCGGCTAATCCCTTAGTCGATTTTTACGACACCCACGGGAGGAGATGGGGTGGTGGTATTCTGAGCCGGCACCACACGGCATATATATATACAATATGTATACAACACATATTTTTTGCATAATCCTTTATTCGGATGTGAACATTTCATGAATAAATGCAGGCTCAAAAGGCCCTAAAAGTATATCTTATGAAAATATAAGATTCAGGCTGATTATAGTTCTGAAGTTAAAATAGCAGTAATCAAGCTTGTAGATAACTATTATTAAGTACGAAGTATTTTTATTACACAAGAGATATAAAGCTTGGTCGTAATTCAACTATTATATGAATGTAATGAAATTATTACCTATCATTCCATTGATTTGAATTTAAAGAGAGGTGACCGTGTCATGTTGCGCATGTCATTGTGATAATTGGAGGTTATAAACTATTGAGTTAGATAAAATACTTGAAGATTAAAAGGTGACGATATTCGTGAAATTAAAAGCTTTTAATGTTGTTTCTTTATTTACAGGTAAAGTAATATTTTGTAAAACATGTTCGTACCTACTTACTTTATAAAACAACCCTTCTGTAATACAATAAAAATACTTTATTTACAGAAACGCAAATGAGTTTATTGATGAACGTCAGTTACCTTAAATAAGATACCTTATATGAATCAAAGCAAAACTTAAATTCCCAAACTGGCTTTAATGGAGACATTATAAAGGTATTAATAATTTATACAAATAATTAATTTTTGTTCCGTGCGATAACCCACGGCCATTGCCATCAAGCCATTGTACCCAACGTTTCCTTAATGCGACTTTAGTATTATGTCTTTAAGCAGACAAGCATTTAGACAGTTAATAAGGACACGCAAAAGTTTTTATTTCTGATAGCGCAAACAAACGGTCGGCAACAAACCAAAATTGTATGGTGTGCAGCCAATACTTCGCAAACATTTGCTGAGGCCGCGCTGTTCGCTTACTACATTTTATTTGTCCCTGTTATTTAAATACTTTTAAACTGACTGCCCTGATTTCACTAATCACTCACCGACGTTGTGATTCCGGTTTTCTGTAATACTTTTTTACTGTCCCATGAAGACTGGTCATTTAAACAGTTCACTTCAAGGCCCAAATTTCGCAGATCAAAGCCTGATCCGACGAAGATACTAATTTCGACTTTAATTAAAAACATATTGTAGCACACGCTGGGAGAGGCCTACGTCCAGCAATCGACCGGTATAGGCAGACGATTCATCATTTTGGCCGAATGAAGTCCACTGCTGGACACAGGCCTCCCCCAAAGATCACCATAACGACCGATATGGGTGTGTTGTGTGTACATTGGGAGGTCTTGCCATAATCGCCACGGTTGGCAGACGGGTTGGCGATCGCAGTTGAGTTGTTAATGTACTCGAAGGACGCTGCTGCCCATCCTCCAGTTAATCCCTTAGTCGACTTTTACGACACCCACGGAATGAAATGGGGTGGTGGCATTCTGAGCCGGCACCACACGGCAGACGATTGATTGAATTAAAATAAAATAAGCTCACCTTAATAGTCCTCGAACTAAAATGAACGTTTTCGGTCCTAGTAGTCAAAGGTATAGCCCTTAACTTGATTCTTTCCTGGTATGCCAATACGTTGCGTTGATACTGGAGCCTACTTGTAAATCATCGGCTCTGTACAATGGTGCACATAGCAGACACACTAACAGAACATTTGAAAATAGAGACATTTTGGAAAATGAATAGGAAATTATGACTTTGTTACAGGAAGGTTACTCTGTAAGTGATTGTCAAGAGTTTATATATTCTGTCTGGGGTGCACTGGAGATAAAATGATTGTGATAAGTAAGTAAATCGTTTTATCATGTGAAGGAAAAATTACCGTCGATTTGCTGATATCTATCTAACACTTTGTCTAATTAATTAAAGAGTATTTGTAAATGTGTATATATAAATGTTTGTGTATTCATATATATATATACTGTGTATAATCTTCCATTATTTATATATTTAGTATAGTATACGTAATTTAGTTATTTCATTATGTGTCTGTGTGCACCATCAACTGCCGCATATGTTATCCAGTTAAGTATTTCTCCATCCTAAGGTTGCCTGGAAGAAATCGCCGAGCGCGATAAGGCCACCCATTGTACTCTAAAATATACTTATAAGCAATACTGTTTTCTATAATGGTTTAGCCTGTTGCTTTTATTTCTCGTAGCGATCTAATAAGGGCCTATAACGTCCTGGGGTGCAATTCTCTAAGCTATAACATTCATACATCTTTGAATTTCTACGTTGCAGATATTTGTTTTTCTTTAATAATATAAATTTTAATTATATTACACTGGTATTTAGTATATAATATTTTTAATTAAAAAATATTGTTTAATTTGAGCAATAAGTAATCTCTAATGTAAAAAACCTGACATTAAAAAAACACCGCGTTTCAACAAACCCAATGTTTTTTAACACGATTTTATTAGCTTGGTTTGTATCTATGAATATATATATCTATATAACAGATTTTTGAACTCGATTTTCATCGCCTTCAAAACGTCGGATTGATTTGAAACTTTGCACACTTATCCAGGACCGATGACAACGCAATAATTTAAATAGTTTGTCCCATTATCCTCGCCAGGATCCTCAAGAGTAGCAATTTTTTCTCTCTCTAATAACCCGAAAAAATTACAACTTTATCGACATACACAAAGTTGCACAAAAATAATGCCACCATAAGATATGGAGGCAGAATTTGCTAACATTAACGTCGAAAGGAAGATGCTTAGGTAAATAATTACCACCCGGAGTTGTTGCGACTATGGACAGGCAACAAGGGCATTCAGCCATGCGAAAAACAAACGGGTTTTTGTAGTTAGCCACACTAAAAACTAGAAAATAAATAATAGTTTAAAAAACTAAAAACACGCTTTTGTTCGGAAAGTAAAAAGTAGAAAATAACAATAGAGTGATTAACAAAAAAAAATTATTGTTAAAAGCGTGCTGTATGAGATATTTTCATGATGACGATACTTTTACAAATATTCACAAAAATATTTACAACAATTGATAGTAAGCACCCCATATTAATTTTATTTATTTATATACTCTTTATTGTACTACAAAATGCATAAAGATAAATATTAAAAAAACAGATACATGTTCAATGGGCGGTCTTATGAATGCACTCGCTAAGATTTTTTACTGGATACCAAACAAAAAGAAAGAAAAACGTTTTATTTTCACACCTATAACGATGCACACAGCAAGGATTTAATATGTACCTATTTATATAAAACAAAAGTTAAAATATACAATCTCAACCGTTACAAGACACTGACCTCCATTAGAAGGCCAATGTATCCCAAGGATAACATTTATATAAATAACAAAATAAAAGAAGAAATAAATTAAAAATACCGTGATTGATCATCGCATTAATGCAAAAAGGAGTTATCACTCAGCTTATTGCTATGACGTTGACGCAGATCTAACGACAATAGCGCTGGTTTTCATTGACAACCTTCGTGACGTAGTGACGTCCACTGGTGACGGTACCACATTTTTTATATACAAAATTCGATTCAATATAATAATTATGTGCTTAAATATATTAAAAATAATTTAAGAGACTTCTTTCATCCCGCCACCTCCATGCAGACGATTTGCAAATCTACAAGCAGGCTTCACCTACAGAATTGCCAGATGCGATTGCCATCATCAACAGTGATTTAGCTTCAATTAGTGAATGGAGTCAAGCGTATGGACTCAAGGTTAATTCTGCAAAGACTCAGGTTACTGTTTATCACCATCACGTAGATGGAGCGCTCCGTAGTCTAGGTGATATTTGGGAAACTTAACGGCATCAAAAGCACCGTGTGAAAATAATTACATAGACTTCTTTCATCCCACCACCTCCATGCGGACATTTTGCAAATCTTCAAGCAGGCTTCACCTACAGAATTGCCAGATGCGATTGCCATCATCAACAGTGATTTAGCTTCAATTAGTGAATGGAGTAAAGCGTATGGCCTCAAGGTTAATCCTACAAAGACTCAGGTTACTGTTTATCGCCATCACGTTAATGGAGCGCTCCGTAGTGTGGGTGATATTTGGGAAACTTAACGGCATCAAAAGCACCGTGTGTGCAAAAATTACATACCAGTATTTGTAGTAAACTGTTAAACTCTCGTTTTAATTCAAAAAATCCCAACAGAAATTACTCTACTTTATTTGCTGTGATATGCCAGGAATTTAATAAAGCGTGTCCAATTAAAAAAAACAGACTAACTAATAGATCTAAGTTTGATGAATGGGCGACTAAAGGCATTAGAAAAAGTAGGGATGTTCTTTATAGTTTAGATTATCAAAAATCATGAACGTCTGATCTAGCTGTCCATAATTGTGTAAGAAATGATTCCAAGACATTTAAGAGAGTATGTATGTAAGCTAAATCAATGTTAATTAGCATCAAAATTAGTAATTCGGGCAATTAAATTAAAGCAGTGTGGCAGGTAATCAACAAAGAAACCGGCATTACAAAAAAACAAGATAACGAACTATCTTTAAAAATCGATGACAGAATTATTTCAGATAAGCTCGAGGTCGCTAAGACATTAGAAAACTTTTTTACGAATATACCGATAGATACTACGAGTGCCCTTTCCACATCCTCTGTACTGGCTGAATCTCCACTTAAACAGAACTTTTGTTACGACATACCTAATTTTGAATTTAAGTACATTTCAACTCGTTCAATTATAAAAGCATTCAAAAGTCCTAACATTAAAAACACAGAAGACTTATGGGGTTTGTCTGTTAAAGTCCTTGGAACTATAATTGATACCATCGCCCCTGCACTTGCAGGTATTTTTAACCAATGTTTAGATGGTGGAACTTTTCCCGATTTGATTGAACATTCAAA
This sequence comes from Diloba caeruleocephala, assembly GCA_947459985.1. Taxonomy (NCBI): domain Eukaryota; kingdom Metazoa; phylum Arthropoda; class Insecta; order Lepidoptera; family Noctuidae; genus Diloba; species Diloba caeruleocephala. The sequence continues at coordinate 30,111,676 of OX381610.1, forward strand.
TAATACCAATCTTCAAATCGGGATGCAAGAATAGTCCATCAAATTATATACCTATTTCTGTTCTCCCATCATTGAGTAAAACATTGGAAAATATTATTCTTGATCAAATGATGTTACATTTAAATTTTAACGGGATTTCACATAGCCGACAGTTTGGGTTCACGAAAGGTAGGTCAACTACGGATGCAGGAGTAAAACTAGTGATGCAAATTCTCGAATCCTGGGATCCCTCCCATTTGGGATATGGGGCATTTTTTGTGACCTCTCCAAGATATTTGATTGCGTTGACCACAATACGCTGCTCTGTAAATTGCGCCACTACGGAATTCGTGGAAGAGCTGCTGATCTTGTTTGTTCTTATTTATCTTTAAGACTGCAAAAAGTAGACATAGGTGGGGCTACCTCTTTGGGTTTTAGGGTTAAAATGGGCGTGCCCCAGGGCTCAATACTCGGCCCTTTCTTTTTTCTAGCTTATATAAATGATCTTCCATATATGATGACCAATTTATCGGATGTGATTCTATACTCTGACGACACGTCCTCTTTTTTAAAATCAGTAGAAAAGATGGTAATATCAAAGCAAATAAAGTACTAAGAACTAAGTAACTAAGAATAACGAAAAGTTTGACAAAGGTGGTCTATATACGCATAAAAAAGTATAACCTTCTATTTCTGCACATGCTACCTCACATAAGCGATCAACCGAGCACGAAGTCATGTCCTTTCTTTCTTTACGGAAAAAAATATTACTACATAAGATCAAAGTACCACCCTCCGCTGATAATCGGTTGAATGCACTGGCAACTGCAAAATTATTTATATTAAATAGCATTTTATCTGGCTTAAGCCATTTTTCACAGAAACATAAAATATCCATATGGTATTTATCTATTAACATCTCCACATCTAGTGTTGTGCCAGAGAAGCGATTAACATTTTGGTGATAAAGTAAAATATTGTTATGAGACTTCTCTATTGTCAATTTTGAAAGTTTAAACAATCAATCATTGACAGTATTACTAGATGATACTTATTCGTCACCTTATTTAAGCCCAATTATACTACCTACGATATAACAGAGTTTATATTATAAGCTATCAACATGTTAGGAAGATGCATAGTTTCTTGTGTCAAAATAAAATGTCTAACAAATTTGATAGTATCAAAAAACAATAAATGGTCACTATGACGACATGTCAACATATGCATTAAATTATTTAAATTATTATAATTATTCTCTTGCTCACACAGAGAGTCAGAAAATGGCAAGGCACATGGCATTTTTTTTCCTATTTTCACAACAACAACACAATGTTCGTTGTGACCTTATCTTCTAATTTTCATATGTCTGTATCTTTGTACTTAAAAGACACGGGAATAGGGGTCCGGTAGCCCGGTACCTATAAGTGCTTTAATAGTACTGTTTTTAATAATGATAATGTAATTCTTTGGCAGCGGGTTCGTCATGCTCCCCTAGATGTCACTGCTTGCGGTGGCGTCATGGGTCGGGTCACTTCCTTCCCTCTAAAATGGCGAGGGGAGTGATGGCTGATGCTTGCGTCATACTCGTGAATGGGTGCTACTTGCGGTGACAAGTCGTCCTGCTGACTGTCCATTATCTATCATTTACTTTTTTATAATCATGTTTCCCCGAGTCCTGGTTAAACTTGCATGACATCTTTTACCACGAATATGATAATAGTATGTTATTTCACATGTAAGCGGGCACGCCTATTGACTTTCTTTAGATCTCTCTAGATCGCAATATATTTAATATTTCAGTGTTTGTGAGACACCTATATGACAGACTACCGTGTTGCTGAGGAGTTTGTTGCGCCGTTTCTTCTTCTGCTGAGTATTATGAGAGATGTATCTACGATCTATGAAAGTGACGGTTGCGACCTGGATCGGATTATATAACATGATTTTACTACATTTACACATCGGATAATTTATAGAGTAGAATAGAATATAAATTTATTGTACACCAAACTAATATAAAGGATTATTTACAATACTTAGCGTGGCACATTGGACGGTCTTATCGCTAAAAGCGATCTTTTACAGACAACCATTGGATGGATTTAAAAGTAGGGAATTAAAGAAATTCAGGTAGCCTGTGGTGTACTGAACGATGATGTATATAATGATATCGATATATTTACAAGAAAATACATATTGCATATGCATATTAATACATAAATACAAATATATGTATATCTAATACAATATTATACATAGATAATTGCTGATACAATACTGGATATTTAAGTGAACTAAAGAGATAGAAAATAATCTTTTACCATTTTTTAAATGCTCGTAACGATTGAGCTTATTTAATTGTATCGGGTAAGGCATTCCAAAGTCGTGCTGCTTGTATTGCAAACGATTTGTCCAAAAAACTGTGGAATGCATAGGGATCATAAGCCTCAGATTTTTGACGATCTTAGATGTCTTTTATGTGTGTTATGAAGAAACTGAAAACGTTCTTTAAGATAAGACTGAGGGATTAAATAAAACACTGTAGTAACAAGTAAGGATAATAGATGAGAATTCCTGCGCAAGCGAATTGGATGCCACTTGAGCTTTATGCGAAATTCTGATACATGGTCATATTTACGCAAGCCAAATATGAACCTTATACAGAAATTTTGAAGTCGCTCTAGTTTATTGAGTTGAGCCTCAGTTAGATCAAGGTAACTGATATCGGCATAGTCAACGATGGGTAATAAAGGGACTGGGCTAGCGCAGTTTTAGTGGCAGTAGGCAGGAAGTTTCGTAATCTTCTCAGTGACCCGGCTGACGCAAACAATTTATGGCTCACTTCCTGAAGCTGAGGACCCCAGGAAAGATTTTTGTCTATAAGAATACCCAAATTCTTGACTTTTTCACTTATGGGTATGATAGTCCCGTCGAAACTTATTGCCGGAATCTGCACCCAGTCAATTCTAGTAGTCAACCTGTGGCTGACAACGACAGTAACCGACTGAGTTTTTTTAGGATTAACCTTGAGCCCATACTTTATTATTAATAGCTTTACTCCATTCACTAATTGAAGATAAATCCCTGTTGATGATGGCAATCGCATCTGGCAATTCAGTAGGTGAAGCCTGCTTGTAGATTTGCCAATCGTCTGCATAGAGGTGATGGAATGAAAGAAGTCTAATAAATTATTTTTAATTTATTTAAGCACATAATTATTATATTGAATCGAACTTTGTCTATAATAAATGTGGTACCGGTGGACGTCACCACGTCACGAAGGTTGTCACTGAAAACCAGCGCTGTTGTCGTTAGATCTGCGTCAACGTCATAGCAATAAGCTGAGTGATAACCCCTTTTTGCATTAATGCGATGCTCAATCACGATATTTTTAATTTAGTTTTTTGTATTTATGTACCTACATGTTATTATTTTGTTTCTTCTTTTGTTTTCTTATTTATATAAATGTTTTCCTTGGGATACATTGGCCTTCTAATAGAGGTCAGTGTCTTGTAACGGTTGAGATTGTATATTTTAACTTTTGTTTTATATAAATAGGTACATATTAAATCCTTGCTGTGTGCACCGTTATTGGTGTGAAAATAAAACGTTTTTCTTTCTTTTCGTTTGGTATCCAATAAAAAATCTTAGCGAGTACATTCATAAGACCGCCCATTGAAAATGTATATTTTTAAATATTTATCTTTATGTATTATGTAGTACAACAAAGAGTATATAAATAAATAAAATTAATATGATAAAATTAATATGCTTACTATCAATTGTTGTAAATCTTTTTGTAAATATTTGTTAAGGTATCGTCATCATGAAAATATCCGATAAAGCACCCCACGTTTTTTAACAATTTATTTTGTTATTTTAAACTTGTTGAAAAATATTTTCTACTTTTTACTTTTATGTACAAAACCGTGTTTTTAGTTTTTTAAACTATTATTTATTTTCTACTAGCTGGGACCCGCAGTTTCACCCGTCGTTTAATTTTATACATATAGAAATTAAATTCATTTGAATGATAGTGGCGCCATCTATCAAAGATTGGTCGTACCAACTCAGAAACTTTTGTGTGCTCATGCACAGCACTTTGCTGAAGAACATGAACCCGTTTGTTTTTTGTTTTGCGCATGGCTGAATGCCCTTGTTGCCTGTCCATAGTCGCAATAACTCCGGGTGGTAATTATTTACCCAAGCATCTTCCTTTCGACGTTAAAGTTAATAAATTCTGCCTCCATTACGGATAAAATCATCTGAAGAATGAGACACTATTCGAGTCTCATCGCATTCTTGTCCTGGAAAATTGAATCGATATTTTATGGTGGTAGTATTTTTTGTGTAAGTTTGTGTGTGTCGATTAAACTGTAATTTTTTCGGGGTATCAGAGATGAAAAATTCGTTAATACTGAGGAACCTGGTGAGGATAATGGGACAAACTAGTTCAATTTAAATTATTGCATTGTCATCGGTCCTTGATAAGTGTGCAAAGTTTCAAATCAATCCGAAGTTTTGAAGGGGATGAAAATCGAGTTCAAAAATCTGTTACATAGATACATTGATACATACCAAGCTAATAAAATCGTGTTAAAACATTGGGTTTTTGAAACCCGGTATTTTACAATAGAGCCTACCACTTATAGCTCAAATTATACCATATTTTTTACTTAAAAATATTATAGACTAACACCAGTATAATATAATTAAAAATATATTATTAAAGAATAACAAATATCTGCAAGGTAGAAATTCAAAGATGTATGAATGTTACGACGTTATAGGCCCTTATTAGATCGCTACGAGAAATAAAATCAAGTCTAAACCATAATAGAAAACAAATGATTATCATCATCCTCTTAAAATATCCCTCTCCTTTTATGGCATCTAGGATAAGAAAAAATGTGGGCTATTTATTACGGGAACATACTATATAATCTAATAATTATATAGTTGCGCAATAATCATAATCAGAGTAGCCAAAAGATGTCCACCGCTGAAAAAGGCTTCCCATAGCTTTCCACGATGACCGCTAACATCGTCCCCGTTTTCCGGTGTGTAGTTCTCTCCAGAACCTCATTTTCATCATATTGCGTAATGGACAATAGACATGAATCATACTGGTCATGTCATTACACCGGCATGTTAGATATATATCAGCAAATCGACAGTAATTATCCTTCACATGATAACACGATTTAATTTATCACAATCATTTTATCTCCAGTGCACCTCAGAAAGAATATATAAACTCTTGACAATCACTTACAGAGTAACCTTCCTGTAACAGAGTCATCATTTCCTATTCATTTTCCAAAATGTCTCTATTTTCAAATGTTCTGTTAGTGTGTCTGCTATGTGCGCCATTGTACAAAGCCGATGATTTACATGTAGGCTCCAGTGTCAACGCCCAATTGGCGCACCAGGAAAGAGTCAAGTTAAGGGCTATACCTATGTCTATTAGGACCGAAAACATTCATTTTAGTTCGAGGACTATTAAGGTGTGTTTATTTTATTTTAATCAATACATCGTCTGCCTTTTTTTTCGTTTTTTTAATTGGTGCTCAGTGGAAATTCCACATGAACTTCCTTCGCCCCGGGGAAGGGCAAAGGGGTATGCCGGACTCCTACCGGCAAAAACCACTGGAGCGGTCATCTTCGGCACCTAAGGGAGGCTCCAGGTCCTCGTATGATCACACTGGCGCATCCATCGTCTGCCTATACCGGTTGATTGCTGGACGTAGGCAGTGTGTGCCACAATGTCTTTTTAATTGTATTGTTGAAATTAGTATCTTCGTCGGATCAGGCTTTGATCTGCGAAATTTGGGCCTTGAAGTGAACTGTTTAAATGACCAGTCTTCATGGGACAATAAAAAAGTATTACAGAAAACCAGAATCACAATGTCGGTGAGCGATTAGTGAAATCAGGGCAGTCAGTTTAAAAGTATTTAAATGTAGTAAGCAAACAGCGCGGCCTCAGCAAATGTTTGCGAAGTATTGGCTGCACACCATACAATGCTGGTTTTCAGGCCGACCGTTTGTTTGCGTTCTCAGAAATAAACACTTTTGCGTGTCCTTATGAACTGCCTAAATGCTTGTCTGCTTAAAGACATAATACTCAAGTCGCATTAAGGAAACGTTGGATACAGTGGCTTTTGGTGCTATGGGCCGTGGATTATTGCATAGAACAACAAATAATTCCTTGAATTAATTAATATAATGTAATATCTAAAATATACTGTCTCCATTAAAGCCAGTTTGGGAATTAAAGTTTTGCTTTGATTCATATAACAGTTGAATTACGACCAAGCTTTATATCTCTTGTGTAATAAAAATACTTCGTACTTAATAATAATTATCTACAAGCTTGATTACTGCTATTTCAGCTTCAGAACTATAATTAGCCAGAATCTTATATTTTTTACAAGAGATACTTCTAGTTCATGAAATTATCTCATCCAAATAAAAAAATATGAAAAAAACATGTGTTGTATACATATTTTGGCATACGCATCATTATATCAAGCTCCCAACAAAACGATAAGTTCAGTATTTATAATCAATCTTCCTTTTCAGGCAATATTCGCAAACGACTTAGACAAGTCAAAGGCAAAGCCAACCATCATTGCTGGAGGAGTCGGCACGAACTACGTCCACCTGAGGCTCACGAGCCAGATGAGCGCAGGCCTCAACTACCAAGTGCAGATATTCGTTTGATTAATATTTGATTTACATTTATGTGAAAGGAAACTACAAGCATACCTACAGCAAACTTTGTTAATTTCTAAACAAAACTACTGATTGCCCATCAAAAATTATTCTTTCACATTTAAATAAGCACTTGAAAACTTACTGTAGCATTAACTGAAGTTTATTACTCATGGCTACTTATCGTAAAGTTTATTAAATTAGTTAATAAAACAATAAAGATTCATTTTAGCGGCACTTTAATCTGCTGTGACTGCTGTGTGTGTGCATGATCAGTATGTTTTGATTTGCAACCTGTATTTTGGTATGAAATTTAGGGATCAATAATAATGTTGACGGAAACATTTATTTCATACTGACAGCAGTTAAATAATCTGGAATAAATACTAAAAAATAATTTTATTTTACTATGTCCTAAAACCTCCTTAACCTAATCTTAGAGTTCTGTACAGGCAGTGTTTTGCATGTATAATAATAATAATAAAAAAAAGTTATTTGACCATGGGATAAGGTAATCCTGGAGGGCAGATTTTTTTTTTAAAACGTTGCCCCACACTAGGATTTCTCCTGTGTCGTGGGTGCGTTTACAGACATGAATTCCACATATAATACACCCAGACCCGGAACAACTACCTGCAGGTCATACAAATATTTGTTCCGTGTGGGAATCGAACCCACGACCCGGAGCGCAGCAGCCGACTGTATCAGCCACTGCACCAACCGTACCGTCAAAGATTAAAGTAGCTGCTTGATTTCTTCCTACCTTCTGATATAAAAAAAAAAGTATATCATAAGAAAAAAAAAGTATATTAAGTAGCTTACAGAACGCAGGGCAGTTTGTGGCGAGCTGAATGTGAGTAGCGACACTGCGTACCCGAATGCTCCAGAGAGTCGGTCAGGGCCTCGTCTCCGGCTTGCCTTTATTGGTTGGTTGGAGTGGCACCCCATGAGTGCCCGTAGGATTTTCAACTCTGATTTGCCTTAGTTGGCCGATCAGAGGGGGGCCGCCAGAGCTATATGCTCGGGGGTGGAAGTGTCTAATGGCGTAATAACGAAAACCCGCTCCGAGTCTTCGAGACGCGCGATGGGGAAACCGGTACCGCACCTCTCTACACCCCTAGCCGCTCACACCGGTGTTGCTCCTTATCGCCTGTAGTGGTGGCCATTTAGGGGGCCCATCTTGTGAGTGGCGAGTCACCGTCTGCCACAGAATTTCACTTTAAAGGTTGAAAGGCAGATGCCGTTTTTTCCGTTTTTCTTAGTATTCAATCCATTTAGCACCCATTGCAATAGACCTTATACTTGTAGTTTCTATTTCATACAATAGTTTTATACCTCCGGGGACAATCCAAGACTGCACTTTATAGTGCAGCCATGGAGAATCCCCGGTGAGTGTCCCATTACATTTTAGATTAAAATTATCTAAAGGGCCTCTGCGTATTGGACCCATGTCCCCGTGTAAGCGTATCAAAAGACCGGGACCCTTACAGGAGATACAGGACTCGTCCTTGTTCGGCTACAGATGCTCCTATGTGGTGCACGACAATACTAGCCTATAAGACACAAACCCGTGTAAAAGAGAAAAATAATAATATTAATAACGTTTATTTCACCAAAAAGTTATACAAAAAGTTATTGTAAAGACTTATAGGCTAGTATTGTCGTGCACCACATAGGAGCATCTGTAGCCGAACTAGGACGAGTCCTGTATCTCGCCGTACAGCGCCAGACCCCTCGGAAACAATAAATATAGAGAATATTAGCCCATATAGAAAATAAAATAAAAACATATAATTCAACAATAAAACAAAGAGATTCTAAAATCATATACTAATACAAATGTTAAGTGTGACTGTTGAGCGTGTGTGTGTGTGTGTGTGTGAGTGTGTTAGTGTTGGTGTGTGTATTCATGTGTGTATGTGTGTGGGGGGGGGGGGGTGTGTACGCGCGTACGTGCGTGCAACTGCTGTGTGTTTGCATGTGTGTATGATGGTGTACGTTGTGAATATACGTCATCAGTCGAAAAACAGCAATTAGTTTATGATATACTATCATCATGTTAATAAGTTCATCATTCATCATAAGAAAGGCTGAGTAGGTAATTGTGTATCTTCTTCTTACATAACACTTTGTTAAGAGGGTATATATGCAGGTCTTTATTTATTTTATTGTATAGAAAAGTAAATGTAAAGAATCTTCTTATGAACGACGTTTGTGGCTTAAATGGGCGTGCACATACCTCGTGCTTTCTGTTATAAGAGAGTTCGCAGTGTTGCTTCAATAGAATTCTTTCTATAAATAGTTGTCTCACGATAGAGACTTGACAATCTTGATAGAGTGTTCTTGTTGGGAACAGTATCGGTTTGTAGGTGCTTACATTCAATATGGCACGTTGGGCAATTTATAAGCTCTTGATAGTGGTTTTAGGAGCTCCACCCCAGGACGATATGCAGTATGCGATGATGTACTGAAATAAAGCAAGGTAGATTTGTTTTAGGAGAGCCGAATCAGTGATTTGCCTAAGATTTTTAAAGACGTATATAAATTTACGTACCCTACTAGACAACAGCTTTATTTGTTTTTTAAAGCTAAGACGACTGTCTAATGTAATACCCAGGTATTTTTTTTTATATCATCCACGCACTCCAATGTTATACACCTGCAATTAGTTCCTGAGGCACATTTATGTGGAATAATGCGATGCTTGTCAGTGATTCCAGACTTTTAACCGATTGAGAAGGTTAAGTACCTGGTTTTTAAAAAGTTGAGTGTTATAATATTTTTATGTAACCACTTTTGAATCATATCGAAACCAGTCTGGGCAGCGTCAAAGACATCATCCCAATTATTGGCAGAGAAAAGAAGGGCAGTATCATCCGCATAGTAGATTATTTCGCCTCTTGGTATACTCAAATTAGTTAGGTCATTGATATACGTAAGAAATAAGGTGGGTCCCAGGATGCTCCCCTGTGGCACTCCATATGATACAGGAAGTTCACTGCTGTTGTAGTGGCCTACTCTTACACACTGGTAACGTCCAGATAGGTAACTCTCAAAAAGCTTAAGCTGTGAACCCCTGATGCCAAGTTTTTAAAGTTTTTGTAACAGAACAGGGATAGATATGGTATCGAAGGCCTTTGCAATGTTGAGAAAGATCGATAAACATTTCTTACGTTTATCCATATTTGTAGCAACGTACGTAGTTAGTTTAAGTACTGCTTCATCATTCAATTTTCCCGCACGGAAACCGAATTGGTTCTATGAAAAAAGTTTATTTTGCTGAAGATAGTTGACCACTCTGATGTTTATAATTTTTTCGAGAATTTTAGATAGAGAAGGCAAAATTGAAATTGGTCTGAAGTTACTATAACGGTCTCTGTCTCCATCCTTATCTATTGGCCGCACTATAGATTTCTTCAAAGTCTGAGGGAAGGTGCTAGTTTCAATACATAAGTTGAAAATGTATGTAAGTGTATTTCAACAATTTTGACTGTGTTTCACATGATCTGCTCTTACAAAAACTCGATAATTATGGGATTCGTGGGCCGGCGTTAGAGTGGACAAAGAGCTATCTGCAAAACCGCGAACAGTGTGTAGATATAACTAAACTTGACAAAGATACATTAATAAGTAGAGATAGATCGACATTATTAATAAATAGTTCTGGTGTACCTCAGGGCAGTGTGTTGGGCCCTTTACTGTTCCTACTATATATAAATGACCTACCCGACATTACAGCTCATAAATGTATTTTATTCGCAGATGACATCTCCATTATTTTGACATGTAATAATAGTATAGATTATGACAATGAAACGCAAAATAAAATTAAATCAGTTATTGAATGGCTTAATAAAAATAATTTAAATGCAAATCTTTCCAAGACTAATTTCATTCAATTTCAAACTCAAGGGGCAAGATTGGGATCAAGAAATATATCGTACAACGGTATAACAATCAATGAAGCTGAACATGTTAAGTTTCTGGGATTGACTCTAGACAAATACTGTAATTGGAAACCACATATCAATAGTTTCGTCTATGTTTTAAACAGGTTGAGAAAAACTTCAACTCAACAGACCCTACTACTTGCGTATCACGGTCATGTCGGCTCTATCTTACGATATGGCCTATTGCTTTGGGGTCATTCTTCAGATTCTGTTAGAGCGTTCTTGTCACAAAAAAGGTGTGTTCGTGCTATGGTAGGTATCCCTCCGTATGAATCTTGCAAACAGTATTTTAAAAAACTTCAAATTTTACCTCTGCCATGTATGTACATTCTTGAAGTAAGTGTATTTGTGAGAAATAACTGTACGATATTTAAACGAGCTTAAGATGTTTATCCTCGTAACACACGTGATAGTGACAGGTTAGTTCTAGATTACTCACCTAGAACCACACTATTTCAAAAAAATTGCTATGCGATGTGTGTAAAAATCTTTAACAAACTTCCATCAACCATTAAACGGCTTCCAATGGTTCAATTAAAAAAAAAAACTATGGCTTCTTGATAAAACTATATATTCAGTAAATGAATTGCTAAGTTATAAATAATGAATTTAAACATGCGTAAACAATAATCGGATATACATAAATAATGCTAAGTTATACCCTATAGTTATTAATGAATTAGACACCTGGACAATTATTATTGTATACTTTGACATATTGGTTCTGATTGACATTTTATTTATTTTAGTACCATCAAATTGTAATGTAATATATGTTCTATATAAATTAATGATAAAACAACTGTAATTAAATTTAAATAACTTTAATCTAATGCATACAATTCACCTGCCTAATGGCAAAATAGACGGACTTTGAATAATGTAAGACCTTATAGATCTACTCTATTTTATGTGAATAAATATTCATTTCATTTTCATTTCATTTTCATTTCATTTTCATTTCATTTTCATTTCATTTCAATTTATTTGAAATGTTATCCCAGCCTATCGAACATCCTGATTTGAGTCCATTTATGTGACGAGCGACCTCTTCCCCAGTAGCAGGTTTCAGAAAGAAGGAGTTTTGTGGTGAATTATTCATAGTATCAACGGGTGAGTGACTCTCGAGTTAGAACAAATTATACTCCATATTATATAATTAGATTATCTAATATTGTAAAATTGAAATTGCGAACATTGTTGAGTATATGAAATTCCATACGTAATGATATGTTAATCATTAACTAAATTATTACTGGCCCAATAAACATAATATGTACACCATGCGATAATTGACTGCTGCATGCCCATAATAGGTGAAACATGAAGTACCTCTGATAATGTAACATCCTATAACTATGTTTCTTACAAATAAACATTTCATATGATATCTTGACTTTCTTTAAAATTAGGCTACAACAATTTCTGTAACGTGTACATGTTGATTTTAGAATTAAATTATCCGAGTACTTTTTATGCTTTTCATGTAATTTGTCTCGATTTCTCATGCATCGCAACAATCCCGGCCATTACTGATATGATCCAACGCTTAATAATTTTTTTGCGCCTTGATAGTGTCATTGTTTTTGTATTTTTTTGTAATGTAAGATGTATGTTACTTATAAGATAGTCTAAAGCAACGCAAGGATGTTGTGCTTGGAAAACGGGATCCAGGTCAATGCGAGGAAAATCTCTCTCTAGGCTCTCCGAGTCTATTTCTGTTACACATCCATGTATAAGAGAACAGGATAGTGGTCGGTAAGAGTAGTTTGTGGTACAATGGTTGTACACGAATTTTTTGTTTTGAGTAGGACGTGATCAATGCATGTACTGCTTGCTTCAGGGGTAATCGCTTTATGTAAGAGTCCATGAGAAGCAGCTAAAAAGAGATATTTTTCTCCAGGAAACTCAATTTTGTTATCATTTATTGCAATATTAATGTCCCCAATCACAACTATGTTATCAAAATGGGATAATCTCAACAGAGTATTACTAAGAGAGCTCAGAAACGTATCTGTAAATTTGTAAGAAGCCATCAAGACTTCTTTACAAAACGGGAAGACAAGAACCTGAAATACAAATTGAGGCATAAGAACAGATTAAATTTACCCAACTCTCGATTAAAAATGCATTGAACCAGCCCCCATTTCGTGTCTATAAAAAATTAAAATAAACTACCACCCAGATAAAAAATAAAGAAAAATCGAATATCTTAAGAAAAAAATTAAAACACGTTCTATTAAATAAATGCTACTACCATGTAAATGAATATTTTAACGATACATTTATATAAAATGTAATACTTAATAATAATGAATAGATATTTAATTGAATTAATAATTATGAATATATAATATAATATAAATTACTATCTATTATATGAATTGTGATTTAAATAACAAATAAAATTCAATTTCAGTACGTACTAAATAATAATGATAACAAATAAGTATTCAATATAAATAATAATAATTAACATTTTATATAATTCCTTATTTGATGTAGGTAAATAGGTACTACTTATAATAAATGCTAATACCAATAGTGATAATTTATTTGTAATTGTTGCCTATAGTAGATATTTGATTTAAATACTAGTATTATATTTAATAACTACGATACAATATTAAGTAGGTATAGCAGAATAAATATAAATATCTAAAATGAAAAAATAAATATTAAAAATGAAACTTAATACTTACTAATATTAGGTATTCTAATAATATATAACAGCAAATTAATATCTAAGGTACCCCTTGCTGTAATTAAGTATGACATTCATATCATATTAATCGAAATTATAAAAATGACTCTCCTCTCTCCTACTTTTTTGCCGTGCCCGACCTAAGTAACTTGTAGAGTGCAATAAATATATTGAGTATATTAAAAAGTGATGGTGATAACCCAATTTAGTATTCGCTAAGACTGGTCCTCATGGCTCACCGTCTGCAACGTGTCCTTCAATATCTTCAATCATGTCTTAGCAAATATCAAATTGGTTTATCACCGATATTTCAATTCTGTATTCAAGGATGTATGAATGTTTGAGCTTAGAGAATTACACCCGGGACGTTATAGGCCATTATTAGATCGCTAAGAGAAATAAAATCATCAGGCTAAACCATTATAGAAAACAAATGATTATCATCATCCTCTTAAATTATCCCTATCCTTTTATGGCATCTAGGATAAGAAAAAGTGTGGGCTATTTATTACGGGAATGAACAATCTAATTTAATAAAAATATCATTGCACAATAATCATAATCATAGTAGCCAATAGATGTCCATTGCTGAACAAACGCTTCCCCATAGATTTCCACGATGACCGCTAACATCGTCCCCGTTTTCCGGTGTGTAGTTCTCTCCAGAACCTCATTTTCATCATATCGCGTAATGGACAATAGGCATGAATCATACTGGTCATGTCATGACTCCGGTTCGTTAGATAGATATCAGCAAATCGACAGTACTTATCTTTCATGTGATAAAAAGATATACTTACTTATCACAATCATTTTATCTCCAGTGCACCTCAGACAGAAAATGTAAACTCCATAAAATATCTTGACAATCACTTAGAGAGTAACCTTCCTGTAGCAAAGTCATAATTTCCCATTTATTTTTCAAAATGTCTCTATTTTCAAATGTTCTGTTAGTGTGTCTGCTATGTGCGCCATTGTACAGAGCCGATGATTTACAAGTAGGCTCCAGTGACAACGCCCTATTGGCGTACCAGGAAAGAATCAGGTTAAGGGCTATACCTTTGACTGCTAGGACTGAAAACATTCATTTTGGTTCGAGGACTATTAAGGTGAGCTTATTTATTTTTATTCAATCAATCGTCTGCCTATACCAGTCGATTGCTTGACGTAGGCCTCTGCCAGCGTGTACCACAATATCTTATTAATTATATTGTCGAAATTCAATCGTTTAAATTACCGGTCTTCATGGGACAATACAGTATTACAGAAAACCAGAATCACAACGTCGGTGAGTGATTAGTGAAATCAGGGCAGTCAGTTTAAAAGTATTTAAATATCAGGAACAAATAAAATGTAGTAAGCAAACAGCGCGGCCTCAGCAAATGTTTGCGAAGTATTGGCTGCACACCATACAATGTTGGTTTGTTGCCGACCGTTTGTTTGCGCTTTCAGATATAAACACTTTTGCGTGTCCTTATGAACTGCCTAAATGCTTGTCTGCTTAAAGAAATAATACTCAAGTCGCATTAAGGAAACGTTGGATACAATGGCTTTTGGTGCTATGGGCAGTGGGTTATCGCATGGAACAACAATTAATTATTTGAATTAATTAATAAAACCTTTATAATGTTTCCATTAAAGCCAGTTTGGGAATTTAAGTTTTGCTTTAATTCATATATTAATTGAATTACGACCACGCTTTATATCTCTTGTGTAATAAAATACTTCGTACTTAATAATAGTTATCTACAAGCTTGATTACTGCTATTTTAACTTCAGAACTATAATTAGCCAGAATCTTAAATTTTTTACAAGAAATACTTGAAATTATCACATCCGTATAAAAGATTATGAAAAAAATATGTGTTGTATACATATTATGGCATACGCATCATTCTATCGACCTCCCAACAAAACGATAACTTCAGTATTTATAATCAATCTTTTCTTTTTCAGGCAATATTCGCAATCGACAAAGACAAGTCAAATGCAAAGCCAACCATCATTGCTGGAGGAGTCGGCACGAACTACGTCCACCTGAGGCTCACGAGCGAGATAGGCGCACGCCTCAACTACCAAGTGCAGATATACGTTTGATTTAATATATGATTTATATTTATCTGAAGAAACTACAAGCATACCTACAGCAAACTTTGTTAATTTCTAAACAAAACTACTGATTGCACATCAAAAATAAATCTTTCACATTTAAATAAGCGCTGAAAAACATACTGTAGCATTACTGAAGTTTATTACTCAGGGCTATTTATCGTAAAGTTTATTATATTAGTAAATAAAACAATAAGGATTCATTTTAGCGGCACTTTAATCTGCTGTGACTGCCGTGTGTGTGCATGATCTGTATTTTTTTCATTTGCGACCTGTATATTATATTAATATACATGGTGTATGTGGCAACGTATTGAAAGTTAGGCAAGGGGTCATAATTAGGCCTATAATAAAATAGGAAAGCCATTTATCCTTTTTGAACACGCAATGTATCGTAAACAACGAGATCATAACGCTACCTGCGCTATGTGGCTGTATGCCTCTACGATAAGTATATATTTATATGGCTTTCATATAAAAACATTGAGTTTTTAGAAGCCCGAGTTCATAAGTTGAAATGTTATAAAATAATATTAATATAAAAACACTGAATAAAAAAAGGCAGCACGTTTCGGATTAATATCAATAAACGAATTCCAATATACGAACGAATTACATACTACCACTTATTGCTCAAATAATCCATATTTATGATACTTAAAAATACTATACATTAAATACCAGTGTAATATAATGAAAATATATTACTTACTAGCTGGGACCCGCGATTTCACCCGCATTTTATTTCAAAGAAATTTAGAGTACTTCGACATAGACACTTGACTTTTTTTTGCGCGGAAACCTACTTATTTTTCTAAAATAAAAGTAGCTTAAGATATTCCTTATAACATCAGCTATTTGCCAGTGAAAGTCCCGTCAAAATCGGTCCAGCCGTTTCGGAGATAACCCGGAACAAACAGACAGACAGACAGACCGACAAAAAAATTAAAAATGGTTTTTTTGCTATACCACATATACTTTCATATGCATTGAGTAAAAAGCTGTTATTTTGACATTACAAACAGATACTTAAATTTTTTTTGTTTGTATAGATTAAACAAAAACAAATATCTACATGGTAGACATCTTAAAAATTATGCTTTGTGTTTTTGGTTGGAAACGAACGTTGTGTTGTTTTCTGTTAATGTAGCGACGTGCAATATTGCTATATCTACCTTGAAATCGATAGCTTAAGATCGATAAAAAGGGTTGTCTAAAATTCGCTATCGACATTGGAAAATATTGATGGCTTTTTAATAATTTTGGGGAGCGTATTATGATAAGTGATCAACTGATATAATGTTAAAAATACAGGAACCATAGCATATTTTCATTTTCAGGCATCATGATCATCATCATATCTGAACAAAGGCCTACCCCACAGATTTCCACAATTTTGTTTTTTTAAAACGTTACCCCACACTCGGATTCCTCCTGTGTAGTGGGTGCGTTACAAACACAAATTCCACACTTTTGTCAATTGTATCATTCTGGGGGGTATTTGCCAATACTCACCACGCCTGGCAGGCAGCATTCTGCGCCATTGCTACTGTTTCACAGAAGGGACGCTGCTGCCCATCGCTCCGGTTTTATTTTATTTTAAGTATCTATATCGAATTCGACCTCACGTCAGTGGTAACACTCAAATGACATAAACCGCTCTTACTGCTCACGAAAGAATGAAACTGTCAAGGTCAAACCGTGATACGTGACACTGACGTAAGGTCACACATTGACTGTCCAAGAGATTGAGTTGCAGTGCCATTCTGTAAGAATGCACTAGTAAAGTTGCATCGGAATCCGCAGTCAAAAGCAGACTATATGAAATTATGTGATATGGACTATAAATTATGGCACTGCTGATCTGACGAACGGAATTAATGAAGGATAGCGAGGAGTGAATGATTGAGTGAAATTGACCGCGCGGTTTCGTACCGTTGAATGAGCGGACCCAAACAGTTTGGATCCTGCAAGATCTCGCGTCGCAGTAGTATCGGCTATGTTGGCAGAGCATGAAAACTGGAATGCTGTGATCTCCTTATGTGAGAGCGTCATGCTCCAGAAGGTGACCGCCGAGCGGTAGTGGGAGAGGGCCGATCCTGCTCGAAAAAGGAGGAGACGGCGCTGTAATAACAACCACCCTGGCACCTAGTTCCTTTATGCCTGAAACCCCCTGGGTTCGCAGGTTAATAGGTTGGGGAATCTGCGTGCCCACACCGAGCGACCTACGAGTAGTCGGTGGCGCATATGTGGTCAAGCGGCTCCATGTGCGTAGTACAACACAGCGCACAGGGACGCTTTCGGAGATATTTTACAATCTCCCTTTGGGTGACCCTTTACAGTCACCCTCTCCGTTGTCTGTCTCAGTCTGAATCTGAATCTGAGTTTTGACATTGTTTGGACATATTCTACAGGATCCTTACCACCCGATACTCTATGACAGAACAAAATTAACAATATACGTTACTGTGGATGGATAAAGTCAAAGTCAAAGTCAAAGTTTTTTATTTCAAATAAACCAAATATTGGCACTTATGAAACGTCAGAATTTAAGTTGCACGGTTCCAAATAGTTGATCTCATGGAGAAGAGCCGGCAAGAAACTCCATGGATACTCTTTTAAAATAGTTGGGGATTACAATGTTAATTGTATAGGTACACATGATTGTAAAACATATACAGAGAAAAATGTAGGTTAATGTGTAAAGATGAAACATACCACAATAAAATACAATAATGAATTTGCCGTGGCAGGTAACGGCTGACCAGTCCCAACAGACGGCACCCGTTCACGAGCATGACGCATGCATCAGCATTGCTTAGCTCAACCATATTGTAGGGAACCGAACGACCCGATACACAACGCCACCGCCAGCAAGACATTTTAGTGAGCATGACAGACCAATACAGCCAGGCAAAAGACAGAATCAAAATATGTACTTAACATATAACCTTAATGGCTACACATCATGTAGCACACATTTACAGTTTTTTATAAATATTATAAGTTAATGTCACAAGAACAATATTAATATTAACTAATAGTCAATCAATGCCATAATATTCAATTGATGTAAATAACATAAAATTATATACTATTGGTACTGGTAATGGATACTATTGGTAAATATGAAATATTGGGATCAAAATGCTATTGACACAGTAACAAGTATTTTTTCTTTAGCACGAAACATTCCTTATTCTCTTCAGAAAATAAAATTTGAACGTTATAATCGATTGCACAATCAACAGAGCAGTGGAATGAATCGCCGCCAATTCGCCAACAGCGCTCACTTTATTTCATTCGAGTCTCGCTCGTCACTTTTATTCCGCACTTTGGCTTCCACCTCAATTCAGCTACTCTCGTCTTTCCCTGCATCTGAATTTTCTAAATTATCACATCACTCAAAATTCTGTCCTAAACCTAAAACCATATGGTTTGGATTAGAGTGTGAAATTTTCTATCTGCAATGTTTTTACTTTTCATTGCGACGGAATATGATGCAGAAATGTAAGATGTAAGGACAATTGAGTGGGGGGAGTGCGAATGTGTAGAGCGTTTCTGTCTCAACCGTAGTTTTTTTTTTTTAAATACTGCTCTTTTCTGCGTTTGGTTCAGCATCAAAGATTTTCCTGTTAGCTGCAATTTTGTGTAGAATTTTTTTATTGCCTTGAGCCAACCTGCCCGATTTCAGAATATTGTGGAATAATGAAGCATAACATAAAATTCAATGCAGGTATTTGCGATCAAGACTTGTAGCTTACGTTTCTGTTTTTTTACTTCTCAGGGGAGGTTTGTGTTTCTCTCACTCACTACTTATGTGTCATGATATTGGTTTCAATTTATTTTCACAAATATTTGAAAACGAAATAGTGTCCTCTTAAGTATGGTAGAATATATATTTAGCAGACAAAAACGTAAGATGTTTCGAAATATTAAGTGAAATGTAGTGCCGGCTCAGAATACCACCACCCCATTTCCTCCCGTGGGTATTGTAAAAGTCGACTAAGGGATTAGCCGGAGGATGGGCAGCAGCGTCCTTCGAGTACATTAACAACTCAACCCGATCACCAACCCGTCTGCCAAGCATGGTGATTATGCCAAACCCCCCTAATGAGCCCATAACACACCCATATCGATCGTTGTGGTTATCTTTGGGGAGGCCTGTGTCCAGCAGTGGACTTCATTTGGGCGAAATGATGATGAACTAAAATATGTTTACCGCATCAAAATTTTCTTTTACCAATACTTTTTCAAAATGATCGTTATTATAGTTAATATTTCAAAGTATTAAATAACATATCATGGCCCATGGTTATGGTTATTTATACAATTATCATTTTATTCATGCACCTCTTCCAATAATCTTAAGTGATTTAGGTTTTTTTTTTATTGTTGTCCAGTGGAAATTCTACATGGAACTTCCTTCACCCTAGGGAAGTGCGAAGGGCTATGCCGACCGGACTGCTACCGTATAAAACCACTGGAGCGGTCATCTTCGGCACCGAAGGGGCCCCCCTTCGGTGCCGAAGATGACCGCTCCAGGTCCTTGTAATCACACTAGAGCCGCCCGTTGGTGCCACGCCTTTAGGCACATCAAGGAGGGGATGACTGTAAAGCGGTCACCCCCTCTAGTGGAGGGAAGGCGACTGTGAAAAAGTCGCCCCCCAGGCACTTCTCGGGGAGGATTGTAAAGGATTCCCACAAGCCTCGCCACGTGCGCACCGCCGTCTTCCCGGAGGAAATGTTTAGGCCTAGGATCTAAAGTTTACAAAATTATGCTCTTAATAATTTGTTTATTTCTATCGATATATTAATTAATACCAAAATTATAATCTCGAATTAGTATAAAAAGTGGCTATCTGCCTCTCTCTGTTTCTCCGCTTATTTCCTCTAAACCACGCACCGGATTTTGATATGGTTTTCATTATTAGAAAGAACTATAAGCGAGGAAGTTTTGTGTATATAATTTGTAAATATTTTATACAAAATGGCTGCACTATGACAGTGTTTTGTCAAAACATCTGTTTTCATACGCTTAAATGGCTCACGCTGGCCAAATCATAAGATATACATTAAAACAATGCACTAGAAAATTGTAGGTCTGAGGGAACCATTCGGCTTGCCGAGTAAGCGGTGGCAATTGTCGTGGCCGAAATCCACGCTCTGGGTTTGCAGATAGCGCCTCATAAAACCGAGGCGCTATGGTTCCACAAACTGCCGCGGAGCAGAGAGCCTCCCAGTTCGTGGATACGCGTTGGTGACGCGCCAATCAGGGTGGGCCGATACATGAAGTACCTGGGGCTCACCCTGGACAGTCGTTGGGGCTTCGAGGAGCACTTCGAGCGTCTTGTCCCCCGGGTCGAAAGCATAGTGGGTGCCTTGCACCGTCTACTGCCCAATCTCGGGGGACCGAGGGAAGAAGTTCGCCGCCTCTACGGGGGAGTCGTGCGGTCCGTGGCCCTCTACGGGGCACCTGTTTGGTCATCTCGACTCTCGGGCGTCCAGCGCTGCAGAACCAAGATTCACGGTCTGCAGCGTAGAGTGGCTATACGAATCGCACGAGGATACCGAACGGTGTCCTTTGAGGCGGCAACTCTGTTGGCGCACTTTCCGCCTTTTGATATCCTGGCGGAGATGGATGCGTGGGTGTATCACCAAACACGCTCCCTCCGTTCCCCTCCCTCATGTTGCCGCAGTACGCGCAAAAGCGCGTCGTTGAGGCCGTCATGCCGCTCTTCGGAACCTGGCTCCATAGGAGCGAGCGCGTCACATTCCGCCTGACGCAGGTATTCACCGGACATGGTTGTTTCGGTGCATACTTGCACAGGATATGACGCGAGGTCACGGCACAGTTCCATCACTGTGGAAACGATCAGGATACCGCACAGCACACGCTCGGAGAGTGCCCAGCGTGGGCTGCCGAGTGGCGGATCCTGGTCGATCGGATCGGGCAAGATCTCTCTCTGCCAGTAGTAGTGTCGGCTATACTGGCAGAGCATGAAAATTGGAGTGCTGTGGTCTCCTTCTGTGAGAGTGTCATGCTCCAGAAGGAGGTCGCTGAGCGGGATCGGGAGAGGGCCGATCCCGCTCGGAGAAAGAGGACACGGCACCGGGGTAACAACCGCCGTGGCGCCCGTGTCCAACACGCCTGAGCCCCCTGTCGTCTTCATATGGCGGGGGGCCTTGGGGGTCGCGAGCGCGCTTATTGGGAAATTTGCGTGCTCATACCGAGCGACCCCCGGGAAGACAGCGGTGTGTATGTGGTCACGTACCGCCGTGTGCGCAGTACAGCGCATAGCGAGGCTTCGGGGGAATCCTTTACAATTCCCCCGAGAAGTGCCTGGGAGGGTGGCATCTTTACAGTCGCCCTTCCTCCGCTAGAGGGGATGAGGGGATGACCGCTTTATAGTCATCCCCTCCAAGATGTGCCTAAAGGCGTGGCGCCAATGGGTGGCTCTAGATGGAGATCTTTCGAGTTCCTGGAGCCTCTCTACGGTGCCGAAGATGACCACTCCGGTGGTTTTAGCCGGTAGGAGTCCGGCATGACCCTCCGCCCTTTCCCAGGGCGTAGGAAGTACATGATGTATTCCCACCGGATCAATAAAAAAAAAACCAGGGAACACTTACAAAAACTATTTTTATCTATTACAGATTAGTAAAAAACTGTAGGTTATTTTCGAAGCTATTCTTTTTTTAGATAAACATGTTAGTTATTCATTGTGCATTTAACTAATATAGATAAAAATTGTCTTTTTTTACCATATCATTCGAATAATTATTATAGGAGGGATCATCGATTCAGCATTAGTGCAACCAAAAAATAATAGTTTAACAAAAAACACGCTTTTGTAGATAACCGAACAAAAAAGTAGAAAGTAATTTTCAATGTGTTTAAAATAACAATAGGGAGATGAACTAAAAAAAAACTTTTGTTCTAATCCCCCTTAGATTTCCACAAGGAGCGGTTAGTGCTACCCTCATCCAACGACTCCCAGTGACCCTCACCAGGTCATCTGTCCACTTTTTAAACTTATCGAACATTGTTTTCTACTTTTTAGTTCGGTTATCTACAAAAGTGTGTTTTTGTAGTTTTTTAAAGTATTATTTATTTTCTATTTTTTATTTTTGTTTTGCTCATGCCTAAATGTCTGTGTTGCCTGTCCGTAGTCTCAATGACTCCGGGTGGTAATTACCCAAGCATCTTCCTTTCGACGTTTAAGTAAACAAATTCTTCCTCCATTACGGATAAAATCATCTGAAGAATGAGACACTATTCGAGTCCCATCGCACACTTGCCGCGGAAAATTGAATCGACATCTTATGGAGGTCATATTTTTTGTGCAAGTTTGTGTATGTCGATGAATTTATCATTTATTCAGGGTATCAGAGATGAAAAAATCGCTGATCTTGAGGATCCTGGCAAGGACAATGGGACAAACTATTTAATTTATTGCATTGTCATCGGTCCTTCAAAAGTGTGCGAAGTTTCAAATCAATCCGACGTTTTAAAGGCGATGAAAATCGAGTTCAAAAATTCTGTTACATAGATTCATAGATACATACCAAGCTAATAACAGCGTGTTAAAAATAGCTTGCGTCAAGTCAGTCGGCCGGAATGCCAGCGCCGCCGCCGCCACCGTTGCCATCCGCGCAACGGCCTTATAAAAAAGGTTATAAAATAAACATACTTAATACTTTCTTGCTAAGCGCACTCCTCATTGTCTTTATTAATAAATGCACGCGGGCAAAGCCAGGGCGGGTCGCTAGTGAAAACTAAAGACACAACCTACCTCAAATTCTCCCTGGCTCCACGCCTACCCAAGCTTATTTCATATTTCCTGACAAGACAATGGAAAATTTGACACCTGAATCTGAAACAATGTTTCGACGGCGCACTCACAGGTCTCGAGGGATTTCAATATCGCTTTTCAGTAACAGCCGGAGGGCTCAGACTAGCGTTATGAAGCGAGACGAAGCCTGTTTGTGTGGCTTTCAATATTTACTCGTATACATAATTGTGGTAGAATGTGTTATTGGTCCTCTTTTCCACGTACATTTTGTATGAGAAAAATTTCTTTTATAAACATAGCGTACATATTCATTCATATCGGCCATTTTTACGTCCACTGCTGAACAAAGGCGGGAGTATTTGCCAATACTCACCACGCCTGGCAGGCGGGTTGGTGAGCGCAGTGTGGCTACCGTTTCACAGAAGGGACGCTGCTGCCCATCCCTCTGG
The DNA here is from genome assembly GCA_947459985.1 of Diloba caeruleocephala. NCBI lineage: Eukaryota > Metazoa > Arthropoda > Insecta > Lepidoptera > Noctuidae > Diloba > Diloba caeruleocephala. The sequence continues at coordinate 30,135,377 of OX381610.1, forward strand.
CTTAGATTCCCTTAGTCGCCTTTGTCACGACATCCACATTTGTACGTGTCCAAAATAAAACAGATTCTTTCTTTCTTTTCGTTTACAGACAAAAATACAATCACAAACATAATAATTACTTCTAACTAACCCGCTGTCTACGTGAATTATTACTTTCTATTTTTAGTTGAACCTAAACTGCGTATTGTTATTATAATATCGTACTTAATCAAGTTATTGATTGACTTGCAGTCAATCTTTTAAAATAAACGAAAATGATGTCCCACGCTACAATTTCTCTTGTGTTGTCAAGAGACATAAATCTCACATACACCATCACCCAAACCCGGAACCCAGAATCTACTCTCTGTAGGCCATACAAGTATTTCTTTCGTGCGAGAATCGGACCCAAGATACGTCCCGCAGAATGCCGATCGCTTTACCACTGCGTCTACCTTGAAATCGATGACGTAGATTCACACTACTTAGATTGACGCACAGATTTAAGATATACTGATGCAAAATAGTATCATCTCTAAGAACATGGCCAAAATTCAGATTTTTTGTAGTACTGGAACATGACTAAAATTCAGATTATTTGTAGTACTATATAGTATTTTATTTTTATTGCCAGGCGAAAATAAAACGAATTAAGAAAAGACTAATTCTAAAGAAAATGTCGAGTGTGAGTTGATAGGCGGTAGAAGTGAAACGTTATATTTTGTTTACCTAATTTGTACGAGAATGAGATGAATACACTATAGAGATGGTAAACATGGAGAAAGCGAGAGAGAGGGGGGGGGGAGAGTAGAGAGGGGGGGGGGAGAGTAGAGAGAGAGGGGGAGGGAGAGTAGAGAGAGATAGGAGGAAAATGTGTTTTTATCTCATTCTCTCACCGCCTAAACCCTATAAATACGTTTATAGTTGTCTCACTTTCGTTACACATTTTCGTTTCATAAAATCCAATTCACACCGTCCCGATAGAAATTTCACTTTAAAAGATTTTGATGGTTAACGAAAGTCTTGATTGTTATCTAGACATCAGTTTATAGTATCATAAGTCGTGTAAACATATCACGGCGTCGTTTGGGGATTAGTTATATTGTGTGAGGAGCAAGGGCGCCGTAAACACGGGATTCGTCATCAAAACTTTATTTATTGCTTAGCTATTATTATTGCTTATAACTTAAGATTATGTTATTCCTTTGGGTATTAAGTTCTGCGATATGTATGTTTAATTAGCAAAATAAGTTTATGTTGAACGTGTGGTTTAGCTTCTACATTTAGTTAAGTTAGTTGTGCTTAAGCTTAGTCGAAATTTTTTGGATGCTGTGGCCTCCTATATCTGAAGGAGTACACCGTTAGAGGACCCATTTTAATTTGTATTTCTTTATGATGTTATGTGTATGTCCTTTGTTGGAAGCCCTTAATAAATAAATAAATAAATACATTTCATATTGCGTTGTCTTTTCTCTTTTTATCCAGAGCAGTTACGTGGTTTAATTCCTCTATTTTGTATAAAAGGGGCTATTAATGGTTTAATTTAATACGCGTATTTTTCACTTCTTTCAGCCAAGATTAGATGTATTTATTTTTTCAAAGCATATCTATGTTATAAGCACGGCAGTTTACAAAATGTTACATTAAAAAAATATCGTATCAAAATATGCTTTGCCGAAATAGGCGTACAAATGAGCTTTTACCAAATTAAAGTAATAAGTAATTATAAAAACTTATGAGTTACCTCCGGATCAGAATACCACAACCCCATTTCCTCCCGTGGGTATCGTAAAAGTCGACTAAGGGATTAGCTGGAGGATGGGCAGCAGCGTCCTTCGACAAGTAAGAAATAAATAAATTGGTTTATTTTAACATACACGTTGCACATTTTATATACAGTAAATGAAATACGATAGCACGTGATTGTGAATGCCTGGGGCCAAATTGGTACCTATCTCAGCTAGTGCTACAGCAAGCAATATGCTCCGGCGCTGATATTCTGATAGGCCCGAATGTCGATGTCACTATCAAGGTTAGTAAGAGAGAACAAAAAATAGAATAATATATATAATTATAATATATGCATAAATCAATTCATAAACACATAAATTAGTGTATCTAATAATAAACAAAATTTTAAAATACATGTTTGTGAATCACAATGTAAAAACACATTAGAGGTTAAAACAACGACGACACGTTTGGTGCTGTGGTTGATTAGTCGACTGCTGCGCTCTAGGTCGCGGGTTCGATTCCCGCACGAAACAAATAATTGTATGATCTGCAGGTAGTTGTTCCGGGTCTGGGTGTATTGTGTGTGAAATGTATATCTGTAAACGCACCCACGACACAGGAGAAATCCAAGTGTGGGTTACATTTATGCAAAAAAAAAAATGTCGATGGTGCATTTCGTTTGTGCTTATGGCAATTTCGGGTTTAAAGTTGCAACGCTCCCGGGAAGTATAAAAGTTAAAAATATATCTCCTCCATCTCCTCCCGTGGGTGTCGTAAAAGTCGACTAAGGGATTAGCTGGAAGATGGGCAGCAGCGTCCTTCGAATACATTAACAACTCAACTGCGATCGCCAACCCGCCTGCCAAGCGTGACGATTATGGCAAAACCCCCCAATGAACACACAACACACCCATATCGGTCATTGTAGTGATCTTTTGGGGAGGCCTGTGTCCAGTAATGGACTTCATTCGGCCGAAATGATTGAAATTTAATAGAAATACTATTGTGTAAAGTGTGGGCAAATGCATCAATTTCTAGGACTCATTTGCATCCAAAAATAACTTGCCGACATTCCGCTTTTGACTTTGCCGCCATTGGGAAAGCGTCACAATTATTCCAGAGTTATATAACTCCTCGTTTTAAAATGTTCTAAATTAAAATGTTGTTATGTCTTCTACAACAATTCAACGTATTGTCCACTCATTTCGACAGCATTATGACATATAAGTGCTAAGAGACTTCTTTGTTACCGACCACAATATACAAGCTCAAAGAAATTGTATGAAAGTATTTCCTTTGCGAGCGGCCGCTTCTGAGCGCTCACGTGAAATTGTAAAATATTGCAAAACGCTATACCCGATGGTGGATTATTGCGGTAACGAGAAATTTCCAACTGACATCGTCGGCGGATGCACGTACACCGATCTCGATGCACTTAGTACTGGGAACTTTCCCCTTGGTATTAGAAGATCTTTTTATAAAATCGACTCACAAATAGAAAGGAATTTTATTACTGATAAATAAAGTCGATAATCGAATCAAACTATTTGATCTTACTGTTAAGGTGGCCGTTATTATAAAGGATGTAAGACTGGTTTCAAAGATGTAGAAATTTGAGCCTTAGTATTATGATCATAACTTTGGTTATAAATATGAAAGAACAGAGATTATATTCAGCAAGGATAAGGAAGAAATGAAAGTATTTGTAGACTAAACTGCGGGATGGCAGGCAAGACTGAATGCGATGTAAGTAAAGGAATTCTTTTTATTTTCAATTAAGTCTAATGAAATCTACAGGGTGGTACGTTGGCATAGCGGATAATATAACTCAATAGTTTGATTTAATAACGTTCCAATTTGTGAGATTCTTTATAGACTTTTATCTGAAGAATTTTTAATTATACTTTATGATTCTTCTTCGATATTAAGTGATTGTTCCGTGATATCTGTCGCTTTGTGTTCTCGATAATTTCCAATATTTTATATTAGTAACTGGCTTCTGGTATCACAATAAAGTCACAAACATTCATAGAATTTATTTTTCATGTAGATTAATTCTCTTTGAATAACTCATTACAGTAATGTACATATACATACTCATATTAATATGTTGTGCTAAATAAAAACAGACTGAAATATATTTAAGCGTGTAACGAAGTATAAAATGGAAAATGGAGCATTAGAAAGAATAAACCTAGATGACCTGTGTGGGATTGGGTTTTTCTTTTTACAATTTTCATATGGGGGTAACAAAACGTGAAGGAGAGTGTGGGATTGGGTTTTTCTTTTTACAATTTTCATATTGGGGTAACAAAACGTGAAGGAGAGTGTGGGATTGGGTTTTTCTTTTTACAATTTTCATATTGGGGCAACAAAACGTGAAGGAGAGTGTGGGATTGGGTTTTTCTTTTTACAATTTTCATATGGGGGTAACAAAACGTGAAGAAGAGTTTAGTGCCCTAACCAGTTAGATGCCTGTTTTAAAAGTGGAATAATACAGACTTAATAGATGAATCAATCAGCTCTGTGTTGGCCAAGAAAATAATACGAGTCGATAAAAAAATAATTGATCGTAAACAATTATATAATTAAAGTCAATTATATTATTATTGACATCAATATCATATTATTATGTCATCATAATCATAATGACATGTCGTATCAGCCAAAGGACGTCCACTACTGAACAGAGACAGGGGTAGCTCATAGATATTCACATGTATGTCATCATTTTGGGACATATTTTCCAATATTTACTTGGCAGGTGGTTTTTGAGTATGGTTCCTGTTCCACAGAAGGGACGCTGCTGACCATCTCTCTGCTTTAAAGCCCTTCTGTCCCCTTTAACGATATCCACGGGAAGTTATAGATTGGTGCTCTATTCTCAATCTGCTCACCAAAAACGACATTATTATGTACATCAATTATATTATAATTTACTTCAATAATTATTACCAACAATAATGTTATTATTGACCATATATCATTTTTTCTTTCGAAATTATTGAATGTATTGTCTATTGCTGAACTCTTCCTCATACCAATAATTTAGCAGAAGAACAGAAACACACACACATTCCAACCGCAAACCAAAGTTTGTACGCACAACATTGAAAAATTTACCATGTTTTTATTAAGAACATAGACTTCTTATAAGTTTTCCTGTAATCTGTAGGTAAGAAGCTATTAAATATATTATTTTTTAAGCGGGTTAATTTTTGTCTATTTTCTTAAATAACTTTGAAACTGTACATTTTGAAATTATAAAATAAATACATTTAACACCCTCACATATAAAACATATGAAATGTGGGCTTGCCTTAATTATATGAAAGGCAAGCCCTTTCATTTCATATGTTACACGAGACAGTTTGCATTTGTTTTTTTTTTTTATACTTCGCCCCACACTAGCATTTATCCTGTGTCGTGAGTGCGTTTACAGACACAAATTCCACACACAATATACCCAGACCCGGAACAACTACCTGCAGATCGTACAAATATTTGTTCCGTGTGGGAATCGAACCCACGACCCGGTGCGCAGCAGCTGACTGTATCAACCACTGCACCAACCGTGCCGTCATTTACTTACTTTATTCTTTAATTTTCCATGTTGTCCCCCAAAACTGCCCATCATATTCAAATTTATTTATTTACGTTGCACGTCCGTGTTTGGGTCGCAGTAATCCATGTGTGTACCAAATTTCATGTTAATCGGTCCAGTAGATTGGGCGTGACAGACGGACACACAGACAGACAGACATACGAGGGATCCTATAAGGGTTCCACCGTTTTTTTCAACGGACGTTCGAAACCCTAAAAAGGTAATAAGGAGTAAATTCTGCAAGTTTTTGTTGTTTTATATATATTTCTTTCGCTATAAGGCTTTATGTGTATAAAGTCTTATAACGAAAGAACTTAAAGATCGTTTACGGTACAACATCGCATACCACTAATTGTGGCGTCCATTCAATGCCTCGTTTTCATAATACTTAATTTTACCGACATTTTAAAGAACTGCATATAATAAAATTTAGCACTATTTAGAGTTACTCATGTGAATACCATAGAAGTTATGTGGAATGTTACATTTCCATTACTCGCTTTTATTTATATTAGTTTACAAAGCCCGTATACAGTTTGGCCGTGGTGTATGATGAATACACTAACTTGAATACCTATTTTTGCGATATAAGGTGTAGTAAAACGTATGTGTTTACAACACATAGAGAGCTCTAGGCAAAACCTTTACTTTCTATAAAATGTCGTAAAACGAGAAGAAAAGATTATTTTCAAGTGTGTGCGCAGCATTCCTCTACTGCTTCAAAAGGAGTGAATGTGTCACCTACCGCCTGACGCAGGTAGTCACTAGTCATGGTTGTTTCGGTGCGTACCTGCACGGGATACGACATGATGTCACAACATGGAACCACAACTCTAATAGAGACCAGGATACCATTACACGCTCGAGGAGTGTCTGGACTACCGACCGGTACTGTTCCTGATCGATCGGATCGGGCCAAATCTTTTGCTGCCGGCATATATATATCTGTAATCGGCTGTGTTGGCAGAGCATGAAAATTGAAACGCAGTGGTCTGTTTCTGTGAGAGCGTCATACTCCAGAACAGGATTGGGAGAGGGGCGATCCCACACAGTTCTCTGTTCGGGATTGGCCAGGAACGAAACGGCGCTAGGGTCCCCTCCTCTCCTCCCTGACTTCGTGAAATGGCGGGGCCTTGGGGGTCGTGAACGCACCGATTGGAGAATCTGCCTAGTCACGTGGCTTCGGGAGATCCTTTACAATCTCCCCGAGACGTACCTTTTTTTTTTTTTGTTGATATCCAGTGGAAATTCTACATGAACTTCCTTCACCTCGGGGAAGGGCGAAGGGGTATGCCGGACTCCTACCGGCTAAAACCACTGGAGCGGTTATCTTCGGCACCGAAGAGGGGCTCCAGGTCCTCGTAAGATCACACTAGAGCCCCCCAGTGATGCCACGCCTTAAGCACATCTCGGAGGGGGTGAATGTAAAGCAGTCACCCCCTCTAGCGGAGGGAAGGCGACTGTAAAGAGGTCGCCCCCCAGGCACCTCTCGGGGAGGATTGTAAAGGATCCCCCCAAGCCTCGCTGTGCGCTGTGCTACGCACACGGCGGCACGTGACCACGTGCGCGCCACCGTCATCCCGGGGGTCGCTCGGTGTGGGCACACAGACTCCCCACCCCGAGACGTACCTGGGGCCGTCTTTTTACAATGACTTACTAGAGGGTGACCGCTTTACATTAATTCCCTCCAGGAAGTGCTTCAAGACGTGGCAGCAATGGGCGGCTCTATTGCGATTGTGTGCAGGACATGGCCAGACCCCGTTTGATACCGAATATGATTGCTCTTGTGGTTTTAGGCGGTAGGAGTTCGCCCTGCCCATCCATCCTTCCCCAGGCGAAAGAAGTACATGATGTATTGCCACTAGATGAAATAAAATAATAATAAAAATGGACCCTCGTCACCATGACACCAGCTCAGATTCCATACCAAAATTTGCGAAACTAACTGTTATTGCCCTTGTTTGTATTAATCCTAGTCAATAATCACCGCCACCTAACAACATTCTGGAACTTAGCAATGAATGAGGTAACAAGCCTCAATTGAATTATAATGTGTAATTTTAAGGAAAGTCTCGTTATTATTGTAATTCGAGTCAATACTCACATACAAAGAAACATACAATCAGTAAAATTGAAAGCGATACGTTACAAAGTTTTCAGAGTGCAGAGGGGAGGTGATTTGTCGCAGCAAATGGCCGAGACGAGATTAACTGCCACCGCGTGCCGATAGATGGCAATGTCCACTGCCCAATGTATTAAGACGTGGCTCATTTGATCAATGATATTAGAAATTGAAACTGTTATAGTTATCAACTATTGAACTGTCTGTCAATTTGAAATGTCTTGTTAATTATTTCCAAATGTCATGTCTAAGTAACCTATTAAAATTTTTATCAGTCGTGTATTGCATTAAACGTGTAGGTCCGGTCACAAATAAGGCTACTTCATCTCATCCCGTGGGTGTCGTAGAAGGTGACTAAGGGAGATTGGAATGCGGTGCATATAATTCAGTCCTAAATTTTTATATTTTATACCTTCGAATATTTCCTCTACCTTCGGGAGGGCGGAGGAAAATGCTGGACACTTGCCGGTTATAAACTACTTTAGTGGTCATCTTCGGCACCAAAGGATCCCGGATCTCGAGAATGATCGCTTCGGAGTAGCCCACTGGTGCCACGCCTATCGGCACATTTGGGGTGATTGTGAAGTAGCTGCCGCCCCTTGCAGCCTCGTGACCGTATGCGTGCAGCCGTATTCCCACACACACATTGACGCACACAGAGTCCCTACTCTACGCGCACGCCAGTGGAAATTGTCCTAACGATACAAAATTAAGCCCAGTGTCGAACCGTATTTATTAAATTATTCTATACAAATAAATAAAATTGAAGTGTCTGTTTGTAATGTCAAAATAACAGCTTTTTACTAAATGCATATGAAAGTATATACGGTACATATAACAAAAAAACAATTTTTAAATGTTTTGTCTGTCTGTCTGTCTGTCTGTTTGTTCCGGGTAATCTCTGAAACGGCTGGACTGATATTGACGGGACTTTCATTGTCCGATAGTTGATGTTATAAGGAATAACTTAGGCTACTTTTATTTTAGAAAAAAATTTATTATATATACTACACGCGCAAAAAATATTAAACCCTTGAAATCCAAAATATATATTCTATGTCGAGTGTCTATGTCGAAGTACTCTAAATTAAACGCGGGTGAAACCGCGGGTCCCAGCTAGTAAACAATAAAAGGAACCTTATCGTAATTTTAGTTTGCGTCTTTATACAATATTTCTGCTGTTCTACAATTACTGAATTACACAAGTACAGCACGTAGCGACGTCATAATTCTTTAGTTTTTTTCTGTTTGCACTGAGAGCGGTCATGTTTAAAATTGTTTTACTATAATTGAATCGTTTCATTCATAGGGGCTGCAATTTTCTTTTTGCCTGCATGTAATAAACTGCTTGTATTTAGGCTGCTTATTTCGACAGCAAATATGCCACTCCTCTCCACACGCGACTAAGGGTTGATATCAAGAGGATAATGAAAACATACTGCGAACTTCAATTCGTCTGCAAAGCGTCATGATTATGGCAATATCCCCCATGACCGCCCGGTGTAGTGATAGTCGAGAGACCTATGTTTAGCAGTGGACGTCTAAGTACTGATATTGGTGTGTGCGAGCGTGTGTGCGTGTATGTGTGGGTGTGTACTCTACAATATTACAGATACTGCACGAAATTACCAATAGATTTACGAGAGCCAGGCACAGGTCAGGTATATAAGCACGTTACTTCTCAGACCCCAATATCCTGGAGAGGTAATCGAGGGATTTCGAACCTATAAACTACGCTTATCTCAAAGTTTACTTCATAAATCAATCGTCTGCTTCCTAAAACTCGTTTCAAGTTGCTTTGAACCTAGTTCTTGCATAAATTGCTGCATCTTAGCAGTTCTTGTGCTAATCCTGACACGGATAATAAAACAATCATTTCCCCATCATCATCATCATCATAGCAGGCGAATTATGTGCACTGATGAACAAAAGCCTCCGCCAAAGATTTCTTGTTTTTGTTTTTTGTTTGTTTTTTTTTTAAAACGTTGTCCCACACTAGAATTTCTCCTGTGTCGTGGGTGCGTTTACAGACATGAATTCCACATACAATACACCCAGACCTGGAACAACTACCTGCAGATCATACAAATATTTGTTCCGTGCGGGAATCGAACCCACGACCCGGAACGCAGCAGCCGACTGTATCAGCCACTGCATCAACCGGCATCATGTTTTCTGTATCCAACGACTCGAAGCGACTTTCATCAGGTCGCCTGTCCATCTTGTTGGAGTCTATCTCACGCTTATACTTAATCTTTATACGTTTCTTTAGCATTTGTCTATCTGTTGTAGTTTACAGCTTGGAAATTTTACGATTCTTAAGATACAGATTAAAGTTAAGGATGTTTTGAACTTAATTTTACTGAGTCCCTGTGGAAATTTTGCATGAACTTCTCACGGTGGCAGGTGTCCACACGCGTGTTACCGTCTTCCCGGGAGCTGCTCGCTATGAGCACGCATACCCCCAATCTACGCGCCTGTAACCCCCGAGGCCCCCGCCATATAGCGACGACAGGGGGCTCAGACGTGTTAGACCTGGGCACTGGAGCGGTTGTTACCCCAGCGCCATCTTGTCCTTCTCCGTGTGGTATCAGCCCTCTCCCGATCCCGTTCTGAAGTTTCTTTCTGGAGCATGACGCTCTCGCAAAACTTCTCCAGAACTACTGCACTCTAATTTTCATGCTCTGCCAACATAACTAGCAATACTCCTGGCAGAGAGAGATCTCGGTCGATAGGATCCGTCGCTCGGCAGCCCACGCAGGACATTCCGAGGATGTTTTAACCTAACCGAAAGTAAGTGAGTTGAATCGCTACCAGAGTTAGTTGTAAATAATTGAATTGAATTCAGTTTATTCTATTATAAAACTTATATTAATTTGCAGTTTAATAATCAGCTAAAGAATCAGTACTTGCCGTGCGGTGCCGGCTTAGAATGCCACCACCCCATCTCCTCCCATGGGTATCGTAAAAGTCGACTAAGGGATTAGCCGGAGGATGGGCAGCAGCATCCTTCGAGTACATTAACAACTCAACTGCGATCGCCAACCCGTCTGCCAAGCGTTGCGATTATGGCAAAACCCCCCAATGAGCCCACAACACATCCATACCGGTCGTTGTAGTGATCTTTGGGGGAGTCCTGTGTCCAGCATTGGTCTTCGTTGGGCCGAAATGATGAAAGAATACACGTATGATTTGCATATGCAGAAAATTGCAATATCCATTGCTGCAAACCCGTTGCAGGTTACTGCTATAAATCTTGCTAAGTGCGCAACGAACGATATCGTAGCTAGTGAGACGATTAATTTGCAATTCGAACGAGTCGAAGGATTTCTGTCTAGTGCAGTAACAGGTACTTTAGTTGTTTAATTTATCACTATTATACCTGTTAGGAAAGTTTGGAATTTGGGATTTTATTTTCTTTATTAGGTTCACCAACGATAATTACAATACATGCTTAAATACAACATACATTAAAGTACTTACAGCTAATTGCATTATCAATTACAGGTAAATACGACATGCTAAATGGAACAAAATTAAACATTAAAATCCAAAACAAAATAATGGTAATAATTTAGCACTTATACAAAACTTTATAAAGCATAGCAAAATAACACAAAATATAAAAAATAAGAAGTAAGTCGACAAGCAGCAAAAGTAAAAACTGTCTAACTCTAACCATCTTTATCTGGGCCTAGTGTCTCCAACCAGTTTCTGCGACATTTCAAGAGAGAGTCTGAGAAGACATCTATGGATCCACTACTCTCATTATACAACCTACATAGGCTGGCAACAGAAGCATTAAATGTATGGATGGACATAAATTGTCTTAGGTTTTCGCGAGTATTACACATTATAATAAAACACTTTTAAACGGATTCTATCGCGTATATTTTAGATTTTTGTTTTTCCTGACGTTTCGAACACTTTGCAGGGTTCATCCTGCGACCACGGACCCTGCAAAGTGTTCGAAACGTCAGGAAAAACAAAAATCTGAAATATACGCTATAGAATCCGTTTAAAAGTGTTTTATTATCATCATCATTTCGGCCGAGTGAAGTCCACTGCTGGACACAGGCCTCCCCCAATGATCACCAAAACCACCGATATGGATGTGTTGCGGGCTCATTGGGGGGTTTTGCCATAATCGCCACGCTTGGCAGGCGGGTTGGCGATTGCAGTTGAGTTGTTAATGTACTCGAAGGACGCTGCTGCCCATCCTCCGACTAATCCCTTAGTCGACTTTTACGACACCCATGGTAGGAGATGGGGTGGTGGCATTCTGAGCCGGCAAAAGCAAGTGCATTGATAGCAATGCTACACACTTTCATTGATTACATAATTATATAATTTCATACTGTGTTTTCGTTTTGATTTTTCCTTATTCAATGGCCAATTTCATATATCAAACACAAAAAATGTCGCCGTTTCAACAGTTATTTTGGTTGAAACTTTTCATCTTGTACTTTTTGTTGGTCCGATACTTTCTTTGTGTTTTTATTAACGTTTTGTGACGTAAAAAAGATGAGAACAGTTTGGTTTCGTGTGTTTAGAATTGCTACTAAACGCATCTATCTTACCTAATACTCAATCAGTTCAGCTGAATTAGTTGATAAATACATACTTATATCTCTGTCTTTCATAAATTACATCGTCTCTGAAATTTGTAAGATTTCGAATGATACAGACGGTTTAAAAATGCGTTTCAGGTCGCACGAGTAGTACAGGCAATAATTAATTTTGGTTGCGTCCACGAGCGCCCACTGAACGAGGCGAAATCGCCCCGCTACGTACAGAATTTTGATTGCTACGTATTTGCTACGCGACCACGCTACTGCTATGGTGCTATGGCCTACGAGTTATTCCATGCTTACGATTGTATGACTAATGCGCTCGTTACATAAACTGCACCTTTTTATTAATAAATTGTTTTTGGCTACATAATATTTGTTTTCTATTTTCATTTAATGTACATCAGCAATTAGCCCAAAAATTAATATTACAACTTTATATACATATACAAAAGAGGAAAGTCAAGGTATATGATTGTAAGCAACTAAGATTAAAATTATAATTCCATCGTTTTGATTTGTTTCCAGCCGCCCGCAGCCAACGACTCCCAGCTACCTTCACCAGGTCTTCCGTCCATCTCGTTGGAGGCCGTCCCATGCTGCGTTTACTGGTGCGTGGTCTCCACTGAGAAAATATCTGCTCCAACGATCATCAGTCACTATGAAGTAATGCCGAGCCCATTGCCACGTCAGTATACTAATCCTTTCATATATCTTTTCGGTGTTACTATAGAAGTTTTAAGAATTAAGTTTCTCAAACTGTACCAAGCTTGTCGTGAGGGTCTCAAATGTATTAATCTTTTTATTTTAAAATAAAAAGGTTTTAGGGTTCTTTAAGAAAACAGACGAGAGTTGACCATTCCCTACTCTTATCTCTGAAACTATACAGACTATAATTTTGAAAAAAATACTGTAGCTTTTTTTTATATAACGTTGCCCCACTCTCGGATTGCTCCTATGTCGTGGGTGCGGTTACATACATCAATTCCACACACAATACACCCAGACCCGGAACAACAACCTGCAGATCATACAAATATTTGTTCCGTGCGGGAATTGAACCTGCGACCCGGAGCGCAGCAGTCGACTGTGTCAGCCACTGCACCAACCATGCCGTCAAGTTCTTTACTTATAGATTACAGAAAAAAAACTATAAGAAGACCTTAAAATAACATAGTAAATCTTTTAATACTGTGCGTGCAACGCTACATTTGCAGTTTGAATGTATTGGAGTGCTAAGTTTAATGTTAAGTTTGTTCTTCGGATAAATTATAACCGTAACTTCTTGTACCTAAAGATAATATATTTAGCAATTTTGGAACCCTCAAGTTAAAGCCGCTCAAAGACCAGTGGTAAAGGGGAGACCTGTGTATAGCAGTAGACGTGTTACAGCTAAAATGATGAAGTGCATCCAGTATTAAAGAAGTTAAATTGATATTATCAGCCTTAAGACGTCCACTGCTGAACAAATGCCTCCCCATAGACAACCGGTTATATGCCATGTTATATGTCCTTATTTTAGGGGAAATTTATGAGTACTCACCAGGCTTGGCAGGCAGGTTGGTGAGCACAGAATGGCTGATATCCTACAGATGATACGTTGCTGCCCATTTAGAGTTCCTAAGGCTTATATTTTGTGTGCTGTGTGTTACCATGTGTTACCAGTGATGACATATGGAACAGAGACGTGGTCACTCACAATGGGCCTCATAAGAAAGCTCAAGGTCACTCAGCGAGGTATGGAGAGAGCTATGCTTGGTATTTCTCTACGAGATCGAATCAGAAATGAGGAGATCCGTAGAAGAACTAAAGTTGTCGACATAGCTGAAAGGATTAGTAAACTGAAGTGGCAATGGGCAGGGCACATTGCTCGTAGAACTGATGGCCGTTGGGGCACAAAGGTTCTCGAATGGAGACCGCGCACCGGAAAACGCAGCGTGGGACGACCTCCAACGAGGTGGACAGACGACCTGGTGAAGGTCGCTGGGAGTCGTTGGATGAGAGCGGCATGTGACCGCTCGTTGTGGAAATCTAAGGGGGAGGCCTTTGTTCAGCAGTGGACGTCCTGTGGCTGATATGATGATGATGATGATGAGGCTTATATTACGACATCCACGGGAGAAGGAGTGGTGCTATATTCTTAAACCGATCATCACACGGACTTATCATATGTTATCGTATTATTTTTAAAAATTTAATATGTTGGTGTCGCCAACCCAATTGTTTCATAAATATTCAACCATTCATAGCGTCATATTATGTCAAATTATTATAGAACACTAGCTTTTGCCCGCGGATTCGCGCGCGTGGAATCTACGTCATGGGTATTTTTCAAACAAAAATACTTAAATCGCAATAAAAAATGGGGCGTGGGGGTAGGACGGTAAAAATTATTTACAACCTATTCTCATACCTACCAAATATACAAAGAAAAATCGTTAAAATCGGTCGAGCCGTTTCGGAGGAGTGTGACCACAAACACCGTGACACGAGATATTTATATATTAGATAAACACATACCATCATCATCATTTCGGCCTAATGAAGTCCACTGCTGGACACAGGCCTCCCCCAAAGATCACCACAACGAGCGATATGGTGTGTTGTGGGCTCATTGGGAGGATTTGCCAATGGCAGACGGGTTGGCGATTGCAGTTGAGTTGTTAATGTGCTCGAAGGACGCTGCTGGCCATCCTCCGGCTAATCCCTTAGTCGACTTTTATGACACCCACGGGAGGAGATGGGGTGGTGGTATTCTGAGCTGGCACCACACGAACGCAAACACATATGACTGACCGGATATTGCCATAATATATGATGATAAAACGCTAAATTATGTATAGAATTTGTAAAGCCGAGCATGCAATTATGTCGTATAATTGGGTCAATTCCTGCGAGTGGCCTCTGGCTAATAGCTTAGCCTAAATCAATTGAACATAGCTGATAATTGTGACGGAGCCAGCCTTAATGGAATCTTTGCTAATTCGATTCTTCAATTTGCATTTGTCTTAAGTGTGAGAGTGGATTAACTTGTAGGGTGTCTACTTTAACTATGCATTTTATGTGGAATAATTTATTTATGGCCGTGTGTTCCGTGTGATACGCAGATTAACAATATATCATTGGTTCATCTCCTCCTGGGGATATCGTAAAAGACTAATGGACTCTAAACTAGAGGGATGGACAGCAGCGTCCCTTCTGTAAAACAGTAGCCATACTGCGGTTACCAACCCACCACCAAGCGTGGTGAGGAATAGGATTGGAAAAACCCCCTTAAATGACCCGGGGAGACTATTGTGCAGCAATGCCTGATATCATGATGACTAAATATGTACTAATTAATTATTGTTTTTGCTACAATAATGCAAAAAGAAAATAGCATTAGAAGAGATGTTTTAAAAGTTCCATGTATGTTCATCATAATGCAAAAGGAAAATAGAATCAGAAGAGACGTTTAAAAAGTTCCATGTATTAATTATAAGAAAAAAGCTTTTTTAGGTTTCTTTAAGGTTAATACGTAATATAATTATAAAAATATATGGCACTTCAGGAAGACGAGAGATATATAATATACCACTGTACAATATTCGCATGCATCTTAAAATTGTTCAGCGAGCTATGAAGGGGGCTATGCTTGGCGTTTATCTAAAGGATCGAATCCAGAACGATGTGACCTGACAGCCCCACCAAAAGCGGCGGCCGTTGGAGCAATTGTATTCTTGAATGGAGAACGTTGCTTCTTAGAGTAGGATGCCTTCAGGCTCGGAAGAGTGACGACCTTTGCAGACTGGCTGGCACGAGTTGGTTAAGAAAAAGCGAGACTCGTGCTTATTGGGGGGGGGACTATGACCTTCAGTGGCCTGATATGGTCTGATGATCATACAAATACTAAATTAAACCCCACAGAAAATTATCCATCTCAATCAAAACAAATTCACATAAGAAGCAAACTTTGCACTAGATCGTTGAAAGCGCCCCTTTCTTGACTTAAGCACAAAAACCATCTAATTTTCTCTTAGCCGTAAAACCATAAATTCACAATGGAGTTGCGCGATAGAAGAAACTGTAACGCGTTAACGTTCCGACAACAAAGAGGCATTCAAAACGATCTCCATCTTAGTTATGAGGCCGACACTCGAAACGCGTTCGTCAATGCACACTCGAGTTATTGCTTTCGAAACGAGCGCTTCCCTTAACCCTCACTATGGAAAATCTTTATAACCTCGATTGGAATTTCTCATAACCAAAATTAGATATCCATTACCGGTTAAATTTGGTAGTAAAAAAATTGTTCTATGTGGAGCAAGAAATGGATAGTGAGGGATTTGTTATAGTAGTGTTTAATGAAGCGCATCGATCGACCGATGCTTGAACATCGTGAGAGGTGCACGGTGTAAGTGCAGGGATGCATTATGCAGTCGGAGAGTCGATGAAATTACTGCAGCCGAGGCATTGGGAGCATCATCGTAAACTTAGTTCAGTTTCGCTAATGTTTAGAGACGGTTTAACCGAATGTTAGCAACTTTGACAACGGGTTTAACTCGTATTGTGAAGTTTGGTTTTGGATGTATTGATTATAGGATCTAAATGCGGATTTCTATTTTGCATTTCATGTTAAGTTATAAGCATGATTCCGATTTCAAAAGTGCAATCGAATAAAAGAAAACTCGTTTTCCCTGTGACGTCCTAATAAAAACAAAGGAAATATGTAATTTTAGACGAGTCGCCGTGCGCTGAGAATTTATGAAATCCGAGGTCGTGCGAGGAGTGCAACTACTTCTTTTAAACGATGTAATAAGGATTCTGCTGTAAAAATAAATACAACATGCTTATTAAAATAACATCGGTTAGGAAGAAATGTTACCACATATTTTTAGTCCAGCGTACTGTGAGATGGTTAACAGAATTCATATTTTTAAAGACAAGAACGAGCGAAAATATATACTTTGTAAAATATGTCGCTTATAAGAGCTCTACTTTATTTGCTTCAATTGAAAATAATACAAGAAGTCTTACTATTGATAGCCATTACTTCTGGAATGGTGTTTACAATCTGCGCGGGATAATGAACCGCTGATACTTGTACAGTCAGCATCATATATAAAGTGGCAGCCACGGTAACCAAATATTTAGAAACAACCAAAGTGATCACTGATATCCTGTCAACCATGGTCGTCTAATTGTTCAGGTCACCAATCGTGATCAAATATATCGGAACAACAAAAACGTCATTATATGAGGTCATTCAAACCGTCATTATTATGGTAACAAGCACAACGCCAGTAATTTCCAAGCAGCCAAGGTGTTCAAAAATATGGAACACGCTAGTAAAATGAACTTTATCTTAACCTCATAGCGTCTCATTTATCTAAACACAACATTGAACTTGACAATATTGTAGGAATAAAAAATATTTCTTATACCACCTATCTCTTTCATTTCATGCGTGACGTCATTGGCATGTGTTTTGTTTTATGATTATATTTTCAAATAGGCAAATAAATGCGTGCAAGACTATGAAGACTTGTTCCTATCAGTCCCAATTGTTTTATTTTTATGAGAAATAAAAACTCTTTCTTAAAACGGGCGAGTTTAAGTCTACGTCATATTTTTAGGTGCTAAGTGAACCTCATTTTATTATCATTATGTATAATAGTTGATGATTAGATTCATACATGTCTACTGCATAATGTCTTGTCGTTTTACGATGCTTTTATGGACATTACTGTAGAATTCTTTCATTTTAGAGAAAGATTTTATATGTAAAGATTCAGGACACCGTATGTACTTCATTTATTTTTAAGTAGAAAAGATATGTTTACGTTGCTTTATTACACAATTTTTTCTTAAATTTCCTCACATGTTTCAGTTTTGATGATGATCAGGAAAATAACTGCTCCTTTATTTACCTATCGCACTAATCAGTGACATGATTAAAGAATGGATCTTTCTCTGACATTTGGTACCTAAATTAATACCTTTGCTTTTTCTTGAGATACCGGCATCATACTAGAACTATTTACTATGGTTGTCTATTTGGAAGTGGATTTCGATCGGGATTTCTAAGAAGCAAGCAAGTCTTTTATCTTAGCAATCAACCCGAGCAACATGAAAGTTTAAATAAGTACAGTGACACAGTATCAGTATAGCTAGCTGTATGAACTAAAACCTGTAAATGTTGTGTGATTGCCGTTTACGTACAGGCCACTGTTTCTCTTTACCTGAGTATTGTGAAAAGCGATCAAGGAAATGACAAAATTAAAGTAAAGACGTAGAGAGTATCGTTCAGTAAGCTTAAATATAATTTAGCTGTGTGGGGCCGGAAGCAACAAATAAGGTATTTGTTTAAGCTTACTGAACGATACTCTCTACGTGTTTACTTTAATTTTGTCATTTCCTTGATCGCTTTTCACAATACTCAGGTAAAGAGAAACAGTGGCCTGTGCGTATTTTGTTTATTGTTTATTCAATGGCACGGTTGGTGCAGTAGCTGATACAGTCGGCTGCTTCGCACCGGGTCGTGGGTTCGATTCCCGCACGGAACAAATATTTGTACGATCTGCAGGTAGTTGTTCCGGGTCTGGGTGGATTGTGTGTGGAATTTGTGTCTGTAAACGCAGCCACGATACAGGAGAGATACTAATGAGGGGCAAGGTTTAAAAAAAAAAATGTCATCATTTGGCAGGCTGATTGGTGAGCGCAGAATTGCTACTGTTCCACAGAAAGGATGCTGCTGCTGATCTCCCTGGCTTAGAGTCCATTAGTCGCCTTTTACGACTTCCACGGGAGCAGATGGAGTAGTGGTATATTCTTAATCTGACACCAGACGGAAATGAAAAACCAGCTTCATGTTTTGTTAATCCTTCAGCACAATGTTTCATGCTCATTAAACATTCAATTTAAACGTTGCTGCATATCTACAGCATACATCACACGCTGTTTCGCCTGATGCGTTGTTCCAATACTGCTCACTCGCTCGCGATAACTAGATACTATACAAAATAGTAGGACGCAATACATTGCTGGCTTGTTTTGGTGAGCGTAACTAACTTCATCCAGCTGTCTCTACCTGTAAAGGCATATGGATATTCCCAGTATAGTGATATGACATAGCAAAATGTACTTGTGTCATCATCATCATCATCATCAGCATCATATAATCAATTCAGCTTAAAAATAAAAAAAAAATGTGTGTGTATTGGTGTACACACGTAAGAAGTGAAACTTCTTTATGACATCATTTTTCAAAAAATTATCTACTATTTACAACTTTACAGAAATTGGTTAGATAAAGCTAAATTAGATTAAGTTTAAGCAAAACGCTTTTATTTACAATTACAAATATATATATATTTACAAAATAGTTGAAATGATCTGATTAAAGCAGTACAATTATTAAATGACTGGTAATTCAACAAATACACATTAATTTTGTGGTATTCAAAATGGATAAAAAATTATTAAAAACTAATCATTTAAAATAATGTTTTTTTTTTCTTTTTTTTTTAAACGTTCACCCACACTAGGATTTCTCCTGTGTCGTGGGTGCGTTTACAGACATGAATTCCACACACGATACACCCATCCCCGGAACAACTATCTGCAGATCATAAAAATATTTGTTCCGTGCGGGAATCGAACCCTCGACCCGGAGCGCAGCAGTCGACTGTATCAACCACTGCACCAACCGTGTACTAGAGAGTATATTTTATAAACGATGCCCTATTTTAACATTACACTTGGTTATACACTATATGGACTTCGTATTGTCCGCTAGATTGCCATGTACTAAGGAAAAACATTGCTGCATTCTGGGGGTTGGAAAGTAACATTGTGTTGTTTTATGACAAATGGAGTAAAGTACTCGCAAACATACCTATTTGATTGATGAGCACTTTAATTAAAAATAAATATACTCTGCATCCAATGGATATCGGTGTCTTCCAGAGTATTCTAGCAGTACCCTTGCAAAAATAAAGATGTAAAAATAATAAACATACCTATTTAATAATGTCTTAGATTTTCGCGATTATTACACATTATAATAAAACACTTTTAAACGGATTCTATCGCGTATATTTTAGATTTTCCTGACGTTTCGAATATTTTGCAGCATTCACATCTTAAGGTTATATCTTAAAGCGTGCTGCTATTAAAACCTATTTCAAGCCGCCTACGAAGATCAGCCAACTTCTCAAACCGGTGTAATGTCACATACCTTTACAAGATGCAGGAGTCCACAAGATTGACTGTGATTGTAGTTTGTCATACATAGGGCGAACAAAGCGTAGCATAGCCACCCGAATAAAAGAACATATAGCTGACGTCAAGCATAGACGCTTTGCAAACATGTTTTGAACATATAGTTATACCTAATTCTGTTATCTTGCATGCAGTTTATTTTTGTATGCATACACATGTTTGAGCAAATAAATAAATCTAAATGGATTAATTAAACGCGATATATTTGCGTCATCATATCAGCCACAGGACGTCCACTGCTGAACAAAGGCCTCCCCCTTAGATTTCCACAACGAGCGGTCACATGCCGCTCTCATCCAACGACTCCCAGCGACCTTCACCAGATCGTCTGTCCACCTCGTTGGAGGTCGTCCCACGCTGCGTTTTCCGGTGCGCGGTCTCCATTCGAGAACCTTTGTGCCCCAACGGCCATCAGTTCTACGAGCAATGTGCCCTGCCCATTGCCACTTCAGTTTACTAATCCTTTCAGCTATGTCGACAACTTTAGTTCTTCTACGGATCTCCTCATTTCTGATTCGATCTCGTAGAGAAATACCAAGCATAGCTCTCTCCATAGCTCGCTGAGTGACCTTGAGCTTTCTTATGAGGCCCATTGTGAGTGACCACGTCTCTGTTCCATATGTCATCACTGGTAACACACACTGGTTAAAGACTTGCGTCTTGAGGCATTGCGGTATTGTTGACGAAAAGACGTTGCGAAGTTTCCCGAACGCTGCCCAGCCGAGTCGGATTCGACGATTGACCTCTTTCTAGATATTTGCGTAAGCTATTACAATTTAATTCTGTTACTACGTTACACTATCGTTAGTGTCTCGTGGTATCGGTATCAGGTAATGCCAGTGATTCATAGCGCGGTGGACGGCGACGCTCTCTACTCATCAATATCGGAAAACGGTGGCGTTTGATACCGGCGATCGTTATTACACGATGTACTAGCTGTGTCGCAGGCCGATGCCGATTCTGAATCTAGTGGATACGGCTAATACTCTTTGTAATAATGATCATAATCGTGTAGCAAGTAAGATTATAAATTAAAGAGGCGTGTAGGCAACATAAATACATCTGCTTAACATCCTTGTCATCGATCGTCGGAATTTTTATCAAATAACAAAATAACGCCGAATAATAACAATTATTTATTCAAGTAACTGAGACTAATATTGTGTTAGTTCATACTTAAAACTATTGTTATTAATAGGCTATTTAAAAGCAATTTAATATCTAGGTTTTGGTTGGATTATCTGAATATGCACCGCTTAGTAATGGTTCATGTGATCATCCAGACGGCCTGCTATCATAGCCATGACGCAGTTGGGGCTGGATCTCATTCTGCAGAGCAAGCACGCTCATCGTTTGCAAATGATGGCTACGAAGCAATCTACGTATCTATCTGTTTGCATGAAATGCCAAAGTGTTAATGTTCAAGTTTTTCTGGAAGAGATCGTGGTGTGCGATAAGCCCGCCCAAGCATTAAAACTATGATTACCCGTTATTTGTTATTGTTTTTATTCCCTGGTGTACAATAAAGTGTATATAATAAAAAGTATACAAAATTAAAAACAGTTTTTTTTACTTTTAAATTTACACAACAGTAATCAAGATGCACTCGATAATGAAATCCCCCGAAAACCACAGATTTGGATGCCTTATTTTTTATTCAAACAAGATGAACCTTTTTTGTTTTTTCTAATTCCATTCTAATGATCTATTCGATAGTAAAATAATGTGCCCACACATTTGTTGTATGCAAATCATAATACGACTAAAGAACATTTATCTATTAAATATTTGTATTTATATTACAAATACAAACGGCACGGCACGGTTGGTGCAGTGACTGATACAGTCGGCTGCTGCGCACCGGGTCGTGGGTTCGATTCCGCACAAAACAAATATTTGTACGATATGCAGGTAGTTGTTCCGGGTCTGGGTGTATTGTGTGTGGAATTTGTGTTTGTAAACGCACCCACGACACAGGAGAAATACTAGTGTGGGCCAACGTTTTAAAAAAAAATTATAACTCAACTGCAATCGCGAACCCATCTGCCAAGCGTAGCGATTATGGCAATATCCCCAATGAGTACACAACATATACCCAAACCGGTCGTTGTGGCAATCTTTTGGGAAGGTTTTAGTCCAACAGTGGACTTTTTTACGGCTCAAATGATGATGATGAAGAAAATTGGAAGCTGCACTTACCTATGTCACGAAAATTTAACAGCATGAAGTCAGCCGTCAAAGATGTTTGATAAGTAAACATGGGAGTTGAGAAAGACCAACTACCGCTAGGCTTCGGCCTTTTTTTATTTAATTCTACCCCGGTGAAGGGCGAAGGGGTAAGCCGGACTCCTACCGGCTAAAATCACTTGAGCGGTCATCTTCGGCACCGAAGGGGGGCTCCAGGTCCTCGTAAGATCACACTAGAGCCGCCCATTGGTGCCACGCCTTTAGGCACTTTACGGAGGGGATGACTGTAAAGCGGTCACCCCCTCTAGCGGAGGGAAGACGACGTTAAAAAGGTCGCCTCTCCAGCCACTTCTCGGGGATAGGCTTCGGCCTGCCATTCATATCCGCCGTCTGGTTGAAAGGTTCTATCTTTTCAACAGATGACATCCACATCCCCATTCTTCGACACTGGTGTGTCCGTGTGTCACCAAATGTAGATAAACATTCGGTAAACAACGGAAATATGCGACTGCGAACAAACTCTGTATTGTGTGTGGATTAATATAGCACCAGACCATCTCCTACTGTGGATGTCAGAGGCGACTTAGGGGCTCTAAACCAGAAGGATGGGCAGCAAGTCCGTTCTGTGGGACAGTAGCCATTTGGTGGTCACCAACCCGTCTGCTAAGTGAAGTGAGTACTATCAAAACCCCCCAAAAACGACGACACACTTGTGGAAATCTATGGAAGAGGCCTTTGTTTAGTGAAGAAAAAAAGAAAGAAAGAAATAATTTTATTCTGATCGCACACAACTAGAAAATAATGTAAATAACAACACAGAATAGTTGATTTACTGATGATACTCTGTAATAGATGATAGTGGACATACATACTCTGTACTGTTAATTTAATATAGTCATAGTATTATCTAAGCTCATGATAGTTTAGTTTCATTTCATATCTCCCCCCCCTTGCCCCCTTGCCCCTCTTGCCGTGTGGTGCCGGCTCAGAATGCCACCACCCCATCTCCTCCCATGGGTGTCGTAAAAGTCGACTAAGGGATTAGTCGGAGGATGGGCAGCAGCGTCCTTCGAGTACATTAACCACTCAACTGCGATCGCCAACCCGCCTGCCAAGCGTGGCGATTATGGCAAAACCCCCCAATGAGCTCAAAACACATCCATATCGGTGGTTGTGATGATCTTTGGGGGAGGCCTGTGTCCAACAGTGGACTTCATTAGGCCGAAATGATTTCATATCTTATATCTAGCTAGAGCTTTCTATGTATTTGTTTCTGTCAGGATCATTCGTGGGTCCAGATAATATTCCGCTGTGCCGATCTGCTTTGCTAGTAGTGTTATATATGTGTGGTCCTTTGTTTCCATGTGTATTCAGCGTCTATGCAAATGTTTGTATGTTAGCGAGCTTCCAGTTATCTGCCTATGCAGTGAAGAGGAAATACTATTTGATAGCTACAGATATAGGACAGCCGACTGACTGATCGTGTATATGCAGACTAGTGATGGGTGAGATAGTTACTAACAGATAATATGTTGTGTTATATCGAAGTGGCACTTTAAATTAGATTTCTTTTTCACAATGTATATCTCTAGACTATGTTATATCTCATATGGCGTGATTATAGCTTTTAGAGGTAAATTTCAAACACTCAGACTCGGAACAACTACATGTAATCCCGTATTCGTTAATTAAAGGGACTGAACCCGCGACCCGTAGCAAGGAAAACCCATCGCGTAGTCACTGCGCCATCTGTGCCTTCAAGATCCCGAGATGTTAACAACTCAACTGCGATCGCCAACCCGCCTGACAAGCGTAGCGATTATGTCAAAAACCACAATAACCACGCAAAATGATGGTCACTGTGGTAATCTTTGGGGGAGGCCTGTGTCCAGCAGTGGACTTTACTTGGCCGAAATGATGATCATAGAGATATACGATGCGAATATGCAAAAAAAAAACTATATTTACACTTCTATTACACAACGTTTGATTAAATCTGTCTATGTAAATAAGGCTTTATGAAATCCCAATATACACACTATATCACAGAGCGGGTATCGCAAGGTAGGTCGACTAATGAGAATGTAATAGAGGCGTCACTGCGCATGCTCCGTGCAGTTAACCTGATCTGTTGTTTGGATACCTTTGACCTGCCCCGTTGGCTCATTGTTGCCTCTACTTAATACGTCAACTTGCGGGATATATTGCCGCTTCTGTGAGCAGAACTGATGTTATATCTTGGTTTCTTTAGGCTAGGTAACCACCACAGTTTCCGTTATTTAGAGGCATAACAGAAGTTTTTTAACTTTAAACTTGTCGCGGAGTGCCTCCCTGAAGATGGTTGATGATGATAACTTTTTTCTTATATTAGGTAGACGATTAGGCAGCTGATGAATTGGGTTGGTGGGTGTTCTTCAAATTGGGCGTCGGTTCGCGGAGTGCCTCCTTCCGTGTTTCCTTTGCAGTTAGCTCAACTAGGAGGCTCTCTTCACGGCAGCAAGTAACGGAGTTCGGTTATTGAGATTCAATAAAACGTAACATATAAATTGTCATATAGGTATATTGATATTCACAACTTCAACACTTAATCTTCATGGTGATGTTTATATATTTCAAATATAGCTTATTATCACAATATTTAAGCTAGTTAGCACTGTAGCTAGTGACATTATTGGACATAAGTGACTAAATAACTTTACATCTCGAGATGATGACCTAGTATGATGTCTCGCAGGATTAGTCCTGGGTAGCATTCTAATTGTGATGAGCAGGCACGTCGCTTACCACTACCTCTAAGCGAATGAATTACTAGTATCGACACTAAGTTGTATAAAAAATAATAACTTATTCATACATGGAAAAAAAGTGGGTTGCGGCAAAGGATATACAACAATAAATCCCTCTAATACTTTAACTTACCTTTTTTGTTTATTGGTGTCCAATGGAATTCTACATGAACTTCCTTCGACCCGGAGAAGGGTGAAGGGGTATCCTACTGGCTTAAACCACTGGAGCGGTCATCTTCGGCACCGAAGGGGAGCTCCAGGTCCTCGTAAGATCACAGTAGAGCCACCCATTGGTGCCACTCCTTTAGGCTAATCTTGGAGGGGATGACAATAGAGTGCTCACCCCTATAACGGAGGGCAGGCGGCTGTAAAAAGGCCGCCCCCCAGGCAATTCTCGGGGAGGATTGTAAAGGTTTCTCCCAAGCTTCACTGTGCGCTGTCCTACGCACACAGCGGCACGTGACCACGTGCGCGCCCTTCCCGGGGTCACTTGGCGTGAGCATGCAGACTCCTCAATCTGCGCGCCCATGACCCCCGAGGCCACCACCATGTAACGACGACAGGGGTTACTTAATCTTACCTAGATGTCACTAGATCCAAATGTTTCGTAAGTACTATGAAGCGGCTTCAATAATGAAGCAATTTAATCATCATCATTTCGGCCGTCATAAAGACCACTGCTGGATACAGGCCTCTATCAAAAATCACCACAACGACCGACATCAGTGTTTTGTGTGCTCGTTGGGAGGTTTTGCCATAATGGCCACGCTTGGCAGGCGGGTTGGCGATCGCAGTTTAGTTGTTAATGTATTCAAAGGACGCTGCTGCCCATCCTCCGGCTAATCTCTTCGCCTTTTACTACACCCACGGGATGAGATGGGTTAGTGCTATCCGTAGCCGGCACCACACGGCAACTTAGTCTAATTCTAATTTAATTTAATCATACTTAGTCGCAATTATCGAAACCATTTAATTTTATCTCTACGAACATAACTATAATAATAAATCTACATCACTCGTGATAGAAAACATGATTGGTTTCACCGCTCGAAATAGAGTTTAGAACTACTCACGCTCCGTTTAAATTTGATTTAACCTTGGACCACGTAATTACTTATGTTATATTATTCTTGGTAAATACTTGCGGTTTAAGCAAACTTTGAATATATAACGTGAATATCATCGCCTCGTTGCATTAGTAATAGTAAATAACGTCTGAAATTATTTATCAATCTAATCTTGAGATTTGAGACATTAAACATCATCTGTTTTGTGTTAATATCACACTTTACATATACAAAAACAGACAAATTCTCAATCTCTAATCTAAAGATTTTGGAATAGATTGATTAGGTATTGATTTCGGCCGGAAGACTGTGCAAATCATCAAACTTCGAATTAGAGACGCTCATAGCCAGCTGAACTCCCTGATCGGTGAGGCTAAGCAATGCTTGGTGCGGTCAGTCTATGGATGGGTGACCGCATAGTGGTATTTGAGCTGAGCCTTTCCGTGCTTCGGAGAACACGTAAAATCGCGGGTCCAATTTTTATATTTCTAAATTCATTATTATTTTTGTAAATAATGTGCAGCCCTATTTATTGCTCTAAGTTTAGGCTTGGACAAATATAAGGCACACTATAACCTCAGCAGAAAAGGTTCACAATTTTGTTTTCTTTTTTAAATAATGTATCTTGAAGTAGGTGTTTTTATGTGTTACAACTATAAATATAACATAACCAGTTGCACTCACTGATCGGTAAAAAATCAGTAATGTGAAGCAGTGTAGTGCGGTCCGTCTGTGGATGGGTGACCGCTAGTAGTATTTAAACTGAGCGTATCCGTGCTTCAGAGGGCACGTAAAATTGTCAACCCTGGTTGTTGTCATTACATGGTAGTCATTAGGCCTAGTCGGAGGCCGTTGGGTGGCTAGAACTAATCTGTCACAAGGTTGGACACCAACCATAAGAGAATTATTGAGCAACTGCAAAAACAAAATGAGAATGTAGTAAAATATAATTTCACAGTTTTTTAAAAACGTTGCCCCACACTAGCATTTCTCCTGTGTCTTGGGTGCGTTTACAAGCACAATACACCCAGACCCGAACAACTACCTGCGGATCGGTACAAATATTTGTTCAGTGCGGAAATCGAACCCACGACCCACGGGCTGAATAGCTAAAAACAGCAACAGCAGATGCGATAGCAGCTATCGCGCAGCCAAGGATCCAACGATGGCAAAGCGTCAAAAAAATAGTATTACGTAAGGAATCGCCCGCCAGTCGCTATTGTGGAAGATGCATAGTTACTAGCGCCAGTAGCCGCCAGTGGAACTAAAAAGAATGAACGTTTTTAGTTCATTGATTGTCCGACAGAGGCGCGTCAGAGATCTTCGCCTGTTTAGTCACTTTCGGCAAATAGGTAATACCAAATTGACATTTGACAGCGGCGTTGGAGCAATTTACGTCTGTTGCAAAGCGTCTGCGACTTAGGTAATCAGCCCGCCGGTGTGCAGCAGCCGACTGTATCAGCTACTGCATCAACCGTGCCGTCATTGAATTATTATTATTTTTGTAAATAATGAGTGACCGTATTTATCGAGCATAGAGGAGCAAGAGGCTTAGTTGTAACCGTAAATTTGACATTGCTATTGATATGGCTGCCTCAGCGTATCTTAATATATTATTTGAGCCGCTGTTTCTCTAAAGATATTAATAATTGGGATTAGTTGTAAAACAAAAACTATTCATATATCAGTTTTAAGTTGGTTGCCGATTCGCCAGCGCAGAAATATGAGAGCACTAACCACCCGGTTTTCAATACTATACTCTCCAAATTCTCCTTCTTGTTAATCAATTCAGTGCCAGTATCTTTGTTCCAATTACAATATATATCTTCGTTTTAATAATAATCGTCTTCTTCATTGTCCCACTCATCACTCTGACTTTATTCATTCTACCTTCTTCATCCAATCAATTCTATTGTGGAATGCGCCCTTTGAAATCATAATGGCTGACAATCGGAACAACTTTAAAATTAGATTACTAAAATACCTTTTTGACAAGACGTCAGAAGATTCATCTATTTCTGATATTGTTAGTGCATTTTTTTTAAATAAATCTTTGCCCCACACTACTATTTCTCCTGTGTCGTGGGTGCGTTTACAAACACAAATTCCACACTTGCTGCCGTGGATAGAGCCTCCTAGTTGAGCTAACTGGGATGGAAACACGGAGGAAAGCACTCCGCGACAGTAGTAGTAGTGGATGCCCGTATTCAGCAGCAGCGTATACGGGCTAATGGGTGAGTCTATGTACGTAACCCAGTTTCGGTAAATTATATTCTAATATTTTAATGGCACATGGCTCGTAGAACTGGCCATTGAGGTAAAAAGGTTCTCGAATGAGGACCGCGCACCGGAAAACGCAGCGTGGAATGACTACAACGAGGTGGACGGACGACCTGGTGGAGGTCCCTGGGATTCATTGGATGCGGGCGGCACGTAACCGCTCGTTGTGGAAATCTATAGGGGAAGCTTTTGTCCTGCAGTGGACTTCTTTTGGCTGATATGATGATGATGATTTTAGTCAGTATAAGTGTCGTCTACTAGTACATGTAGTAACGACAAGTAAATAGTAGAGTTAGACAAGTTCAATATTAATCAAGTCGTCTCAATCATACTAAGTGATTTACTATCTAAAATCGTTAGATTAATCTCGCGCGAACTAATCCAGTCGCTTAATTACGCCCCGACAAAATGAAGAGCCAGAGAAGTATAGACTGGTAGTGCTTTTTGTATTATTTAATTCGATTTTGAATGCTCAAGGTCACTCAGCAAGCTATGGACAGAGCTATTCTTGGTATTCTTTACGAGATCGAATCAGAAATTAGTAGATCCGTAGAAGAACTAAAGTTGGCGACATAGCTCGAAGGATTAATAAGTTGAAGTGCCAATGGGCAGGGCACATTGCTCGTAGAACTAAAGGCCGTTGGAATAAAAAGTTTATCGAGTGGAGATCGCTCGTTGTGGAAATCTAAGGGGGAGGTCTTTGTTCAGCAGTGGACGTCCTTTGGCTTATATGTTGACATTCGAGATTCTTGAGATCGTCGGAGAATCTGAGACTTGAGATGCCAATGCATTCTACAAAATTTTGTGATAAATCCTTCACCGCTCAGGCTGACCGTTTATGTAATGCACTGCCTGTGTCAATCAAACGTGCCCAGTCCTTGGTTACTTTTAAAAAACTACTAAAATAATATTACTTG
The DNA here is from genome assembly GCA_947459985.1 of Diloba caeruleocephala. Lineage (NCBI taxonomy): Eukaryota > Metazoa > Arthropoda > Insecta > Lepidoptera > Noctuidae > Diloba > Diloba caeruleocephala. The sequence goes on from OX381610.1 coordinate 30,164,886, forward strand.
TCTGTTAAATGTTTGTTGTATTTACCAATATAGCACTTGCTTCTTATTGTGTATTTTCCAAATATTTATGTACGATATCCAATATGGAATGGATTATTTATATTTTACTGTGTAAAATATAGCATATGGTTGTAAATATGTGCATATTATTTAACTTATTTATTGAATATATACCTTTTATGTTATATTTAATGGATTATATCAATAGAATAAGTACACATTGGAGTGCCCCCTTTGTCTTTTTCCATCTTTTTCATGTCTTTCTAAAGTTTGTCTGTAAGAAATCGCTAATAGCGAAAAGACCACCCATTTTACAATTCATCATTTCGGCCGAATGAAATCCACTGCTGGACACAGGCCTCCCCCAAAGATCACCACAATGATCGATGTGGGTGTGTTGTGGGCTTTTTGGGGGGTTTAGCCATAATCGCCACGCCTGGCAGACGGATTGGCGATCGCAGTTGAGTTGTTAATGTACTCGAAGGACGCTGCTGTCCGTCCTCCGGCTAATCCCTTAGTCGACTTTTACGACACCCACGGGAGGAGATGGGGTGGTGGTATTCTGAGCCGGCACCAAAATTATTCCTAGTAGTTAGTAGTGGCTTATAGTTTCTCTCCAAATTATAATATTTTGTGAAGGTTTGCAAACTAGAGGGTCGCTGAACTAGAGCAGTAGGTTGCCCGATTAGAGACATGTCCAAGACGGCGGTACGTCGTGTTACACGCGCCTCTCTCTAGAGTATTTTGTGGCTGATCAGGCTTCATAGAGGAGGGAACTTGGGACTGGCCAAGACCTAACGGGGATGTCGTGAATGCACGAGGGAATCCCACACCCCCATCGTAAGGTAGTTTTAATGAATACCGTGTTATTTTTAACTGGTAAGCGTTTGTCACGCCATTCCATGAGAATTTTTCCACGATAAAAAAGGGTTTTGCAAGCTTAGATTGTACAGTTAAAAATTAAACTTTATACAGATAATAGATGTTTAAAACCCACGAACGTTTACACCTGGTCACTTATTATCTGAACGAAAGTCAGTTGGAAGTAAATTTTATGTGTTATTTTTTGACATCATAATATTTCACATAAATTCCCTCTTATTGAAAATAAAATATTAATTAATAAAGAAAGCGCATCTAATACATTTCAAGTCTGTGCCAGTATCAATCAAGTACAGTGTACGATAGAAGCGGTAAATACATGATTATAGATTTCAAATAACGTGACTTTGTAATAAGACGCGGCGGTTTGTAGCCTATTGAAAATACAGAAAGCTAGGCTATAATGCATTGCGTCTCCAGAATGTTCTAGAATTAAAAACGAAAAATTGTTATTTATGGTTTAAGGTTATTGAGGTTCGAACCATCCATTCGTTCGTACATCTCAAAAATGTGTGCAATAGAAAGTATCCCTAAGCGCCCACGCAGAATTTTGTAGTACTGTTCAAGCTTCGACCATTAGGCGATTACGTTCCGTGAAATAGTAACTTTACTTTTACTACGCACTTATTTTAACTTGGAACACTTGCGTCGATTACCGGATCCGGTCGCCAATATATTTTTGTGTAACAATCGCAAGCTAGTCAACAACCCACATTTTCATGTAAAGCAAGTTGTCAGATAAACGCCTCAATTTATTAAGTACGTCAGTTTTTCATTTAATACATCTCCACCTCGCACCCACGATTCTGCTCCAACAAGTACCTATATTCTCGAATCTCGTTAACGAAATAATTTTAGCATTAGATGGTCATCATCATATTATCATATCGGCCATTTACACGTCCACTGCTGAACAAAGGCCTCCCCATAGATTTTTACAACTGTGTCTTAAATTCGGGGGGTATTTGCCAATACTCACCACGCTCGGCAGGTGGGTTGGTGAGCACAGTATGGCTACGTTTCACAGAAGGGACGCTGCAACCCATCCCTCTGGTTTAGATTCCCTTTTCGCCTTTTACGACGTCCACAGGAGGAGATGGAGTAGTGCTATATTCTTAATCCGGACAACACACGGATGCATTGCAATTTTAGCTTAGATGGTATGATTACGGAACTCTATTTAGAGCGGATGACATAAGTGGTAGGTGAATTTTTATACACATATACATACATATGTTTGATACAGCGCAAGACAAAAAGCAGATGTTCAGGGACCACGGAGAGCGGGAGCGGTAACATTGCGCAGACTATAGTGACTTCAGAGGTAACTAGAAGTTTGACGCAAGGTGACTATCTGAAATGATGCCCTAGTTTGTCACTCTCAAGCCACCACTCATAGAGGCTGAAGATGGTGTTTAAGTAAGCCTAGATTTTAGTCTAGTCCAGCCTATTTTTCACAAGAACTAGATTATGATAGATTAGAAGTAGATTATGATACTCAATATTTGGGACAGTCCAGTAATAGGATACAAACAAATATGCATTGAATTGAATCCACAAAAACTATCATTCAAATTTTCAAACTAAACCCACCACGCATTGCAGGTGTAAAATTTTTGTAACAACTTCAATTTTCGCGCACAACATGAAAGTTTTTCCATAGTTCAGACCCATCGGCGTTGTGCCTGCATACGATAAAAACATTTCTAAAACACAATGGGGGTTGCTGTATCCGCCGATTGGCAATATTATTGAATTTTAGTGGAGTATTGAATCTGTTGGGTGCTCAGCGTCGCGGGTACGCTTGGTTTTGTTCAGCTTGTGTGAAGAGGACTGGCAATTTGTAACATGTGTGAAGTCTACAGTAATATTAAGTTTTTTAAAACCTTTATTTATACACCGTGGTGAAGAGACGAGTGACCCATTCAGGTGGTGGTATGGACTGGCTATAACAATTGTAAAGCTACCCAGGACTAGTCGTGCGTGGCGCTACACTACGCTCGTCACCTCGAGACATTAAGCTATTTATTTAGTCTGTTATGCGTCGCGGCGAATATCTGGCACTGAGGACTGACCTACATTTTATTTTTATTGGTCTCCAGTAGATATTCTGCATGAGCTTCCTTCATCCCGGGGAGGGGTGAAGGGGTGTGCTGAACTCTTACCGGCTAAAACCATTTGAACGGTCAGCTTTGGCACTGAAGGGCTCCAGATCCTCGTAAGATCACACTAGAGCCGGCCATTGGTACCACGCCTTTAGGCACATCTCAGAGGGTATGACTACAAAATGGTCACCCCCCCTAGTGTATGGCAGGCGGCTGTAAAAAGGCTGCCTCCAGGCACTAGTTGGAGAGGATTGTAAAGGATCCCCCCATAGCCTCGCTGTGCGCTGTGCTATGCACACGGCGGCAGGTGACCCCACGTGCGCGCCATTGTCGTCCCGGGGTCGCTCGGTGTGAGCAAACAGTCTCCCCAATCTGCGCGCCCGTGACCCCCGGGACGACAGTAATGATGATGAGATAGTTAATGTAATAAATAAACCTGCTATTATATTACCATGTATAGATAGGTGCTTTCCTCAAGATTGTATTAACAAAGCAGTCTTATGAGAAATTAGTGAAGACATGAGATTCATAGACAAAAGAGTCGGAGAAAAAAGAGACAGGCCTTCTTTGCGTGTAGTTAAACCAAACCTAAGTTGCCAAACCTTGTGTCAGGGTTGTTCAAGCCGCCCATAGGCCTCCGACTTGGCTTAACGACTACCTTTTAATTACAACAACCGGGACCGACAATTGTTCGTTCCCTTCGAAGCATAAAGAGGCTCAGTTCAAATATCTTTTTATGGTCACCCATCCATAGGTGAACCGTGCCAAGCGTTGCTGAGCCTCGCCAATCGTTTACCGATTAGTGAGTGCAACTGGCCATAATCGCTTTCAGTTATAGGTTTTGTATGATGATTCTCAATGCCACAAGATGTATATAGCAGATAATTGCGGAGTTGGTAAATACTAAACGCGAATCTAAATTCTGTGACACACGGACAGAAAAACAGACAGAAACTATGAGTATCCTAAAAGGAAGACCTGGCAAAAGGGCTGGACAGGAGACATACTGTATTATTACACGAAAAGATTTTAAAACATCCTTGCTACTTTGTGTTTGAAAGCACATAGTACTTTATTGTTCTTTCACTGTGACACATTCTCATATTTAATGTAAAAGACCATGTCTACAGAGGTTTTTTCTGTATTATAAACAGGCCAGTGGAGTGTATGGCAGCGGCGAGTGCACGTGACAACAATATGAAAGTCCATTCACGCCAAAAAACCTACAACGTACTACAATTTAGCAAGGGCTGGTAAATGGCCGATACCGAGAGGTAAGACGAAATTGAATGGAAAGCCGAAACTGCTACGCGCAGCAGGAACGGTTACGGTTTCAGCCGAAGACAGATGCAGTGTTGAATATGCAATATTGGAGTGAGCAGAGATACATCTAATATTGTATACCCATAGCTTATGATTGATAGCCATTGGTAGGGGCAAGTTTTTATTTTTATTTTAGCAAATTTTTTAAAACAGTTTTTCTTTTTTTTTAACAATGCTCTTTCATCTCTTTCCATACTAGAATTTCTGTTGTAGGATGGGAATGGTTGTTTACAGTCATAAATGACACCCGGACCCGAAGCAACTATCTGTAGATCATACAAATATTTGAGTCATGCGGTGATTGAACAATTGCTTAGCCACTGCGCCAGCCGTGCCGCCCATATGAAATTGCTACTAGAAGGCAAAATTAGGTTCATCAATTAATCAGATGATAAATTGGGAATTAAATTATTTAGATGAACAATTAAATCTTAACACAAACTTATTACTAATAACAGCATTTTAGCTTCAGCGTTGGCCGAAACCAAATTAAGGCCGAAACTCAAACTCTCCTCAGCATAATTCCAGCCATATCCATTGGGTCATAGCGTAGCCCCAGGATAAATGGGTTTTATTCTATTTACAAGGGGCACACGTCGACGGTCGGCTTCTTGCTATGGATTATGTAAATAGCGTTGTACAGTTTTGCATATCTGTGTCTTCAGTTTAGCCAGGTTATTTTATGCACTTTTTGTGAAATTTCGTGTCCGATTTTGTTTGTTCCGAAGCCGTTGGTGGGTGTTTTCGTTTTTGTTTTGGTTTTCACTGGAATAAAGTACAAAACTGTAAATTGTTTAAAAAACGTATTCTTTGACTCCAGTGGCTTTATCACAGAAGAACATATAACGAGAACTGCCAAATATAAAATGGTGTCTACTGCACTAACTTTTTTTTTTTCTTATGGCCTTTAGTGGAAATTCTACATGAACTTCCTCCACCCTGGGAAAGGGTGAGAGGGCTGGCCGGACTTCTACCAGCTAAAACCACTAGAGCGGTTATCTTTGGACCGAAGGAGGGCTCCAGGTTCTCGTAAGATCACACTAGAGCCCCTGATTGATGCCACGCCTTTAGGCACATCAGGGGGGGGGGGGGGGGGAAGACTGTAAAGCGGTTTAACTTGCTATTTACTCAAAAACTCCAGTTTAGGGGAGGCGTTAGACCAGCAGTAGACTGTGGATTTTTTTTAAACCTGTCACAACCCAGTGATTCTCCAGTGTCATATATACAGTTTACAGACACAATTCTTACAACGACAAACACCCAACTTACGTGCAGGGATGTAACCGGCAAACCGTACTATAGTAAGCCAATTGCTTGTCCACTAACCCATCAGTGCCATCAAAAGTATGTATCTGCTGAGCCAATATAAATGTGGGATTTTTTACTTAGTTACGTTGGTAGTATCATACCGTAAAACACCATGATTCTTTTGTTCATGTCCCATAAACAGAAGAACCCACAAGCAACTTCACCTAAAATTATCAAATTTCAATTGATTCCTCAAGAGTTCCTGATTATCATATCAGTCAAAAGACGTCCACTACTGAACAAAGGCCACCCCCATAGAATTCCACAATTGTCATCACTTTGGGGGAGATTTGCCAGTACACACCACGCTTGGCAGGCGGGTTGGTGAGCGTAGAATGGTGCTGTTCTAGAGAAGGGACGCTGCTGCGCATCCCTATGGCTTAAAGTCCCTTAATCGTCTTTGACAATATCCACGGAAGGAGATGGAGTGGTGCTGTGTTCTAATAAGCAAATCATTTAAATGCCAATGTGTACGTTTTTACAATAAACTCCCAAGTAATATAAAAAAAATTAAGCGTTAATAAATTCAAGTTCATTATAAAACAGAAGCTGCGTAGAAAGGGTTTCTATAAAGTTGCAGACTATATGGACGACAAAAATGCTTGGGATTGAGCTGCTCTAATGGTCATAGCCGTTTGTATTTTTGGTATTTGTGTATCAAATACTAATACTTTTATTTATTTTTATTATGACATATAAATTGCATCATTTCTTAAAATGGATTAAATTAATTCATATAATTACATGACAATATAGCAACTCTCCATCTCATCCCGTGAATGTAGTTAAAGGCGGATAAGGGAATCTAAACCAGAGGGATGGGCAGCAGCGTCCCTTCTGTGAAACAGTAGCCATACTGCGCTCACCAACCCACCTGCCAAGCGTGGTGAGTATTGGCAATTTCCCCCCAAAATAATGATACAGTTATGGAAATCTATGGGGGAGGCCTTTGTTCAGTAGTGGACATTGTATGGCCGATATGATGATATATGACAATGCATAGATAGGTGTTTTCCTCAATATTATTATTGTATGTACAAAGCAGTCTCATGAGAATGTTGCTTGTTACTATAAGTTTATCATGCCCACTAAAATGTCTTGTCGTGGGTTGGGTGGTTAAGTTCCCTGCATTATGGTTGAGCTGAACTATGCTGATGCATGCATGATGCCCGTGAACTGGTGCCCTCTGTCGGGACTGGTCAGCTTATAACTGCTATAGCAATCTAATTGTAAGGCAATTAATTATCATTGTACATAAATATATGTGTATTTATGCCACACATTCGAAAGTTATCCTCACATAGCTTTATACATATATATTGTATTAAATAATAGGATTGTAATACATAATATAATATGATATAATATAATCATTTATTGCGTCAAACATGGTGTAGGGATGTTGTTACAATATTTATTTATGTTTCACATATTTGGCTAATTCATAGCATGCAAAATCGGAAATTACATTCATAACAACTTTATTATGATTTTTTATGACTATAAGTTTGGTTATAGCAATACACTGCAACGTACATATAATACCTACATTATTACTTATATGATACAATACAATCGCACTAAAAATTATATTAGTTCACAATAACCTCAGCAAGACACCCGATTATAATGTTTCTAAAATTTTGCATTCATGTACTCAGTTAAAGTATAAAAGCATTTGTTTATCAACCAAGTACGTAATCGGGGTTTGAACAGTTTAATAGGGAGTATTTTATAACTTTCAGGCAACTTATTGTAGATTTTTATGGCCATGGGATAACAGTTTCGGCGGTAAAGTTCTGTTTTTATATTAGGCAACAAGAAGCGGTCAGGATATCGTGTTTTAAATTTACAGCAGTCGCTCCATTTATTAAACAAGTCTGGATAGGCTTTCACAAAATTACAGCACTCCAGTATATATAAAGAGTATTTCAAAAGAGTATATCCATGGAGTTTCTTGCCGGTTCTCCTCCATAGGACCAATGAATTCTGGGCCGAGGAGTTGGGGGTTTCGGAAGGGGAGCTGGGCCGAGCCATTGGCCGCCTAAAGAGTCGCAACACTGCACCGGGTCCGGACGGCATTCCGGGCCGTGCGTGGGTGTATGCACTGCAGTCTCTTGGGGACCGCTTGAGGCGGCTGTTCACCAGTTGCCTCCGTAGTAGCGTGTTCCCGTCCGGCTGGAAGGAAGCCGGATTGGTTCTCTTGAGGAAGGAAGGAAGGGCTGCGGAGTCTCCCTCTGCATACCGTCCCATTTGCCTGCTTGACGAGGCTTCGAAGCTATTCGAAAGAATAATTACCCGAAGACTCGTTGAGCACCTGTCGCGAGTTGGCCCCGACCTGGCCGAAAGTCAGTATGGCTTCCGGCAGCGGCGGTCCACCATTGACGCGATTCTTCGCGTCCGCTCGCTGTCGGAACAGGCAGTGTCTCGGCGGGGTGGGGTGGCGTTGGCAGTCAGTCTAGACATCGTCAACGCCTTCAACTCCATCCCGTGGGGCGCTATTAGGGCGGCACTAGTCCATCATCGGTGTCCGCCTTACCTGCAGGGCATCATAGGGGCCTATCTGCGCGATAGGCACATTCGCTTCGTGGGTAGGGACGGTAGCGTAAAGCAGAGGGAGATTACGTGCGGGGTTCCGCAGGGGTCAGTTCTCGGCCCCCTTTTATGGAACCTTGCCTACGACGCGGTCCTGCGTGTCGTTCTCCCTGCTGGCGTCAGCTTAGTTTGTTACGCTGACGACACTCTGGTGTTGGCCAGCGGGGAGTCCTTCGAGGGAACCATCCGGCTTGCAGAGCAAGCGGTGGCAATTGTCGTGGCCAAAATCCACGCCCTGGGTCTGCGGATAGCGCGAGCGAAAACCGAGGCGCTATGGTTCCACAAACTGCCAAGAAGCAGAGAACCACCCAGTTCGTGGATACGCGTTGGTGACACGCGAATCGGGGTGGGCCGGTACATGAAATACCTGGGGCTCACCCTGGACAGTCGTTGGGGCTTCGAAGAGCACTTTCAGCGCCTCGTTCCCCGAGTCGAGAGGGTAGTGGGTGCACTACACCGGCTGCTGCCCAATCTCGGGGGACCATGTGAGGAAGTTCGCCGTCTCTACGGAGGGGTTGTGCGGTCCGTGGCCCTCTACGGGGCGCCTGTATGGTCAGCTCGACTGTCAGGTGCCCAGCGCTGCAGAACCAAAATTCACGGTCTGCAGCGCAGAGTGGCTATCCGGATCGCACGAGGATACCGAACGGTGTCCTACGAGGCGGCAACTCTCCTGGCGCGTTTTCCGCCTTTCGACATCCTGGCGGAGATGGATGCGTGGGTCTACGATCAGACACGCTCCCTCCGCCAGAGCGGCGAAAACGCGCCTCCAGGGGCGTTGGACAGGCTGCGGCGGCTAGCTCGCCGACGCGCACTTGTAAAGTGGCGTCACCGCCTGCGGATGCAATTTGCGACCAAGCGCGTCGTCGAGGCCGTCCTGCCGCTCTTCGGAGCCTGGCTCAGAAGGAGCGAGCGCGTCACCTATCGCCTGACGCAGGTGCTCACTGGGCACGGTTGTTTCGGTGCGTACCTGCACAGGATAGGACGCGAGGCCACGGCACAATGCCACCATTGTGATAGCGACCAGGACACCGCACAGCACACGCTCGAGGCGTGCCCTGCGTGGGCCGCCGAGCGGCGGATCCTGGTCGATCGGATCGGGCAAGATCTCTCTCTGCCAGCAGTAGTGTCGGCTATGTTGGCAGAGCACGAAAACTGGAATGCAGTGGTCTCCTTCTGTGAGAGCGTCATGCTCCAGAAGGAGACCGCAGAGCGGGATCGGGAGAGGGCCGATCCCGCTCGAAGAAGAAGGAGACGGCGCCGGGGTAACAACCGCCCTGGCGCCTAATTCCGATACGCCTGAAAACCCCTGCCGTTGCTATAAGGTGGGGGACCTCTGGGTTCGCGGGTGCGTAGATTGGGGAATCTGCGTGCCCACACCAAGCGACCCAAGAGAAGACGGTAGCACGCATGTGGTCACGCGCTGCCGTGGGACGCTTTGGGGGATCCTTTACAATCCCCCTGGGGGGGTGACCGCTTTACAGTCACCCTCTCCGAGATGTGCCAATAGGCGTGGCACTAGTGGGCGGCTCTAGTGTGATCATACGAGGACCTGGAGCCTCCCTTACGTGCCGAAGATGACCGCTCCAGTGGTTTTAGCCGGTAGGAGTCCGGCATACCCCTTCGCCCTTCCCCGGGGCGAAGGAAGTTCATGATGAATTTCCACTGGGCACCAATAAAAAAAAAAAAAAAAAGGACCAATGAATTGGAACCGTGCAGCTATTGACAATCTGACAATTCGTAACTGGCAGTAATTGTTTTACATGAATAAAAACAAGTTGACTTTGACTGAATCCGGACACCACACGGAATAAAGTTGTTGTTAAGTTGCCTCAACTCATGTCCTTGGGAATATAACTCTGTAACCGCCCTGATCTTGGCGATACGATCGGTATCGGAAATACGACCACCTTCGATCTTTCTAAAAGTTATCCTAGAAATTGTGGACCCAGAATTTCCTTTGTGTAAACTACGAATAAAACTTATGTGGACTGTACAGTAGACGTGGGCGTTTCGATGTGTAATGGTATACAAAACGCGGCATCGATTGCATCGTTATTTTCAGCATTGAGCATTTTTTATTTGTGCCCATTTGAAATTATTCATGAACTTCCTTTGCCCCGGGGAAGGGCGAAGGGGTATGCCGGACTCCTACCGGCTAAAACCCCTGGTGCGATCATCTTCGGCACCTAAGGGAGGCAGCATCGATGCCTACTAATTTAGTACAATGTTCGTACCGTCGACTGCGAGATCTCCTCACTGATCGGTAACCGAATGGTGAGGTTAAGTAACGCTCGGCGCGGTCAGTCTGTAGATGGGTGACATGCGGACAGTGGAATTTAAATGGAGCGTCTCCGTGCTCTGAAGGACACGTATTCGTTGGATCCGGTTGTTGTCATTAGTCAACACTCGTTAAACCAAGTCATAGGCCTTTGGGCTTCCCTGCCGTTACCATAAGGCGGGGGACCTCTGGGTTCACGGGTGCGTAGATTGGGGAATCTGCGTGCCCACACCGAGCGACCCAAGAGAAGCCGGTAGCACGCATGTGGTCACGCGCTGCCGTGGGACGCTTTGGGAGATCCTTTACAATCACCCCGGGGGGCGTCCACTTTACAGTCACCCTCTCCAAGATGTGCCTATAGGCGTGGCACCAGTGGGCGCATACGAGGACTTGGAGTCTCCCTTAGGTGCCGAAGATGACCGCTCCAGTGGTTTTAGCCGATAGGAGTCCGGCATACCCCTTCGTCCTTCCCCGGGGCGAAGGAAGTTCATGAAGAATTTCTAACCTCTTTTTTTTTTTTTTTTTTTTTTTTGGCGGAGAAAATGCCTAACGCATGCCACGCCATCTGGGGAGACCGCGTGGTTATGTGGGGCTTGCACCCACTAAAAACTCCGCCATGTTACCTGCATCCGCTTTTTGATGGGCCACGAGAACTGCATATATACTACTTTCGCGGCCCATCGGTTGTTGACGCACGTATGCGCCTACCTGTACGTACGGCGATGTATCTAGGACATCGCCGCAACTCGAGAGCCGTGCAATGCAGGCGGCAGACTCCCCGATCTACCGCCCGCTGGCTACTTTTAGGGCGGCATCAAGAGGGCATTACGCCACCTACGCCGACCTGTCCGCCTGCGACGGATCGGGTCAGCCAGGGCGTCTTCCTCCCTGACCCGCTCCGCCGCCTCCTTCCGCGAGATAATGTCCTCGCAGGAGAATTTCTAACCTAACCTAACCTAACCTAACCTAATCACATGAAATAATGTTAAATATAATGTTTTCGTGAAGGAAATAATCTGCTTCCATCACATTTTCGAGCTGTTAGACAATATATTTTGGTACCGGCTAAGAATACTACCACCCCATCTGATCCCGTGGGTGTCGTAAAAAGAGACTAGGGGATTAGCCGGAATCCTCCGCAGCAGCAGCAGTTTCGTTTGAGTACATTTATAACTCAGCTGCGATTGCCAACCCGTCTGCCAAGCGTGGCGATTATGGAAATACCCCCCAATGATCACACAACACAAACCCATACCCGTCGTTGTGGCAATCTTTGGGGGAGGGTCCTGTCCAGTAGTGGACGTTATTCGGCTGAAATGATGATGATGGCGAAATTGATTGTCCCGGGCTGTTAGGAACAATTAAACTAAATGTGCAAGGTTTAATCCCCCCATTCGTATTCCTAAAGCATCAACTAACTATCGCCAAAACTCCTTTATAGTGCGAGCGAGTAAAAATTTCAAGAAGATATGCAAAAATTATGACCTGGATCCGTTTAAAACCAGTATAACATCAGCAAAGCGGTGCTTGACCCTTGGTTTTTTCTCGTGAAAACGGTAACACAAATTCACAAAACTGTCGTTCTCATTAATGTCTCATAAACAATTATTAAATATGTTTAACAAACATAGTGAATATCAATTAGTAGTTATAAAGATCATAACCATGAAACTTATCATATCAATATTTATGTTTTATTTTTATATAGTCAATTTGTTGTAACCTGTGTAAACACCAACAATTATCTATGCAACTGCTATATGTGAAAATCTGTAATTGGCTTTCTGTTTCCTTATTATTATTGTTACACCTGTATGTTTAGCTGTAGATTTCCCATTAATAAATAAATAATATATTCCAGTATAATATTTAATAATCCTTAGGATATTATTTGAAGTGCCTACTATTCGATGAAAATCTTACATTTAGTGAAAAATAAACAGCTAAACAAAGAAGTTCGCACAAACACACTAGCCTGTCAACGTCTACAGCTGATCATCGGCCTCTCAATGATCACTCTAATGAGCGGTAGTTTTGCCAAAACCACCAGAATTAACAGAAAAAATTGTAACCGCAGTATATAGTTATACGGCACGGTTGGTGCAGTGGCTGATACAGTCGGCTGCTGCGCTCCGGGTCGTGGGTAAGATTCCCGCACGGAACCAAAATTTGTATGATCTGCAGGTAGTTGTTCCGGGTCTGGGTGTATTTTGTATGTGGAATTCATGTCTGTAAACGCACCCACGACACAGGAGAAATCCTAGTGTGGGCCAACGTTTTATTTAAAAAGAAAAAAAGAAAGAAAAGTTATTGGCACACGGGAAGGTGCTGTAGCTCATCCTCTTGATATTTATTTATTTATTTATGCTTAATGTACAAAAAATGTACAAAGGCGGTCTTAATGCCAGAGGCATTTTCTACCAGACGACCTTTATTGATATCAACCCTTATTTACTTTATACGACACCCATAGTTCGAGAGCCGGAAAACGCAGCGTGGGACGACCTCCAACGAGGTGGACAGACGACGTGAAGGTTGCTGGGAGTCGTTGGATGAGAGCGGCATGTCACCGCTTGTTGTGGAAATTTAAGGGGGAGGCCTTTGTTCAGCAGTGGACGTCCTGTGGCTGATATGATGATGGTTCGAGAGACGTTGTCTATTCTTTGCCGGAAACCACACGAACAACAAAGAATCCCCAAGTTCCAAACTTACCAGTTTATGCGTCAAAGTTTATGCGTCAATATTGTTGTGTTTACACATAAAATTTCCGCATACACGAAAATTGGCATCTTTATAACCTTAAGTAACGCCAGTTAGTAACGCCATATTAATAACAGTAAGTTATATCCGCATCCCGCGTTACCGGGATCCCGGGGGACTGCATTGTTCCTATCACCGGGATATTGTATGCAAGCCGGGAATGGCGCGTGCATTAAAACAATATTTACTGCCGCATACGCTGTTAGATAATCAGCTTTACGATTCAATTATAATGGAAGTAATTTTCGGCTTTATTGCATTGCGTGTAGATTATAATTATTATGACGCAGAAAATTTAGTTGGATTATGTGGTTAATGTTATTGGTGACCTCATATTTAGTTAACAAAATTACATTTCTCATTACAACATCTGTGACAAACTCAAAAATTGAAATGTGTAATATGCGAACATTAAAATAGAGATTGACTTTTCACACAAATCGCAACCCACAAGCGTTGAATCAAACAAAATTCGAAACCATCCAAGTGACTTTTAATCAAACCAACTGTTTAAAACTGGAATCAACTGACCGAAACTAGTTCCGAACAATATTTATCTACTATCAGCGAAACAAAAGTGAGCTAAGCAAGAAGTTTGCAATACCGGTATCGAGGCAACACTATCGAAATTACGTCAATGCAAAATACACCTTATTTTAATGACTCTACGGTAAAAAATTACTGAATTTTTTGTTCACACCTACATATGAATCACTGAGCTTATAATGTGCAAACGAATTGAAGTTCTATGATCTGTGTAGAAAAATTTAAAACGTGTTCTCGTTTGGTGTTGAATGCGGGGAATTCGAGAAATTTCCAGTCACCGGCGCGCAGTGAGAGGGTTGAGTTCACTCATCACAAGTTTCCAGTGTTTTTGTCTCAGAAATATAATTAATGTTTAGCTAAAGGTTATTTAGAATTCATCCCTGAAACGGACGGGAAACTTCATCTATGTTTTTCATGATTAGAAAGTTTTGTTTTTTGATTAAATTGTTTTGCATATTATTAACAATTTATGTACACACCAATGTAGTAGAAATGGGTGAATCAAACACACAGAGAGCATATTTTCTGAAGATTATGAGAATGGCATCCATTACCGTAGCTGTAATAAAATAATGATTGTATGTGCTACGGTTGCACATTGCATGCGTGTATACGGCACGTATGAATCATCATCATCACCATCAGGTCAGCTACACGTTTACTGCTGAACAAAGGCCTCTCCTTTAGATTTCCACAAAGAGCGGTTACATGCCGCCCTCATCCAATGATTCCCCGCGGTCTTCACCAGTTCATCTGTCCACCTCGTTGGAGGTCGTCCCACGCTGCGTTTTCCGGTGTGCGATCTCCACTCAAGAACCTTTTTGCCCCAACAGCCATCATTCTACGAGCTATGTGTCCATGGCCACTTCAGTTTACTAATCATTTTAGCTTTGTCGGCAACTTTAGTTCTTCTACGGATCTCCTCATTTCTGATTCGATCTCGTAGAGAAATACCAAGCATAGCTCTCTCCATAGCTCGCTGAGTGACCTCGAGCTTTCTTATGAGGCCCACAGGGATGATCGCTTACTTCATTTGGTTTTTAAATCCGATCTTCTTTATTTTGATTTAGATTAACTGGTCTGACCCTATAATTTTTTCTGAGTAGAGTATCGAAGAAATATCTCCAAACACTAAACAGCACGACCACGTCTCTGTTCCATATATCATCACTGGTAACACACACTGTTTAAAAACTTTGGTCTTAAGTCATTGTGGTGTTGTTGACGAAAAGACGTTGCAAAGTTTCCTGACTGCTGCCCAGTCGAGTTGGATTCTACGAGTGACATCTTTCTCGAAGTTAGGCCTACCTAACTGGACAGTTTGTCCCAGGTACACATACTCGACCACAACTTCGAGAACAGAGCTCCCAACGGATATTGGGGATAGGCACGACATGACTTTCGTCTTGCCCATGTTCATTTTAATGCCCACCTGTTGGGAAACTGTATTGAGATCACCGAGCTTTGTGCTGAGCTCTTGATGCGATTATGCGATGACTACGATGTCGTCGGCAAATCGAAGGTGAGTGATATACTTGCCATTGATGTTAATGCCGAATCCTTTCCTCTCTAGTAGCTTGAAGGCGCCCTCCATTGCAGTGGTGAACAGTTTGGGGAAATTACCTGCCCCTGTCTCACGCCTCTCTGCTGTGGAATTGCCCCCGTGCTCTGTTCATATACTCGGAACGACATGGTGGGGTTTCTGTATACGCACTTCGATACTTCTTCGTATGAATTCTGCACGTCGGTATATATAATGAATGAAATAAACGCAACATATTTCCGTAAGCTATTTTGATTCAAGACTCGAGATCAGTAAGAAAATGTGTAGGAGACAATAGATAATAAAAATCAGTATATAATAAATAAGCGCTTAAGGCTTGTCCAAAAATGAAGGTGTTCCGGTGGTGACAAGGATAATATCGATCGATGGTTGTAATTCAGTTATAGTTAAGCACACACATAGGCCCGTAAACGTCCACTGCTTCACATGGGCCTCCCAATGTCCATTACATTAAACAGTCATAGGAGATATTGCCATAGGGTACGCTGCGGAAGCGGTGGTAGGACCCAGGTGCTCACTGGGCACGGCTGTATCGGTGTGTACTTGCACAGGATAGGACATGAGGCCACGGCACAATGCAACCATTGTGATAGCGATCAGAATACCACACAGCACACGCTCGTGGAATACAACTAAAATAAAACTGGAATGCGGTGGTCTCCTTCTGTGAGACGTAATGCCCCAGAAGGAGACCACAGAGTGGGATTGGGAGAGGGCCGGCCCTGCTCAAAGAAAGATATATAGGTTTACGCTATAAGGCGGGCGTCTTCTGGTTTCACGGGTCCATAGATTGGGATATCTGCGTATCCACACCGAGCGCCCCACGAAAAGACGGTGGCGCGCATGAGGTCGCGCGCTGCCGTGTGCGCATAGCACATCGCACAGGGACGCTTCGGGGGATCCTTTACAATCCCCCCGAGGACGTTACCGATTTACAGTCACCCTCTCAGTGATGTGCTGATAGGCGTGGGCGTGGCACTAGTGGGAGGCTCTAGTGTGATCGTACGAGGACCTGGAGCCCCCCTTAGGTGCTGAAGATGACCGCCCTAGTGGTTTTAGCCGGTAGGACTCCGGCATACCCCTCCGTCCTTTCCTGCAGCGGAAGAAGTTCATGAAGAATTTCCACTGGGCACTAATAAAAAAATTAAAAAGTGTCACACAGGGATGGGGCCCCGGGTCAGACCAAGTCACGGACCTACACCTCCTGCCGGGGGCGTGGCCCAATGTCTAACAGATAGACACCGTACCCCAGTCATCGGTAAGCAGAAGGAACACCATAGGGTTTAGGCGGTAAGATTCAGGCACGCTACACACATCTCCACGACAAAAAATACTATGTTGCCATAATAATAAATGGCTTTGGCCTAGCTTAGGCACCAGTCTCCCAAAGTAAATTTAAATAATACTGTACTAGTAACTAGGCAATATTGTATACTGTTGAATTTTTTTCATTATTGTGATAAGGAGGGTCGGTAATGAAACCAGTTCAAGCGGAAGGAGCAATGATAAGGAAATTTGGACTAGTATACGAGCATATTTCATCTTTTTATCAAAGTAACCCTGTTTACCATGGTGTTTTGCTTTTTTTTTTTTTTTTTTATGGGACAAGCCCGCCACACATTCCCAACCACTGCAACTCCTGTAAGCCAGGATCTACAATGGCGACCACCGAAAAGAACACCGATCAATGAAGCTCGGTGTGTCCCAGAGAAATGAATAACTGTCTTGGAACCCGCACCGAAATTAATCAGAAAGGATAAAGGAGGAGTATGAAAGAATATACGTTCCACTTCCCTCCGTTGCAAGCAGGAGACAGAGAAAAACGATAGGCCATAGGCACAATAAATGGGAGTTTACAACAGGGTTAAGCCCAGTTGCCAAGCACCACGGGTACAATTTTTTTATTTACGGGTCCTATGTTGTGAGCTATTGTGACTGATTCCAATAGTAGGTATGGCAAAAACACTTGAACGCACGGAAATTCGTCCTAGTCGCAACAAGATCTGTATAGTAAACAACCCCGGATGTAACTTGCATGCTGTCAAACATAATATTGCGTTCATCTTGCCAAAGAATACACTCCCACAGGATATGATGTGCAGACTGTTCATATTCACAGTCCGGTGTTGAACATTTGCAGAATGGTGAGGTGACAAGCTTGAAGCTAAACAATTTACTCTTAAAGTTACCATGGCCGGTGAGAAATTGAGCCACGCAATGATCAACTTCCAACCATGCACTTGCCAACCGCTCACGAATGGATGGAAAGTACTGGTATAGGTGACGGCCCTTAATAGACGTGTCCCACCTGCATTGCCATTCGGCCAAGAGTTCCTCCCAAACACCAGTCTGTGGTCTAAACAATCTGCAGATCCTAACACGATCGCGTTGTAGCAGAAATTCCGCGTCCATGTTTTCTCTAGTTGAGTAGTACATTGCAGCACGTCGCTGTATCTCAAGATCGACTGGCAAAACACCTGCTAGCACAGGCAGAGCTTCAGTACTTACTGTCCTATATGCCTTGCACAAGAATATCAACGCTAAGCGCTGGCTTTGGAGCAGTTTACGTCTTGCCGCGCCGATAGTAGCCCTATCGGCCCATACAGGTGAACCATAGCAAATACAACCTAAGTAGGTAGCGCCGTAAATAGTTTTCAAAGTATAAAATGAAAGACCCCATGTAGCTGTTGATATCCTTGTCAGGGCATAAAAGTTCCTTTTAGCTTTTTCACCTACAGATTTTATGTGTTCAACGAATGAAAAATTTCTCTCCAATACAAGACCAAGGTAGCACACGGACTCCTTTCTTTTTACGGTAACATTATTGAATTTAATGCTCGGTGATGTCTTAAGATTGCCTTTTAAAATTAGTTGAAAGGTTTTTTGTGGTGCAAACATTAAGCGGTTTCGTTCGCCCCAACTAGAGATTAAACGTAAACAAGTATCCGCCAATTTTTCAAGGCTCGCCCTTGTACTTGACTGAATAAGCAGAAGGCCGTCGTCTGCGTAACCAGTCAATGAACAGCCGGATGGTAATGGAATCGCTAGAAAATCATCGAAACCCATGTTCCATAGATAAGGACTAATAACGGATCCTTGAGGACATCCCATCGTGAGTTCCTTCGACACAGCGTGATGACCAAGTTTAAGTTTTGCAGATCCGTGTGCAAAATATGAGTAAACGAGAGTGTAGATGTTTCTGAAGCAACCGCGGACTTTCATTTTAAGTAGTAGCATTGGCCACCACGCGTTGTCGAAGGCACCAGAGATATCAAGGAAGATGCCTATCACGTACTTATGTTCAGATGAATTTACTACTTTCCTGACAGAGATTGCCGCGTCAATAGTAGATTTTCCTATTGTGAAGCCGAATTGGTTATTATGAAATTTCGGTCCATCTGGCAGCAAACGTGGAACTATAAGGCGCTCGAGAAGTTTCCCTAAAGATGGTAGTAAAGTTATAGGCCGGTATGATTTAGGATCATCCGGGGGGTTGTCACCACTTTTTGGTATTATGCGTATAAAACCGGAACGCCATATACGAGGGAAAATGCCTTCAGCAATGCAACGATTAAAAACGGTCAGTATAGAGTCACCCGATATTTTACAAGCTTCTTTAATCATTCTATTCGATATTTTATCTTCTCCAGATGCTTTATTAAGTGGTAGTTTATTGACAACGTTTATGAATTCGTCAGTGGATGGTAAGTCAGACGCTGGGGATTCCGGCGGTTCAGCAGCCCATGATCTAATCTGTTGATGATACTCGTTATCATTTCCAGGTAGATCATCAGGTATAAGAGTATTGAGAAGAGCCTCCGTGGTCTCCTCAATACCAGTGGTATGCATGTTATTAATTTTAATATTTTGGATATAAGCAAGATCGACTGATCTATTGGCTTTAAACTCGTGGTACAGAGGAGACCACGGACCCTCCCTATCTAGTGTTTGCACTACCTTCTGTAACAGATTTCCCTTCGATTTTGCCACCGCGGCTCTATAACTAGATCTGGCAATTCTGAATCTATTTAATGTATCAATAAATATGTCTCCCGTGATTTGCTGTTTTTTAAGCTTGTTTAGTTTTTTGCGCGCTCTGCGAAAACGTTTACGTTGTTCAGTTAAATAGCTATTCCACCAATCACATCTACGAGTGTTGGTTATTGATCCGCGACCTACAGCAACATCAGCACAGTATGTAAATGTGTCTGACATGATTTTAGCACTTTCTTCTGCTGACAACCCATCGCGAGTGAAGTCTTTGGCATGAGATGCAAAAAGTGAGCTAAAGAAATCCCAGTTCGCCCCTTTAGATTTGTATCTAAAATTTGATCCAATATTTTGATAACTTTGTGTCAATCTAGGTACAAATTCGTACACGATCAGGCGGTGATCACTACACGACGCGTCCGGAAGGACGCGCCACCTGTCCAAGCGAACGTCTGCACTAGATAGTGTGACGTCAATAGAAGACTCGCCCATTTGGCTGCAAAAAGTAGGTGGTGCGTCAGGGGTATTGTGTATTGATAGGTTCATCTCAGCGATGAAATCCTCGACAGCACAACGTCGTTCAAAATCAGTGGACCGTACTTTGCCATACCAGAGTGATGATGACGCGTTAACGTCGGCGCCAATGATTATTTTGCGGCCTGCAAGCGACCGCAGAACGTGGCGAAGATTATGTATGTGTGGGGCAACAGGATCTGAGTATTGAAAATAACAGCTCACAACGTAAACTTTATAAAGTGCCGTTGAAACCTCCGCGACAGCACAGTGTGGCGTCATAAGATATTGTAACGATGTCACTGAAAAACTAGTAGAACGCGAAACGTAAATTCCAGCTCGTGCCCTGCCATCTAGTTGTACTACTTTTTGACGTAAGCTTGCATTTTGATATTGTTCTTGAATAAGGACAATGTCTAAGTTATAATCTAAAATTAATTTATCTAACTCCGACGTGGCCACCCTATCGTTATGAAGATTTAATTGTGCAACGGTAAGATTATTTACTGTGTAAGCCATCCTTAGTAGTTAGTATTTAGGATTAACTGTTCGAGCTTGAGCTTATAGGTAGGACAATCCTGTGACCCGCAACGATGGTCGCACGGTTTTTTAAAGCGTTTACACGCCACGCATATTGGTGAATGCTCCAAATTGTCCTTATGAGGGCACTCCATCGTTTCATGTGCCTCGGCACAGTTAGCACAGGTAGGTGTTTTATTAACGCAATGTTTTCTAACGTGGCCGAAATATTGGCAATGTAAGCAGCGGACTACTTCGACATCATCGATAAAACGACAAGTGGCCCAATCAATAAACAATTTATCCTTGGTAGTGACCAAGTGTTTACGCACTTCGGATTCAATTTCTATGCCTATCCACTTCCGCCCGTTTTCTAAGGAACGCCTGCGAGTGATTTTAGTTGATTTGATAAAATCATCCTCTGCAACTGACAACTCGTCCTTAATATTTTGCCGGTATAATGCGGTCAGAAAAGCGCGGTCTTCCATTGAAGAAGGGACGTCCTTAACTAAAATACGCGGTTTGCGACCTTTTGGCTTTTCAAGCCGTAAGCCAGCGGATCTAATAGCGTCGACCGATTGAAGCTTTGCGAGTTGTTTCTCATTCGCGACGCGCAATACAACGCCTGACTTTGCGGTTTTTTTAACGCCTACGATTTGGAAACCGTCGTCGCTAGGATTAATCGCTTTCATTAAGGCCTGTTTCGTAGCGGACGATGACGCATAATCAGCTGAGCGCTCGGCGGTCGGATATGCAACTACACAGGGAAGCGGTACGCGCGACTCCATGGGCGGAGCAACTTTTGATAAACGGAGTTTTAATGAATCGGCATATGATACCTTGTTTAATTGCTTACTATTATCACACGTATTGGATTTAATTTTTTCCAATTCCCGTTCCGTTCTCGCTAGCTTTGTTTCATTACATGACGATTTAATCGCTAGTAAAGACACGATAGCCGTTACTCGCTGAGTAATATCCATGATCGCGGACTTATTCGCTATGTTTATGCGGGATCCCTGATCATTAACAAGGTCGTTAATTTTTGATAAATACGCTGATGCCTCAGATACTAGTTCGCAATAGTCAGCTTGGCTCGCGTCGCTAACATTTAAAATTGACGAGTTTTTTTCAATAGATTCCGATTTTTGCAGCCGCTTGGACCTATCCTCGGGTGAAATATATGATGGCGAAATTTCGCTAAATAAACGTTTTGTGTTCACGGAGGTCGGAGACCTGTTAGTTACATTGCTTCTATGAAATATTTCCCCACCACGGTCGGGCGGGTCATCATTATTCGTCGACATACTTATTATATCAAAAGTTGGTTTTAATTATAAATAACAAGGTTAACGCGACAATAGACGAGCGCCAAATAACGGGTGCAGTATTATTTCACGATACCCTCAGTACTAACAAAAATAAATGTACTTACCGAGAAATTAATTCGGTTATTTAACACAATAAATTACTTATGGGACGTTAAAAACTTACGAAACGAGCACTAAACACAATAGCACACAACCAGAAACAAATCACGAGCCAGAATCCGATCGCGAAAAAATATAATCGTAATTATAATGAGCAGCGAATTAGACCCACACTGCACCGTACGAATGCGCGGGGGGAATGTCTAATCAACGCGAATTATGAGAAACTTAGGGCTACATTTCAATTTATGTCTTTTTTTATCGTATGTTAAAAATTGTGATAGTCCCCAAGAATGTTTTTCCATCACCAAACTAAGAAGACCGAACCATATCTTTAAAATATTATTTGTTTTATTTATTTATTGAATTAATTATTTAATCCTTCTTGTTATTAATAATGTTCACATACGCACATTGCTCGTAGAACCATTAGTTCTAGCCGTTGGAGCAAAGAGGTTCTCAAGGGAGACCGCGCACTGGAAAACGCAGCGTGGGACAACCTCCAACGAGTAGGATAGACGACCAGGTGAAGGTCACTGGAAGTCAGTGGATGTGGGCGACATGTAACCGCTCGTTGTATAAATCTAGTCAGTAGTTCTTTGTGTAATAAGATGATGATGATGATGAAAAAAGGTAAAATGTGTGTGTATTGGTGTACACACGTAAGAAGTGAAACTTCTTTATGACATCATTTTTCGAAAAATGATCTACTATTTACAACTTTACAGAAATTGGTTATATAAAGCTAAATTAGATAAAGTTTAAGCAAAAGGCTTTTATTATCATAGACATGGATACAAATAATACATTTATTTCACCTTATTGCTGCTAAGATTACTATAGCATTTCATTAATTATAATAGAACTAATACTATTATCTACTTAACTTTTGCCATGTGGTGCCGGCTCAGAATACCACCACCCCATCTCCTCCCGTGGGTGTCGTAAAAGTCGACTAAGGGATTAGCCGGAGGATGGGCAGCAGCGCCCTTCGAATACATTAACAACTCAACTGCGATCGCCAACCCGTCTGCCAAGCGTGGTGATATGGCAAAACCCCCCATTGAGTCCACAACACACCCATATCGGTCGTTGTGGTGATCTTTGGGGGAGGCCTGTGTCCAGCAATGGACGTCATTTGGCCGAAATGATGATTACTATAATTGTTATCGTTATTATATATTTTTGTAATTAATGGCTCATGGTAAGTGAAATCTGAAATATATGGTTTACATTCGACGGAATTTAGTGACCGAGTAAAAACTCCATCAATTGTAGTGCCGGACCTTGTTGTTGATGTTTGAGGACTGTTTTTCATAGATAAATTCAATTTATCTTTCAAATCAATATGGCGCATAACGGAAATACGTTACAATTTTTTTACATTGCTATAAAATTTCTGCCATACGGCGATAAAGAAGTTTCACTTCAATAATATTATTAAGAAGTAATATCTCAGTCTGTATGACCATATACTCACCATTATGAGTGCTATGAAGTACTAACGCGTTGGGAACAAGGATTTATACTCTAAAAACTTTAATGGATAATTTCTTTGGGTTTGCTCTCTACTACAGAACGTTGCTATTTTATTTCGGCCGAATGAAGTCCACTGCTGGACACAGGCCTATATGGGTGTGTTGTGGGCTCATTGGTGGGTTTTGCCATAATCGCCACGCTTGACAGACTGGTTGGCGATCGCAGTTGGGTTGTTAATATACTCGAAGGACGCTGCTGCCCATCCTCCGGCTAATCCCTTAGTCGACTTTTACGACACCACACGGTGCTATTAACACATATTAAACAAAAATATACATAGAAGCAAAACGTGACACCTCTATTCAAAACAAAATTTGAATATACATAAATAAAACCGTACCATCTGAATATTCCGAACACTATTGACGAGTTAGCCGTAACACTATTGACGAGTGAAAAGCGAGACCTTTGGAAGGCTTATCTCAATAGTGACGCGCTAACGACACATCACCTGCCCGACGATACGTGACGTCATTAGTTAGCTAATAAAGTGAAGTGAGTTCGGCCTGTTTGTTTGTAAGGAGATAAGTTTGGTGGCCCCACATGATAAATAAACAAGTAAGAATAGTGATCTAGGAATCTAGAATCATCATATCAGTCAAAGGATGTCCACTGCTGAACAAAAACTCCCCCATAGATATCCACAACGAGCGGTCACATGCTGCTTCCATCCAATGACTACCAGTGACATACACCAGGTCGTCTGTCCACCTCGTTGGAGGTCGTCCCACGCTGCGTTTTCCGGTGAACGGTCTCCACTCGAGAACCCCAACCCCAATGGCCATCTATTCTACGAGCAATGTGCCCCACCCATTGCTACTTCAGTTTACTAATCCTTTCAGCTTTGTCGGCAACTTCAGTTGTTCTACGGATCTCCTCATTTCTGATTCGATCTCGTAGAGAAATACCAAGCATAGCTCTCTCCATAGCTTGCTGAGTGACCTTAAGCTTTCTTATGAGGGCCATAGTGAGTGACCACGTCTCTGCCACGTCTCATGTTATCACTATGAATTTTGGGAAATAGTAGATCTTACGTCATTATTTTTTATTTATAGTTTCCATACAATCGGTGTGACAGTTAACGGCTGACCAGTTCCAATAGACGTCACCTGTTCTAAGCATGGCAAATACATAATTATCGCCTAGCTCTGCCATATTTCTGGGAACCTATGGGTCTAATACACCAACTGAAATAGACTCAAGTATCACACAGTACATCACAGGCTGTCCAGTAAATAGCACGACATACTGCAGGGGGTGAGAGCTTGGGTCAATACCTACCAAAAATACAATGTATGTTCAGCTAAATCTTACGGCTTTTTTTTTCACCACTGTAGGTTAAAGTTAAGCGATAAGAAAATTATACTGTGAAAATTTAAATAAAAATTGTATTTCTTGAAAGCATTTTAGGTGCAGTATGTCGTGCTATTTACTGGACAACCTGTATATATATTCCCAAAACAGTAGCAAAAATTTTATAAATACATACAGCTGGATGGACGAATACAGTGACACCGAGATCAAAGAGCGAATCATACTTTCATTTACGCGAAGGCAAACAGATAATAAATTAATTTATAGTATTGTAATTATTAACCCTTTTACGCGGATTATCAGATTTGAAATAATTGAAAACTGTATCAAATAATTTATGTAACATCAATTCTACTGTGAGCATACAATTAAACGGTTTATCAGTTTTACCTCCGTTTAAAATTACAGTAGAAAAATAATTAATAAGAGTGATCCGATAGATCGAAATGTTAATGCATTTGTTTATAACTGGACAAGAAATATATAGTATATTAAATATGATACTCCAAATTTACCCGTGAAATCTATAATAAAAGCAGTTTCTACTGATTATATGTAAATTCAAATGAAGTATTTAATTCAAAAATCGGATAGACGGTATTTTGCACATAATTTTGTAGTCAGCAGCTGCATTTCATTAGACTACCTAAAGTACAAGCATCTAAAAACAGATCTCAAAAGAACCAGGTTAAGCATGTTCCTTGTTTTGATTTTTAAAGACTAAGCCAAATACACTCGTCTGGAAGAAGAAGGCGGCGAACAAAGTTTCAAGTTCCATTCCAAACATACAACAGCATTGAAGAAACGTGAAAGTGTAAAAGTTTGTCCGGTGTAGCGAACTTTCTTACTATCTGGTGCGATAACAGCTGAGACGATAAACGTTGAAATCTAAAATATCTGCGTCTTGTAAAAGTGGGCATGCTGGGCTAAAAATAAATAGGAATAATAAGTATTTTACCATAAACGCTAAACAAGCGGTTTGTGTCCGGTACTACAAACGAAAACCGGTCTAACTGGAAGTATAGTACGCACGGATAGGATACGATAAGATTCATTATAATATCATCACCATATCAGCTAAATGCCTCGCTGTGCATCTTGACTGGTCCGTTCGTACTGCCTCGCTGTGCATCTTGACTGGTCCGTTTGTATCTATTTAACGTTTTGCACTATACAGTATTGTTACAAGTTTTATTTTTATTTTTTATCGTTTTCTATTTTAAAATATATATTAATAGATTAATTTTTGTTATGTAAACTCGTTTACATCCGTCACGGCCTACCTATAACAGGTTCAGTTGAAAATCAGCGTCAGGCACTAGCTGTCTGACATAATGCTGAATTGAACCTATTTGGCTCAGCTGTTGGGCACATAGCAGCTTAATTAGGTAATAATTTTAAGAAGCGTTTTTGTAAATATCTTTTTTTTACTTATTTAATTTGTGAGTGTCCTGAGTTTGTGCCAAATCAATTATTTTCTTTCTTTCTCTTTCTTCTTTCTAAAAGACGTCCACTGCTGAACAAAAGCCCTCCCCGGTTACATGCCGTGTGTCGTCATTTGATTTAGCTCACGCTTTTGCAGGCACGTTGGTTGCACGTTCACAAAGTCCGGTCACATGCCACACGCACCCTACGGCTCCCAGTGACCTTCACCAGGTCAGCAATCCATCTCGTTGGAGGTCGTCATTAGCACCCCCTACCCCGTGGCCGCTACCAAAACCAGGAATAGTAGGGCTGCTAGGTACTGGGGGCCAGTTTTTGTTTGTGTTGTCATTTTTTGGGGGATTTACCAGTACTCACCTTGCTTGGCAGGCGGGTTGGTGTGCGTAGAATGACTTACTGTTCAACAGAGGGGATGCTGCTGCCCATTCCTCTGGTTAACAATTCTTTAGTTGACTTCTACGACTTCGACGGGAGGACATGGAGAGGTGCCATTTTTCTTAATCCGGATACCGTACATCTCCTACATTGCCCTCATCATTTCAGCCGAAAAATGTACACTGCTGGACAGAAGCCTCCAGCAAAGTTTGCCACAACGACCGGTATCGGTTTGTGTTGAGTGCTTATTGGGTGGTAACTCCATAACCGTTATACATGTACTCGAAGGACGCTGCTGCCCATCCTCCGGTTAATCCCATAGTCGCCTTTTACGACACCCACGAGATGAGATGGGGTGGTGGTATTCTTAGCCGGGACCACACATATAATATTGTCCTGACATAAACTTTATTTCGAAAATAATCATAAAATATGTCGCAACAAAGTTTTTTTATTTTTTATTATTCAAATTGGGTAACCATGGAGTTTCTTGACCAATTTTCTTAAACTACATCCTGGAACGCGGCAACTTAAATTTGATGGCACGGTTGGTGCAGTCACTGATATAGTCGACTGCTGCGCTCTGGGTCTCGGGTTCGATTCCCTCACAGAACAAATATTTGTATGATCTGCAGGTTGTTCCGGGTCTGTGTTTATTGTGTGTGGAATTTGTCTTTGTAAACGCACCCACGATACAGGAGAACTCCTAGTGTGGGGCAAGGTTTAAAAAAAAAATGTACAAAATGGTTGAACTATGGTGGCGGTTTGTCAAAAATAACTGTTTTCGTACGCTTACATGACTAACGCTGGCCCAATATAACAGATACACCAAAACAATGCACGAGAAAATTCTGGATCTTAAAAAGACCTACGGAAAAGTCTGCAATAGCATGTGTCTATCAACCAAGGAACGCTTAGAATAACAATTTTTATCTATTACAAATTAGTAAAAAACTATAGCGAAGCAATTTTCTCCAATTAATTATTAATACTTCTTCAGATAAATATGTTAGTTGTAGTTAGTTAAGTTTGAATCTACATTAAATGCAGAAGCATTTAATGTATATTCAAACTTCTTTTATGCGTTTTCAAACTTCTTTTATCATTGAAATGCATCATTCATAATTTCGGCCGAATGAAGTCCACTGCAGAACACAGGCCTCCCCCAAAGATCACCACAATGATCGATATGGGTGTGTTGTGGGCTCATTGGGGGGTTTTGCCATAATCACCACGTTTGGCAGACGGGTTGGCGATCGCAGTAGAATTGTTAATGTACTCGAAGGATGCTGCTGCATGTCCTCCGGCTAATCCCTTGGTCGACTTTTACTACACCCACGGGAGGAAATGGGATGGTGGTATTCTGAGCCGGCACCACACGGCAATTTTGAAATTGAAATTAATGCTTTAGTATCATCGACTCAGACACTACATGCAACCAAAAAGATCACTTGCAGTGAAACGGGAGGTCGGCCGGTTCGCTCGCCGCCATTGCCGTCCGCACCTATAAAATAAACGTTATATATACTTTCTTGCTCAAGCGCAGTCCTGGTTTTCTTTATAAGTGAATGCACCCAAACCGTTGCGAGTTGCTAGTCCTCTCAAAATGACGACACAGTTGTAGAAATCTATGGGGAAGGCCTCTGTACACGGACGTCCTTTCCGGCTGACATTATGATGAACAGACAGCAAATCTTTTGCCTTTGAACACCACATTTAAGTAACTAACTCCTACAACTTACACTGGACGACAAACTTAGGTTCAAACATAAGTAAGTCAAACTACTCGATTCACAGTTGGGAAACTTAAATTTGTCCCTCGAGTCACTCTTACCGTGGTTAAGGAAAATGTAAAAACTTGCACAGATGAATTCAAATGCGAATAAATATAATTTTAAGTGCGTAATGCTGCATGTAACTTTTCAATCGCCATCGTCATAGCGGGTAAAAGGAAGATAGTGCTTAAAAAACACCAAGTGACGCCACAGGGAGAACTAGTGTCACTTAATATCGCCACACATTAATGTATTTATGCATATTGAAGCGTTTATCGTAGGTAGCCTGTGAGGTCACTGAATAAGCACGTATTATAAATGTATCTTTAGAAAATGATCCTGGATTTACTCGTGTTTTAATATTCTTTTTTGTCGGAACGCGGACACGATGTTGTAGGAATTATTTGCTTCAGAGTTTTAACCCTGTAACTATTCTGATATGAGAAAGTAAACTACTGCCGTGTGGTACCGGTTAAAAATAGCACCACCCTATCTCGTCACGTGGGTCTCGTAAAAGGTAACTACGGAATAATCCAGAGGATGGGCAGAAGCGGCCTTCGAGTACGTTAATTACAACTGAATTGCGATCGCGAACCAGCCAGGAGCAAGGTTATAGCAAAACCGCCAGTGAGTAAACGACACAAGCCCAGAGCTGGCTGTGATGATTTTTGGAACAGACCTGTATCCAGCAGTGGATGCAGGGCTACAGGTGGATGTCGCATACTTCAATTTTAAGAAGGCGTTCGACACCGTCGATACCGATATTTTGCTCTCGAAGTTGGCTGGAAGAGGTTGCACCCTGCATACGCTCAAATTCTTCGCCAGTTACTTACGCGACAGACGTCAGTACGTAGACTGTTGCGGACACCATTCTGAGCCTTACTATACGAGATCAGGTGTCAGTCAGGGTAGCAATTTGGGACCTCTTCTTTTCACCTTAATGATAGATGATTTACCAGAGGTAATTAAGAAGAGTACTTGCCTACTATTTGCTGATGACCTGAAGCTAGTTCACGTAGTAAGAAATATCAATGATCATGAAGTACTGCAGGGAGATATAGATAGAGTTGTTAAGTGGAGCCTGGAGAATAAACTTTATTTCAATGTATCTAAATGTTCGGTTCTGTCATTCACACGTGCGCGCAACCCGAGCCACCACCAATATCATATGGAAGAAGACCCGCTAAATCGCGTTTTCGAGGTCAGAGACCTAGGCATTCGATTTACGACTGACCTTAATTTTCGGAAACACATATTGGATATCTGTAATAGGGCCTACAGGAATTTGGGTTTCGTATTGCGTCAGGCGAACGAATTTACCAACATGAGGGCTTTGAGAGCGTTGTATGAAGCCCTCGTAAGAAGTCACCTAGAGTGCAACGCAGCTATATGGGGCCCAAAAGAGACTAAGTACAAAATCATGATGGAACGTATTCAAAATAAATTCGTCAGATTCATATATTTAAAGTTATACAAAGTATATCCTGGCTATCCTTTATTATATCCCACATTATTTATACTAGGCATGGTAGGTTACTACAAATTAGAAATAAGATGAGAAGTAGCACTCGCTACTTATCTATTCAAAGTGCTACGTGGTGAAATAAACAATTCAGACATCTTAATGGAAATTCAATTTTGCGTACCGGATAATTACGTGGGTCGGCGGCGACGGCCGCAACTGCTAGTGGTACCAAGCGCGCGTACCAACCTGCTGCAGCAGGCGCCACTGACGCGCGCCTTGTGCTCTCTCAACGCGGTGGCTGATCATATTGATCTATTTGATTGCTCTCTGAGCGAATTCACACAGGCTACTTATAGAATATTATGTTGTAGTTTTAAAAACTACAACATAATATTCTATAAGTAATTGTTTAAAGTGATTGTATAGTTTTTTTAATTTGTCTTAATTATTGTTGTGTAATGCCGATATATTGTAAGTAGGTATAGATAAATTTAATATTTAAAACTTCTCTGTCGCATTAGGTATTAACCTGTAATGATAGATGTAAGTGAGACTGACAAATAAACGTTTTTCGGCTGAAATGACGACGATGATGATGACGAAAAACATATGGGATTGGAAAACCATTCGTGGCTACGAAGTAGCTAGAGCTTTAGATATCTATATTGAGGATATAAATCGATGAATTCTAAAAGGTTTCTTTTACTTTTGTAGAGTATGCATTTGCTCTCGATGTTTTAAAGATGTAATCATCCTATCAGCCAAAAGACGCCCAATGCTGAACAAATGCCTCCTTCAAAGATTTCCACAGTGAACAGTCACATACCGTCCGCATCCAGTGGCTGCCAGCTACCTTCACGCTACATTTTCCGGCACGTGGACTCCACTTAACAAACTTTTCTCCCCTAAAAGTGCTAAAAAAGTATCATCATCATCATTGTGGCCGAATAAAGTCCACTGCTGGACACAGGCCTCTCCCAAAGATTGCCCCAACGAGCGATCTGAATGTAATGTGTGCTCATTAGGGAGTTTTGCTATAATCGTCACGCTTGGTAGCCGATCGCAGTTGTGTTGTTAATGTATAAATGTTTGAAAGAAAGAAAAAAAGAAGAAAAGAAGAAAGAAACATTTCTCTCTTGTTAATGTACTCGAAAGATGCTGCTTCCCATCCTCCGGATAATCACATAGTCACTTTTTTCTGCCACGAGATGAGATGGGTTGGTGCTATTTGTAGCCAGCACCGCACAGCCAAAAGAATAATAACACTAGCTGGGACCCGCGGTTTCACCCGCGTTCAATTTAAAAGAAATTTAGAGTACTTCGATGTATACACTTGACATATACTATATATATTGGATTTCAAGGGTTTTATTGTTTTGCGCGGAACCCTAATTATTTTACTAAAATAAAAGTAGCCTAAGTTATTCCTTATAACATCAGCTATCTGCCAGTGAAAGTCCCGTCAAAATCGGTCTAGCCGTTTCGGAGATTACCCGGAACAAACAGACAGACAGACAAAAAAAAAATGTTTTTTTGTTATAGGTACCGTATATACTTTCATATGCATTAAGTAAAAAGCTGTTATTTTGACATTACAAACAGACACTTCAATTTTATTTATTTGTATAGATATTGGTTAGATCACAATCGAACCATATATGGGAGGGAATGCGCGAAAAAGATTTCAGAGGTAGGATTAAATGGTGTCAAAACCACGAGGAACAATTAAAAATGGACATCATAGCATCGCACAGATCCACTAAAAATTTCAGTGAATTTTGGAAATCAACTAACAAGTTACATGTTAGGCCGAGTCGCCCTGTGAGTGTTGGGGAATGTAGTTCGCCGAAAGAGATAGCTGATATATTCAAAGAGCAATTTAAAGTATTGTCACCACTGGGTACGTGTAGAGGTTTGATCAATGTGGAGGCCTGTCATGATCAACAACCAATGCGTTATTCGGCTAAAGATCAAGGAAATTATTAGAAAAATGGCCAGAGGCGAGTCTCCTGGTCATGACGGTCTCCCATTGGAAATTCTACATGGAACTTTCTTCGCCCCTGGGAAGGGTGAAGGGGCATGCAGGACTCCTACCGGCTAAAACCACTGAGGGATTGCGGGTTTATAAACGATGGGCCAGCCATAAACTATTGATTCGACGTTTCAATCCAGAGCGAAACGATTTGTGGTTGGAAGTGGTAGTCTGCTGGTTAGCCAATAACGTGTTTAGTTTTAATTTAAATCATAATCAAAAAGCCTTTTTGAGATTCCTCTATAAGCGCCTTTATGGATATTAACCATTCTTATACCCTACCAGGTTTCTTCTCGGTTCTTTGGTATACAACTCATTGGAAGCTCGGCGAGCCTATGACCAAATTACGACGGCATGTAAAATTATTCGCGGGAAAATAGATGCTCCAGGGCTTAGTGATGGGTTGTGTCGATTTTTGTACCAAACAACTTCCTTCGGAATCGTAAACATAGGCTCTTCGCAGTGCCGCTGACCCGCACCGTGGCGCGTGCTAACTCGCCTGTACCCCGTGTTCTCGCTGAGCTCAACGCTCTCCTGGACGCTTATCCTGCATGCGATTTGTTTGCAGATACATGTACTGACATTTTTTTCAATATGTTTGCAGTATTGTGAGTGAAATGCATGATTATATACTTTTTATTTACCTATTTATTGTCGTAATTGTTTAATTAATGTAATTGGTGTAGCTTTGTTAATTAATTTAAATAAATAAAAAATATGACGCTTAGCTATGAAATATTTAATCTGTTCTATTAGAGGATGGGAACTATTTTTGCTACCATTCCTCCGTCTATGCATCACTACTGAATACAGGATTCTTCATGGTCTACTACAATTAACTGTCATCAGATTAGCCTGACATTATAATCACACGATTGGCAAGTGGATAAATAATTACAAACCCATACACACACTTCAGCCTGTAAATATCCGCTGCTAAACGTGTGGTGCCGGCTCAGAATACCACCACCCCATCTCCTCCGGTGGGTGTCGTAAAAGTCGACTAAGGAATTATTAGCCGGAGGATGGGCAGCAGCGTCCTTCGAGTACATAAAAACTCAACTGCGATCGCCAACCCGTCTGCCAAGTGTGGCGATTATGGCAAAACCCCCCAATGAGCCCACAACACACCCATATCGGTCGTTGTGGTGATCTTTGGGGGAGGCCTGCGTCTAGCAGTGGACTTCATTCAGCCGAAATGATGAAGCGTAGGCCTGCCAATGATCACTACTATAAGCGGCCATAGGCCATAATTACCACGTTTGGCAGGTGGATTGGTGATCATAGTGTGCTATTATTAGCACATGGTAGGACGCCGCTGGCCGGGGCTTCGAAGAGCACTTCCAGCGCCTCGTCCCCCGAGTCGAGAGGGTAGTGGGTGCTCTACACCGGCTGCTGCCCAATCTCGGGGGACCATGTGAGGAAGTTCGCCGTCTCTACGGAGGAGTCGTGCGGTCCGTGGTCCTATACGGGGCGCCTGTATGGTCAGCTCGACTATCAGGCGCCCAGCGCTGCAGAACCAAAATTCACGGTCTGCAGCGCAGAGTGGCTATCCGGATCGCACGAGGATACCGAACGGTGTCCTACGAGGCGGCAACTCTCCTGGCGCGTTTTCCGCCTTTTGACATCCTGGCGGAGATGGATGCGTGGGTCTACGATCAGACACGCTCCCTCCGCCAGAGCGGCGAAGGCGCGCCTCCAGGGGCGTTGGACAAGCTGCGGCGGCTAGCTCGGCGGCGCGCACTTGTAAAGTGGCGTCATCGCCTGCGGATGCAGTTTGCAACCAAGCGCGTCGTCGAGGCCGTCCTGCCGCTCTTTGGAGCCTGGCTCAAAAGGAGCGAGCGCGTCACCTACCGCCTGACGCAGGTGCTCACCGGGCACGGTTGTTTCGGCGCGTACCTGCACAGGATAGGACGTGAGGCCACGGCACAATGCCACCATTGTGATAGCGACCAGGACACCGCACAGCACACGCTCGAGGCGTGCCCTGCGTGGGCCGCCGAGCGGCGGATCCTGGTCGATCGGATCGGGCAAGATCTCTCTCTGCCAGCAGTAGTGTCGGCTATGTTGGCAGAGCACGAAAACTGGAATGCAGTGGTCTCCTTCTGTGAGAGCGTCATGCTCCAGAAGGAGACCGCAGAGCGGGATCGGGAGAGGGCCGATCCCGCTCGAAGAAGAAGGAGACGGCGCCGGGGTAACAACCGCCCTGGCGCCTAATTCCGATACGCTTGAAAACCCCTGCCATTGCTATGAGGTGGGGGACCTCTGGGTTCGCGGGTGCGTAGATTGGGGAATCTGCGTGCCCACACCAAGCGACCCAAGAGAAGACGGTAGCACGCATGTGGTCACGCGCTGCCGTGGGACGCTTTGGGGGATCCTTTACAATCCCCCTGGGGGGGTGACCGCTTTACAGTCACCCTCTCCGAGATGTGCCAATAGGCGTGGCACCAGTGGGTGGCTCTAGTGTGATCATACGAGGACCTGGAGCCTC
This sequence comes from Diloba caeruleocephala, assembly GCA_947459985.1. Classification (NCBI taxonomy): domain Eukaryota; kingdom Metazoa; phylum Arthropoda; class Insecta; order Lepidoptera; family Noctuidae; genus Diloba; species Diloba caeruleocephala. Next base: position 30,199,133 of record OX381610.1, read on the forward strand.
CCTTAGGTGCCGAAGATGACCGCTCCAGTGGTTTTAGCCGGTAGGAGTCCGGCATACCCCTTCGTCCTTCCCCGGGGCGAAGGAAGTTCATGATGAATTTCCACTGGGCACCAATAAAAAAAAAAAAAAAAAAAAAAAAAAAAAAAAAAAAAAAGGACGCCGCTGGCCATCCTACTGATATCAATCCTTGTAGTCGCCTTTTATGACACCTATGAGTCAAGCACCCCCCATCTATTTTTTGCCAGGATACAGGAGCAAAGAATCATTATAGTATAATTAGCATACCAGGGGAATCTTTAGTCACCTTTTATTGTACTCACCAAAGGAGACGGTGGGGCCTTCATTTATTTTAAATGGCAGTGTATTATTCTCAGCTTGAGTTTACCCATATGATGCGTAACAAATTATGATCCGATGCTAATTGTATTGATTCAAATGCGTAGCTGGCGTAGCGGTTACAAACACTACGTCGTAGTGGGTACAAACGCTACGTCGTAGTGGTTACAAACGCTACGTCGCTTATTATTACATGCTGATATTATGAATAGCCGATTTCATACTTTTTGTTCATTTTGGTCTATAAAACAAAAAAAACAAACTGTTTGATAAAAACGGACTATAACAGTATATTAACGTGCTCAGGATGATGATGGGGCCGCCGCGTCACTTGCAGTCCCTCGGGCATGCTTGCAGGTGCGCGTGTTTGCTCTTACGTAAGCATGTGCAAGCGATGCGCGTCCCTGGTGCGCAGGGTGACAACAAAGTATTGGCATTGATCGTAGACAGGCTGGACTCTCCATACTGTGTTATACGTTGCTGCAGCTTGCATGTTGCGGGTGGTCATGTGGAATCCAATGTTTAATAATCACAACTAATACTCAGTCAAAAATTTGACTTATATGAATAAGCCAATGTAGCTCTTTTAAATAAATATTTATTATTATTATTATTACAGTACCGCCCGTAGTCGTGGCTAATTAGGGTGCCCATCTTGTAAGTGTGGAGTCACCGTCTGCAACAGAACTTAATTTAAAGATGGAAAAGCAGACACCGTTTTTTTTCGTTATTTGTAAGTTTTCCAATTTCTATAGACCATATATATTTCTATAGAGTAATCGTTTCCATTTCATACAATGGTGTTACACATACGCGGCCAACCCGAGACTGCATTCGCTGCATCGCAATGCAGCTATGGAGAGTCTTTTTGTATCCCATTACATTGTAGATTAAAATTCTCGAAAGGCCTGCGTCCTCTTCTCTTCGACCCCATATCCCCACGTAAGCTTATCAAAACACCGGGTTCCCTCTTATAGGGGATATAAATCCGTAAATGGAGAGACATCATAAAACAATTAGTAATGTTTGTTCATTTTATTATTAAAAAGTGAACTAATACATGCTGATTATTTTATTAGTAGTAAGAATTATATATTATATACTTGAATATGTCTACATAACCGTGCGCCACCGCGTGAACAACATGACTCGCTAAATCAGCCTTTTCAATGGGTCACTGAATGAGCCGAAGGTTGCTTTGCGTTTAATACTTGGGTCTTTAGGTATATATAAATGATATTTACTCATATTTGCAAGCGTATTAAAGACACTCTGGGACTTAAATTCGACCCCTAGGTCAGGTAAGATGAAATAGTATTTTCTGTTAAAATATTTGGAAATATGCCTGGCAATAATTTTAAGATCATAGATAAATATAGGTGCCTGTTAAGAATAGCACATCCGCATCTCGTCCCGTGGGTGTAGTGCAAGGCGACTATGGGATTACCCACAGTATGGGCAATAGCGTCCTGGACCACATTTACAACCAACTTCGATAGCCAACCTACCTGCCAAACGCAGCGATTATGGCAAAACCCCCAATGAGCACTCAAAACACACAAACCGATGTTTATGGCAAATTTAGGGAAAGGAGGTTGACCCGTTAGAGATATTGTTCCGATATAAGTCTAAAAATGAGTGTTAAAGTAACCCCGGAGAAAGTTGTGAAAGTTATCCCAAGTAAACTTAAGTATGCTTGTAACCGACGAACTAGTAACGTATAACTTCGGAGTATTATTTCGATCTTTGAGTTCAATAAGTTGTTAGAACTGAAGTTCAAGAAGCTACAAAAGTTATTCTTTTTTACATTTTGCGGCCTCGCACTGGGTTCTTTTGTTTATAACTTGAAGTGTTTTTGATTAAGGCCAGTAAACTGGGAAGGTATTCGGTTTGGAGTGAACATACACGATAGAACTGCTTCAATACTTTCATTAAGTTTAGAAATATATTATATTATGGGATTCCTCCTGTGCGGTGGGTACAGTTTACGGTCATAAATCTCAAATGCACAAACACCAAAGCCGGCACCATAAGGCAAATTCGTAGCTGCCACCACACGGCAAATATAATATCTAGAAAATTAAATAATAGTATCCATTCAGGTGACCTAATAGTTAACACAACCATATGTAGCGGCCTTTACTTGGTGCTCCTTATTCCTCCAGCTGCCTGTCACCAGTCCCTTGGTTTAATGAAAAGTTAAATATGGGGTAAATTAGGTTGCATTTCTTTCACCTGATAAAACCATCATCAGCCATACGGATCATCTTACAGACCGCTATAATAACCATGCTCGGCAAACAGATGGGTGATTGAAAGAAAGAAACATTTATTTATTGCATAACATTGATTAAATTAGATACCACTAACAATAGCAAAGTTATACTTATAATGTATCTTACGGCTATACCAAAAAGCTCTAGTTCAGCATGTGCCATGACCGTAATCGCAGAAAGTTATTATAAGCCCGCAACGAAGATACTCATCTTCTTTTACCTCTTGTTAAAGTCATGATCGCTTTTTACGATACTCAACATAGGTGAAGGGAAAGGCTATTCTAACCCAGGTATCATACAACCAGAGTTTAAATACAAAGTACAACTAGTATAGTAATTATCAAATCTTGACGGCGCGGTTGGTGCAGTGGCTGATACAGTCGGTTGCTGCGCTGTGGGTCGTGGGTTCGATTCCCGCACGGAACAAATATTTTTATGATCTGCAGGTAGTTGTTCCGGGTCTGGGTGTATTTGTGTGGAATATATGTCTGTAACGCACCCACGACACAGGAGAAATCCTAGCGTGGAGCAACGTTTTTTTAAAGAAAAAAAAAAAGAAAAGAATATTAAACTTTTATTAATAACAAAGAAAACTCGGTCTCAAATATGCATATCAAAACATAATTTAACAAAACCACGCTAGAAATAAATACGACAATACAGTCACGACCTAAATACACTAAAACCACTGCAGTGCTGTACTGTTTTATTGAAATTACCATCATTCGTATATTAAATAACTGGACGGGAATCAAACTGGCACGGTTTGACGTTTCGGACACGGTAATTTTAGTCGCTACATTAATATAGAATCAATCTAATTTGTCAATAAAAGTCAGAAGCAGATGCCGATTTCGTGATGGTGGTAGATAAAATGACGCTAGTTTCAGGTAGATTAGCTAACGGACTAAAGTTATTAAAAAAAAAAAAAATTGTACAACTCAGAAAAGAAAAAGCCTTTTGCACTTACTCTCTCTGAAATGGAATACTGAATAGTCAATATTTTTGATAAGGGCCTTGACAAATGACATCCAAAACTTCTTAAAGGATGGAAATAGTTGTATATCAATTATTTCCATCCGCATGCTGTTTTTAGGGTTCCGAATGTCCAAAGGAAAAAACGGCGCAACCCTTATAGGATCACTCGTGTGACAATTTGCTCTGAATCTACTGAACCGATTAATTTGAAATTTGGTACACATATGAATTTCTGCGACCCAAACATGTATGTGTAACGTAAATAAATGAATTTTGAATATGGGGGTCCTTTTTGGGGGGCAATATAGGAAATTAAAAATAAAGTTTGGCAAACTGTACCGTGTAATATATGAAATGGAAGGTCTTATTATGAGGGTCTCAAATGTATTTATTTTATAATTTTAAAATGTATTGTTTCAAAGTTATTTAGAAAATAGACGAAAATTTACCATTCTCCAAATTATCTCCGAAACTACTGAGCTTAAAATTCTGAATGTAGGTAAATAGCTCTTTACCTATAGATTACAGGAAAACCTATAAGAAGTATATGGTCTTAAAACAACATGGTAAATCTTTCAATACTGTGCGTACAAACTTATGTTTGCGGTTGGAATGTATGGGATAACATGCTTTTCAATTACAATTAGGTTTGTTCTTGGGATAAGTTATTGGTACAAGACCGAATCCAACAATAGATAATATATTCAGCAATTTCGGAACCTTCTCCACGCGAGTTCAACTCGCACTTCACCGGTTTTTTATAAGCATTTGTAGATTCTGTTATTAGTAATTGTATACACTGCTTCTAGATAGCAGACGTTGGCGACTTGCTTGCAGATCCTACTAATACTCGTAGTATTTACTTGAGTAAAAATACTGACTTGAAGTATGTGACTTTAAAACTTAGCAAAACTCACACAATCTCCAATGCATTCTGATAAATGATCACTCAAACGAATACAAATATTATGTAATGATAAATTGGTTGTACTTGACACAAGTAAGGAAAAAATGTGAACGCATAAGAAAATTAATAAATCGATCTTTATGTGAAAATTTAAATTGGAGCACCATGTTTGATTATTTAAATTTAAATAACTGTCGTTATAATTCTTCCATCTAAAATCACCATGCAAACAAAACCACATCCCATATAATACAGTAATAAACAGTCCCTGGGGTACATTTTAGCGGCGCAGCGTCTAAATCAGAAGCAATTAACGTCAAAACGGTAATATTGGTCGATACAGTGTCGGCTACTCACTGATTTATTCATCTCTTGGGCCTCACAATACAGCTGATTTGATTTATACATCAATCGTCTTAGTTTTTGGTTTATTTAGTAGTTTTCCATAGTTTTGATGTAATAGTATTGGTTTGCAGGAGATTGATATTAATTAAGTGGGTGAGTGACTGGGGGTATAAAATTATAAATATGATGGAAATAAAACATTGAGGAATGTTAGTATTTGTTCTCGTGTCTCAGGGTGTGCAGGTGCACTTGATTCAATTTCTAGATTTTAATTTTCATTCAGTGATTTCTCATGATCGACGTCTTAGGAATTTTGTCAGGTAGAAGGAGAGTTATTTATTATTTATTGAATTTTATTTTTACCACCATGGAAAACTAAAATCTAAAATATATGCGATGCAATAAGTTTAAAAGTGTTCTATTATAATATCTACTTTGTTAAGGATTATCTATACAAATCAAGAAAATTGAAGTGTCTGTTTGTAATGTCAAAATAACAGCTTTTTACTAAATGCATATGAAAGTATATAAGGTATAACAAACAATTTTTTGTCTGTCTGTTTGTTCCGGGTAATCTCCGAAACGGCTGGAACGATTTTGACGGGACTTTCACTGGCTGATTTTATAAGGAATAACTAAGGCTACTTACTTTTTAGAAAAATAATTAGAGTTCCGCGCAAAAAAAACCTTGAAATCCAATATATATATTCTATGTCAAGTGTCTATGTCGAAGTACTCTAAATTCTTATAAATTAAACGCGGGTGAAACCGCGGGTCCCAGCTAGTAAACAATAGTAAATAATAAAGATACCGTAGTGATCATTTGGTAGTTTATTAACACTGATTTACATATTATTACTTTCACAAATGGGGTAAAACTTTAAATGTCGATGCGAAGCAACACTCAATTCCATTAGTACAGTCCCATAAACTGAACTGGAACTAAATCTGTTCTAAAGGGCGAAGCGTTCCACTTCTAGCCTCCAGTATTGCAAAGGATTCCAGTTTACTTAGATGATCCCCACTCTGGTGTATTAGTAAACTGCGACTTTTATGCAAATATATATTATATTGTTGTTGTATTGAGTCTTTTGTAAAATTAAGCTTAACCTTTCAATTTGCAGGTCTTAGTAACGCTTTTTTGATCGTCTGGAAATCCTCATGGACTTCCTCTACCTTGGGAAGGGCGGAAGGCCATGCCTCTTTCTGGCCCTGCCTCTTACTGCTGACTCTTACTGGCTAAAACCCTACGGTTTCCTTCCACTTGCCTCTAGCCGGGGGTGAGGTGTACGCTTTTTCTGCATTAGACCGCGCCCCCGACAGGTACCAGCCCGTCACTGTTTGACGGGTCCCTTCTCTGTGCGACCTTATTGGCCGCACCTATCCCACAGAAGGCGCGCGCGGTACACACACTCTGACATCTCGGGCAAGTTTATGTTCGGGCGACGGACAACCCCTGGTTCTTCACCCACAGGCACCAGTCTCCAGCCATCATGAAGTGGTCTTCACGAGATCGTTCAGCGCCCTCGTCCGGCGCCCACGCCCGTTGCGTTTTCTGCAATGCGGATCAAAAGTGGTCCGGTCCCGGTCCCCGCTATGCCACCTCCTTTGCTTGCATAACGTCCTCGTAAAAGAAGACGACGGCATTCCACGCGCTATAGCTTCGGGTGATGGATTGAACCGAGGCCGTAAACGAGAGGTCATCCACTTCAACCGGCGTGAAGAGATCACGGTGCTGCGTTGCTCAAGATAGATACTCCTCCTAACGTGTGCTGCGCTGTGTCCTCCGGGCAGTCTCCGCAATTATGACAATTGGGCGTCATTTCTTGGCCTATTCGACGCAGATACTTCCCGTAACACCCATGGTGTCTAAAGGCTTGGTCTAGCTTGGTGAACCTGGTTATAATCTGATTTATTGAGGGAGTTATAAGTGTTATTGTGATGCATATACTGGCACAGGAAACTACGAGTAGAAAGGACATTGACCATCGCCCATAGAAAGTCTGGCCCACTTCGACAGGTCGACGGAAATGTATATAATCAAATCAATCAAAATCAAGCGATAATATAATCAAAAGACAGCCAACACTGAAAGTACGCAAATAACTATAAACACTTTTAAAAAAATCGTGGGTATTCAAAGATCGGATTTTGAGGTTATATGATACTATATTTTGCAATACAACGAGAGTAGTTATAATACTAGTGAAAGCTGAGTACGAATAAATAAATAAATTAAAAAATATAAATATAAATATAATAATAAATAGAACTAAAATTGCTGTTTGAAAAGATATAGGTGTTCAATAATCTTCATATTTCTTCATAAAGAGAAACATTCTGGCGTGAAGTTCGTTTTGATTTGGCATTTAGTCTTTTATACTTGCAAAACTGTCTTAGAAAACATAACTGTACTTTATAAACCGACATAGATCATAATGTTAAAGTCGCGAATTATTTATTAGTAGAAGAATGTGGTGTGGTGCCGGCTCAGAATGCCACCACCCCATCTCTTCCCATGGGTGTCGTAAAAGTCGACTAAGGGATCAGCTGGAGGATGGGCAGCAGCGTCCTTCGAGTACATTAACAACTCAACTGCAATCGCCAACCCGCCTGCCAAGCGTGGCGATTATGGCAAAACCCCCAAATGAGCCCGCAACACATCCATATCGGTGGTTTTGGTGATCATTGGGGGAGGCCTGTGTCCAGCAGTGGACTTCACTCGGCCGAAATGATGAGAAGAATATCATAATATTTTGCATATGGCAACCCACTCAAAAGACAATTTAGTTTTAATCAATTTCTTTTGGCGGGTTCCTTTTTCGTGATATCCGTTACCGTTTAGAGCTATTTAAAAATTACGGTAAATAGACAAAAATATAAGCAATTTTTTCAGATACATTTCATTTTTGTCCGCTGGTGGGCCTATTTTGGCCGATGTTCTTTCAGTGCATGCATAATTTTTAATTTTGTAAGACTATAAGTCTATTATAAATAGTACCATGGAAACATTTTTTTGTTATCCAGCATAAAACCAACAAGGAAGATTTTTCAATAGGTATGATATAACTTTGAATTATTAAAAGGTTTTTAACTAATCGCAAAGTCAGTACTCATATAAAATGTAATAGTATAAACTAACATGCGACAGTATAATTTTAATTAGAACAACACCAGAATCCTATTGTTATAAATAATTAAAGATCCATTACAATAATTTACGGTGTGACACCTAAACACTACTAATACACCGCACTCAACCCCCCGCCACGTAACGTGGGTCTAACGTGCCAACACCACTAACACAGGTAACCCGCCATTACAACTCGACCCACGTAACCCAGCTTAATGTGGCTCATCAGGCCTGCAGCATCACTGCAAGGGTTGAACGACCGCGCGCATGCGTATAAACTACCTTTTCCAGTTTAAATAGCCAACGGGCCGTCTTAGTGCGCGTTCTAACTACGATCAAATTTCGATCTTACTATGTAACTGAGTGGATCGTTTTGGTGGTGCGTTCGAGGCGGGAGGAGGCAAGGCTTCGGAAGCTCAGTGAGTCGCCGAACGCTGTTGGCAGCGCACGTGCTTTTCCGTCGCCCGGATTTTTTCCGATCGTGAAAAGTTTTTCGGACGTTTTAAGTGCTGACTAAAAGTAATTGGTACGAACGTTTGGATAAAAGTGCTTAAGGATTTATGTGAGAACGTTGATTTTGGAGAATATTTTGTGTTATTTCTGGAATTATGGGAAGGTGAGTTTTGAGAATATTAAGTACAAAGTTTTTCTTCTGGATAGTAGACTTTTTGGTGGTAAGTTGTTATATATGTAAATTGGCAATTGCATAAATTAAATTTTCTAAAAGGTTGAAACTACAAGTCGCAGGATGACTAAGGTGAAGGAGGAGGTAGGATACATATTCTAAAATAAATACTAATTTTATCTACTGTACAATTATTTTCAAAAATTGTTTCGCTGCACGAAGTAATCACTCACAGTATCTAAATGTTATTCGGTGTGGTGTAAAACTTTATTATTTTAATAACAGCGTTCCAAACTGGTAGGTACCTGGCAGGTGCCAACCATCTTCTCTATTAATATTAGGGTGTTTTTAATTTCAATAGCCTCACGAAAGAAGAAGAAGAAGAAGCCTTGCCGTGTGGTGCCGGCGTAGAATACTACCACCCCATCTCCTCCCGTGGGTGTCGTAAAAATCGACTAAGGGATCAGCCGGAGGATGGGTAGCAGCCTCCTTCGAGTACATTAACAACTCAACTGCGATCGCCAACCCGCCTGCCAAGCGTGGCGATTATGGCAAAACCCCCCAATGAGCCCACAACACATCCACATCGGTGGTTGTGGTGAACTTTGGGGGAGGCCTGTGTCCAGCAGTGGACTTTATTCGGCCGAAATGATGATGAGCCTCACGAAATATTCTCGCACCTTAACATTAGTGTTTATAATAGAATAATAGTTTTGTTTGGCTGAAAGGACCCGCAAACCAAACGGATTAACGAAGTTTGTTTTAAATCCTTCGTCTGTCAGTATTTAACAATTGGATAACGAAAGTTTATATTCAGTATAAGCTAAGCTGTTAAGCTTAAAAACTCCAACATACTAGAGGCAACAAAAAACTATAACTAGTATTTAATTATAATAACAAATACAAAAGGAAATAACGCGGATTTTTAGAAAAACTACATTTTGACGAAATTAATATTAATTTAGTAATAGCTCTAATAAAACGCTTTTTAATAGACTACATCGCGTATATTAGAATTAATTTTTCCTAATTTTTCGACTTCTTTGATATTAATTTAACAATTAAAATATACTCGTATATCAGTTATTTCACTATACCTAACGGGTAAGGTAGGGTTAAGATTTGCATCTTACTTTATCAATACTGTCGGAAAAGTATCCCGTAGAAACAATTTGCAGTCGCATCGCCATCTTTCTATTAAACAATAAATAGTTCGCATAGTTGGTGTCTACGACTTACACGGACTTATGTGCAGCTGATTCCAAAGTAGATTCTTTAATCACCTAAATAAAAAAAGTGTAACATTTTATCATAAGATCATCATCATATCAGCCGAAGGACGTCCACTGCTGAACAAAAGCCTCCCCCTAAGATTTTAACTACAAGCGGTCACACGTCACCTACATCCAACGACTTCCAGCTGCCTTTAGGCCGTCTGTCTATCTCGTTGAAAGCGACCCACGCTAACTTTACGTTTTACCTTAACATGATAAAAAATGGAATTTGCCTTTGAATTGGGAACTAATTTGCTTCGTACCCATCGGGCAGTAATGCATTTTAATACCTGGCAAAATCGGTTAAATCAAACTTCTGTCGCCCTTTACTACTTCCATTGCTGAGACCTGACGTCTAAGTGGCCTACACCACTGAGGACAAAACAAACTTATTTGCCCCTTTGCATTTGGATACTGATCGCGCGACATCTCGATCTCCTCCACGTATTAGGAATATGTTGGACATTCGCATTCACGAGATGTGCAAAATACTACGTAATCTGGATGTGAACAAAGCTAGTAGCTTCAACGGGATTCCAGCCACAGTTCTTAAAGCATGTGCTCCGTAGTTGTTTTTAATCCCGACGCACCTATTTTTACTGGTCAAGTGCCGAAAACTTGGAAGCTAGGTAACGTGTAGCCCATGCCCAAAAAAGACAGCTGAGCTGACGTTGTCAACTGAAATCCCGTCTCAGTAACATTCATAATCTGCAAGACTATGGCATGTGTGCTGAATTGCAGGCTCCTGATATACCTAGAAATGAAAGGTCTCCTCAGTGAACGGCAATCCACTGAAACCGGAGATGTGGAGGAGACCCTAGCGATTCGTATATCGATATGAGATCGTCTCAAATGTGAGTGGCGTGTATGCCAGGCGCACGCCATACAAGGCCATTGAGTAACACGGGAAATCACTCGATGTTTCCTTCGATATCTCAACGGCCTTTGACAGGGTTTAGCACGATAGCTTTATTAGCAAGCTTCCTTTCATACGGTCTACTAGCTGGATTAAGCAATTGAATATCGGACTTTTTAAAGGATCGGTCAATACTTGTGGTCATTGATAGCTGCTCGTCCAATCCATTGGCTATTAATGCCGGAGTTCCTCAGGGAAAAACATTTTGTGTACGCAGACGACAACTCCATTGTTAAGATATACATATCCAATGCACGAAACAGTGCGTAGCAGATTCAGTCTCTTAAAGAGTGCATGATCAAATGCTTGATCTTGTCCCTGATAGCAATCACACAATGGGGTGATACCACCTTAGTCAACTTAATACTTCCACGACCCCAGGTGTGTATTCTATCACCAAACGGAGTCAGTTCCTCTTAACTCCGACTTTCCGAGATCTATCCGTGCCGATTAGAATAATCTGATTATAGTAATCGTACTAACAAACTCGAGTTTCTCGACATAATCTCCCGTCCACCTTCAACTATAGATCCTACATCGCGTCAAAGGCTCAACTGGCTGTAAAAATCTTGGCATCCTATCAAAGGTGAGACGGCATTTCACACCAGAACAGCTGCTCATTTTATACCCAGCACAAATTGAGAGACACGCTAAAAACATTAACAGCAATGCACAGATCTCCAGAGCCTGAAACATAGACGTAGAGTTACAAGTGTGCATGGAATTAGACATTTTAATTCCCACAAGCCCAATCCATCATCGGACAATCAGACGAACGGCTTTACTCCACCGTTATGTGGTGGATGTTCTGCCCATACGCACAAAGCGTTTTGCTTATACGTTTGTCGTACATATCGCCAAGCAGTGGAACTCTATGCTAGACAGAAACAGGTTTCTCCTAGGCAATCGTGCACCATCGACGATCGCATCATCGCTTAACATCAGGTGGTAAACTTTCACTACTGCACATAGACCTCCCAATAACTACTACAATAATCACCATGCTTGGCAGGCTAGGTGGTGATTAATAAAATTAGATCTTTAAATTAATACTAATTGAACAAAATTATATGCATAACAGACAATTGATTCTTATAGACAATCAGTTCCAAATTAATTCGTGTATATATTGGGTGATTCGCAACTGGGCCCTTATCCCAGTTGCAAACCTCAATTTTTGTGCCTATGGCCTATAATTCTTTTTGTCTTTTGCTTGCATGTATATTTTTCCCTACTCATCCTTTTTCTTTCTAAATTATTGTAATGCGGGTTTTTAAGCAGTTACTCATTTCTCTGGGACACACCGAGCTTCATTGATCGGCATTTCCAGTGGTTGCCATTGTAAATCATGTTGTAAAGAAGTCGCATAATTCGGAGAATAGCGGTCTTCTAAAAAAAGCAATAGCTCTAGATTTTTCAGCTTTAAAATACCGCAGCCCATATTGGTGAAATCATTTTATTATTATAATTATGGAAACATTGTTATGAGCCTACTAGGTAAAGTTCAGTGGAGGACGTCTAAAGAGTTAATATATGACGATTGTGAAACAACCTTTGCCCAACACATCGCCAGCGTGTAATATTTCTTAAATATCTCTCGGGAACTACTTGATCTGACTGGTAATATATCAGATGTGATCTTCATAATAATAGTCGCTACATCACAAAATTTCGTAGAGATCAGCTTAACTTACATTGCGGCGGTCTGTGAACTTTAATTTGAAGATTGGTCTTTTATCCAGACTTAAAGTGATATAAATATCCATTTAGCGTAAAAAAAATTTGGGAATATCAGGTCTCCTTGGTTTATTATGATCTCGATTATTTTCAATGTTTAGGTCATTATATCGGCCATTTATACGTCCACTGCTGAACAAAGGCCTCCTGCCTAGATTTCCATAATTGTGTCACCATTTTGGGGGTATTTGCCAGTTCTCACCACTCTTGGTAGGCGTGTAGGTGAGCGCAGAATGCCTACTGTTACACGGAGGAGGTGCTGCTGCCCCCTCTACTGTATCCCTCTTGTTTACAGGAGGAGATGGAGTAGTGCTATATTCTTAATCTGAACACCACACGGAATGTGTTATATATGTATAGGTAATTAGTAATAACTATTTTTTTTAATTTGTTTAAAAAGCATTAGCTCCCAATACAATGCCATTTAATAACAACATAGGACATTATAATACGAAAAATACAATAGTTACAATAGAATTGTTAGAAGAGTTGTGTAAAAATAATGTGTAAATCACCTACTATAATTAATAATTTGTTAGCCTTATAATAAGTTTTCTACGTCAATTAACAGTTAATCAGTCCCGAATGACCATATGCCCAACTCAACGACCATTTTATACATGCCTCAGGATAGGACTGTCCTGAACTCGGTAATAGTTTTTAGAATAAAATATTGTGATAGACGCGCATTTTTTGAATTAGTGACGCCATTTTGTTTCGGATGATGGAAAAATTCCGTCAATGTGCGCCCCGCGAATATTGCTGCGGGCACCATTCTAAACAGTTTTTCATATTATGCCTGAAGAACGTCAGATGTTCTTCGGGTATAATAGATATAATATAGGGTAATCCTATACTATACCTATAAACAATCCATCTTACAAACTATAGCAATAATATATTCTTTACAAAATATTTTTGCTGTAAATGGGTATTTTGAAATTTTAGGATACACAATCACAGCTGCTAAAAATAGACCTTACCTATACAAATAATGAAGTGTCTGTTTGTAATGTCAAAATAACAGCTTTTTACTAAATGCATATGATAGTATAAACGGTACCTAAAACATAAAAAAACATTGTTTGTCTGTCGGTTTGTCTGTCAGTCTGTCTATCTGTTTGTTCTCGCTAATCTCTGAAATGGCTGGACCGATTTCTACGTGACATTTACTGGCAGATAGCTGATATTATAAGAAATAACTTAGGCTACTTTTATTTCAGAAAAATAATTAGGGTTCCGCGCAAAAAAATTAAAACCCATGAAATCCAATATATATGCTCTATGTCAAGAGTCTATGCCGAAGTACTCTAAATTAATTATAAATAAACTAATTTCGTTTAAATTATACGGTTGGTGAAACCACGGGTCCCACCTATTTATGCCATAAAACTAGGGCATATTTTCTAGTCCATCAAATGTGTTATAAAAATTATGGTAACAGGCCAGTTTTCATTCGCAGATCAGTTTTCAAACTTTAACAACACTCAATCAAATGTTTAAGTAACAATCAGTTACTTACAAAAATATTCGATGATGATATAAAAAAAACACCAATGCGTAATACTTTTAAATATATGCAACACAGAATTGAGATTGTGCGAAGTAAGCTGTCAGAGGGGAGCAACTTGATTACGTCATCGTTCACCTGTCACATACAGGCACGCACTGCTAGACAATAGAGACTGCAATATACTCGCAGCTTATGAGAAATTGTTTACTAAACTATTTAATATGCTTCAGCTGGTAAAAATAACACTATTTTCCGGGACGGTTAAGTAAAAAAGAATATTAGCGGTATTAATATAGACTATTAGTAAGTACGAGTTGCCAAGCGCGGTGAGTATTGGCAATAACCCCCAAAATGATGTCACAGTTGTGAAAATCTATGGGGGAGGCCTTTGTTCAGCAGTGGACGTATAAATATTCGATATGATGATGAAGTACGAAAAAATAGATTTGAAAGTGGAATAAAATTGGTGTGGATTATTTTTCCGTGTGGCTCCAAGTTAAATAAATCACTCGTATCTAATACCATATCAAAAAGGTTACTATGTTTCGGGGTGATAAAAAGTCTTGTCCGCCAATAAGTGATATATTTACTACAGTCCTCTAAGTATCCTTTGGTCCATATGGCTCAAAGATAAATACAAGATGAATTACCTCAAAGTTGGTGTTAAAAAGTGCATTTCAAATGATGTCAGATCTATAGAAAGCAATATATCGTATATTGCAATTTGTAATCTTCATCTCACCAATCATTTGTCAAATGCATGCAAACACCGCTCTATCTCACTCATCGACTATGTATGGTGTATGTACTACATAGTTTATTATACGTATTTAATATACATTATTCTTGTACTAATGCGTCAATAATGCGTGAAGAATTAGATGCCTCAGATGCTATATATCTAGATAATATTCTTAACAGTAAATGGCATAATCCACCGGGTAAGGCGATGGACAACCAAAAGAAAGGTCATGTATTTGAACCCCATCCATGGCATTTTTAATTAACATGATACTCATGTACAATTGTGCAGTTGACACTACCAAGATGTATCTTGAGTGGTGGGTGGTGAGTAGGAGGAGAAATTTATTGCGCCTAATTTAATTAAATATCCTATTTCAGTAATGATTAAGAGCAAAGATACAAATAACTAGAAGACTGGGAAAGTAAAAAGGACATTAGATGGATACTTTGAAGATATCATCATTTTTCATCATTTCGGCCGAATGAAGTCCACTGCTGGACACAGGCCTCCCCCAAAGATCACCACAACCACCGATATGGATGTGTTGTGGGCTCATTGCCGTGTGGTGCCGGCTCAGAATGCCACCACCCCATGTCCTCCCATGGGTGTCGTAAAAGTCGACTAAGGGATTAGCCGGAGGATGGGCAGCAGCGTCCTTCGAGTACATTAACAACTCAACTGCGATCGCCAACCCGCCTGCCAAGCGTGGCGATTATGGTAAAACCCCCCAATGAGCCCTTTGAAGATAAGTATACTACAATGAAGACCCCCGTCACTTTCTAAAGAGTATGTGAAGCAAATTTTGTAAAAGAGTATTTAATAAAAGATCTTTCATTAGACTTCTGCCAATAACTTTTAAAGATGTGAGATACCAAGTTATCAGTATCATCATCATCATATCGGCCACACAACGCCCACTACTGAACAAAGGCCTCCCCCATAGATTTCCACAACTGTGTCATCATATTGGGGAGACTTTCCCAGTACTCACCACGCTTGGCAGGCGGGTTGATGACCGCAGAATAGGCTACTGTTCCACAGAAAGGACACTGCTGCCCATCCCTTTAGTTTAGAGTCCCAGAGTCCCTTAGTCGCCTTTTACTCCCTCCACGGGAGGAGATGGAGTGGTGCTACATTCTTAATCTGGACACCACACGGACGTCATCAGTAACTTTACTCCAAATAATAAGTGTATAGTGAAAATTGCTTACATTCTTACGAATACGGAACCCTACTTTATACTTGGGTTCCCGTTAGCTAGTGTTTATATAAGCTGGAGGGATTGTTTTATATAGATGACACCAAACTACACTATATCTCGGACCGACGGGGAAATATTTTCACGTCAACGTTCACCTGCGAAGTGCACGCACGCACAACCAGACAATAGAGTTTGCAACATAGTTTATGAAGAACATTCAGTGTTAAAAAAGAAAGAAAGAAATAATTTTATTCTTTTCGCACACAACAAGAAAATAATTGTAAACAACATCACATAATATTGCAAAATATCAAATTAAAATAAAAAGCATGCAAACAGATTTTTGTGTGAGACATCAGAATAGGCTCCTATCTCAGCATTGCGCTGGTCTTCCCATAGGATCTAGATAAAAGAAGTCAAATCACGCACGGTTACCAATATATTACAATATACATTATTCGATTTAGTACTTCACTAGATAGGTGGCCTCTACTTAATTTGTCTATGACAATAACAAAACAAAAATAGTTCGTGAAAAGCTTTAGACAACATTATTATTGTATAAAATTAATTATAAGTATAACATGTGAATTGTGTGCCTTATAAATATTTATTTGATTTATATTAATTGAATAAATTTGTGGTACATTGGTTGCATTCTATTATTCAGTACGTAAAAATTTAATGTGTTTAAGTGCATTGTGTAAATATGGAATGTCAGAATTACCCCTGTTTGCATTAAAAGTAATAATTTGGCGCTCGTTCAGCTCTTCTGGCTAGAAGAAACCATTTCCATCAGTGTGTAGACCGAAGGTGAGTATTAATTTCGCGTTTGTTTACGTAACAGATACTTTTTATACTTAATACTAAAAGCAGAAATAGTGTACAGTATAACATCACGATTGTGGTCTCCAAAGAACAGCAGGATGGATTGCTGCACGATCACATTTGCTGCTGACGGTATCCAGTCCCACGTAATAGGAGATGGGTATATTTACATTAACCGGCAAAATCAGAACTCATGTTGCTACTGAGAATTTACTAGGAGAAAGACCATTTAACAATTGTTCCGAATTAAGCTCAGAACCCGAAGCCTCTCGCGGCCTCGCTTCAGACCGACAAATAAAGCAATTAAAAGTATCACTTATTCATAAATACTAATTTAGTACCCGTATTGTTAGGCTGAGGCATGTGTTCTAATTATAATATAATTATCTTACTGCGTGTGGTGCCGGCTCTAAGAATATAGCACCACCCCATCTCCTCCCATGAGTGTCGTAAAAGTCGACTAAGGGATTAGCCGGAGGATGGGCAGCAGCGGCCTTCGAGTACATTAACAACTCAACTGCGATCGCCAACCCGTCTGCCAAGCGTGGCGATTATGGCAAAACCCCCCAATGAGCCCACAACACATCCATATCGGTCGTTGTGGACATCTTTGGAGGAGGCCTTTATCCAGCAGTGGACTTCATTCGGCCGAAATGAATTGCTGTACAGCATCTCATAAATGGCGTTATTTAATTACAAGTAATAAAGAGATTCCGTGTGGTGTCCGGATTAAAAATATAGCACCACTCCCTCGCCTCCCTAGCGTCCCTTCTGTGAAACGGTAGCCATACCGCGCTCACCAACCCGCCTGCCAAGCGTGGTGAGTATTGGCAAATACCCCCCAGAATGATGACACAGTTGTGAAAATCTATGGGGGAGGCCTTTGTTCAGCAGTGGACGTAGAGCCCCCTATAAATTCCACAACTGTGTCATCATTTCGGGGGGGGGGGGGTTCACAGAGGGGACGCTGCTGCCCATCCCTCTGGTTTAGATTCCCTTAGTCGCCTTTTACGACATCCACGGGAGGAGATATAGAGTGGTGCTATATTCTTAATCCGGACACCACACGGAGAGCTTAATCCGGACACCACACGGAGAATCATCATCCCATAGTGGCCTTTTACTCACGGGTAGTAAAAAGTTGTCTTTTTTAACGTTGACCCTCTCTAGGATTTCTCCTGAATCGTAGGTGCATTTACAGACATAAATTCCACACACAATGCACCCAGACCTGCAGATCATATAAATATTTGTTCCGTGCGGGAATTGAACCCGCGACCCGGAGCGAAGCAGTCGACTGTATCAGCCACGGCACCAACCGTGCCGTCAAAGTTATGAAACGATAATAGACAAATGATTCGATGGCAGAAAAGAACCTGCCAATTGTTAGATGAGAAATAAAATTCGAACAATAGTAAGTCGTTGAAATATCAGTTATCCCACTTACTGTTAACGTTAACTTAACAAAGGCAAGTATTGGACATATATCTCTAACATACAGAAAAGAGATGGCCGTGAACGCAACGCAAGGTAAGCAGGTCGGCATCACACTACCACCTGTCACTGCCAAGAGAAGTTGTCGTGTGACAAATCAGACAATACAAGCTAGAGAAGGTCTTCAATCAATCACGTGAGTCGTCTTCATATGAAAGCGTAACAAAGGACTAAAAACTTCCCACTCCATAATATTGGGATTAGTGAATAGAGTTTACGTAGCACCAAGTGTTTACTGGTACTATTCTAACTATCTGCAGATCATAAGATTAAGATTAAAAGATTAAAAATGTTTATTGCAAGAATGTAGTACATAAAGGTGGTAATAATTATAAATAGATCTTACATTCTACCATAACAATGGTGTGCAATCGTTCGATTCTAAAATACATAAGTTAAATAATGATTAATGTGCATGCAGTCATTCTAATATTTAAATTAATGTTAAAATCCTAGTTAGCTAAAATAAAAAATAAAATGTCAAATTTAATAAATTAAGTTTGTTATTGTTACTAATTTGTTTAAATTGTATGAAATGTCTTAATGTCAAAGAGAGGTATTTTATCATTAAATTTTTTATCATTAATTATCATACAAATATTTGTTCCGTGTGGGAATCGAACCCACGACCCGGAGCGCAGCAGTCGACTGTATCAGTCACTGCACCAACCGTGCCGTCGTAATAATGCGATGACACGCAGCACAAAAATTGTTAAGGGCAGGCGAACGCTTACCACCATACCAAGAACTCACTCGTCACAAGAGAAGACGCTAGGTTGTATAATAATTCGGAGGTCACTGGCGCGTAGATTGAGGAGGACGCCCCAAGCGACGCCCAGGACACGGCGGCGCACACGTGGTCACGTGCCGCCGTCTCCGCAGCACAGCGCACAGCGAGACTTGGGGGGATCCTTTACAATGCTCCACAAAAAGTGCCTCGGGGGGTGGCCTTTTACAGCCGCTTACCCTCCGCTAGAGGGGGTGACCACTTTACAGTCATCCCCTCCTTGATTTGCATAAAGGCGTGGTACCAATGGGTGGCTCTAGTGTGATCTTACGAGGACCTGGAGCCCCCCCTTCGGTGCCGAAGATGTCCGCTCCAGTGGTTTTAGCTGGTAGGAGTCTGGCATACCCCTTCGCCCTTCCCCGCGGTTGAGGAAGTTCCATGTAGAATTTCCACTGGACATCATTAAAAAAAGTTGTATATTAAAAAAACAATACAAAAATTAGAAACAAGGGTAATAGTTGTTTAGCTAAGAGTTACTTTAGCGTCGTCCAGTGTTATTTAGTAGCAGAGATCGGATCTTTCCCTAAAATACTTCGCGTGTTTCTTCACACAATTATTTTGAACTTTTAAGATCTTTAAGTAAAGCCTAACAACTTTGAAGAAACCCTGTATTCCATAGAGACATCATAAGATGGATTGCAGAAAATAATCGGATGTTTCAATTTGTAAACATAAGAAACTCCAGAAGGACCATGTTTATTCAATCGGATCGATACATTCTCATGATAATAATAAAAGCCCAAAGTATCGTTAGCTACCTTTGATACAGTCATTATCGTTTTAAAATTTACTTAATATATCATAATTTCAAAGTCCTAAATTGCAGAAACTTGAAGCATCTTGAATCTCTTGAATCTTGCTAGCAAGTTTGTGTGTACATTACAATAGTATTGTAGTAGTGTGTGTGTGTCGTAGGCACTCCTACTATTTTTATTGCTACACCTAGTACTACGACGTAGCTATGAGAGCTACAACATTTATTGCCCGATGGGTCTATTAACTTGGATAACAAGCTTAAAGAAAATTAAGTGAAGTATCATGATTAACTCTATAGCTTCTTATTTTCCTTATCCCTTTCATTAACGCTAACCAAAATGAATAATTATAATTTAAACAAAAAACCTCTCCCTTTTACTTATCACCGCACCACCATCCACGCGAAATGTCACTTTAGTGCACACTGTTACGGTTTAAATTTGCTTGTGGGATCTCAGATAGGAGACTTCTATACATGTCAGTTGCAAGGCCCGCAGCAAACAAGACAATGGGGCAATATAAGGTCTTATTTACGTTTGATGAAATACTATGGAATTATTCAATGGTTGCTTAATGGAAAATCTGGATGTAAATTATAAATAGGATTCGAACTTATGACAAAGGGTCGATACAGGTTCACGTGTGATTTGAGAAGGAACCTTTTTGGAGCAGTTTATGATGAATCATCATTTCGGCCGAATGAAATCCACTGCTGGACACAGGCCTCCCCCAAAGATCACCACAACGACCGATATGGTGTGTTGTGTGCTCATCGGGGGGTCTTGCCATAATCGCCACGCTTGGCAGACGGGTTGGCGATCGCAGTTGAGTTGTTAATGTACTCGAAGGACGCTGCTGCCCATCCTCCAGTTATGATGAATAGTGTACGTATATACCTACAATTGGACTTTTGAACATGTAGACCATCTTTGCATGCTCCCCAAACAGATTCAAGGATCTTATACTTAGGGCACTCTCTGTATGATCTGCTTTGTATGAATTTGTAAAAACACATTTACATATATGAATTTTGTTTCTGTTAGATTTGTATCTGAGCTTTGTAGTCTTTTGTTTTATTTTAATTTAACATTTTGAATGTAACAGTTAAGTAAAAATATACCGAACATATTTATAGCCCTAGTGATTACACCAATACTATGTAATTTACAGTTTATCTGTGAACAGCGCTCTGGGCTACAATATTGTTCAAATGTTTCGTGTAAAATTACTTTTTAATCATTTATATTGTAGCTGTTTGGTGTTCCATTTTCATAAATGAAAAAAAGAAATATAAGTCGTACGTATTGTCAGGAAGAATTTGAAATGATACTGCCTACTTCTTCGGGGAATACAAACATGTAGCAGTGTGTAGTCAGAAGACGCCAAAATTAGGTGGACTGATGGATTGGTAAACGATCGTCGCGGTTAAGCAATGCACATCATATCCTGCGGGAGTGAGTGACGGCGTGGGTTCGATTCCCGCACGGAACAAACATTTGTATGATCTGCAGGTAGTTGTTCCGGGTCTGGGTGTATTGTATGTGGAATTCATGCCTGAAAACGCACCCACGACACAGGAGAAATCCTAGTGTGGGGCAACGTTTTTATTTAATAAAAAACGTTTTACATGATATCAAAACAAACAAAATAACAGTTTCTCGGTAAATCAATATTATAAAAAGGCTTCGCCAAATAAATAACTCACGTAACATTGAAGTCATTTAATATAACTCAATAAACAGACTAGAAAAATAGTCTGTTATTTTACTTTTTGTACATAACATAAAATTTGCATGGTTACAGTGAGTACGTTCCCTGCTTCCGCTAAACTAAACACGAGAATATCGTAACTCGTTACAAGTATTTATTTCATGCAAACTTTAACATTTTTAGCTTGAGAATTTTTGCAATAAAGATTTATGTTGTAGACATACAGAACATAATATGCGGGTTTAATTTTAGAGAGAAAAATAAACATAGTAATGTCTTAGGTTTTCGCGATTATTACACATTATAATAAAACAATTTTAAACGGATTAGATCGCGTATATGGGATGACTAAGGTGACAGGCGTCGTTACAGATTTTTTTCCTGCGACCACGAATGCCGCAAAGTATTCGAAACGTCAGGAAAAACAAAAATCTATAATATCTAAGCCGTTTAAAATTGTTTTATTATAATGAAAAATAAACAATTTATTTTGCATCAAATGTTGTGCACATTAAATGCAGTTTTGAGTATTTCATCCCATCTTGGTATTCGTTCTGATGTTTTTCAACACAATTTAGGATGTTTTTCGGTTTTAGCTATTTGTGTGCATAAAGGTACCACATATATATGTTTTAAACCCAACCTATGTAACTAAAGTGACATCGTAACAAAATTGATACCATGGATTCAGTACATGATTCTAGAAGCTTCAGCGCTAGAATTTGTTGTCTTTCTTTTCCATCAGTTTTTTTAGAGAACCATTATAAGATCACTGGTGTGTGTGTTTGTCTGTCTGTTCGTCCTGTCACAGCCAATTTGCTCTGAATCTACTGAAACGATTAAACGGATTATATCGCGTATATTATAGATTTTTATTTTTCCTGACATTTTGAACACTTTGCAGGGTTCGTGGTCGCAGGTTGACTAAGGTGCCAGGCGACGCTACAGATAAACAAAAAACAACAATTAAATTTAAAAAAAACAATTGTACGATATTCCTATAGATTACAGGCAAACCTATAAGAAGTCTATGATCTAATAATAACATGGCAAATCTTTCAATTTGTGCGTACAAATTTACGTTTGCGGTTGGAATGCATGGGAAAACATGTTTTTCAACTACGATGTTAAGTTTGTTCTTGGGATAAGTTATTGGCACAAGACGGAATCCAAAAATAGACAACATATCTAGGAATTTCTGAACCCTGTCCATGCGAGTTCAACTCGCACTTGACCGGTTTTTTTTTAGTTTAAGTACTGATTGCTGTATGAAATATTTATTGTCACATAAACTGCAATATAAATAAAAACTAAACGGCTGTTGTTTCGCTAAACTTAACGCTCGCAGTAGCATAAAAATGTAACATCATAGTACGATAATCACACGTTTCACGTTCATCACGTTTTGATCGCGTTGCTTACGATACATTGCGTGCTCAGAAATGACATAAACTGTAACCTATTATTTCCAAGATAAATGGTTTAACAATTTTAATTATAGGCCTAAGCGTAAAGCAACCTTCGCAGAGCTTTCAGTACGTTGTCATTTACATGTTGTATAAAATAAATAAAAGCATTAGACAAGGGCCAGAGATAAAGAGATAAACGATAATATTTCCTCATGACTGACGTCATCTTGAGGCTGCGGCTCTTAGTACCAAGAGCCTTAATTGCTCCGAGACGACAGGGAGGGATCGAAATGTATAATTGAAATGCAATTGCTAGCCAGAACAATTGTGGCTTAAACGATTTGGGTGCTGCTGCCTAAGGTATCCTTGCGATCTAAATCGAATGAATTGATTAAATTTTCATGATTTCGGAAACCTTTAGACTTTGTATATCTTGGCAGTAAATTTCATCTGAAACCGACATATTGCTTTTAAATGGTTTCAAAGAATCTGGTGCATTTACTCTCCCTAAAATACTATCTGAAATAAGCCTCGTTATTTTTTTACTAGCTCCACAAAAGTTTGTTGTAAGGGAAGTACTTGAGCATCTTATTTATTTTATCATGAAATAAACGATAATGCTGCAAATATTCTCTTTAATATCAAGTCAAACAAAATTAATTAAGTTTAAATCTAAAGAGCTCAGCGGTGGGTCAATATTTGACACCGCGTTGAGGACTCAGACAAACAAGACTCCGTGCAGCGCATTACAAAATAGCGTTTATTTCATGATCACCCGGTTTTAAGTGTTTGAAAGCTACGTTGAAAAATATTAGCAGGTGAAGATATATCGTGAAATACAACTTAATAATCTGTTAATGGCTATGACCATTCCAAACATCGCCTCGCCAGTACGGTTATTGCCTTAAAAGTTCACTTTGGTACAATGGTCAGTACGGTCTATGCAGTGAAACCCCTATAAGATATTCATGTTGTACATTTTCACAAAGAGATCGCAGTTCTACTGTCACAATGCAATAAACTAAGGTGTAATTTATATCATTCGGTACACATAGTTGTAAAAATGTGCATATACGAGTAGTTACACTACGGCTTTTGTTTGTATGTGCTATATTCCGATGCACGAGTCAGAGGTGTATGAGACACAATTTTGCCGTAACGTGTCGCTGCGTGTCGAAGTTCAGCACTCCGAGATCGAAAGTAAGTACAAATACTTACTTATAGATGTAGACTTTGGATAAATAATCTTGCTTTATTATTATAAACAATCACAGTATATATATAACAACAACTTTGGATTGAGATTGAACTAATATTCAACAATATTATAATAGTAGGTAATTTATACTCATATTTTTTTAGGTTAATAAACAACAACAATTACGTAGTGAGCGTATCAGGAACTTTTCAGAAGACGTACACCAGAGTCGACTTCAGTACGAAACCCGTTCAGTGATGATGGTGAATATGGATCAAACTATAAATTTGAGCCGAATTTCCATGACATAGCGTTCACAGATGCGGACGAAGTTTAGTTAGTCTAGCGATATAGCAGAATCTGACGAAGATCTGGAGGTAAGAGACCATCCAACTTTACATTCCGTGGATCGACTTCATAGTTTCAGCCAGTCAACAATCGTAACACCAATCCACAATTAAATGGATCCTAAAGCTGATAGTCCATCTACGCTACTACTATACAATGATCATTTCGAAGAATCATCTAATATTCATGCAAGTGAAACTGCTTATTCACAGGAATAGGATGACAACTGGGTAGAAACTACCAAACAGATCCCAGATATTGATTTTGATTACGTGTCAGAGAATTCAACTATCTTATTATTAAAAATAATAAAATAGTCACATTCACATTATTTCATTTATTTTCTCCCCATTTTTCTGTTTCTTCCCAAAATTGCGTTAGAAATATCTTCTACTCTACCTACTACTATTCTGATGCCAGCTATCTTGATCTCATGATAGACCAATTTGACAAGCTTGAGTGACTTCAAAATCTTTGTATCTGATTTCTATTTGGCCTGTGCAAATATGATCACCTTTCTTATTAAAATTCTCTTCATCATTTCGGCCGAATGAAGTCCACTGCTGGACACAGGCCTCCCCCAAGATCACCACAACCACAGATATGGATGTGTTGTGGGCTCATTGGGGGGTCTTGCCATAATCGCCACGCTTGGCAGGCGGGTTGGCGATCGCAGTTGAGTTGTTAATGTACTCGAAGGACGCTGCTGCCCATCCTCCGTCTATTTCTAAAATTCTCTTAAGAAGATCTAATTTCATATTAAGATGAAAATGGCTTCCTACCCACCTTCGCCGGAATGCTCATATTTTTTCTTTGCTTTGTAATGTGCTCTTTAATCCTTCTACAGCTTTTTATCTTAAAAAACGCTTTCAGTTCCTCTGTGACACACATTCTAATTTCTTGAGATCATCAGACATCTAAATTTAAGTATACGTATTCATTCCACATCTGTCTTTGATAAATCATTTACTATTCAAGCAGCTCGCTTGTGGAATACTTTACCTATTGAAGTAAGACGTGCTCAAACATTACCTATTTTTAAGAAAATGTTAAAGGAGTTCATTCTCCTTCATTTTTCTTCCACTTTCCCAGTTATATTTAATATTTATTAGTATAGTTTTCGTCCGTCCGTGTGGTGTCCGGATAGTCCGTGTGGTGTCTGGATTAAGAATATAGCACCACTCCATCTCCTCCCATGGATGTCGTAAAAGGTGACTAACGGGACACTAAACCAGAGGGATGGGCAGCGCTCACCAACCCGCCCGCCAAGCGTGGTGAGTATTGGCAAATACCCCCCCAAAATGATGACACAGTTGTGAAAATCTATGGAGGAGGCCTTTGTTCAGCAGTGGACGCATAAATGGCCGATATGAGTACATTTTTTCGACCTTTTTATATATATATAAATACCTATTGTATGTATATTATATTATTATGTCTAAGTAATATTGTGTGTATCCGACTCGGCTGGGCAGCGTTCGGGAAACTTCGCAACGTCTTTTCGTCAACAATACCGCAATGCCTCAAGACGCAAGTCTTTAACCAGTGTGTGTTACCAGTGATGACATATGGAACAGAGACGTGGTCACTCACAATGGGCCTCATAAAAAAACTCAAGGTCACTTAGCGAGCTATGGAGAGAGCTATGCTTGGTATTTCTCTACGAGATCGAATCAGAAATGAGGAGATCCGTAGAAGAACTAAAGTTGTCGACATAGCTGAAAGGATTAGTAAACTGAAGTGGCAATGGGCAGGGCACATTGCTCGTAGAACTGATGGCCGTTGGGGCACAAAGGTTCTCGAATGGAGACCGCGCACCGGAAAACGCAGCGTGGGATGACCTCCAACGAGGTGGACAGACGATCTGGTGAAGGTCGCTGGGAGTCGTTGGATGAGAGCGGCATGTGACCGCTCGTTGTGGAAATCTAAGGGGGAGGCCTTTGTTCAGCAGTGGACTTCCTGTGGCTGATATGATGATGATGATGAATATTGTGTATGATATTTTGTACACTTGGCAGCCCAATGTCTCTCTTCTTTCATTCAAGTCCATCCTGGAGCCCCGCTGCGATGCCGAAGATGACCGTTCCAGTGATTTTAGCCGCTAGGAGTCGGGCACGCCCCTTCACCGTTCCCTGGGGCGAAAGATGTTCATGTAGAATTACCACTGGAGACCAATAAAAAGACGACTGTTCGGTCGTAGCCGTACCACGGTTAAAACCTTACTGAATTTATGAGTTTTTTTTTGTACTATGTTAAATATAGTGCAAATTCTCCCAATGAGCACACAACACAAAACCATGGCGATCGTTGTGGCAATATTTGGGGAGGCTTCTGTCCAGCAGTCGACTTTTTCGGCTGAAATGATAATGATGATATAAGATATATAAGATTATTTGTAGGTAGTCGTCCATGTCTTGATAGGGATCAAATGAATCATTTTGTTGTGTCAATACCACAATTTGTATTTTTGTTAGGCTCTCGC
Source organism: Diloba caeruleocephala (assembly GCA_947459985.1). Taxonomy (NCBI): domain Eukaryota; kingdom Metazoa; phylum Arthropoda; class Insecta; order Lepidoptera; family Noctuidae; genus Diloba; species Diloba caeruleocephala. The sequence goes on from OX381610.1 coordinate 30,226,131, forward strand.
AGTTTTGATCATCGCTAGAACTCTATAAAATTTCGCTTTCCACTGAATTATTTCCATCATATTAGCCATTTATCCGTCCACTACTGAACAAAGGTCTCCCCCACGATTTCCACAATTGTGTCGTCAATTTGGGGGTATTTACCAATGCTCACCACGCTTGACTGGTGGGTTGGTGAGCGCAGTATGGCTACCGTTTCACAGAAGGGACGCTGCTGCCCATCCCTCTGGTTTAGTCCCTTAGTCGCCTTTTACGACATTCACGGGAGGAGATGGAGTGGGCTATATTCTTGATCTGAACACCACACGGATTATAAGAATAATTTCCATGAAAAACCGTAGTCTTCATTTCCTACACTATAAAATTCAACACAATAAAAAGAACCCGACGGATAATTTGATCAACTGTAGCGTCTAATAAGAAAGTTAATTAAAAATAGTCTTCTACGTACACCCGACGATTATGAACATTTCTAGAAGAAACTGGGCTAGTAAATTAAGCTTTTATTTTAGCTCTGGAAGAATCAAATTGGACTAATTCTTGGAATTTGTTAACTGTACTATTCGTATCCGACGGACTATAATTGCAAAAGAAAAATTATGTACGATTGTAAATCATCAGTTTGTTCATTTCATTCGTTAGATCATTCAAAGATTAGTTATATTTTTATCTGTATTAAGCTGAATTAATTTCTTGATTCTTTATTAAATTTTAATTAGCCACGACGTTCAAAGGAATATTCTACCGTCTCGAAAGGCCTTTAAATCTAAGTACTGTTAAATTGAAATTTTTTTACACGATACATAAATAGGTTCAAGTCCAGTCAGTTTTTCAATGACCTCTATCTTACATGGCTTTACTTATGACGGCGCGGTTGGTGCAGTGGCTGATACAGTCGGCTGCTGCGTTCCGGCTCGTGGGTTCGATTCCCACACGGAACAAATATTCGTATGATCTGCAGGTAGTTGTTCCGGGTCTGGGTGTATTGTATGTGAATTCATGTCTGTACGCACCCATGACACAGGAGAAATCCCAGTGTGGGGCATCGTTTTCATAAAAAAAAAACATACCCATACTATGAAGGCGTCAACGGATCATAATTTTAGGCAATAAACGTCCACTACTAGAAAGAATTTGCTGTGTGGTGCCGGCTCAGAATACCACCACCCCATCTCCTCCCATGGGTGTCGTAAAAGTCGACTAAGGGATAAGCCGGAGGATGGGCAGCAGCGTCCTTCGATTTCATTAACAACTCAACTGCGATCGCCAACCCGTCTGCCACGCTTGGCAGACGGGTTGGCGATGGCAAGCGTGGCGATTATGGCAAAACCCCCCAATGAGCCCACAACACACCCATATCGGTCGTTGTCGTGATCTTTGGGGGAGGCTTGTGTCCAGCAGTGGACTTCATTCGGCCGAAAATGACTAGAAAGAAAGAAAGAAAGAAAAGTATTTATTGGCACGAACAATTACACAGCAAACAAAAACATTATATTAAAACAAAAGTGCCAAAAGGGCCAACAGCTCAGCATTATGTCAGGTGATAGTACCAAGTACCACTACCTAACGCTGATTTTCAGCTGCAACCCACGAGTGCCATACGCACGAAACTAGTAGAATAAATTTAAAAAATTCTGTATGTATATAATGTATGTAACAGCATGAGATATAATTATTAAGTACATAATGTAATGACCGTGTGGTGCCGGCTCAGAATGCCACTACCCAATCTCCTCCCATGGGTGTCGTAAAAGTCGACTAAGGGATTAGCCAGAGGATGGGCAGCAGCGTCCTTCGAGTACATTAACAACTCAACTGCGATCGCCAACCCGTCTGCCAAGCGTGGCGATTATGGCAAAACCTCCCATTGAGCCCACAACACACCCATATCGGTCGTTGTGGTGATCTTTGGGGGAGGCCTGTGTCCAGCAGTGGAGTTCATTCGGCCGAAATGAATGTAATGATGTTTGTTTAGTATACAGTAATAATAAAAACATGTAACGATGAATTAAATAGGCGTAGAAAAGATAGAAGGAGCAGAAAGTCCGTTACTTATTTTACCCAATAATTACTGATTCACCATCAGCTATTGTGTCTGTAGTGAATGAATGTAATTATGTAATTAGTAGGTATGTAATATAATAATAAGTGTATGGTATATAATATAGACAGAAGCCTCCCTAAAGATTGCCGCAGTGACCGGTATAGGTTTGTGTTGTCTGCTCATTGGGGGGTTTTGCCATAATCGCTACGCTTGGCAAAAGGGTTGGCGATCGCATTTATGTTATAAATTTACTCGAGGACGCTGCTGGCTATCCTCCGGCTAATCTCATAGTCGCCTTTTACGACACCAAGTGATGAGATGGGGTGGTGGTATTCTTAGCCGGCACCACTTGGCTCGTCAATAGATACCTACGAAATAATATTATGTTGATTATATTTATAGCAGCGGATTTATATATTAGAAACGAAAACCTACCTATAAAAATGATAAAGGTTGTGTCGCGTATCAAGTATAGTGTTTTATTAGTTTTCCACAATTCTAAGAGGCTTCCATACAGCAATAAGCGTGAATCCAAAAATTCAAAGCAGCCAAACGAAATGGAAGACCAAAATAAAATGTCTTTATACAGTTGCAATTTCTTCGTGTGGTGTTCGAATTAAGAATAAAACCGGACAAGTGCGAGTTGAACTCGCATGTAGAGGGTTCCGTTCAATGAAAATATTGTCCACCATGTTTTTGTTTTTAAATCTGATCCCAACTTGTTTGTCGTAACTAAAATATATTGTCTATTGTTGAATTCAGTCTTGTACCAATAACTTATCCCCAGAATTAACATCGTAGTTGAAAAACATATTCTCCCATACATTCAAACTGCAAACGTAAATTTGTACGCGCAAGATTGAAAGATTTACCATATTATTTTAAGCCTATAGACTTATTATCAGTTTTTCCGGAATCTATAGGTAAAGAGCTATTACCTATATTTTTTCCAAGTTTCAGGCTTATTAGTTTCAGAGATAAGGGGAGGAGATGTTCAAGTCAAAGTCAAGTTCAGTGTTATATTTGCTGTTTTCTTAAATAACTTTAAATTGTATATTTCAAAATGATAAAATAAACATATTTGAGACCCTCACAATAAGCCCTTCCATTTCATATATTACACGGCACAATTAGCAAAACTTTATTCTCTAATTTTCTATATTGCCCCCCAAAAGTGACCCCCATATTCAAAATTCATTTATTTACGTTGTGACGAAGTCATCCTTCATCTTCATTTCAATCAACCTCTTTCATGACTTCATACCTTTTATCTCCATCACTGTCCACCTCACGATTCATTCTTTATTCAAATCAAAATTCGAATTTATGTGACGTAGAGTCGCTCTTCATATTTTGATCATTATCATTACACATTGGATCCTGAACCACTAGGGTTCAACACACAGCTGTCGCTCTGCGAATAGTCTCCTGCAATATTCCAATTACTTATTTTTAATTAGCTTAAATTAAATAATAATTAAATAAATAAATAATCAGCATGAAGATGAAGTGTTGAAGTTGTGAATATCAATATACCATTATAACAATTTATATGTTACGTTTTATTGAATGTCAATAACTGAACTCCGTTACTTGCTGCCGAGGAGAGAGCCTCCCAGTTGAGCTAACCGGGAAGGAACACGGAGGGAGGCACTCCGCGACAACGTTCGTGTCTAGGTTGCAAAAATCCATATTTAAATTTGGTAAACAATTTCAACTTGATCGGTCCAGCAGATTCGGAGCAAATCGGCTGTGACAGACGGACAGACAGACACACGAGTGATCCTATAAGGGTTACGCCACTTTTGCCCTCGCACGTTCGGAACCCTAATAAAACACCACTCCATCTCATCCCGTAGACGATAAAAGGTAACTAGATAGGGAGGGCAGCAGCGTCCCTTCTGTAGAACGGTAGGCATTCTTCACTCACTTAACTACCTACGCTAAGTCTGGCTACGCTTGCGTGGTGAGTACTGGCAAATTCCCCCTTAAATGACGAAATGACGCGTCATGGTGGCAATTTATGGGCATTCCCCCGGAGAGCCCTTTATTTAGTTGTGGATGTTCTGTGGCTGATATGATGACACACAAGCCACCAATGACGAACCGCATCCAAATAGTCACCAATTATACCAAAAAATAAACGGGCATAACAACACAAAAAGTTGCCAAAAATTCATTCCAGACTGCAGCAGTAACGTAACACGAGGGCTTTTCAATAAAATAAAACTACCCGGCTTGTCGGAGGGTTGACCCGACATTTTCAATACAGGATCGTCCCTGGGGTCCCGTGCCGAGGGACCGGCCCTATTTGTGCACAAAGCGAGGGAATTTGCGCGACACGGTCGCACGGGACCCGGGACTAACACTTTACTTGGGAGCGCTGTGATTTTTCCACTGTTTAGATAAAAACAGGTTGTTACCTATACGATTGTTCGGTACCTGTCTATCTTCTGATTTGAGCCTGTTGTTCGTTTTAGTTTGTGAGTATTATTGCTTGATTGATGTTTATATTTGCCGTGCCGTTTGCCGTGTGGTGCTGGCTCAGAATACCACCACCCCATCTCATCCTATGGGTGTCATAAAAGTCAACTAAGGGATTAGCCGGAGGATGGGCAGAAGCGTCCTTCGAGTACATTAACAACTTAACTGCGATCGCCAACCCGTCTGCCAAGCGTGGCGATTAAGGGCAAAACCCCCAATTAGCACACATCACACCTATGTCGGTCGTTGTGGTGATCTTTGGGGGAGGCCTGTGTCCAGCAGTGGACTTCATTTATCCGAAATGACGATGATGATGTTTATATATTTTCAGGCTCTTTGATATTTTATGATTCACTTAAAAAACTACGTGGCACTTGGTGCTTAGCGGTACTTGGCCGCATGGTTGGTACAATGGTCGATACTGGCGGATGCTGCGCTCCGGGTCGCGGGTTCGATTCCCGCACGGAACAAATATTTATATAATCTGCAGGTAGTTGTTCCGGGTCTGGGTGTATTTTATGTGAAATTTGCGTCTGTAAACTCAACCACGACACAGGAGAAATTCTAGTGTGCCAAACGTCGGCAAACTTCAGGCGCTGGTGATGAGGCGGTGGCCATTACGGTCTAGTTGGCCGAAAACATTAGCATACCGCGTGTTTGGTGAAGCGTCTTACTTGGATTGGTTGCTAACCATGTGCCGCATAACAAGGCTCTAAGTATCTCAAAGGACAATGGAGACAAGAGTTTTGCGCGATCGAATTAAAATGAGGAGATCCGCAAAAGAACCAAGGTAACCAAGATAGCTCGAAGATTTCACAAGGTGGACCGACGACCGAAAGCTTGCCGGCATCCTCTGAAAGCAAATAGGGCCGGACCGGTAACTTTAGCGATCTTAAGGGATGATTAATTTTATTATGTAGCTGAAGTTTTATGATTAACTATTACAGAAATTGTGATTGGCGTAAATTATACTCTGTCTCATTCTCCTCACTCAATCTACGCTAAACCTTACCTTTGCTTCGTAGTGCAAAACAGTCATGATCCCACAGAATACTGGCGATAGAGCCCTTACTTTTTAATATGATACTCTACAGACTAATATTTCCCTTTTTTTGGATAGCTACAGTAACCTCCCGTGAATGAATATCCAAACCAGAACAACTATTTGTAGACCATAAAAATATTTGTTCGATGTACCACAGCAAAACTACTAGCCATAGCGCGCTCTACGCTGTAATCGCTCACTGCGCTCTAAGGGTGAGATTCAGAAACGAGTCTAAGCGTGAACTTACGCTTCCATCTGTCAGAATGCACTACTTACGCTCATAATTTTACTACCCTAAGCTCTATCTACTGCACCAATCTAGTCCTCACAAGGCATGAACATACGTATTGGTTGTGGACCTATCCGTATACTTGAGATTTTTACACCAATATAAATCAAAAAGATTTCGCTTCGGTGCAGTTTCGCTTAGGTCTGAATTATTAAAAGTCGTGTATTCATCAGAAAAGGCTTTAATATTTTTTTAAATAATAATATTACGGCCTTATTTATTTATTTATTGTGTAGGTGCCTTTATCGCACTCGACGGTTTCTTCCAATAAGTAACCTTATTATTTAATTAAAGCCATTTTCTGAATATAACATCATTCTGATATAAACTAAGTTTTCATGTGCTGTTAACAGGTATTATATTAATATAATCACATTTCTTGGATCAGTTTCTATAGGGACGAAGTAATATATACGTCAACTTATTCAATTTCAGTTTTACTTTCCTCGAAAGATATAAATAGCACTTATCTTTACGCCCGAGTAAACCAAACTTGACGCAATATCAGAGCTAAATGCAACTGTTCTACTGAAAGTCACATTCAAAATCCGAGACTGATAAGCGGTTGTGTCGCAGATTCCGGATAATCACGATGTTCTCTCATAGGGGAAGAGTTAGAAATTTCCGCTTTATGATACTATGTTTATTAGAGCAAGGAGGTCAAAGTAAACGATGTTTGGTACCTTAAATACAAGTCTCTTAGCCCGTAGATGTAATAAAAGAAAATGGGCGGCTCTAGTGTGATGTTACGAGTACCTGGAGTCCCCTTTGGGGGTCGAAGATGACCGCTCCAGTGGTTTTAGCCGGTAGGGAGTCCGGCATACCCTTCGCCCTTCCCCGGGGCGAAGGAAGTTCCATGTACAATTTCCACTGGAAACCAATAAAAAAAATGGTTTAATAAATGATGACTGACAGTATATTTCAATAAGACACGCAGCAACGTCCTGTTATGTACTAAAACAGCATATAGTGGTATGCGATCTCCCCTATGATCATTTATTATTGCAGATTAGGAGGCCTCTAATTTATAGGACAGCATTGCCTATTCCTTGTCAGGAAGAACATAGACCGAGCTCTTATTCATTTGGTCCAAATCCTGAACAGAGCGGTTTCAACAGCACGATCAGACATGCACCGAAACAAACGCATAGTTGTCTTCTTGCGAGCACTGTATTCACTTACAGCTGACTGATGATGTTAAGGTCCAATTTGCCGAATGCAGTGGTCTCCTTCTGTGAGAGCGTCATGCTCCAGAAGGAGACGGCGTCGGAGTAACAACTGCCCTGGCGCCTAATTCCCATACGCCTAAACTCCCGGCCGTTGCTATAAGGCGGGTGCGTAGATTGGGGAATCTGCGTGCCCACACCGAGCGACCCAAGAGAGGACGGTACCACGCATGTGGTCACGCACTGCCGTGGGACGCTTTGGGGCGCATCCTCTACTATTCCCCCGGGGGGTGACCGCTTTACAGTCACCCTCTCCGAAGCGTGGCACCAGTGGGCGGCTCTAGTGTCATCATACGAGAACCTGGAACCTCCCTTAGGTGCAGAAGATGGCCGCTCCAGTGGTATTAGCCGGTAGGATTCTGGCATACCCCTTCACCCTTCCCCGGGGCGAAGGAAGTTCATGAATAATTTCCACTGGGCACCAATAAAAAATGTTCCGATTTGCCATTATACGTCCAGGTGATGATAGACAACGATAGCATGAGCCTTGGCAATCATCGGGCTATTTAGGCAGCATGGTGACTACAGGAATTTTCGTATTTCCTTTTCTCCAGTCGGCAACTCTCTGCTGTACGTAAGCATCTCACAAGTTGCGCCACAATCGTCGACACTACCTTTCATATCCAGACTACCCCAGCTGCTTTCTCCTGGTGGTTCATTTATCTGTGTGTATGCGTTGGAATTATACAATTTAATTCCCCCAGGCTTATAATATCGATAAATACGGGCGGTATTTAACCGACTGTTCTAGAAATCAACGGGGAGGCCTTTGTTCAGAACTGGACATCATTTTGCTGATGGTGATGAATCCCGTTTCATCATCGGGCGACAAGACTACGCAATGCGCCACTGTTGTACGGTGGATATTTCACCTATATGCACTTAGCGATTTACTAACATATTTGCTATGCATACTGCGCCTTGCTGGAGTCCCTGACAACCATTACCTTTGAATCTTTAAGTCACGTTTTTCTAGGCAAGCATGCACGGTTCTGCACATCTTTGTTTAAGATAAGGTCATGGGCAAACGCAAGCCTATTTATTCAATATGACAAGACTGTCTTGGCGGGCCTTTCATACTGCGTCTGCGAATTCGCGAAGCCGACTGTAGGGATTTTATGATATGTGCTGTGTGGTGGCGGCTATGAATACCACCACCCCATCTCAGCCCGAGGATGTCGTAAATGGCGACTGTGGGATTAGCCGGAGGATGGGTAGCAGCGTCCTTCGAGTACATTACCAACTCAACTCACCAACCCACCTGCCAGGTGTGGTGATTATGGGGAATTCCCCTCCAAAATGACCCATTTTTTTTTTAATGTTGCCCCACACTGGAATTTCTCTTGTGTCGTGGGTGCGTTTACAGACATGAATTCCACGTACAATATACACAGACCCGGAACAACCTGCGGATCATACAAATATTTGTTCCGTGCGGGAATCGAACCCACGACCCGGAACGCAGCAGCCGACTGTATCAGCCACTGCACCAACCGTGCCGTCATTTTGGAAATCTTTGAGGAAACCCTTTGTTCTGTAACGCGTATTAATTGAATAAATTATGGCATAATGTTGCAGAGCGGAAGTGCACTGCTAGTTAGTTTTAAATATGAACACATAACGCACCTGGACTGGCGTTGTGGCCGTCTTTAGGCCAGTGTCCAGCAGTGGACTTAACTCGGCTGACATAATGATGATGATGAAATAACAAAATTCTGTTAAATAAGAGACAGTAAAAGCCATCAATGTATTTAACTAAACAGATCCAAAATATTTAAGCATAAACGTGTATCTCGCATTGAAACCCCGAAGGCGTTAAGTACAACAACAAAAGTCCGGGAACGTAACACTTAACTTGGCTAACTAGAAAACTTTGACTCGTGTAATCCACAGACCTGTATTGAAACATTAAAATTTTCAGCGCGCCAAACATTTCTCAGTTGCTTAATTAACCAACGAAATTAGTTATTGTTATGAAAAAGTAACAAAGGGGGAGAAACTTCGCAACTCGAGCCAGTGGAGTGTGGAGTGGATCGAAGGTGGTGTGAGCTACGAGAGCATCGCGGTGTTATTATTTTGGAGTGTGTGTATACAACAATCCGGGCGTTGATTACCTAAGTCGCAGACCCTTTGCAACAGGCGTAAATTGCTCCAACGCCGCCGTCAAACGTCAATTTGGTATTACCTATTTGCCGATAGCGACTAATCAGGTGAAGATCTCTGACGCGCCACTGTCGGACAATCAATGAATTAAAAACGTTCATTCTTTTTAGTTCCACTGGTGGCTACTAACCATGCATCTTCCACCATAGCGACAGGCGGGTGATGCCTTGCGTAATAGAAATTTTTTGTAATTTAATATTTGTAAATACTTTTGTACCCGTGGTACTTGGCAACTAGGCCTATCCTAGTTGTACACTCCCAATTACTGTGCATACGGCCTATAATATTTTCTCCGTCTCCTGCTCGCTACGGAGGGAAGTGGAACGTATATTCTTTCGTACTCCTCCTTTTTCTTTTCTAATTAATTTCGGTGCGGGTTCCAAGACAGTTCTTCATTTCTCTGGGACACACAGAGCTTCATTGATCGGTGTTCTTTTCAGTGGTCGCCATTGTAGATCCTGGCTTACAGGAGTTGCAGTGGTTGAGAATGTGTGGCGGGCTTGTCCCAAAAAGATAGCCAAGCGTGGCGATTATGGCAAAATTCCTCAATGAGTATACAGCATACCCAGACTCGTCGTTGTCGCGATCTTTGGGCAGGCATGTGTCCAGCAGACTTAATTTGGCTGAAATGATGAATGAAGATGATGAGGCGTCTTTTAAGATATCTACGGGAGGAGACTGAGTGGTGCTATATTCTTAATCCAGACGCCATCCACTTCTATTCTGTTATAAGGGTGACGTTGTATCTGATTGGATTCGCACTTTTTTTCAGCGGTCATTACTTATGTAGGTGCTGTTATTTATTCATTGCAAACCCTTTGTGCCTCAGAGAGTAGGTAAACCGTCAATTCCCTGTTATATTAATTTAAAGCGTTTTCTGTAGATAACATTTTTATTGTCCATTAAACTTTATCGTATGGAGATTTTTTAAGTTACTTAAGGAAATGTTACAGATGTAGAGGGCTCATCTGACAACTTACTTACTTGTATCAGTATTAAGTCCGGGTGGGCCATTAACTCAACATGAATTTTTGGTAAAACTCATTCTTTCCTGACGCCTAAGGGCAAATCTAATCACTTTAGAACACTTAAAAATCCATCTTCTGTTTTACACTATGTTTTAGTTACATTTTAAGCAACGTTTAAACATTAATCTTGCTCTTTTTGAAGTATCCTCAGGCAACCCAAAGCATTGAATATTAATCGCGTCCTAAAAAATACTACCGCTACACCTTTTACTTTACGCCACCTTGTAAGGAAATTACACGGGGACCGAGAGAACTTCTTTTAATTTATTCAACTCACACAATATCCGACTTTAATACCTAGGTATTATGGATGAGAGTCGTGCACTAAAGTATGAAGCGAAGTTGATTCTGATTTATAACCGGTTCAACTATCTCAGTGTTTGTCTTTAGCCAATTTGAATAAAACACAGTGTTCGAGTTACGCGAGGTATAAATATAATTGTATATTAATGAGATGTGGAATCCGAAATCATTAATGTATTTGAATAGATTAGCAAATGAATTAGATTAAATTGCGCAGTTGTGTGCGGAAACGGGGACTTTGCGTTATACAAAATTCATGAGATTGTTTTGAGGTACAAAGTATCTTTTTTATTGGTGCCCAGTGGAAATTCTTCATGAACTTCCTTCGCCCCGGGGAAGGGCGAAGGGGTATGCCAGACTCCTACCGGCTAAAACCACTGGGGCGGTCATCTTCGGCACCTAAGGGAGGCTCCAGGTCCTCGTATGATCACACTGGAGCCGCCCACTGGTGCCACGCCTATAGGCACATCTCGAAAAGGGTGACTGTAAAGCGGTCACCCCCCCAGGGGATTGTAAAGGATCCCCCAAAGCGTCCCACGGCAGCGCGTGACCACATGCGTGCTACCGTCTTCTCTTGGGTCGCTTAGTGTGAGCACGCAGATTCGAGGTACAAAGTATCTGCGACATTATTTTTCTATATTTGTACTTAACTATCCAATTTTTTGTTGTAGCAATTTAGAAATCCAGTCTTTGCTTTGACCGTACTATAGAGACATCACGTTACTTGTTCTGCCGGCAGGACCATCCACGACCGACGACGACGATGAAGGCGAGCTTCATCTGCGCTTAAGTGATTTCTCGGCTCTGTTAGTCGCTTGTATGCTGAAATTCTATTGCATTGTGTCTCACAGCCGATGGATATTACCACACGAGACCCAAGGCGGTATTCTGCAGCACAAATTGATCCCCACTCTTTCATTAAACGCTCAAGTTTCGTACCGGGCACTGTAGCTAGCTACGCAGTCGTAGCAGCCAACGTATCAGTTACGCGATCGTAGCATGTTCCTGATTAGTTACAAGGTCGTAGCAGATAACCGATTAGCTACAGGTCCAGTCACTGTTCTACACACATACTAATGTCAGTAAGGGCAGGACATCCGAAATCGGCTTTGAATCTTTCTTCAAAAGGCCATTCCAGACGTTGCCCTACAGTTTTTTCACATAGTATTGTATCTATACAAATAAATAAAATTGAAGTATCTGTTTGTCATGTCAAAATAACTGCTTTTTACTAAATGCATATGAAAGTATAAACGGTACATAAAACAAAAAACATTTTTTTTGTCTGTCTGTCTGTCTATCTGTTTGTTCGGGTAATCTTCGAAACGGCTGGATTGATTTTGATGGGACATTCTTTGGCAGATAGCTGATGTTACAAGGAATAACTTAGGCTACTTTTATTTTAGAAAAATATTTAGGGTTCCGCGCAATAAAAATAAACACCTTGAAATCCAATATGTATTTTATGTCAAGTGTCACTTGACTTCGACATACTTCGACATAGGTCGAAGTACTCTAAATTTCTTTTAAATTAAACGCGGGTGAAACCGCGGTTCCCAGCTAGTCGTAAATATGTCAGGATTTTAGAACAGAAACCTTTGAGTTTGTTTCAGCAATTCCTCTCAGAGGCAGTCAGTAGAAAATGTTGGCTTCATTAACTTATTTAACGACTGTCTTTAAGTTTCAGTTACCTACAAAATCTACGTAAACAAGAATCTTTATTCTTTTTTTTTATTATTCGATGCCTCACGTAAATCTCACGTGTACAAACCCGAAACAACTATCTGTAGATCATACAAATATTCGTTCCATGTGGAAAAGGAACCTGTGGCACGTGGCGCAGAAAGTTAATCACAGCCACTATGCCAACTGTGTCGTCAAATAAATATCAATTATCAATCCAGGTTTAATATTGAGATGAATTTGTTTGCAGCCATTACTAACATTCACGATTTCAGTCGTTTTCTCACGATGAGAAAGATTAAGCCTTAGTCCACCACGCTGCCCTAGTGCGGGTTGGCTGGACTATAACACACACCACTGAAATCTTTTTGGAGCCCTCTCAAGTGTGCAGGTTTCCGCACGATGTCTTCAATCATATTAGATAATCAAATTCGGACCCGCGCATAAATCCGAAAAGTCAGAGGTGGGATCGAACTTAAGCTCTCCTGTATGCAAGGCAAGCGTTCAACCACTAGGCTATCAATGCTGCAGAGGGGGTGACCCCCTTACAGTTATTCCCTTCGTGATATGTCTAAAGGCGTGGCACCTACGGGTGGCTCTGGTGTGATCTTACGAGGACCTGGAACCCCCCTTCATGCCGGAAATGTACGCTCCAGTGGTTTTAGCCAGCCGGCTGCCCCTTTGCCCTAGCCCAGGGCGGAGGAAATTCCAGATGAATTTCCACTAGAGAAAAATAAAAGATTAGATATAGGATTTACTAAAAAAAGATAAACCTCTCGACCGTAACCGTACTAGCCTATACAGTATTCTTTCTAAGCAGGCTTCTTATCTCCTTTCTCTCCTCTTAAATTTTTATTTACCGCTACATAATTCCGCGTCCACTTAACTCAAATCTTCATACATCGTACACACTTAAGCCCTTGTTACCGGCGCCTCGGCTCGCGACTTATTAGCTGTGGAGCTCGGCTTGATTAAACTCCAAGCACCCTTGAATTTCACCTGACGTTATTACATATAACCGTGTACCTACGTGTGATTGTGAGATGTTTTTGTATAATTAATGAAGGAGAAGTGAAAGGTTTGGAGGAGTGACGCGGCCTTAGCTTATTGAAGAGGGTTCACACACAGCTCTTTACTATGATATTCTATGTCGTCCATTATACTGGCAACACCTGATGTCCAATTTCTCTTGCTGTAGTACTCGAATTATATAATAAAATATAATTGTAATTGCCATTACTGTTTTATCTAATAATTAAATTATTATGTACATTATTAATTTAAACTTATAGAATTGAAATAACTTACAATTCTTAATTTAATATTTAAATAATACTTAGCGTCACTAGTCAATATATTTGAAGGTACACTAATATTTGTATACAAAGTGGTGTTTATGTTATCACTATCACATTAAATGATCACGTTAAATTCTTCGACAATGTACAAAAAAGCAGTACATAGGATTATTCAGTCGCGGTAATTTTCGTCATTATGTTTCAATATCTTGTAAATGCATGGAAATCTCTCTGGATGATGAAAAAGTTCTAAACGTTGCCACTTTGACGCTTACAAAGTCAGTAAACTTATATTATCACGGTGTTTTATGTCATATCAATTTGTAGGGTATTTATTGTTTAAAAGTTACATTTATATTTTTATGTTCTGTTTATTTGTATAACTTATCTAGTGTTAATCGCTTTTAATGTGATAACCTAAGCATTATACAAGGTGTCCAGTAAATAGCACGACATACTGCAGGGGGTGTGAGCTTGGGTCAATACCTACCAAAAAAACACAATATATGTTCAGCAAAATCTTACGGATTTACAGTAGTACAAAATTTTCTGAAATATCGAAAAATCTCTACCTTTACACAGATTTTTAAGCATAATAGATAAAGACTTTTAAGCAAATAGAATAAAGACTTACCAATGAGTAAAGTAACGATTCACAAATAATATGAGGTAAAAAAAAAACTAGTAAAGGAATTTTTCATTACGAGATGCTTAAAAATCTGTGTACTGTAAAATTAAGCAAGATAAAAGCATGCTTGAAAAGAGTTGCCTCGTGTAGGCGTAGTAAAACAGTAGTATCGCGTAGTCGCAGCAAAAGAGTAGTCTCGCGTAGCCGTAGCAAATAATTAGTCTCTCGTAGGCGTAGCAAACGTGTGGTATCGCGTAGGCGTTACGTTCCATGTGAGGCGCGATCTTGTACGATAGGGTCGCACGGCTCTAGATAGAGTTGAATCATTATATCTAAGAAGTCAACAATGGAGCTGACTTTGTGTCATGTTTAGTTTTAATCCACTCTGAAGAAGCAATATTTATAAATTACTTGCCTTCGGTTAATTTTTTTACACTATGAGCACAACATACCAAAATAAACACAGTCACACATAAATACAATCATAATTTTATTTCACCTATTACCAACAAGAAACCCTGAGCCAAGATACCTTAAAAAAGTTATAATAAACGTGGAACCGCTGGCAGCGCGGTTGTTATCCAGCCATTATTTCGCGTTTCGACAATTACGCGCGGCTGCAAATAAAGACGTTTGTAGAGCAATATTCAAGGGGAAGGAAGCGTTGGAAGAAAAATTATCATCACCTCGTCCCGAGTCGCGCTTACGACAGGCGGGGATTTGATGGGGTGCATATGGGACGGGTGCAACGTATTGAATTTTAAAGTGGGGTGCATTATATTTCTAATATGTTTAGTATTCAATTATGACGATGATTGTTAGTTTTTTTTACATATTATTTATTTAGTGATCATAAAAAACTACTCGAGTTAAGTAATCATAAATAGTCTGTCTGTTATGTGCCTCTATTTGTGAAAATGTTAAATATACAGTAGTTACACGTTTTTAAAGATAAAGATAAAAATATTTTATTCATGTAAAACCATATACAGGCACTTATGAATAGTCAAGGCTTTAGTTGCCGCGTTCCAAGATGTTGATTTCCTATGGAGAAGAACGGGCAAGAAACTCCATGGTTACTCTTTTTAAATCATAATAATTGTTACCGTATTTTTGGTTACATTGTTCTCAAAATAAATACTGTGAGGACATTGTAGCAGAAAAAAGTAAACTTCTTTAAAAGTCCACACTAAACAAGCCTGATATGTATGTTAAATTATGATTAAATTGTCATGGCAGCATCAAGCTGACCAATCCCAACAGACAGCACTCGTTCACGAGCATGACGCATGCACCAGCGTCGCTCGGCTCAACCATATTGTAGGGCAACTAAGCGACCCGATACACGACGCCACCATCAGCAGTACACACAGGATATTCAGAAAAAATCTTTGAACATTCAATATAATAAATCTATTGAAGAACATGAGCTTCTTTGGAATGTGTTAGGATCTCGTATAGCCAATATCAAAGAGCAAACCGCTTTTAACCAGATATCACACCATGATATTTTTACGTTGCTGAAAGTAAGAAATAGATATCATCGAGTAACGACTACGCCGCCGCCAGCGATACAGCGTCAAGCAAACCGTGATCGCACAGCATGGAGTGGTGTTAGTGAAATAGTAAATTTAAGTGAACTTATAAAATCAGTGCAATCAGTGTCTAGTGTAGATAAGGCAACCTATGGTTATGTTTAAATTTAAAGAGACTGAATCGTCAGAGTCAATGTTCCTCCTTTATTATTATTAGTTTATCATAGTTTAGCATTGCGTTTTTGTTTTAAAATGTATCTTATACTATAGCAATTATCATTACAATTTTAGCCCATATTTTAGGTCCATTACAATTATTACCGTTGGCGTACCTATTCCATTTAAAACGTTTTTTATTTGAGGCTGCTATATCATCTGCACCTGAGCTGAGCATTGTTCTTACACCACGATCAATCATCAACTTAGCCAGGTGTTTATAACGAGAATACTTCTGCACTGAATCTTGTCTCTTCACGCCTGTAACCGAACTTCAGCCGTCCCTGTGTTACCCAAATAAAAAAGTGAGTTGAGAGTAATTTTTTTCTACAAGCTTTACACATAGCGGCAATAAAAACGCTCCACGGAGCTCGCGCCCGCCTATATTTCATTTTACTCCTCGGTGAGGCGTCTCCCTCTATTTCGGGGGAGGCTGTGGGTACTGTCTGTGACACTGGGAATGAAACTTTAAATGCTGCTCGGAAATAATGTGGACTACGTGCTCCCATGTTTTTTGTTCTGCCAAAAGTTTTATTCAAATATGTATCAGTCGCATGGTATAACGATATTAAAGAAAAATACAGTTCAACATAATTGTCTCGAAATGTAAAGACAAGTCAGAGAATGTATTTTTAAGTTGAGTAAAGATAGACGCTCTGGGTCTGTTTGCGGAATACTGGCACAAACACAAATTGGTGTGAGCAAAATTGTGGTTTGTGGTTACATACCAACAATTAAGAGTTTCAGGTAAATATAAGAAAAAAAACTAACGAAAATTAACAATTGAAAATTGCATAAATGCTGCCTACACCATTCACAGTTTTAATAAAACGAGTTATTGCTTGAGGATAAAATTCGCTCAATAGCGTTTCAAAATTAATGAAATTTTACAGGTTTTTTTTAATAAATAGTTTGTATATAAATTCTTACGTTGACGCTATGAGGAAGTGTGTAGTAAAGAGAAAGCTAAGAGAATTAATGACCAAAAGTTGTTAACTAAATGTTATTCCTTAGAAGTAAACAATCGACTACTACACCGCAGAATAAGATAACGAATAAATAAAGACAAGTGGTAATTCAGTTTGAAAGAAATGGAAACAACGCTATGTAGGTAATTTGTTTGCATCATGTTTGTACATAATATTTTCCCATGAAGAGAAGGCAAAGGGATCTTAGCTCATACAGCCATGAACGTTATCAATATGTTTTTATTTGATTGCTTAAAGCATTTCATATGGAAAAATCATGTGTGTATGTTTACTTTATTTTAATTGCCTAAATGGCAACATATACACTAGATATTTTTTATGCACATCTGTGAATGGTAAAAGCTAATTACTTAAATTTTTGATGTTCACGTATTGATATGTAGATGACAACAGCCTAAATGGGAATGGAGCTTGTTATACTTTTTCAAGTAAAATGCAAATATAGGGTCTTACTTTAATAATGGAAAATATTTTAGGAGGTAAATCTATAGGTATCAATGATGCGTTTTAGCAAAATAAATAAACGTAACATCAACCTTTATTTTATCAAATAGTACAGAGTAAGTAAATCTTTCGCTAGTCGAATGTTTGAATTTTGATTTATTTGTTATCAGTAAAACCGATGCTTGATATTTGAAATGAATTCTATACAATTCATAGAGCCTTTTTTTTATTGGTGCGCAGTGGAAATTCTTCATGAACTTCCTTCGCCCCGGGGAAGGGCGAAGGGGTATGCCGGACTCCTATCGGCTAAAACCACCGGAGTGATCATCGTCGGCACCGAAGGGAGGCTCCAGGAACTCGAAAGATCTCCATCTAGAGCCACCCATTGGTGCCACGCCTTTAGGCACATCTCGGAGGGGATGACTGTAAAGTGGTCATCCCCTCTAGGGGAAGGAAGGCGACTGTAAAGAGGCCACCCCCCCAGGCATCTCTCGAGGGGATTGTATAAGATTCCCCCGAGGCCTCACTATGCGCTGTGCTGCGCACACAGCGGTACGAGATCACATGCGCACCGCTGTCTTCCCGGGGGTCGCTCGGTATGAGCGCGCAGATTTCCCAATAAGCGCGCTCGCGACCCCCAAGGCCCCCTGCCATATAAAGACGACAGGGGGCTCAGGCGTGTTGGACACGGGCACCGCGGCGGCTGTTACCCCGGGTCCGTGTCCTCCTCCTCCGAGCGGGATCGGCCCTCTTCCGATCCCGCTCTGCGACCTCCTTCTGGAGCATTACGCTCTCACAGAAGGAGACCACAGCACTCCAATTTTCATGCTCTGCCAGCATAGCCGACACTACTGCTAGCAAAGAGAGATCTTGCCCGATCCGATCGACCAGGATCCGCCGCTCGGCAGTCCACGCAGGGCACTCTCCGAATGTGTGCTGTGCGGTATCTTGATCGTTTCCACAGTGGTGGCACTGTGCCGTGACCTCGCGTCCTATCCTGTGCAAGTACGCACCAAAACAACCGTGTCCGGTGAATACCTGCGTCAGGCGGAATGTGACGCGCTTGCTCCTATGGAGCCAGGCTCCGAAGAGCGGCAAGATAGCCTCGACGACGCGCTTTCGCGCGTGCTGTGGCAGCATGAGCCGCTCGCGCCACAGCTCGAGTGCACGCCGCCGAGCCTGCCGCCTCAAAATTTAGAGCGCCCCTGAAGGCACGCCTTCACCGCTCTGGCGGAGGGAGCGTGTTTGGTGATACACCCACGCATCCATCTCCGCCAAGATATCAAAAGGCGGAAAGCGCGCCAACAGAGTTGCCGCCTCAAAGGACACCGTTCGGTATCCTCGTGCGATCCGTATAGCCGCTCTACGATGCCGGTATGCCTACCGGCTAAAACCACTGGGGTGGTCATCTTCGGCTCCTATGGGAGGCTCCAGTTCCTCGTATGATCACACTAGAGCCGCTCGCTGGTGCCACGCCTATAGGCACATCTAAGAGAGGGTGACTGTAAAGTGGTCACCCTCCCGGGGGATTGTAAAGGATCCCCTACAATTCATAGAACCTAGCCTTAAAATATTTTCCATTATTAATGTAAGACCCTATATATGCGGCAAAATATCATAATTCTTTTGAGTTCACTACGGTGCAGTAAATTAGGCACGAAATGTAAATTCCAAGTGAAATTCTAGTCACAGAGGAGTTTCACCTTTTCACTCTACGATTAAAAAAGTGGTGTACATAATGGAATAGAAGAACCACATGAATAAAGACAGATAAGACTAAATGGCGATGTTAACTATAATTTAAAATCAAATGGGCAACGAAATGAAGTTACTGATAAAATTTAAACCTACCATGACACTTACATTTCAAAACCTATAAAAGCTCAACACTGTCTTAGTATACTTTCAAGCGAATTTCTTTATAACATTGTGCTTAAAAAGCTTTTCGAATAATGTGCTGAAAACAAATAACTAAACTGTGTAAGTTATCTCACCCGTTGCAGTGTTTATGATTGAAATATTTTCTTCATCCAAAGGAATTTAGACCGTAGCTAAAATCAATAATATAGTATGCCCATAAATTCAAATTATTAAGGCAAACATTTCAATCCCCTATTATACGTTTACTTTCCTTCGATCGTGACAT
Organism: Diloba caeruleocephala; assembly: GCA_947459985.1. Classification (NCBI taxonomy): domain Eukaryota; kingdom Metazoa; phylum Arthropoda; class Insecta; order Lepidoptera; family Noctuidae; genus Diloba; species Diloba caeruleocephala. Next base: position 30,245,650 of record OX381610.1, read on the forward strand.
CGTTCATAATAAAAACTCTCAAACTCATTTGCGGGCCTCTTTATAATACCATTCAATATAAGACGGTGGAAAAATGTTGATAGTCACGCTCGTTATTACCGGGCCAAAGGTTTAACATTTTCAATTTAAACGCATTATACTATAACCCTTGGAAATATTGGTATCTTGACGCAAAAATGATTGGCGCATCGAGGATTTTCCGATTTAGAATTTTTCAATAGATGAAAGAATTTGAGATGATGAAAAATGATCAGCTAATGTGGTCGTTTTGATATTTAATTAAATATATATATATTATTTTTCTATATATTTTTATCACCATCACGGAGGAAGATTTAGCCAAGGAAGAGATTACTGCTCAAAGATTTTAGGAAATCCATTATTTTATGTTGTGCCACGGCAAAAGCAAAACATCTAGAAGTAAAAACGTCAGAAACTAGCACCGGACTTAATCATCATTTCGGCCGAATGAAGTCCACAGCTGGACACATGCCTCCCCCGTAGATCACCACAACGACCGATATAAGTGTGTTGTGGGCTCATTGGGGGGTTTTGCCATAATCGCCACGCTTACCAGACGGGTGGGCGATTGCAGTTGAGCTGTTAATGTACTCGAAGGAAGCTGCTACCCATCCTCCGGTTAATCCCTTAGTCGACTTTTACGACACCCACGGGAGGAGATGGGGTGGTGGTATTCTGAGCCGCCACCACACTTAATATTTACCGTAATTTAAAGTTGGATACTAATACTACTAATTTGATGTTTCATAGAATTATTCCTCAATAAATCCTAGCAATATGTTTATTTTCTCCTTGGTAATCAATTTCTCAGCATCGTCTTAGATGACAGTTAATTATATATAGTTTAATTATAAAGAGTCTAGAGCTCTCCTATTCCTTCTCAGAACTACGCTTTGGATATTGCTCAGTTAGCTTACACAACTGGCGCTTAACTTACCTACTTGATGTTCTGCTTTCATGATTAATAGTATCAAATATTAGTAAAAAAAATTTTATATTTGTCAAGTAAGTATCTTTAGAACTTCTTTTTATTGGTCTCCAGTGGAAATTCTACTTAAATTTCCTTTGCCTCGGGGAAGAGCGTAGGGGTCCCTACCGGCTAAAACCACTGGAGCGGTCATTTATGGCACTGAAAGGGGCTCCAGGTCCTCGTAAAATGGAGCCACCCATTAGTGCCACGCATTTAGGCGCATCACTGAGGGGATGACTGTAAACTGGCGGGGTAAAAGGCGACTGTAAAAAGGTCACCCCCCAGGCACTTCTCGGGGAGGATTGTAAATGATCCCCCAAAGCGTCGCTGTGCGCTGTGCTGCGCACACTGCAGTACGTGACCACGTGCGCGCCGCCGTCTTCCCGGGGGTCGCTTGGTGTGAGCACGCAGACTCCCCAATCTGCGCACCCGCGATTCCCCAGGCCTCCCACCATGTAGCAACGGCAGGGGGCTCAGGCATGTTGGACCTGGGTGAATATCCTTGAACAAAAATCCTCAAGATTCCAAATCGACTAATCATTTGTGATAAGTTGCGTTGCTGTTTCAGTGCTTACTATTAATTTTAATAGGTTAAGTAAACTGGAATATCTCATGCTTACTAATGTGCGTAACATGATCTTCATATATTTACATAGGTACACAATGTAATAATAATTATCATACTTGAGGTAATCGAATAATGATTTTTGTTTTAAAACATTATACGAATACTTTTATATATTAATCATTTATATAAGATGGCACGTAAGAAAAGTTTAAAAAACAAGTACTTGAACATTTCAGCCGAATGAGGTCCACTGCTGGACACAGGCCTCCCCCAAAGATCACCACAATGACCGATATGGGTGTGTTGTGGGCTCATTAGGGGGTGTTGCCATAATCGCCACGCTTGGCAGACGGATTGGCGATCGCAGTTGAGTTGTTAATGTACACAAAAGACACTGCTGATGCTAGATCTTGTAGCATCTTTGAGTTCAAAATTAGTCACAACATACGCTTACGATTATCGTAAGCAAAAACAGTGTGCAAACTAAACACTCAACTAAAACTGACGAAACTTTTAAGCTAATAAACCTAGGGCTAACAATCTAAATCCCATTTCGGGACACACAGACTAAGGTTCACACGTACGGCCTGAAGATTAATCGCAGCTTGAGGACCCCACACCGGTTAAACCGACTATCGCCTTCGCACACTGAAGAGCTGCTCGAGAATCTTATAATAATGTATCGGTTAGTAAAATGACTTTGGACGAGAAACTTTTTAAATCTCTATCTAAAAATATTATTGCCGTGTGGTGCCGGCTCAGAATGCCACCACCCCATTTCCTCCCATGGGTGTCGTAAAAGTCGACTAAGGGATTAGCTGGAGGATGGGCAGCAGCGTCCTTCGAATACATTGACAACTCAACTGCGATCGCCAACCCGCCTGCCAAGCGTGGCGATTATGGCAAAACCCCCCAATGTGCTCACAACACATCCATATCGGTGGTTTTGGTGATCTTTGGGGGAGGCCTGTGTCCAGCAGTGGACTTCATTCGGCCGAAATGATGATGATGATGATCTAAAAATAAAATTTAGTTTCAATTGTGTGAGCGTGTTAAATGATTGATTTGTTGATTCAGGAGACTTACGATGTTACTCATAGCAAATTACTTTTACACACTGAAAAGCTTGAGTGAGCTTCAATAACTGGTTTTATTCAATAAACATGGCTATACGTCATTAGGCGGGTGATTTCGAGATGACTTTTTTGATATTGTATAACATCCAAGAGGTGCAAAGAGCTCTGGAGAGTTTCTTCCACGCATCCCAGTTTTACGCGTTTGCCTTGACGTCAGATTAACCACTACGTGTTTAGCTAGGACCCTTCACAAATTTTCTAATGTTAACTGCTGTATCATCATCATCATCATTTCGGCCGAATGAAGTCCACTGCTGGACACAGGCCTCCCCCAAAGATCACCACAACCACCGATATGGATGTGTTGTGAGCACATTGGGGGGTTTTGCCATAATCGCCACGCTTGGCAGGCGGGTTGGCGATCGCAGTTGAGCTGTTAATGTACTCGAAGGACGCTGCTGCCCATCCTCCAGCTAATCCCTTAGTCGACTTTTACGACACCCATGGGAGGAAATGGGGTGGTGGCATTCTGAGCCGGCACCACACGGCACCAACTGCTGTATGCAATTAAGATATACTACGGTCATATTTTGCCTACAAGCTGCCTTTGTGACAATGTCAATGGAGTGTTCGGGTGCATATTTGTCAAAAAGATCTAATTTACGTATGTTATAAGTCATGTGAAACATCTTTTATTTAATGGTCCGTCACATCAGCTCGTGAGTTAGTATGAGCTGCTAAGAAGTATCCAACGTTCATAGAACTATGATTGTCACATACGATGCGGCAAACTATACTGGTTATTATTAATTACTGCAAGAAGCTGTTCCGGGTCTGGGTGTATTATGTGTGGAATTTATGTCTGTAAACTCAGCCACGGCACAGGAGAACTCCTAGTGTGGGGCAAAGTTAAAAAAAAAGTACCTTTCACCGAAGTTCAATGCGCGTGTGATAAATTCCTAAAACTTTTTTTTTGTTTTTTAAATAACGTTGCCCCACACTAGGATTTCTCCTGTGTCGTGGGTGCGTTTACAGACATGAATTCCACATACAATACACCCAGACCCGGAACAACTATCTGCAGATCATACAAATATTTGTTCCGTGTGGGAATCGAACCCACGACCCGGAGCGCAGCAGTCGACTGTATCAGCCACTGCACCAAACCAAACTCAATAAACCATTGCCGTAGATCTATAGTCCGAAATAAATAGAAATTCTTCTTGCCAGTAACTAGTCTCTCTTAAAGAAAGTAGTGAAGACAACCGCTTAAAACATATTTAACCTAGTTCCATCAGCCAACTTAAGTTACGACAATAGCTAAATCACAAAATACAGTAACAGCGGGGACGCCTTTGGTTCCAGGCTTTTAGCTTGGGAATTTCTACTTTGTCCTCGGTAATAGCGTTGTTGTTACGCCAAAAAATTATTAAACTCAAGTTAGAAGCCTTGCTCTGGTTTTTAACCAACTGGTTTAACTGTGAACTTATGAGTTGCAATAATAAAAATGGTAGTTTAAATTACTAGCAGTATAATTTTCCGTGTGGTGTTGGCTCAGAATACCACCACCCTATCTCCTCCAGTGGGTGTTGTAATAGTCGACTAAGGGCTAATCCCTTCGATAGAGGATTCTCCCTTTTCCCGGATTCCCTAATCCAGAGGATGGGCAGCAGCGTCCTTCAAGTACATTAACAACTCAACTGCGATCGCCAACCCGTCTGCCAAGCGTGGCGATTATGGCAAATCCCCCCAATGAGCCCACAACACACCCATACTGGTCATTGTGGTGATCTTTGGGGAGGCCTGTGTCCAGCAGTGGACTTCAGTTGGCTGAATTTATGAAATGAGAAATTGCTAATACTTTAGATGGAAAATGGAAATTGCTTACGCCTGAAATAACAGAACGTAAAACCATTTGTAATTTATAAAACGATTTTAAAAGCACATACATACATATACAATCAGCCCATTACTGTCCCACTGCTGGGCACGGGCTTTTTCTCACGATGGAAAAGATTAAGCCTCAGTCCACCACGCTGGCCTAGCGCGGGTTGGGGGACTACACACGCCATTGGAAACATTTTTGGAGCCCTCTCATGTTTGCAGGTTTCCTCATGATGTTTTCTTTCACTATTAACGAAAGTGATAATTAAATTCTAATCCGCACATGAATCCGAATAGTCAGAGGCAAAAAGTACTATCTTTCATTATTCATCATCATCATATAAGCCAAAAGACGTCCACTGCTGTACAAAAGCCTGCCCCACGTGGGGGAGGGGGGGGGGGGGGGGGGGGGGTTCCAGTAAGCCTCTTAGCAGGCGGGTTGGTGAGCATAGAAAGGCTACTGTTCAACAGAGGGGACGCTGCTGCCCATCCCTCTGGTTTAGTATCGCTTAGTCGGCTTTTACGACTTCCATGGGATGCTATATGATGGATAACATCCATGGGATGCTGTATGATGGATGACATCCATGGGATGCTATATAATGGATGACATCCATGGGATGCTATATGATGGATGGTACTATATTCTTAATTCATCCACTCTAGTCACTAATTTGCTTGTGTCATCATTACGGCTGAATGAAACCCACTGCTGGCCCACCACAGGCCTCCCCCAAAGATCACCACAATGACCGATATGGCTGTGCTGTGGGCTCAATGGGGGGTTTTACCATAATCGCCACGCTTGGCAGACGGGTTGGCGATCGCAACTGAGTAGTTAATGTATTTGAAAGACGCTGCTGCCCATCCTCCGGCTAATCCATTAGTCGACTTTTACGACACCCACGGGAGGAGATGCGGTGGTGGTGTTCTGAGCCGGCACCACACAACACACTAATTTGCTTGTGTATATATTTATATTTATGTATGTATACGTAGATATACTAAACTATAAGTCTGTGTGAATATTTATACATGTATCTTATATCCTCTTCACAACATGTTTGTATAAAATTCTGGTCTTTGAACTCTCCTATCGCAAATCTTCTGGAAGAAACTTCTTAAGGAAATAAGCAGTGGATCTGCTTTTCTTTATTATTATGTATTAATCATTGTTTAAGTAAATAAAATGTTTGAAAAACTATAAACCATTAAAACTTTATTTATTTATTTTATTTTATTATGATGCATATACAAATGGATTACATCGCCTATAATAATTATAGATTTTTGATTTTCCTAACATCTCGAACACTTTACCGCGTTCATGGTCGTAGGATGACTAAGGTGACCGGCGTAGTTACAGATTTTAAAAGTTATTTTATTTGCAGTACAATTTATATTCAAAAATTGTTTTGATCGAATCGAATCTGCGCGATGTATTGTAATGATGTAAAGTGTTTTATTACAATGAGGAATAATTAAGAAAACCTCTGTACCGTAAACTTGGCGAATTTTGTTTGTGGACTGTATATACCTATAGGGCCAGTAGGCCGAACATAAACTCCAAAACGCACGTAACGCAACCCAGGCAAATCCACCTACCTTTGCCGTGGTACTTGAAGATGTGCAGGCACGTGGATGTCGGCTGCCAAGGTTCAGGATCCGTGTGGAAAAGTTCACTAACACAAATAGCACACCGTAGTCACACCAATTAATAGTTTATGTATAAATCACAGCATTAAAACAAGCCGTTATCAATATTCGAGAATTACACCGCGAGAGCCCGTTCCGTTTTTGGTTGCAACCGCCATGAAGGAGAAAACGACTCGAGCGTTTTGATTGGTCGACGCGTCCCACGTGACATCGTGCCGTCCGGCGCCAAGACATAAGGCGGCAGATTCGAATTAGACAAAGACGAATACGTGCGTGAACATACCCTCCCCCCAAAAGTAATGAAACATGCTCAACCTACATCGGTAGCCTGCACAGCTTGGATACAGGCCGAAGCAATGTACTGCTGCGCGTTTTAACTTCCGCAACGCGATTAACCGAATCCGAACCGGGTAATAATCGTACTATCCTGCCACGTTTCCATTGTAACGATGGATAATTATCTTCCTTAATTAAAACTAAATCATCAACCTTAAGTGATTCCGAATGGGAAGTCCATTTATTCCGTTGTTGTAAGGTATGTAAGTATTCATCTCGCCATCTAGACCAGAAATGTTGCGTAAGTTTATGTATTTGTTAAAAACGAGATAACCGATTTATATTGACATCTTCAAAGGGATACTCGGGTAGTGCTACTAGTGGTTGACCAATAATAAAATGACCGGGAGTTAGAACTTCCAGATCAGCAGGGTCCGTACTCAAAGGACAAAGTGGTCGGGAATTCATGACTGCTTCGACCTTAGCGAAGAATGTAGTCAACTCCTCAAAAGTGAGCCGCCGATCACCGAGTACGCGATACATGCGAGTCTTAGCGGACTTCACGGCCGCTTCGACAAGTCCACCCATGTTTGGGCTACTTGGAGGGTTAAACAACCACGTTACATTTTTCTTCACTAACTCACGCTCCAAATCAGACCGATGGTCTCTCAAATATACGTAAACATCTTTTAAGTATTTATCCGTCCCAACATAATTTGTGCCGCAATCCGAACGTATTAAAGAGGGACCTCTTCGCGAAACAAACCTAGTAAAAGATGCAACAAAAGCTTCAACCGATAACTCCGATACAACTTCAAGATGCACCGCTTTTGTACTTAGGCACACAAAGATGCATAAAAAAATTATGTGGTGTCCTGGGACACCAGGTAGGAACGAAGTTCCTTCGGCTAATGTAGAATCGACACTTATACACTACTCGCTTGTGTATGCGACTGTCGCGCCTGCGCACGTCTCATTTAACGGTTTTATTCCACGCACTTTTTTTCACGGATTTTTTCTTACGGTTTTACTATCACATTTTTTTCAGTTCGGTCGCGCAGTAAAATCCCTATCCCCTCCAAGCCTGCCGTAAGGAACTTCGTTCCAATAACATTTTAAAATCCGAGCATTTTTTAAAGAACTACTCTTTCCACCCGACCGTAAGGTTACCTTCCTCCCTTCCGTAAATTCACCGAGAATATCACAACTGAAAATAATATCTACTTATATCTATCTATCTATATAAATATCCGCTCCCGATATCCGAAAGTTCTAAATTATCCGACAAACCGTAACGTTTTGTGACATAATTGGTAGGTGTCTTTAACACAACCGCATTAACCGATAGCAAAGTTTTATTAATTCGATCGGAAGTAAATTGTAACCGAACAATATATTTACTATTTTCTATTTGTGTCCCGCCGATACCCCCAATGGAGTAACATAATAATATTTTCTTAAACCGAGCAAACCGACTAAATCACTACGTACTACTGATATTTGCGAACCGAAGTCCAACAATGCCCTAGCCTTAATAATATCACCGTTAGCCGATAAAACATTTACAACAACCGTGGGTAAAACAACATCTTTATTTAATATTGGTAATTGATTCGGAGAGATTAAACTCATCTCCGACCTTGACTGCTATTGAGAATGAATACTTGAGTGTACGACCGACGCGCGATCATTCATTCCAGAGTCGATATTCTCCGGACCGAACGAAACAGTATTGACCGTGCGCGCATTCTGGGTGCGACTATTTTGACCGGTATTTGAAACTTGTGGTTTTTGTATAATTTGGCTTGCCTCATTGTAATTCGGCTTATATTGCGCACTCATTCTGCTTATCAGGTTGTGATGACCAGGATTGCCGCAACGTTCACACGGAACAATTTTATTACATTGGGCTGCCGTATGCCCACCGAAACATTTAAAACACAACCCACTGTTACGTACCCATGACCTACGCTCATCAATATTATCTCTCTTAAACTTACAACAACGATCAATCTTATGACCCGGAATAGTACAAAACGCGCATACTAAATTAGCGTGTGTACCATTACTTACAATTGTCGAATGTGTCATGTTGTTATGATTGACTGAGTCGGACCGATATGAAGCCGAGTGTCCTACCGTCCGCCGAGTTTCCGAGTAAGTCCGAGAACTGTCGGATGAGTTTGCAGTTTCAATCATACTGCATTCATTCTGTAAGAATTGCAGTAAGTCATTGAACTTAGGTAAATCGCGTTTGAGACCGCCGAAATTTTGCTCGAACCGTGTTTTTATCTCAACAGACAATTTAGTTAAGCTAATATGAACGAGTATAAAACTCCATTCGTCTACTGGTAAACCAAGACTTTTCAATGCTCGTGTGCATTCCATTCAAGCAAAGGCTTTAAAATGAGAGACCGCAACATTGATATATTTTTTAAAGGCTGAATATTTAAAATACGCGAAATATACGTATCCGCAAGTAAACGTTTGTTATCATATCTAGAATATAACAATTCTAATGCTGTGTCGAGCGACGTGTCGACCATAGGTAGGTGCTGTACTAACGACCTTGGTTCCTTTTGCAAGTGCGAAAATAAATAGTGATATTTCTCCGTTTTTGAAATGTCTTTCCGTGATAAAACAAGTGAATTGTATAAACTACTGAAGCTGCACCAATTAAATAAGTCACCATCGAAATTCGGTAGATCTATTCGTGGAAGTCGAGCCGACGGCGCACTGGTAGTGGGTTTGTGGATGCCCTGCGAGTTGGGGAACTCTGCTGACTTGGCTTCCAACGTGTTATACTGCAACGTGGCATTTGCATATTGTTTATCATAGTTTTCTACAACTTTCTGATCGTCAGTAGCTCCGAGTATACCTTCGTATATATAACGCCGCCGTTAAATTTTGGAAATGCGAATCTAACTTACGCAACCTTGCTGATAATACGCTACTAGTAAAATCCCACGAGTCTATCATATCAGCAGAATGTTGAAACCAATCGCATTCTAATTTAAATTTTATTTTACAGGGTCTCGTCATTTTAAATTTTCTAGAACGTTAATATACTTGTGTAATAACAATCTATGTAGGTAGCAAAGAGAATTGAATATATGAGTGTGTTAGTGGGTAGGTGCCTATACCAACTTCTTAAACGATTTTCCGATATAAAAATGTATTTAATTAAACTAACACCCGATTTTTTTTGTAAATACACCAAATACAAGTAATTAAACCGATAACACGCTTCTATACCGAGAAGTAATGCACAAAAACCGACCGAAAAGTACGACCATCCGGGTCGATGGACCAAGTTATGTACCGTAAACTTGGCGAATTTTGTTTGTGGACTGTATATACCTATAGGGCCAGTAGGCCGAACCTAAACTCCAAAACGCACGTAACGCAACCCAATCAAATCCACCTTTGCCGTGGTACTTGAAGATGTGCAGGCACGTGGATGTCGGCTGCCAAAGTGCAGGATCCGTGTGGAAAAGTTCACTAACACAAATAGCACACCGTAGTCACACCAATTAATAGTTTATGCATAAATCACAGCATTAAAACAAGCCGTTATCAATATTCGAGAATTACACCGCGAGAGGGCCCGTTCCGTTTTGGTTGCAACCGCCATGAAGGAGGAAACGACTCGAGCGTTTTGATTGGTCGACGCGTCCCACGTGACATCGTGCCGTCCGGCGCCAAGACATAAGGCGGCAGATTCGAATTGGGCAAAGACGAATACGTGCGTGAACAACGTCAGTCATTATTTATATTATTATCAAATACTGCCGCACCGACTGACGCATCTATGTTTATAAGTAATATATGATGTCGATGCAGGTTGTCGTGTGGTGTCGGCTTTGTCGTGTGGTGCCGGCTCAGAATACCACCACCCCATTTCCTCCCGTGGGTGTCGTAAAAGTTGACTGAGGGATTGGCCGGAGGATGGGCAGCGGCGTCCTTCGAATACATTAGCAACTCAACTGCGATCGCCAACCCGTCTGCCAAGCGTGGCGATTATGGCAAAACCCCCCATTGAGCCCACAGCACAGCCATATCGGTCGTTGTGGTGATCTTTGGGGGAGGCCTGTGTCCAGCAGTGGACTTCATTCGGCCGAAATGATGATAATGATGATGAATACCAGTATTTCTCTGAAAAGTTTCTTTACCGATAGCAATTAGGCTTTGCATAATGCAGGTTGTCTCTGTGACGCATACGCATGTTTTAAGCCAAACGGGAAATGTAATGGGATTTCTCCTGTATCGTGAGTTCAGTTAATGGGTGAGCATAGATCATACAAATATTTATTTCATGCAGGGTTCCAACTCACTAAATTATTTATATTTATATATGTAAATGGTAAATAGGAACTTATGAATAGTCAGAATGTAGTTCCAAGAAGATTGCTTATGCAACTAGAAGGAAACACCATAGACACTATTTTAACATTGTTAAAAAAAAACAGGCAGATTGGCGATCGCAGTTGAGTGGCAAGTACAATCGAAGGACGCTACTGCCCACCCTCCAGCGTACCGTACACATTTCCTTATCGTTTTTATCAGGAGGATGGAGAAGCAAACAACGCAATTATGTGACACATACTGACACTCGATACCTCAAAGCACCACATTATGAAAACAAAATGAAATTGGTTCAAAACGGTATTACAGTATAATGATATAACGGTTGATCTGCCAAAGTACAAAACAAACAAGGGTGCCGTAAACAAAAACTCTTCGTGTGGGTTTTAACAAAATGAACAGGTCACCTACTTGGGATTTGGGACTGGGCAGTACCCTCCGGCTGTTTTAGGGTTAGCACTACACAAAAAATAACTATCCCCAGAAAATTAACAGGTTAAATATTATAAACTTATTATATTAAATAATCAAACAGAAGGAAAATACGGTTAAAGGAATAATTTGATAAATGGCCTTACAAATTTTTTAAAATAAAAAGTGATCCTATGGTCATAAAACTTGATTAGTCCTTACATCCCTAATTGGGTTCTGATCTTCAACGGAACAAGTACTGAATGCTACTTCAATTTAAAAAAAACCTTTTGGTTCTCAGTACTTCTTATTACCGAGTCTCAATGTGTTCTCACCACTCCATCTCCCATGGAAGTCGTAAAAGAAGTCGTTAGTCACCTAAGGGACACTAAGCCAGGGATGGGACGAAGCGTCCTTTTTTTTACTGAGCTCAGTGGAAATTCTACATGAAATTCCTCCGCCCTGGGGAAGGACACAGGGAGATGCCGGAGTCCTACCGGCTACAATCACTGGGGCGGTCATCTTTGGCACCTAAGGGGGGCTCCAGGTCCTCGTATGATCACACTAGAGCCGCCCACTAGTGCCACGCCTAAAGGCAATCTCTGAGAGGATGACTGTAAACCGGCCAACCCCGGGGAGGGGATTGTAAAGGATCCCCCGAAGCATCCCTGTGCGCTGTGCTATACGCACACGGCAGCGCATGACCACATGCATGCCACCGTCTTCTCGTGAGTCACTCGATGCGGGCACACAGATTACCCAATCGACACACCCGTAAACTCAGAGGCCTCCCGCCTTATAGCGATGGTGGGGGTTTCAGGCATATGGGAATTAGGCGCCAAAGTAGTTGTTACCCCGGCGCCATCTCCTCCTTCTTCGAGCAGGATCGGCTCTCTCCCGATCCCGCTCTGCAGTCTCGTTCTGGACCATGACGCTCTCACAGAAGGAGAGCACTGCATTCCAGGGTCGAAGCGTCCTATCAGCTTTATATAAACGAAAGGACGTCCACTACTGAACAAAGGCGTCGTCATTTTGGGGGGAATTTTCCAGTACTAACCACGGTTGGCAGGTGGGTCGGTGAGAGCAGTATGGCTCTGTTCCGATAAAGTGGTGCTATAATCTTAACATCGACATTGAATATATTAGGTTAGAAATGTATTGGACTATGGAAATTAAGGTTCGATTCACACTGCTTTTCGTTCTTTTTTGCTTGGATACTTTGGTGTACTTAACCAAATAAAATTGTTATTTACTTGCAATTGGGTTACAGCGTAGTCATTAACTTTTATTCAGGAAAGCAGATAGATAAGTCTAATAAAATCTTTAAGCCGTAACTTGCTTATCAAACTTATAAAAAACCGTAATAAAAGTGTCAAGTGTCAACCCTGCGTAAAGCTTCAGAGCGACAGCGACGTAAAGATGAATCACAACCAGACGATGTCCGCCCGCAGCGATTTCGCGACGACGACCTCGATCGATCGCGTTTCAATTCACAATTCTATTACAGAAGCGCCACCGATTGATTTCCGACGAACAAAACAGGTATTGGATGCGAAAATTTGCGATAATATTGACGGCCCTAACGTTTTTATCGGCGATAATGGGACGGTAGTAGGATATTTATACAGCGTATTAGCCGATCAGGGGCGGTATTAACCGCTGTTATTTTTTCATTACACCGGTCTTTGGGGGTTTTATCAGTAATATTTGCTTGTAATGGAGCAATGATGATGTCCGTCAGTAAGCAACGAGGTCTCACAACAAATAACGGTGAAGTAATGATGTATTGTTGGCGTTTTGCCGCGATTTCGCTCGCCTAACTTTTGGGATCGGCCATAATATTTGTCCGATTTATTTAAATGTTATGTTTGGACGGATGTTTGCCTGGTATTTTTGATTTTTAATGAGATCGTAGACTGATGTTTTCGTAGGTTTTAATGTTATTATGAATAATTTTATGTAGGTACTTGATTAAATTGTCTATACTGCCTTAAAATCTATTGAATCCGTGAGCATAATTAGTGGCACAAACTTTAAAGACAAAAGTAACAGAGCGTTTTAGTGCTTTCAAAATTCAAACCTTTTATTTCATATACACCCTAATAGGCTCAAAAATCAACAGTTCAGTGCATGGTCCGGGAAATTCGGTCTTATGGAGAAGAGCGAGCAAGAAACTCCGTGGATATATTCTCTTAAAAAAATAGTGATATTACAATTTTGATTATTACATGGTACCAAATTAAGTAAATGCGAACATAAATACATACAATAACAGACGATTGCTTCTACAATATGTATAATACAGTCGGCTGCTGCGCACCGGGTTGTGGGTTCGATTCCCGCACGGAACAAATATTTGTACGATCTGCAGGTAGTTAATCCGGGTCTGGGTGTATTGTGTGTGGAATTTGTGTTTGTAAAAGCACCCACGACACAGGAGAAATCCTAGTGTGGGGCAACGTTTAAAAAAATAAAAATAAGTAGGAAATTGATAATTATTCATGCATAGCTCTAACCAAGTCGACGAAGTTCACACATTTACAAAATGGGGCAATTTAGATGATAGAGATTTAAATAATGTCATATTGAATATATTAATAATATTAACTATTTATATATAGACAATATATACACATAGTTCATAAATTCTGACATGAACTGTGATCACTCTCTTTAGTTATTTTCAAGTTTTGATTCGTTAATAATGTCTTAGGTTTTCGGGAGTATTACACATTATGATAAAACACTTTTAAACGGATCCTATCGCGTATATTTTAGATTTTTGTTTTTCTGACGTTTGCTTTCGCAAGATTCGCATACTATAAGATTGACTGTGAGTGTGATCAACAAAATTCAAAAATATAGGCGATAGAATCCGATTAAAAGTGTTTTATTATTATTATTTTGATTAGTTATTAGATAAATGCATATGTCATCCATAAGGTTTTGGGGAAGCAGCCTGTACAGAAAGAATCAATACCAGACATCTTTGTTGTCGGCGTAGTCATTAGCACTATAACAAGCTTTTTTTATTAAAGACGCGTTTAATATGGGCTTTAAATTGGAGCGGTCATCTTCGGCACCGAAGAGGAGCTCCGCATAAGATCACACTAGAGCCGCCCATTGGTGTCACACCTTCAGGCACATCTCGGAGGGGACGATTGTAAGAAGGCCAACATCAGGCTCTTTTAGGGTAGGTATAGCTGTTCATATGTTGAAAAATGGTTCTAAAAGACTCATGAGGATCCATATTATAGATTTCTTCATACAAAAACATTTCTTTTCGTCATACAAAAACAACAGAATGCCATAAGACATAATGCTGTGAAAATATACAAAGTACACTAACCTGGCCGTAGCAACATCACTCAGCTGGCTAATTTTACAAACTTCAAATGTGGCAGAGCTTAACTTAGCCGATATAGATTTAAAGTGGGCACTCCATTGTAAATTGAAGTCGATAGGTATTCCTAAAAATATGGTTTCATCAACTTTTTCAAATTGATTGCCACCAAGAACTAATTTTATTTCCACTTCGGGTACATTAGGGAAAGAGAACTTAAAAAAATAGTTTTACTTGCATTAAATAGCAGGTTGTTAGCTGTAAACCAATTGGAGAGGACGGTAAGACTCTCGCTTACATGTATAGGTTTACTATATTTTCTATTTATTTTAAAATTTTGGGACTTGTCGTTATAAAATGAAATCACATCCGATAAATTGATCATCAATCCTATATGGATCATCATAGTCGCTAGAAACAAGAAACGGCCCAAAATTGAGCCCTGGGGCACGAACACTTTTACCGTAGACCCTGAAGAGGTAGCCACACTTATATCTACATTTAGCTGTCTAAAAATAAATAAGAAGTGGTGTAGTTTTCAGATATTGTACCAGCGTAACAAGCGTGATCACGCTGATCACGATTGTGGTCGACGCAGTCAAAAGTCTTGTAGAGATCACAAAAAATACCGATAGCATCTTCTAAGCCCTCCCAGGGTTCAAGAATTACAGATGACTAGTCACTCCTGCATGGTGTGTTCTTTAATTCTGGCGGCAATACTGCGCTTTGTTTGCCCTATGTATTCGAAACCTCAGAAAAAACCAAAATCTAAAATATACGCGATAGAATCCGATTAAAACTGTTTTATTATAATGCGTAATAATCGGGAAAACCTAAGACATTATTATGTCAATATAAAATGTCTAACAAATTCGTTAGTATCTAAAAACAGTAATGGGTCACTATGGGGAAATGTCATCATATGCATTAAATTATTGATATTACTATTCTCATAGTCGGAATACTCATCATCATCATCATCATGCACGAAACGACGTTATAGTTGCAGTACACTACGTTTACTATATGACTTTTAAATTGCATATTCTATAAATCTAACACGACAAAAAGGAGCTTTCTTATGAAATTACAATCAAAATAAGATATAAAAAAATGTGACCTGACTAAAAAAGCGACGGCGGCAGTAGAATTTTTAGTCAATTTCTCGTTTGACACAATTGAATTTGATCGCGGGATAAATCAAGTTTCTGGGCACGAGCGACGGTGACTTCCGTTGAAGGCGTCGGCTGTGGTCGAAGCAATGACAGTGTATAATGGAGCCCGAATGTTAGAACTGGAAGGACCATTTCTATTTTCAGTTAGCCACAGCTATGTTAAAATTGGGGTTGAATTGTTGCGTAGGCCGCAAATTTAACAACTAGCTGGGACCCGCGGTTTCACCCACGGTTTAATTAAGAAGAAATTGGATTATATATAAATAATTTTGAGTACTTCGGTCTTGACATAGAGTATATATATTGGATTTCATGGGATTACATTTTTTTGCGCGGCACCCTAATTATTTTACTACGGTAAAAGTAGCCTAAGTGATTCCTTACAACATCAGCTATCTGTCCAGCCGTTTCGGATATTAGCGGGAACATACAGACAGACAGACAGACGTCTGTCAGACAAAACAATAGATTTTTTGTTGTAGGTACCGTACGTACTTATATGAAAGTACGTACGGTATCATTGAGTAAAAAGTTGTTATTTTTACATTAAAAACAGACACTTCAATTTAATTTATTTGTATTCATTATTGTGATTGTATTTGTCAATATTTTCAATAAATAATACCTTCAGTGATGATCATTTCGTTTGCCGTGTGATTCCCGGCAAAAAATAGACCACCGCTCTCCCGTGTGCTTATAATATCCACCTGTTGAGCGTCGTGATTATAGCAATATCCCATATGACTGCTCATTGTAGTGATTGGGAGGGCCATGATCAACAGTGGACGTTTATGCGCCGATGAGGATGCGTAAGCGCGTGTGATTGTGTGTGTGTGTGACTAGACACGCAGCCGATCGGGTACTGCTGGTCTACTACGACAGCGTAGGTAGATACAGTACCCGGCACGAGTAATGCCCGCTCAATGAAAGAGTGGGGATAGGTTTGCGCAGTAGCATATCACCAGACGGACCCCAATGAACACCAAATTAACTTAAGAATCTCTGAATTTTCTGGGAGTTATTTATACTGTTACGAGCCGGGGTTCGGGATAAATTAAATTTACCAATATTCACGGTACACACAATTTAATCTTGAATACAATTAATATTGCTTATAAAACTTACAGGATAATTGCCTGGTATTCCGCTTGTTCTTCACTGTGTCGCAGAGTAAACTGAACTGACTCTCGTTCCTTCACGGCTACTAGTACATGGGCCGATCGATACTTTGTAGAAATTTCTAGAATGTTCGCTTTCTAGAATTATCCAGACTATGTGGCTACTAGACACCAGATGGCGCCACATAGAACTTCTCGAACATTCTGGAAGTTACTACAAACCGTAGTACAGCTACAAGATAACAGATGGCGCTACGTGTCTTGTTGACGAAGAACTATCCAGAACACTCCATAAGTTTCTACACGCCTTAGTATCGCTACTAAACACCAGACGGCGCCACGTTCCGCTATTATTTATCAAATGGCGTAACAATACCTTTATATTAATTTCCAGTGTTGCCGCTCTCCGTCAATAACTTGAGTAGTTCGCTCAAAACCTTTGTCTCGGGCGCTGAGTCGAGACCTCAGATTACTCGTTTGAGGCTACTTAACGAGTCGCCTGCTCAATTCTTACTTCATTTGTGCCTTAATGCAAATCGACTGATGGCTTAACAGAATATTTTGTCGCTCCTCCGTCCTTTGTTTTGTTTGTTTATATTTCGTAATGGTATAATAAGTCGTGTTTTGTAAACAAGGAAAGGAATTGAATGGAAATTTTGTCTTAGAGAAAATTATAGACTTACAACGTATTGTAGATATAATTAAGCATACACTATATCACAGAACGAAATCCTTAAAAATATTATCAATAATTTATAACATTCTTGAAAATAATAGTTTTTAAGTCGACTGATTTGTTAATCTAAATCCTCCACGAACTGTAAAGCAATCACACAGCCACTGCTGAACAAAGGCCTCCCCCATAGTTTTCCTCAAATATGTCACCTTTTAAGGGCGAGAATAAGCCAGTACCCGTCACGCTTGCCAGAAGAATTGGCGAGAGCAGTAGCCATACTGCCCCACAGACCACAGACGTCGGTCCCTCTGGTTTATTGTCCCTTAGTTGCCTTTTACGGGATATATGGTAGGAGATGGAGTGCTTATATCTGGATACCACAGGGAATACTAATATAATAATAGTACTAAAGATTTATCAGTAGTCGAGTGTACCAAATCAGCTGAAAACGTTCCAGTCTGTGATTATAAATACTCATGGGCTAGCCGTCGTTCTTTACCCATATCGATTAAGCCAAGCCAGACGACAGATTTAGATCTGCATATCGGCTTAGCTCGCCGCCGTTAGAGTACTATGCAGAATTTTTGTTTCGAATTTAATTGGCATATCTTCAGCTATACAGATATTATCAATGACAGTAAATTGAATGATTTCACTTTACATGTACGGTTGTTGTTGTATTTTTATCAAAATTTCATTTTCCTTTTGTAGAATGTTTATATAGTTTCCAGCTCTTACCAACCGGATCTGCCCTATGTGACCTATCCAAACTATTCAATTAGTATTTTTAATCAACTATAATAGGCAATTACAGTTTATATAAAAATAGCTAGATTTCTGTGACAGCTATCATTGAGATCAATCATTTCAGTGTATTAGTTATTTACAAATTATGCAAATACCAATGAGAGTGAAAATCGTTCATAATTATAGATTATTGTTCAGCATCATCAAAATTAACGATAATTATGGTCAATTTTAAACATCGTCCTAATTTGAGCCTTTTACTCCGGCAGCTGTCACAGAAATCAAGTGATGTTTTTTGAACTGTAGTTGTAACATTTGTACTGACAAATAAAAAATTAGGATTGTTTTTTTAATATGTTTGGATTCCAAGTCTTTTGACCAGTATTTTTTCCATAAGAATTGTATAGTAGTGTTGTGACGCTTATGAAGTCTATGCAAATACGCTACAAATATATTTCTATCTAGGTAACCGAATCCAATATCCTGTTCAGAGACAACGAACATAACACTCTACTTCTGTTTGTTCATTTATTTGTTTTTCCAGTACACTTTTACCATAACGTATCACCGCATCCCACAAACCATTTAAATACTATAATAATTCTCAATCGTTATCATTCCATTGACAATTTATTCACAATACGTGATAAACATTAAAACACGGTGCGTATGTGATTAATTACCGGGCAACCCCACTCGTTTATCAATTTGTATGAGCAGTGACAATACAAAACTTATTGGTTGTAATGATAAAATCGTTTTGTTTTCACATTGGGGAATAGGCTGGCAGCATTATTATAATTGTATGAAAATACATATAGATAATGTTTTGTTTTGGTTTCATAAATTATGCGATGTTGGTCTTGATTAATTTACAGATATCCAGTCTAAAATAGTAATTTTGAAAGCCAGTCAGTTTAGTTGTCAAAACGATGCCGTTTTCAAAGGTTTTGGCTGAGTGCACTGGAAAAAAAACGATTGAACCGTACGACGTTGCCCACATATTTTAAAGATTTTTTTTAATTTTTGAGAAATTTTTTATGAATATGTATCATATCGGCCATTTATACGTCCACTGCTGAACAAAGGCCTCCCCCATAGATTTCACAACTGTGTCATCATTTTGGGGGGGTATTTGCCAATACTCACCACGCTTGGCAGGCGGGTTGGTGAGCGCAGTATGGCTATCGGTTCACAAAGGGGACGCTGCTGCCCATCCCCCTGGTTTAGATTCCCTTAGTCGCCTTTTACGACATCCACGGGAGGAGATGGAGTGGTGCTATGTGAAGATTCATTATTCTAAACGCCGTACGACGTTGCCTTATACTTGACATTGGCGAAATTGTGGAAGATACTCTAAAGAAGCCATAATCTAAGAGAAGAAGAAGAAGAACAGAGTAAACTGCAGTGTATAAAGTAGAAAAACAATTGAAACGTACGACGTTGCCGACATATATTTTAGATTTTTTTCATTTTTTGAAATATTTTATAGATGTAAATATTAATTAATCTAAACACCATACAACGTTACCTTTATACTTGACATTGGCGAAATTGTGGAAGATAAATACTCTACAGAAGCCATAATCTAAGATAAGAAGAAGTATATAAAGTAGTAATTAGGCTTTATGACGAGTTTTCATCAGCATCATTTTAGCAGAATTTTGTCCACTGTAGGACACAGGCCTACCCCAATCGCTACAACGATCGGCCTGGGTGCGCTGTGTGCTCATTGGAGAGTTTTACCATTATTACCATGCTTGACAGGCGGCGTCCGTGTGGTATCCGGATTAGGAATATAGTACCTTAGTATATAGTATAGTATATTATAGTAGTAGCTTAGTAGCAGTAGCACTTCTACTTCTGACTACCCGTAATGACTGTCATAGATCTTTATTTGACAATCGGGATCAGAGGCTTAACATGCTCACGTGAGAGTCCAGTTCCAAAATGATAACACAATTCTGGAACTCTATGGGGGAGGCCATTGATCAGCAGTGGACGTCCTATGGCTGATATAATGATGACAAGTGGGTTGGCGATCATATTCGAGTTGTTAATGTACTCTAAGGATGCTGCGGCTTATACCCCGCTTAATCCCATAATCGCCTTTTATGACACCCACGGGATGAGATGTCTAAAGAATGTTATGCTGAAGACTATTATGTTACTCTAGTGGGATCTATCTAATAAGACAAAGTAATATTATCAGGAGCAAAATTTACTGAGGTCTTAAGTACAGAGATGATTTTGAAATGGTTCATAGGGTGTTGTCATACTCCGCCCTTCCCCGGGGCGGAGGAAGTACAAGATGGAATTTCATAGCGGTGAAAAAAAGGTTGCTATCGGAAAGAGAGAGAGAGGATATATATTGACATGCAGATTTGTTCGATGTTCTGAAATACTGTGCTAAACAGCTTGTGGGTGAGATGTACAATAAAACCTTACAACGATTTGCATCTCAAAGTTAGCCAACTTTTAGAGCAGTGCCAAACTGCCACGATTTTGTCGCGCTTGGCAGAGATTTTATCGCACTCATTTGTGTCGATTGCTTGCTTACAAGGAAAGCAGCATCGATGGTACACCAAGATGTTAGAACTAGGAGTTCCAACATCTTGGAGGCGCTAGCGGACAGAAGGAGTTATCAGGTTTTCGGATATTTAATTATCACAAATCAAATTTGTCATTCAATATACTTAATCGAGTACATCGCTCGTAAAACTGATGGCCGTTGGGGCAAAAAGGTTCTTGAATGGAGACCGCGCACCGGAAAACGCAGCGTGGGACGACCTCCAACGAGGTGGACAGACGACCTGGTGAAGATCGCTGGATGAGAGCGGCATGTGACCGCTCGTTGTGGAAATCTAAGGGGGAGGCTTTTGTTCAGCAGTGGATGACCTGTGGCTGATATGATGATACTTAATCTAACACAGCTCTAACGTGATCCATCAAATAAAATTAAGCTCTCTTAGTTTTTAGGGTTCCAAACATCGGAAGGAAAAAATGGCGGAACCCGTATAGGATCACTGGTGTGTCTGTCTGTCCGTCTGTCACGGCCAATTTCCTCCGAATCTACTAGACCGATTAAGTTGAAATTTGGTACACAGATGGATTTCTGCAACAAATAAATTAATTTTGTATATGGGGGTCACTTTTGGGGGGCAATATAGAAAATTCAAGAATATTGTTTTGCAAACTGTACCGTGTAACATATGAAATGGCTTGTTAGGGTTTCAAATGTATTTATTTAGTTGTTTTAAAACATATGCTTTTAAAGTTACTTAAGAAATAAGACGAAAATTTACCATTTTCCCCCTTCCTATCAGGACACTTACGTAATTCATGAATGGCCCCTTAGCCCATTTCTGTTGCGTCGTTTCATTAAGTAGATTATGACACTAACCTTACCTATTACTATCACAGATGGTGACGCGCAGCCACAGACGTGGACGAGGCACGAGAGGTTGATTGGTGACGAGATGCAAACGTGACGCACCATGACCCGACGCGGACCCTGCAGAAGCTTCGCCATTAGCGTCATACAGATCATTACTATTATATGCCAAGGTAAGGTTCCGTACACATGTATATGATAGCAACAAATTTTGATGATGTTTATGACCTTTATTATATTATTACTTAGTAAAGTATATTTTTCTTTTTGTTTCTCTATTCACTGGCTTATATCCCCTGTAAGAGGTAATCCGGTCTTTTGATAGGCTTACGCGGGGACATGGGTCCAATACGCAGAGGCCCTTTAGAGAATTTTAATCTAAAATGTAACGGAACACTAACCGGGATTCTCCATGGCTGCACTATAAAATGCAGTCTCGGATTGTCCCCGGAGGTATAAAACTATTGTATGAAATGGAAACTACAAGTATAAGGTCTATTGCAAAGAGTGCTAAATGGATTGAATACTAAAAAAACGGAAAAATGGCGTCTGCCTTTCAACCTTTAAAGTATATTTATTATTTATTTATTTACACTTTTATGCGCAATTATGGTACATAAGGCGGACTCAATGCCATATGGCATTCTCTACCAGTCAACCTTTGGGTTAAAAAGAAATGCATTGAAAAGAGGTACAAAAACTATTTTATTTTTATATTTTTTATATTATTTTTATATTTGTTCTGAGCGGGAATTGAACCCACGACTTGGAGCGCAGCAGCCGACTGTATCAGCCACTGCACCAACCGTGTCGTCAAAAATAAAGTTTAAAATATAATACGTACTATTTATCATTTTAACTATGCCCGTAATTGACAATTAGGATTCCAGCGAATTCAAAAAGTATTCCCGAACTTTGTTTGTTCCGTTTGAAAGAAAATTGACTTGGCGCTTTCTTTATATCAAGGTGAAGATTCCATGTGGTGACCGGATTAAAGCGCCAGTCCATATCTTCCCGTGGATGTCGGTAAAGACGATTAACAATCCTGTAAACCAGAGGGATGGGCAGTAGAGTACACCAAGGTTAATATGTTTGTTAATAGGTTGAGGTATATATGCTAGGGACTTGGGGACTGTAGGGTACTTAGAACTTAAGGTGTGTTAGTAAATTTAGATCGGGAGTATTACTTAACTCACGCATGGACGTGGGTCAATAAACGTTGGCCCTCGCCCGCACAATACTTTTATACCGTTACGATTTTTCATGTTTAATCCAATCGATGGCACCATTGGCACAACCACTAATCAATCGTCGTTATGCTTGTAAGTGTCGTGGTTTGGATACAACCAATCATTTACTCAGAAATTATGTACTAACAGACACTTATTCACGTCATATTGAAATATTAGAGGACAATTAGCTATGACTATGACATGACATCTTACAAGAAAAAATGCCGGGAGAAAATCAGGGTAGGTCATCATTTCGGCCGAATGAAATCCACTGCTGGACACAGGCCTCCCCCAGAGATCACCACAACGACCGATATGGGCGTGTTGTGGGCTCATTGGGGGGTTTGATTATTTTCTTACATTTTATACATTGTTTTACAAATCTCGGTTTACAAAAAGTATTCAAAACAGCTCCCCAAACTTGTGTTTATTATAGCCTCTGTTTAGTTAGCGAAAGTTAAACGTTCCAATTCTTGAGATATTCGTTTCAGTGGATTTCAGGTCAGGTCGTAAAATAATGATTTCAAATGAAAATATATTTGCTTTTAGAGAAAACATTCTTCACGTTCATCTACCCACACGATACTAAAAGATTAGGATCTGAGAAAAGCAGTCTGATATTTCTATGTCAGTCCCAAACTAATAATAATAATTAGCTTTCTAAAATTTTTTTTTTTTTTTTTTTTTTTTTTTTTTTTTTTTTTTTTTTTTTTTAAACGTTGCCCCACACTAGGATTTTTCCTGTGTCGTGGGTGCGTTTACAGACACAAATTCCACACACAATACACCCAGACCCGGAACAAGTACCTGCAGATCGTACAAATATTTGTTCCGTGCGGGAATCGAACCCACAACAACCCGGTGCGCAGCAGCCGACTGTATCAGCCACTGCACCAACCGTGCCGTCGAATTGTGAATGATTGTAACATCCCTTTTTTCTTGAGGGTATCCTCCTAAACATCCTTTACCATGAGGAAGGAGGTGGAGAGGCGTGTTGGATTCTGAACCACTGTACCTTATATATAACCACTATAATATTTCTTCGTGCTCCCTTATGCCAAGGGCAGTTTCAACCAGCTATTTTTTATAGTTCAGTAGCTGTAGTTATAGTTTTTAATCCCGTATCTTACTATTGAGTTTATTTATTTATCAAGAACGAGTACGACACATAAGGTTTTCATTTTATTATTAAAAAATGTGCTACCAGACATCCGTATGCCGCTTCGGGTTCCAGCTGAAAACCAGCGCTAGGCATCACTGCCTGGCAGAA
This sequence comes from Diloba caeruleocephala, assembly GCA_947459985.1. Classification (NCBI taxonomy): domain Eukaryota; kingdom Metazoa; phylum Arthropoda; class Insecta; order Lepidoptera; family Noctuidae; genus Diloba; species Diloba caeruleocephala. The sequence goes on from OX381610.1 coordinate 30,269,832, forward strand.
TGCTGAGCTGGACGCCTATTTGGCACAGACGTGAGACACATATGATTGCTCATATCTAATCCTTTTGTATAATTGTTAATTTCTACAAGCTTTTTTTTTGTGTGCTTAACCTATGTATACTATTTTCTGTGTCTCATATATCTGTGACAAATAAATTGTTTTTCTTTCTTCTTTCATTTGGCAGGCTCCATCCCCTGTGCGGCCTAACCAACCACATATACGTCTACCATCTACGAGAGTTAGAATAAGGCCTGTCTAGACACGCACGTAGAATACGGCGCGCTGCCACTTTCTCGGGCCATTTTCTGATCAGGCGACGGGCTGGCCCAAGTTCGTCGCCCGCAGACCGCATCTCATGGAAGCCGGAGATTGTCAAAAGTGACGCTACTTAGCATTTATCTATCACAAGTCAATAAGACGCAACGCCTTAAGTGCGCTGTCTGCTCGCTTGAAGCGTCTGCTGTCTGCGGGAAGGGAGGCTGGCAGCCACAAGCGCACTCGCGAAATGTATCTTGATATGTTTATCTGACATTATTTACGGTTCTATATATATATATATATATATTATTATTATTTTTTGTTTGGGACAAGCCCGCCACACATTCCCAACCACTGCAACTCCTGTAATCCAGGATCTACAATGGCGACCACCGAAAAGAACACCGATCAATGAAGGTTGGTGTGTCCCAGAGAAATGAAGAACTGTCTTGGAACCCGCAACGAAATTAATCAGAAAAGAAAATGGAGGAGTAGGAAAGAATATACGTTCCACTTCTCTATATTCGGTTCTATATATGCTGAATCAGAAAATCTAGTAGCTAAATGAGCAAATCACATGCAAAAACATTGACACATTTAAATGTGATGACAATCAGAAACCCGAACATTAACAGGCCACGTAACTAAGTTTTCCGAAATTACACGCGAACTTTTCGAATAAAACGCGACACAAAGGGAGCGAGCCCTTAATGAAGACAATATTTTGAGGGGCTCTCAACTCGAGTAATTAAATCTCGCGGCTCATATCTCTGAGGAGTGTAACTAGGGGTATAGACAGAGTAATTGGTTATTAAATTAGTCGTGGTGTCGATCAATTTGTGTTTTCATGGCATAATTGTAGTTTTGGGTTGGTTGTGGGACACGTGAAATTTGAAGCGATGTAATCAACGGAGCGGTGGTGGAAATCACAATTAGGAATGGAGAAAAGGCAATGTGTCAACACAACAATATTCGTTTCTCACCCTCTGTAGATGTCTTGTAGTATCGATCGTCAATAGTAATTATCATACAGATATCTATGATTATCGATATGGTGAGGTATAAATTGTGAAAATATAATATATTTATATCAGTTTCGTCTAAAAACAGATAACTGAGTGAAAGAATTGTCCGTGTGGTGTCTGCATTCAGAATATACACTCTATCTATTTCCGTGGATGTCGTAAAAGTCAACTTAGGGAGTCCAAACTAGAGGGATGTGCAGCAGCGTCCTTTCTGTGAAATAGTAGCCATTCTGCGCTCATCAACTCACCTGCCAAGTGTAGTGAGTACTGGTATATTCTCGACAAAATGACGACAGATGGCATGTGGTCATGTATGAGTAGTCTTTTACTCAGCAGTGGTAGTCTTCTAGCTGATAAGAAGATGAACTAAACTAAAACCCCTCAACGTATCATTGTGTCAGAAAGTCATTAAACTAAAATCTCTCGCAAACATGATCATATAGAAAGCAAACCTCAGAAAGCAGAAGTAAATGATCTACCTAATTTGCAACGAGATTTTATATGCCAAATTCAAAAAGGTATTCATAAAATAAGTTTATATTAGGCGACAAGCCCATACTCAATTTAGCGATGTTTTATAAATTCCAAGACACGCAGATGTTGGTCTCGGTACGGTAAACAAGTTGAAAAATGTCACAGTCAAGAAACAATATTACTTTTCTTTCAAACCAACTCCGTCTAAAATGTAAAATTTATTGCCATTTCGACTTGCAAATTATTCAAAGAGAGAGCTATTAGGGAGACGGGCAGTGGTGAATTTCAAGAAAGCGATACATTCGGTATTATTGTGCCGAGTTAGTTTACCTAGTATTAAAATGTTTCATTCGGAATATATGGGAGAAGATAGCTAAAATGTATGTACTTCTAAGATTTGCCAGCTGCTTGTAGTATGAATGAGCATACAGGCAACTAGCCCATATAGTTAGCCTTTTAAAATGTTTGGTTTGATCGTTTCAATCACGACTATGGTGGTACGTAAAAATAACATATTTCTAATAAATGCGGTGCCGGCCCCACCATCTGGTGCCAGCTCCGCCACGTGGTAATTTTTTTCATCATTTCGGCCGAATGAAGTCCACTGCTGGACACAGGCCTCCCCCAAAGATCACCACAACCACCGATATGGGTGGTGATGTTGGCTCATTGGGAGGTTTTGCCGCCATAATCACCACGTTTGGCAAACGGGTTGGCGATCGCAGTTGAGATGTTAATGTACTCAATGTACTCGAAGGACGCTGCTGCCCATCCTCCGGCTAATCCCTAGATCGACTATGTGGTATTCTGAGCCGGCACCACACGGCATACCACCACCCCATCTCCTCACGTATGTGTCGTAAAAGTCGATTAAGGGATTGGCCGGGCCGGAGGATGGGCGGCAGCGTCCTTTGAATACATTAACAACTCAACTGCGATCGCCAATCCGTCTGCCAAGCGTGGCAATTATGGCAAAACCCCCAACGAGCACACAACATACCCATATCGGTTGTTGACCATTGGGGGAGGCCTTTGTCTAGCAGTGGATTTCATTCGGCCGAAATGATGATGATGATAATGATGATTCGTCTAATGCACAACAATAATAAGAAACCAAGATTGTTGCATTAAAGTCAATTGGACCAAAGAATGCGTTTGTTCTCCATGAACAAATAAGTTAATTACGAATGACGAGTGTAGGCGGAGAGTATAGCTGTCTATTATATGAGCTTCATGTCGAAACATTTTCCAGAGATATTGTTAAGCAAATAACATTTAGTTATACAAAGCAAAGCATGATGCTTAAATTATAGTGTATGAAAAACTTAATAAATCAGTTGCTACTCAACTTTCATGAATTTATATAAATAACAAATTAATTACAAACCCAGACAGTTTACATATTATATTCATGACAATAGTATGAATCATCATCATCATATCGGCCATTTATACGTCCACTGCTGAACAAAGGCCTCCCTCATAGATTTTCACAACTGTGTCATCATTTTTGGGGGTATTTGCCAATACTCACCACGCTTGGCAAGCGGGTTGGTGAGCGCAGTATGGCTACCGTTTCACAGAAGGGACGCTGCTGCCCATCCCTCTGGTTTAGACTCCCTTAATCGCTTTTACGACATCCACGGGAGGAGATGGACTGGTGCTATATTCTTAATCCGGACACCACACGGATTATCCGGACACCACACGGATTGTGTGAATAGTCAATTAATATTTGGAAGTAATCTGGTAGAACGTTATGACTTTGAAAAACAAAAGTGATAAACCGAATTCAAAATAGGAGAAAGAATAATTAATAGTATTCTTAAAAAAGTAAAATATCTAAACGTTGACAAGGAAATCATTTCCATCAAAACATCTTCCTGACATTTATACGCAAATAAGAACTCAATCCAAATTCTAAGAAAGTAATCATTGCGACGAAGAGCAAAATAATATCGTACAACTGATATACAAAAAATATTCTATTGATAAAAAATTATCGTCGTTTGCTAAAAGGAAAATGTAAGCTACATTTATTAACGCCGTCGCTACAGGCACTGTTTTGCTTTCGACTGATATAAACATCTGAGTTTGTAACGTACTTTTAATTACCATACTCGACGAAGTATGAGTCATTAGGCTGTGTGCAAAGCGAAGTCGTGATTTCCAGTTATGAATCTTGAACAAACTCAAGCCTTTGCTTTCTGTTTTAAAGACGTGTAGTCATTTCTCGCTTCTGTATTTTGTGTTGCGTATAATGAAGGAATAGTAAATGTAAACTGTTAGAAAATAAATATTGGAGCGGAGTTTAAAGGGATCGTTCAGGTATTCACTGATGTAATAAAGTTAACGTTAATCCTTATCAAACAGGCAGTTATCCCGTATTATCGTGTTATAAACGTTAGATGAGATTTAGGCTGTTCATGCATGGATAATGTTTCAATCGACGATAGATAACAATTGGGAATTACGTAAACATTTGTTGTACCTTCGTCTAACTTTGAGATTATCCGGCCAATTGCTTTTGTTTGCATAATCAAATCTCCAGTATTAGTATTTGATATGAACTATCAATAAACAAATATTGATCATTTAATATATACAGCCTAAAAACCTTTGCCTTTCTACATATTTAGTTTTCAGTTTCATAATGTTTTTAACTAATTGAAAGGTAGTAATGTATTAGGTTTTCGCGATTATTACACATTATAATAAAACACTTTTAAACGGATTATGTCGCGTATATATTAGATTTTTGTTTTTTCTGACGTGCTGCAAAGTACTCGAAACGTTCTATGTTTTATTATAAAAATATAAGCTATTTAGGAGACATAATAAACATTAAATAAATTCCTTATACAAATCAAGAAATAATAAAAAAATTAAATACAAATCAAGAACAAAAGATAATACTAATTATTGTGTACGACAAAGCATCAAAGCATATATCAGTTAATAAATAAATGAATGGTTGCAGGGCCCAAGGAAGGTTGCGCTGCACCGGATCTAATAGTCTGAAATCGCCAAGGCACAATGAGCAAGCGTGTTGATTCATGCTATTTCGTTATTTCTATGAGAAAAGGCCGTTACCCAGCAGTGGAACAGGCTGCTTTTATTATATTAGAAAATTTTAATGAAACCTATAACTATGAATTGAATGATATCTCTGCAAATTAAGTACTTACTTTTATTCGTTAATTACTTCCCTTGCTTGAATTTTATAACTTGCACGAAGTTAGAAGAATACTTCATGAATAGGATATATTAAAATCATTTATTTAGTGAATAGGTCCTGACAGATACTATTATACGTCATATTGAAACAACGGAGGGTATTTCACTTCATGATAACCTCTGAAAAAAGTGTCGAAACAGACTCGGTGTACTTTTTTGATAATTATTGTATTTTTTATATCTTTGACAAATCTGTTCCTTACCAAGCTATTTAGTTTCCAGAGAATCCACATGTGCAAAAAAAAACTAATGCCATATGTCCCTATCATCGACATAGTGTATAATCCTACAATATGCTTTGTTTATGAAAATAGATTTAACGCGTGACTTAAACCTCCCAACTGTGAGATCAGCAATTGCTTTAGTTTGCAGTGGCACTCCATGAAGTATATGTTTATTTTAAAATGCTATCAGTATTTAAAAACCCGTTTTCCTTAATTTACCCACGTTCATGTGCTCGCAGCCGAAGTTCTGCGTACCCTTTACAAGCTCTACGTTATCACCGCCTTGATCCGAAGTGGGGGGAATTTACCAAAGTTCCGTAATAAACAATATTTTGCTTGTCATAACGAGCCAACAGCTCCCGGCTTCCTAACTTTGCGGTTGATTAAAAATATCAATATAAGCGCTTTTACATTCTACTTCACTCAAAATTCGTCTTTATTATTTGATCCAAGTTTTACTTTTTACATCACATTAAAAGGGCTTAACTCGTAAGGTTACGGAATATTCACAGCTTGTAACTATAAACTTTTAAAATAGCTCTAAAATACGGCTTATCTTTCAAGTGCTTATTCGTAATATAATTCTGAGTTATTACTTGTTCGGTTGTAAAAAGTGTCATTCCCTTCGTTATTTATATGAGGGGTGAAATTTTCAGTTGAACTAACTACTTTTGAAGATAATTTGTTAGAATAACTAATGTTGTTGCGAATGACTTATTTTTAGGGTCTGCACCGTAATTAAAAACCTCGTTATTAACAGGAGTTTGTCCTTAGATGAGAACAGAATACAAATTAAGAGGCAATGAGATACATTGATGCTGCACCGTTAAAGAATTTAAGGAGAAAGAAATTCACGCTAGTCACTATAGTCTTTACTCAACAACCGGTGTCTCGAATTACATCCATTGATTATTAAGAAAACGATAAGCGCATTGAAACTGGTAAAAAATGCCGATTGAAATTGGATAAGAAAATATTGGTGAGGTAACATATCAATATCGGCAGTGCCAGACTATGAATGATTGAACATTTAGTTTCTGGAAACGGTATGGAATTAATGTAGTGTATATTTGTAAAAATACAACTGCAATGATATGTTTATTTGCTTATTTAAAATGTTCGTGTTTGAATAGCAATTGACTTTGAAATAAATGTTTAGATACCAGATATCAAATGCCGTTTTACAAATAACATGAAGTACGCTTGTGTACTCGACTAACTAACTCAGTTTGTTATGTTCCCTAGATTATTGTTAGTGATACCTTAGGCAGTTTAGAAGCAAACTGGTATGTACCAAGGAAGTGAAGTCCAACAACCATGACAGTAAAATATGCAGGCAACAAATCTGCTTTCTCACAGATGGATAGTAAAACTATTCGTATACTTGTTGACAAGTAAACCTTTCATCATTCAGCTGAAGCTGAGCAAAGACCTTACCCATAGATTTCCTCAAAGACCGGTTACATGGCTCTCGCATCCTAGGAATCCCAGTGACCTTAACCAGGTCATCAGTCCATCTCGTTGAAGGTCGTCCGATGCCGCGTGTTCTGGTACGCAGTCACCACTGGAGATCCTGTTTGCTCCAACGGTCATCAATTCTACGAGTGATACATCTAGATAAATATTTTTAAGGTGTTTTTTATTTACTTGAAGCATACCTAGTAGTATTTTACTATAAGCCTTTATATTCTTGTGTATAAGAAATAAAAACGCCATATATTGTTCCTAGTACTGACGGAGGAGCCTCGCTTCGCGGAGCCAATCCCCAACGTGACGGTGGCACTGGGCAGGGATGCCAGCCTGCCCTGCGTCGTCGAACACCTCGGCACTTACAAGGTGAGTGCCTCTTTTACTTCAAAAGTTAAGGAAACTAACGCCTGGAATTGATTAATCGAGGTATTCCTAATTAAAATTATACTAAGTTGAAGTAGGTATTGCTTTGAATATTATGTTTAATCAAATTAAAAAGTAAAACAAATACAAAACATCATTTGCCGCATGTTGTATCGTATAGAAGACTCGGAAATACATATACAACGATACGGCTACTAGACAAAAATAATTTGAACAACTCATTTTTTGTGTTGAACTATCCGCTGACTTATCACAGATATGTAGATGCTTGACCGGACGGTTTCTGGCGAAGCTAAAAGAGTCCTTCAGCTAGGCTTACAATTAATTTTAAAAACTAAGCAACTGCAACTAAGGGCCCTGGGGGACTCGAACCCGCTTGCTATGGGCGATGGGTGTTGCTAAAGGACACAAGCTATGTAGGAATAGTTGGATCGGTATTATTTATGGGGGGCTTGTAGATGATGACTGAACGGGTTGGTTTTGTAGCGATAGGCCTCCGCGTCATCGGTGAGGTGAGCATCCCCAGCGGTGACAGTGGTATGAAGTTCTGCAAATGAACGAGTCTGCGCGAGTCTCTTCTGCTGTTCTATAGTTCTTTTGTCGTCGGGACCAATCATTACCTTTTGTCATCCGGACCGATCAGTACATGCCTCAGGTGGTGTACGCTACTGATGCAGGAGTCAGTATTGGGCGGCCGTATCCACGAGGGGATCCGAGTGGATTAGACCAGAGTCGAAGAAGCGTTTAGACGCGTTTTCTATGAATTGCCTGATGGTTAGCAAGTTTAAATCGATTTGGAGTTGCTCATTGCGCATGAATAAGGGCGCACCCTCAGTCTTGCGCATGAATCGATTTTGGGGGACTTGGAGGCTACAAAGTGTATTATGATTCTGCGTGTGCGGCAACATTGGAATGGGTCCTGATTTGCCGAATACAAGTGGTGTAAATTCTCACTTTATGTATTACTAAGGGATAATTTACCGCGAGCATTTAGTAGGCCCGTGGAGGCGACCGAGTGCAAATGTATCGCAGGCGCACACGGTCTTGTGTGTTCTCCGAAGGATAGATTTCCAACGAGTATGATTCCAATATATTGGACTTGCGGTTCGATTAGGCCAACATTGAGGTTTGTCTGAAGCGAGCATACCCATCTTCGAGTTTGCAAAATAGAATGGCTTTGCTTTTGGTGGGATTTACTTCGATCTTCCATTTCCTGACCCATGCTTAATAGATATATCATATCGGGGCTATAGCCGGAGTAGTATATGGCCGTCTCGTCAGCAAAGAGTAGCAACTTGGACGAATTCATGGGTCGTTTGTGGATGTCACTGGAGTACAGCGAGAACAATAGTGGGGCTAGCACGGAACCTTGTGGAACTCCGACTCTTATGAGATGAGGGGACGAGAGAGCACCCTCAATGAGATAAAGGAAACTACGACTTGATAAGTAGTCTCAAATGATAAGTACGAGACGGTCGGGCACTCCGATATTTATACAGCTTATATAGACAGCCATTATCTTGACTTTGTTAAATGCTTTCACCACAACCAAAAAGATAACTCATCAATCCTTATCATGCCATGTTGTAATTCGAATATGATTCAACTAATCGGTGGACTTGTTGTTCATAGGAGTGTTGGGCTTGTAAGATAAACTGTTTGTTAGGAATGTTTTTTTTGGATTCGGCATTATCTGTTAAACGGGAACAGATACTAGTAATGTGCGTATATATATAAGAGCATTGAGAAGGCTTTTGGGACGATAACTTTGACTTTGGTTTGCCGAGTTTGTGGATACCAATAACTATGGCTTCTTTCCATTTGTGTTGAAAGAGTTTGATTTTCAATGCCGCATAAAAATGTTAAGACGGTATGCGAAGACTTTACCCACCTTTTTGGTGATACTGTCTGAACAATGGGGGTTTTACGGGGTGAAGGTTTTTCATTATAGTCGAGACTTCGTCTGCCCTGACCGTATGGAACTGGCTCATTTTTTTATTGTTGTCCTTTGGAAATTCTTCATGAACTTCCTTCGCCCCGGGGAAGGGCGAAGGGGTATGGTCTCCTACCAGCTAAAACCAGTATGATCACACTAGAGCCGCCTACTGATGCCACGCCTATAGGCACATCTCGGAGAGGGTGACTGTAAAGCGGTCACCTCCCCGGGTTACATTGTGCTTCTAGACTGTCAGCTAGGCATTTTATTTTTTGTCGTCATCAAAGGCCTTTGGTTTGGACGATTTAGATGCAAGCTGCAAGTGCCGCATATAGAGGTGATTAGCTTCGCAGGGAAAAGCTGCGTATGCTTTGAAGGCTGCGATTTTCTCCATCAACAGTGCACGCACGTCGTCTGGCAATTTCAAATGATGGTTTTCCTTAACGAAACTCGCCGTGAACATTTGTCTACGGCGGACTGTACACGACCGTCGAGGGAGACGATTGCACCTAGAGTGTCTGCGAGTGACATTATGCAATCGGGAATTCTATCTGAGTGGACGGAAGAGGCGCCGTTAAAGAGTTCCCAACTTTCTTCTTGTCCGTTGACACAATGGTCTAAGGCGGTTATCCTGTGTTTGTGGAGCTAAATAGGGAGGATTTTAAAATTATCAATATTCGTTTAATCATTTGGACTCATAAATGACGAAATCATAAAACGGGATAGTAGGGGATGCAAGGCTTTAGCAATATCAAAGCATTGGACTGTTCTACAAAAGTTAATTGTGGGTTCTCACAAGTTTAATAGTTGTTGATTATAATGTTCAAATGTTAATGAAATGTTAAGCATTAAAATGAGTGAATGCACCTTGTGCGTTTGATGCTTAGTGATGTACTGAAGTTTAAGTAACAATACTACTTAGAAATTATGAATTTTGCAAAAAGCTGCGTTAGCAAATCTTCGGTTCGAACAAAAAGGGATACAACTCCTTTTACACACTATGCTGCATATAAGATAAAAGACACAATTACACCAATGGAAATATTTACTCGATCAATTACGTAAATATAACAAAATAATTCAAATCTCCATTCTGCTCGAACCGTTACCTATATTTTCTCTCATAACAAGTAAAACCCAAGCTTATAGTCGGTCATAAATACTTAAATGTAACCGATGATATAGCACAGAGTTGCGTAAAATATTTTACGCCAAATTGGACTCAAAATTGTTAAACATAATTTTCAATAATCCCTACCCTTAAAATGGAACAATGAAGCGCCCATAGGCTTTGTAACCCTATCAGCTAGTGAACTCATAATATTATTTTAAAATGTTAATAGGCCGCTCTAGTACAGATCCGGCGGCATTCAGCCTTGAAGTGAATGAAATATAATGTAATTATCTCGTCAGGACGCCCCGATCCACCCCGTTCTGTTCTGTATTATACGGGGGTACACCGACCATTATTAAGCCAATTTTGTAATTCAGCGAATTAATTTTGCCAAGTTTTATGCTTCAGTATCTATAACACAAATTGATGTTGTGTTGAATTAGAAGTATTAAATAAACATAATAATTATTACTTTTACTGTAATTTAGATGGTCAAAGGAACATCGCCTTGATTGAATAACATAGACATAACATATTAAAAAGAAAGTTTATGAATTTGTTTAGAACAAGAATAATATCAGCCTGGGCAGTGTGTGGCTGCAGGTGAGTAGCAACACTGCATAACTGAATGCACCAGAGAGTCGATCAGGGCCTCGTTTCAGGCTTGCCTTTATTGGTCGGATGGAATGGAATCCCATGAGTGACCGTAGGACTTTCAACTCTGGCTTGCCTTAGTTGAAAGGGGGCCGTCAGAAATTTATGCTTGGGGGTGGAAGTGTCTAATCGCTTGATAACGGGGAAACCCGCTCCGAGTCTTTGAGACGCGCGATACCTCTCTCTCTCTCTCTCTCTCACTTTCGACACCTGGAGCCGCTCACGCGAAGGTTGCATGTCGACTATAGTGGTAGCCATTAAGGGTGCCCATCTTGTGAGTGGCAAATTACCACCTTCCACAGCATTTAAGTGAAATTTAAATTAAATTTAATTAAAGTTTAAAAGGCAGACGCCATTCTTCACATGCATTACTATAGAACTTTTTTTATTGGTTCCCATTGAAAATTCTTCATGAACTCCCTAGTCCTGGGCATACTGGACTTCTACCGGCTAAAACCACTAGAGCGGTCATCTTCGGCATGAAAGAGGGCTCCAGGTCCTCGTTAGATCACACTAGAGTCGCCTATGATGGCTCGCCTTTAGGCACATCTTGGAGGGGATAACTGTAAAGCGGTCACCCCCTCTAGTACAGGGAAGGCAACTGTAAAATGGTCGCCTCACCCAGCACTTCTCGGGGAGGATTATAAATGATTCCCCAAGCCTCACTGTGCGCTGTGCTGCGCACACAGTGGCACTTGACCACGTGCGCGCCACCGTCTTCCCGGGGTTGCTTGGAATGAGCACGCAGACTTCGCAATACGCACACACAGCTCAGGGATCACGCGATCCCTGAGCTGAACAGTCATCTTCGGCACCTAAGGGAGGCTCCAGGTCCTCGTATGATCACAATAGAGCCGCCCATTGGTGCCACGCCTATACGCACATCTCATTGCAATAGACTTATCATTAAAACTTCCATCTCATACAATAGTCTTACACCACCGGGGATAATAGTCCCCCCCGGTTGGTGTCCCATTACATTTTAGATTAAAATTCTCTAAAGGGCCTCTGCGTGTTGGACCTATGTCCCCGCGTAAGCCTGTCAAAAGACCGGGTTCCCCCTTACAGGGGATATAAACCCGTGAAAAGAGAGACCAAAATAATAACTAAAACTAATAACTACCTGCAGATCGTACAAATATGTTATCCGTGCGGGAATAGAACCCGCGACCTGCAGTGCAGCAGCCGACTGTATCAGCCACTACACAAACCGTGTCGTCAATCATTACAAACATTAGACGTGATATTAATTACTGGCCCCGAAGGTCTTAAGCACTAAATTTCAGATCTAGCTTGGAGCTAATATTACTGTTCACATGTACACCACGATATTACTGTTCCGGATCTGGGTGTATTCTGTATGGAATTTGTGTCTGAAGAAATCCTAGTGTGGAGCAATGTTTTTTTTAAGTAAAAAATATATATATACACATATATATAACTAATACCATTATTTTTTGTTAATAATTATTGGTAATTTGAAAATAAGTTCGTCATTATTTATTAACGTCACCATCCCGTGTTTGTCAAGGAAAGATAGCCCTTCTTTCCAGTGAGTGTAGTGAAAGGCTACTTTTACATTACGTCATGAGGATGAGCAGAAGTGTTGACCGGTGCGGTAATCATTAAAAAACACGTTACAACTTATTTGTATGCTTAGAATATAGCAGCACTCCATCTCCTACCGTGGATGTCATAAAAGGCAACTAAGGGACCAGAGGGATGCGGATGGATGATGTCTTTTTTATAATAGTAAAGTTTTTTAATACTAATAGTAGCCATTCTGTGCTCACCAATCTGCCTACCATGACGACACAATGGTGGAATCCATTTGCTGCTATTGGCTGATATAATTAATAACAAAATACTAACTTGTTGCCGTGTGGTGCCGGCTCAGAATGCCACCACCCCATTCCGTCCCGTGGGTGTCGTAAAAGTCGACTAAGGAATTAACTGGAGGATGGGCAGCAGCATCCTTCGAGTACATTAACAACTCAACTGCGATCGCCAACCCGTCTGCCAAGCGTGGCGATTATGGCAAGACCCCCCCAATGAGCACACAGCATACCCATATCGGTCTTTGTGGTGATCTTTGGGGGAGGCCTGTGTCCAGCAGTGGACTTCATTCGGCCGAAATGTCGGCTGGCTGTCTATGAACTTGTTGACTAAGGTTTACATTTCTTGATTTTATTTTCTACATCAATACCAAGCTTACCAACATGAAATGATCGCATCTTTCATAAGTCGAGGAACACAGATAGATTATTAACAACAATAACTAAATTAAGAAGGTATATCTGTCCCACCTTTTCTTACTCTGTTTTATCCCCTCCCGAGCTAAAACGCATTAGTCATCCTAATTAATCGTATAATTTAACGTCTTTACATATTTTATTAAAAAGATAGGTCTAGAGTTCCATGGCGCTCCCCCTATTCATGGCCCTGTCTCCTCCACTAATTATTACGCTATAATAAATATCGCTGAACGAATTAATGCAGTAATTTTAGCCTGTATTTCAGTCGGGCCACGGTTATTCATTAAGTTCTACGTCATAGCTTGTACAAAGGTAGCGAAGTATACCTATATAGATACAATATGGTAAGGCTTGTTGCAGATTAGAGTAAAAGAAAAAGGTGTGTTGCCATCTTATATTTATATATATAATTTATATATATATATATCTTCTGACAGCTATATTTTCTCAATTGTATAGAAGAGGTTTAAGTTGAGTATTTTTTTATTTATACATCATATAATTAACCAGAAAATTAATAATTATCATGATAATAAAACAACTTCAAATGGATTACACCTCGTATATTATAGATTTTTGATATTCGTCGTATTTGCAGAATTCGCCATTCAGTCCTCCGACCACGAATTCTTCAAAGTGTTCGAAATGTCAGGAAAATTAATCCATTTAAAATTGTTTCATAATAATCGTAATTTTTGATACATACATTTTATGTCATTCAGTTTCTTATTTAATATTATTAAAGCTATCTGGCTACTCATAATTTTTGAGGGAATTTGCCAGTACTCACCACGCTTAGCATGCAGCTTGGTGACCGCAGTATCGCTCCACAGAACGGAAGCTGCCGCCCATCTCTCTGGTGTAGTCCCTTAGTCACCTTTTACGACAGCCACGGGAGGAGATGGATCCACAAAATGATGCCAATATTGTGCAAATCTATGAGGGAAGCTTTTATTCAGAAGTGGACTTCCTTTGGCTGTTTCGATAATGCTTAATTTAAGTACCACTATTCCGTCTTACTTTGGACAGACGTTAGACATTGCAAAGTTAAACTTTTAAAATGTCAAAATTATGCTTGCAATTTTAAAAATATGTTTTTTTGGATTTCTTCTGTCGGAGGTACAGGTTATAAAGCCAAAAATCTTTTATGCACAAACACCTAGATTCGGAACAACTACCAGTAGATCATACAAATACTTGTTCCGTACGAGAATTGAACCCGTGTCATAGAGCGCAGAGAGCCAATCTCTTCGCCACTTCGCCAGTTAATATGATTTTAAATATTACTTATGTAAAATTACGTGTGTAGTTACATGGGGCCGGCGCAATATTCTCGTCCTACTGCAATGGTTTCGGCAAACGGTTTTTACTGTCAGATGCCTACCTGATACTAATCCTCCATGTTCGTGATTTACCCGCCACCTACGGGTAGCCCGAAGTGTTTCGTGGTACGCACCGGGTTCCAAACTCCTTTCGTCGCCCTCTACGACACCCACAGGACGAGTGATTTCTTTCTTCCTTTCTATAATGACGTATTAACAAATAGAAGTCTCTACTTGCACCTATTATTTTAGAGAACTAAAATATTCCTCATCATACCAGCCAAAGGACGTCCACTGCTGAAAAGAAAGAAAAAGAAAAAAAGAAACAATTTATTTTTGCACTGATAACAACGCACACTTGACTAAAATTAAATACATAAAGCAAAATTGCAACAACACTAAGAAGAGGAATAAACTGGCAACACATTTTGATTTTACAACAAAAATTGGCCAAAGTACTTAGACTCCAGGCCAAAATAAAAAGTAAAAATTACAACAAAAATCAGTACCTCAAGTTCTAAAAATTAAATTGCATTTTACATAAACTGATTGTGCGTCGTGGCCGTGCAAAAAAGGGTTATCACTCAGCTTAAATGCTGTTGCATTGTAACTTGTGCCAAGATCACCAAGAAAAAAGCCTTCCACATTGATTTACATAATTGTGTCATCATTTTGGGGGGACTTTGCTCACCACGTTTGGCAGCCGGATTGGTGAGCGCATTATGGCTGCTGTTCCACAAAAAGGATGCTGCTGCCCATGCCTCTGGTGTAGAGTCCTTTAGTCGCTGTAACGACATCCATGGGATCAGATAAAGCGGTGCTATTTTCTTAATCAGGACACTACACGGATTAAAATGTACCTACCTTAATTTTATTTCCCCCTCTTAGTAAGAGTCATGGTGCCGTGTGGTGCCGGCTCAGAATGCCACCACGCTTGGTAAACGGGTTGGTGATCGCAGTATGGCTACTGTTCAGCAAAGGGACGCTGCTGCCCATCCCTTTGGTTAAGAGTCCCTTAGTCGACTTTTACCACCTCCACGGGAGATGAAGTGGTGCTATATTCTTAATCCGGACACCACACGGAAAAAATCTACTTTTTATACATTGATTAATAAAAGAATTAGTGTTCTAATGGCATATTTATTTTTTGTATTTTCACAATAACTTCCAAAACAGTTTGATGTAGAGCGCTGATAACCAAAAGAATAAGGCGTCAATCTGTCTGCCATGTGCATAAGTTTGAACCACATCCGTTGCACTTGCCTGATCGTTCCACTTGTCTGACCGTAACACTTGCCTGGCCGATGCACCTGCCTCACTGTTGCATTTGCCTGACCGTTGCACTTGTCTGACCGTAAAACTTTCCTGGCCGTTGCACTTGCACGGAGTCATGATCCTAGCACATTAAGCTTAGTTGAATACCTTAATATTAATAGTAGAGTACAACAAACATTGCTATAAAGCTATCTAAACAAAGCAAAAAATAGCACCTACACGTTTTCCATGTTTTATGAAGTCATAAAGTCGTCTGCAGCGAGCCTAACGCTAACAGTTGCACAGAACAAATTAACTTATTCATGAGTGGCGCGGATGAGCGCAGCGCAGCATTTAGAAATAATGTACATTCAGACTATTTCATTAATTATCGCGCTGCGACTGTGTCGTTGTGAGCTCACTAGCGTTCTGTACGAAAATCTTGTAGGCTTTGTGCATTGAGAATTGAATAGTGTTGTTATACTGAAATGAGACGGGGATTTCTCGGCCAAATTTTAATAAGTTGAAATATGGTTTAATAAAAGATTTTTTGATATTTTTCTGTACCTAAATGTAAAAAGTCTGCTCAATTACCAGTCTAAAAAAGAGTTAACACAAAATAAAAAAGAAATTACTATTCGAACACAAAAGAAAAATCATTTTCTATTGTATCACAGCGTTTTTCGTAAATAAATGTTGAAAAATGTTTTGTTTTTTGTGCTTAAATAGCAACTTTATTTATTTATTATATTGTTCAATATAATTGCACAATTAATATTTGTTTTTTTTATTTAAACGCTATTTCCTTTACATAGTGGTTATCTCCTTAAAATAAAGTCCAGTATTTTTGTGGGACCCAATATAAATTTCCCGAAAAACCGTCATAATCAGCCCGTTACTGTCCCACTGCTGGGCACCGGCCTTTTCTTGCAATAAGAAAGGTTAAGCCTCAGTCCATCACGTTGGCGTAGTGCGGGTTGGCGGAATACACACACCATTGAGAAAATTTTGGAGCCGTCTCAGGTGTGCAGATACCTGCACACCTGAGACGGCTCCAAAATTTTACACACGATATTTTCCTTCACCGTTAATGCAAGTTATAATTAAATTCTGATCAACACATGAATCCAAAATTTTTTAGGTGTGGGTCGGGTTAAAAATCACACCTTCCTATATGGAAGGCAAGCATTCAACCACTAGGCTAGCACTGCATGTTCTAGTGTGATCTTACTAGGACCTGGACCCTTCGGTGCCGAAAATGACCACTCCACTCTTAAGGAAGCCCTTATAAGGAAGGCCTTGGCAAAGGAAGTTGATGTAGAATTTCCACTGGAGACAAAAAATAAACAAATTAGGCTATTACTGCTTGAAATGAAAGTATAAAAATAGAATCTTTCAGTTTATTAGAATTTTTGATGATAAAACATAAAATTAGATACATATATAAAAATCAACAGGTACAATTTTTTCTCGATGCCTAAAAGCCACTCAACATACCTACTAGCAAAAATGAAGCCAAAACTAACTTACCGCCACCGTAGGAATACAATTAATAAATACCAAATGCAAATAAAAACATTCACAATTTCGGTATTGGAGCAACAAAGTATTCAAAGGATTCATCTTTTTAGATTAACGTGAACCGATTTTTGAAACGGCACACTCAGAAAAATAATTTACTTTAATCATTTCTTGTGGACTTTCAACAGTTGAAGAGTTCATAGCGCTTCTATGTAGTGCTTCATCCAAATAAAAAACAGTTGCTCTTTAAAAAACATCCAAGTTCCGAATTGGAGATATAAAAACAAAAATATCCGGTCAAGTTGACAACCTCCTTTAAAGTCTGTTATGTGATGCTACGTTAAATTGCAGACAGGCACGTCATGATATTAACTTAATTATAAGATACGTGGAAGTCCCGAGGCTTAATAATGCTTTACGTATTATCGTATTATTACCCCAGTTTGTCAATTTAATTTTCTATCCTCCAAGCTCTCATTAAGTACATAATCTTGTTTGCCACAATGGATGTGCGAATTAACTGCGTCAGCGACAATTATGTGCCCGGGAAACACCTGGCAATTATATGTGGTTCAGAATGTACTGTCAGGTCAAAGTGCTAATACATTGCATAGGTAAGTAAGCTGTATGGAGTGGATATGTATCCGCGGGTGAGCAGGTTGGGGTGTCTGCGTGCTCATGCCGAGTGACCCCCGGGAAGACGGTGGTGCGCACGCGGACACGTGCCGCCGTATGAGCAGCACAGCGCAAAGTGAGGCTTGGGGGGATCCTTTACAATCCTCCCCGAGAAGTACCTAGGGGGCGACCGTTTTACAGTCGCCTTTTCTCTGCTGGAGGGGGTGACCGCTTAACAGCCATCCCCTCCCTGATGTGCCTAAAGGCGTGGCACCAATGGGCGGCTCTAGTGTGATCTTACGAGGACATGAAGCCCTCCTTCGGTGCCGAAGACGACCGCTCAGTGGTTTTAGCCGGTAGGAGACCGGCATACCCCTTCGCCCTTCCCCGGGGCTAAGGAAGTTCCATGTAGAATATCCACAATAAAAATAAAATAAGATTAAGTTGTCCACAAGGAATTAAGAATCCGAAGTCAAACAACTCCATTAACTTACAGATGCAAGGTGGCCAGAGAACATCAACATCTAAAGTTGAAGTCCAGCCACCAATGTCGTTGGGTCACACTTTAGTACAGGCAATCCTTTACCCAATCATATTCCACTGTCATACTTCCCAGCTTGTAATTAAGCGAAGGGAGCTCTATTGCAACGACAATTAACTTATTCATGAATGTGCTCAAGTCCTAATTATTTATTTTATTTTACGATCCCTATTATCCTGTAACACCCGCCTCGTAAATACTTGAGCGGTGGAGGGTAATTTTGAATTTTGAAGTAATTTCGAAGGCGCTGTAGACGCTTTATTTCTAATATTACTTGTAGATTTGTTGGTATTGTAAGATGTTATCTTGATAAATGTAAGCTACGGGTTTATATCTAGATTCTTCGCAGTTTATTTGTTTAATTTTCTCACACTGTTATACAGTTATATTTAACGGATTTATCATGAAATGTAATAGATGATAAAATTCATCCAATATTTATACCAGAGGATGAAAATTACCTGGTCATCTTATATCTTTATTGTGTTGTATTATCCTATACCTTCCATCGAATTTTAAATCATAAATTTATTTGTAAAGTAATTTATTTCTATTTTTAGCTTCTCTAACTATCTCCCTACACGCGCTGCTGCTTCGGAAGATGTCGATCTGGATTTCGTCACCAGGTCGTCATCGCAAACCAGCAATACTGGTGTTAGCATGACACTCACTAATGACAATAAGCTGAGAGACGCCCATATTTGCACACTCACACATTTCCACTAGTTTTTAATTTCTTGTTTTCTTTTCAGTTCACTGCATAATTGTTTGATTTGTCGATCAGCGGCAAGACAATCGTCTAATAGAAAAATCAATGTGTGTTATTTTGGATTGTTTGCTGCCCTGTTTTTTGTTTTTTGTTTCATTTGGCAATTGAAGAAAATCTTTTCCTTTATTTATTTTCTTTTGTTAATCTTCTATTTTATTGTGGGTTTCAAATATTTTTGGCTTAATATTATTTCTGATATTATTGTGCCATTAAGGTGCAAGGATTGAATTATTTTCATTCTTTCATTTCACAATTTGTGAAGAATAACATTTAGTTATACTTTGACAAGCAGTTCAAAATTAACAGGTTCTTGACGGTTGAATAAGGGCTTATTCAACCATTAATTGGGGACATTTCTACACAATTGTAAAGTTTAAGCTCTTCTACACACACTACTATTAATTCTCCCGTGTAACGGTACGTGCAATTTACGCAACTTGAAATTCAGTTCGTACAAACCTGAATATCCTTTTACAAAACACGTGCTTATGTAATAATATTAAAACTCCATCAACTCTTCCATTTCCGAGTGGTGCCCGCTACGAACAGCACCAACCCATCTCGACCCGTGGGTGTTATATAAGGCGATTATGGGATTAGCCAGAGGATGGGCAGCAGCATCCTTCGAATACAATAACGACTCAATTGCGATCGCCAACCCGCCTGCCAAGCATGGCAATTATAGCAAAACGCCCAATGAGCATACAACACATCCATATGAATCGTTGTGGTGATCTTTGGGGGAGGCATGTGTCCAGCAGTGGGCTTAATTCGGCTGGAATGATGATGATGAACTCTTCCATTCATATAACGGGTGCAAGTGATATCGTTATGAAAACTGATACCATGATTCGGTACATGCTACTGGAATCCCTTAGTGTTAGAATTTTGCATCGGCTTTTCATTGAATTTTCCTGGTTTATTTAACTGATTTTTAGTATTAAACAATTATTAATGATTACTGTCTATTGTTGTGGTATTTTGAATAAATATATAATATGCTACTTATATTCTCATAACACTGCAATGCATTATTTTTTTTAGCCCCACACTGGGATTTCTTCTGTGTTGTGGGTGCGTTTACAAATACAAATTCCACACACAATACACCCAGACCCGGAACTACTTGCAGATCGTACAAATATTTGTTCCGTGCGGGAATCGAACCTACGACCCGGTGCGCAACAACCGTCAAATAAAACGACACATCTGTTGTATTGCTACAGTTTACTTTTGTAGTCATCGCAACAATTACATAGCGTTTTAATCGCGTTGTTTACGTTACATTGCTTCTTCAAGTGTCAAAAACTGTAACTTATTATTTCCGAGATAAATGGCTTTTCTATTTTTAATGTAGGCCTCAGTGTAACCCCTTCCCAAAGTTATCGGTACGTTGTCACACACATCATGTATACGGATATCAGTAACACATGGTCGATTACAATGCAAACATCAATTTTGTTAATTTCTTCGACAACTGATGCGTAGTTTATAAAACGCTGTTGGTAAGCTAACAATGAACACTATTCAATTAGCGGGAAATACTACACGATTATTGGTTTTCATTCCATGAACGAACATAGTGGCGTTTGATGATACATTCAATTTTTTTAGCGACTGATGGATGATTATATTGTTGAATATTTGCCTAGTATTTACTCTTAGATTTTTTTAATCGTCTGCTTATCGGCTACTGTTGACTTGCTGTTACGCTATCCGATATACATCCTGTAGTTAATATTTTTAACCTAATGCTACGCAATTGAAATTCTATCAGATACAATTTATTTTTATTTTTGCATAAACATAAAATAAAACTCAGCTTCTTCAAGACCGTTTTACAAAATACCCTGTTTTTTGTTATCATCATCATCATCATCATCATATCAGCCATTTTTACGTCCACTGCTGAACAAAGGCCTCCTCCATAGATTTCACAACTGTGTCATCATTCTGGGGGGTATTTGCCAATACTCACCACGCTTGGCAGGCGGGTTGGTGAGCGCAGTATGGCTACCGCTTCACAGAAGGGACGTTGCTGGTTTAGATTCCCTTAGTCGCCTTTTACGACATCCATGGGAGGAGATGGAGTGGTACTATATTCTTAATCCGGACACCACACATTTTTGTTATCACCTTCTTTATATTGTGGTTAATTACCAAAAACCTGGATAAATTCATAGAAATCGTTAAATATGGTTAATTTTATGAAAGTACGTGACTATTAAAATATTTATGATCCATAATATCATAATACTCATTTTGAGCAAAGCTAATGAAAGCAGAATGTCCATTAGATGCATGTGATCAACAGAAACTACCAATAGTCTAATTAAATTATTCTCATGTTTGTTTAAACAAAGTACAATTGTAATTTTATTATTTTATTTGATTGTCGTCAAATGAAGTTATCAACTGACTTGAATGATTAATTTATAGTAAATAATTTATGACCATTGGTTATTAACATGACCTCCTTTTTTTTAATAGGCCTATTCCTAATAGACTAGTATTGTAGTGCACCACATAGGAGCATCTGTAGCCGAACTAGGACGAGTTCTCGGCGTACAGCGCCAGATCCCTCAGAAACAAGCAATATGGAGAATATTAGGCCAAATAGAAAACAAATTAAAAATACAATTCACCAATGAAACAAATAGATTTTAAAAGTAAAATAACATACTTATATAAATATTGATGATGGCATTCCCCTTTACCAATGGAATTTACATCGATTAAGAAACATCTCAGTTCATGGGTAGAAGTTGTAGAGTATAAACAAATGGAAACCATCATCATCATCATATCGGTCATTTTTACATCCACTGCTGAACAAAGGCCTCCCCCACAGATTTTCACAACTGTGTCATCATTTTGGGGGGTAATTGCCAATACTCACCACGCCTGGCAGGCGGGTTGGTGAGCGCAGTATGGCTACCGTTTCACAGAAGGGAAGCAGCTGCCCGTCCCTCTGGTTTAGATTCCCTTAGTTGCCTTTTACGACAACCACGGGAGGAGATGGAGTGGTGCTATATTCTTAATCTGGACACTACACGGAATGGAAACCATATCGTTATATAATTCATTCCTTACAGCTCCAAATTTAAACCAAATAGCTCCCAAAATGATATTAAATAGAATTCGGATAAATCGTACAGAAGGTGTCGTTGGAAAACGATTTAATAGGAGGCAAATAAAAATAGCAGTATGAGCAGAGGGCCAAGTGGCCCAAGGGACCCTAATCAAATATACCTTAGCCGGGCCCGGTGCGAACCCAGTTTATAACCTGGGCGGATTATGTTGGGTCCTTAAGTGATTTTTGGGAATACTTTTATTCTTCTACTCGATCGCACCTGCGACCAATTTCATGCAGAGAATTCGGGTTCAATATTGATGTAACAATAGCTTCCAGAAAAAAAAGTATCGGTATATGGACGTACATAAAGGTGACGTTGGGTGTCAGATAAAAAAAAGAGTTTACTGCATCTACATCTACTCTATCTTACAGTATTTTCATAAAACATAGTGTGGTGCCCGCTACGAATAGCATCCACCCATCTCATCCCATACGTGTCGGAAAAGGTGGAAAGGAATAGGTGTAGGATTCATCCTACTGCTGTCCACAGCAGCGTCCATCGAGGACATTAACAATTCAACTGTGATCGCCGCTGCGGTGGTTATTATGGCTAAACCCCCCCAACAAGCTCACAACCCACCCAGATGCGTCTTTGTGGCGATTTTTGGGGGTGGCCTGTGTCCAACACCAGCAGTGTGGGTGTCGCTCACGGGCTTAAATGAGTTGGTGGTATTCGAAGCAGGAACCACAAGGCATTGTTTGCTTGTTTTTAAAAAAACGTTGCCCCACAATAGGACTTCTCCTGTGTCGTGGGTGCGTTTACAGACATGAATTCCACATGCAATACACCCAGACCCGGAACAACTACCTGCAGATCATACAAATATTTGTTCCGTGCGGGAATCGAACCCACGACCCGGAGCTCAGCAGCCGATTGTATCAGCCATTGCACCAACCGTGCCGTCTTTTTTGTTAAAATATTAATTAAATATATAGAAAGCCAGGAGTATATAAACAAATATTACCTACATCCTTACTTATAAAAAGAGAATCCTCAATACATTCATACCAGATAGAAAACTTTTAGTACTGCCAACAAACAAAACAAAACTAATATTTCAAAAGTCAATAGTTTCGAATTCAGAATTCACAACATTCGAAGCTTTGCCGTCGCCGAGCTCAAACGGGCCGAAGTAACGTTGGTTGAAGGGGCACGCTTGAAATTGCCGTTAAGTATGTGGTGGGGATATAAAAAGGGGGCAAAGAGGCTTAAAGGGCTTTGCGCGGCTCGCGAGTGCCAAGTTTTCACGGAGTTATGCCCTTACAGCTTGTTTGTTCACGTGCCATTTCCTATGTGATTAAGTGGTGGATTTCGTATGATAAAGTTTGAGAAGAAACGTTACGATTGTAGAAGTACTGATTCTTTATTACCGACTTTGAAAAGGAGGAGGTTCGCAATACAATGCGTTTTTTTTATGTATGTACACCGATTACTCTGAGATTTGAGCAATTCTATTTTTTAACTGGTGCAGAATGCTTTCGAGTTGATTCCATATAAATTTCATTACATTTGATTGAGTAGTTTTTTAACCAGCTTCAATAAACAGGTTAATTTGACTGTGCTTATCTAGATGATGTCTTAATGGTTTCGATTCCTCTCAAATCGGTGACCGGATTTGAGTCATTATTATTTTTAGTGTTAAATACTGAACCAAATTTGAGATATTTCTTACATATATATTTACACTAAAAAGAAACAAAACTCTTTAACAAAAAAAATACCGACTTCAAAACCCGCACTCGACAACAAAGGCCTCCCCCATAGATTTTCACAACTGTGGCATGGGGGTATTTGCCAATACTTGCTCTTACTCTTACTCTTACCACGCTTGGCAGGCGGGTTGGTAAGCGCAGTATAGCTACCGTTTCACAGAAGGGACGCTGCTGCCCATCCCTCTGGTTAAGATTCCCTTAGTCCCCTTTTACGACATCCACGGGAGGAGATGGAGTGGTGCTAGATTCTTAATCCGGACACCACACGGATTGTAATAAAATAAAATATTAAAACCACTGAAAAGGAAAAAAAACTTTATGATGTCGGGCGGGGCCATTTATGCCCCAACCATGGTTCATGCAGACCAACGAGAAGTTATATTTTATACCTGGCCCCGCCCGACTACAAAAAGTTTTTTTTCCTTTTCAGTGGTTTTAATATTTTTATATCGTGTAGGGGTTTTGAATTCGGTATTTTTTTTGTTGAAAAGTTTTATTTGATTGTTGAATTTGTTGTATTGTGGTAACCTAAGGGATTATGTTTAATAGGAACAACGTTTTGTAAAGGCATTTTAGTTTGACGACAGCTCGTTTGGCACGCTGAGCAATAGTTTGGCTTTTTGCGCGATGCTTGTCATTCTATCCCCGCATAATAGCTAAGATATACGTTTGATATGTAATCTGTACCCACGATCCCGGGGAAATCTGAGTATGCTAATGCGGTGCATCGTATTTTTTTAAATAAAGAAGAGAATTAAATTAGTTTGCCATTATTATAAGAAAAATCGGGCTTTTTGAACCCGAGTTGAACTCGCGTGGAGAGGGTTCCATAGGATGAATATGTTTTCTACCAAGTTCTTTAACGCTTACTCCAATTTGTTTGTGCTAACTAAAAAAGTATATGTATGTACGAGTATGAGTATGTTGCTTTCAATATGTAATACAATAGAAATTGCATTTCGAAACTCGATTTCTTCTTTACTAACACTTCACACTTCAGTAAGTCCAATAGTGAAGGTAAATCTCAAGAATTTATTTAACAGGAAACTCATCAAAATCCCTTTCAAAATTTCACCTTCAAAGGAAAATTACCCGACAATTTCAATATTTTGCATGCAACACGCGAAAGCTGAGCGTAATGCAATTACATTGCGACACGCCCACGGTGACAATGTACGCGCCGGAAGATTCTGTATGCCGCGTTCAGTCCCACGTTGGGCGCCAACGAATAAATAAATGAGTAACTGAGACCATTGAGGTATGACGTAATACGTACTAGGGTAGCTATTGCAAACAAATGATAGCGCGCAATTTCATGGCTGCGGGGCACGCGAAACATAAACGCAATATGGGCGTCATCACGGTAACGCGTCGCCACGCGTCACATTGATAATATTTTAATTTAATTACGCATGTTTTACAGATAACATTTTGAACTAACTGATGAAAATTCACTCCTTGACTATTACACATGTTTCTCGAGTTATTAAAATAATATCTCAGCTCATGAAGGCATATCTGAGTAATAACTTAGCACCCAAACACGTCACGTTGCGGCAAGTGGCCTGGCACAGACCAATAGAGTTAGAGTGTATGCGCTCTAACGCGTGTGGCAAAGAATTAAGTTGAGGCGTCTTCTTTAGTTCGTGGTACGTTATACGTCAATGCCTGAGACATAATTTTTATCTACACTAATAATTAATTGACATTCAGTAAAAAATATACTACCATTATGAGCTCTTTTAGGTGGTCATAGTCAATTGCACTTACTGATTGGTAAGCGATCGGCAAAATCAATACTTGTAGATCAATATTAAGGGTGGCACGCATATGGTCACGTGCTGCCGTGGGACACTTTGGGGGATCATTTACATTCCCCCCGGGGGGTGACCGCTTTACGGTCACCCTCTCCGAGGTGTGCCTACAGGCGTGGCACCAGTGGGCGGCTCTAGTGTGATCATACGAGAACCTGGAGCCACCCTTAGGTGCCAAAGATGACCGCTCCAGTGGTTTTAGCCAGTAGGAGTCCCCCTTCGCCCTTCCCCGGGGCGAAGGAAGTTCATAAAGAATTTCCACTGGGCACGAATAAAAAAAAAGGACATATTAAGAATATTATTCTCTCCGTGTGGTGTCCAGATTAAGAATATAGCACCACTCCATCTTCTCCGGTGGATGTCCTCAAAGGCGACTAAGGAACTCTAAACCAGAGGGATAGGCAACAGCGTCTCTTCTGTGGAATAGTAGCTATGCTGTGCTCACCAAACCGCCTGCCACGCGTGGTGGGTAATGGCAATTTCCTCCCAAAGTAATTCCATGTGGGAATGCACCAGTCGTTGAGTAAACTTATGGAGGAGATGTGGCCCCCACGTGGGGCCGGCTACCGCCCATGTGGTGCCACTACGAATAGCACCAACCCATCTCATCCTCTTTTTTATTTTTTTATTGGTGCCCATTGGAAATT
Organism: Diloba caeruleocephala; assembly: GCA_947459985.1. Classification (NCBI taxonomy): domain Eukaryota; kingdom Metazoa; phylum Arthropoda; class Insecta; order Lepidoptera; family Noctuidae; genus Diloba; species Diloba caeruleocephala. The sequence continues at coordinate 30,296,195 of OX381610.1, forward strand.
CTTCATGAACTTCCTTCACCCCGGGGAAGGCGGAAGGGGTATGCCGGACTCCTACCGGATTCCCTAATCTACGTACCCGCGAACCCAGAGGTCCCCCGCCTTATAGCAACGGCAGGGGGTTTAGGTGTATGGGAATTAGGCGCTAGGGCGGTTGTTACACCGGCACCGTCTCCTCATTATTCGAGCGGGATTGCCCTCTGCCAACCCATCTCATCCTGCGGGTGTCGTAAAAGGTGACTATGGGATTAGCCGGAGGATGGGCAGCAGCATCCATCGAGTACATTAACAATGCAACTACGATAGCCGGCTTGCCTGGCAATTACATAATCGCCTATGCCTGGATTTGTTGTGTGCTTGCCATCAAAAATCATCACCATCATTTGCTCGTTGTGGTGATCTTTGGGTAAGCCCTTTGTTCGGAAGTGAAAGTCTTTTGGTTGATATGATGATGATAATTTATAATATTCACTAATAAGCCATGTTTCTGAACTTAACTAAGAAAACGGCACGGTTGGTGCAGTGGCTGATACAGTCGGCTGCTGCGCTCCGGGTCGTGGTTTCGATTCCCACACGGAACAAATATTTATATGATCTGCAGGTAGTTGTTCCGGGTCTGGGTGTATTGTATGTGGAATTCATGTCTGTAAACGCACCCACGACACAGGAAAAATCATAGTGTGGGGCAACGTTGCCGTGTGGTGCCAGCTCAGAATGCCACCACCCTATCTCCTCCCATGGGTGTCGTAAAAGTCGACTAAGGGATTAGCCGGAGGATGGGCAGCAGCGTCCTTCGAGTACATTAACAACTCAACTGCGATCGCCAACCCGCCTACCAAGCGTGGCGATTATGGCTAAACCCCCCCAATGAGCCCGCAACACATCCATATCGGTGGTTGTGGTGATCTTTGGGGGAGGCCTTTGTCCAGCAGTGGACTTCATTTGGCCGAAATGATGGGGCAACGTTTAAAAAAAAAACATACTATGATCCTTTGCAAATACAAGTAAAAGTTATATCCAACAACATCGGCAAACTTGGTAGGCCCAAGTTGCCACAAAGTTCACAAGAACACAGTTACTGATATTCAATAGACTATAACTCATCTTGTTGAAAGCTAATAGAGTGGAGGTGAGTGGAAACTCACACCCGGTGCCGCTTTATTAATACCCGGAACTGTGCCAGATAAATTATGACGTCACTTAATCACAAATCCGCCATTGCTCTTAATAGCAGCAGAGGTCGAAAAGCATTGATTTATAATAACGAGTAATTCGACCGGAGTATTATCTGACTGGGGCGCTTTGAGACCAAAATTTACCCGTAAATGCTGCGTTATGTTGGAGTAATTTCATTTAATTAATTATTGATAAGGTAAGTTTTAAAGGTAACTGCATATAGTGGCAGCTCGCGTGTTAATTGCCGGCAGCCGTGTAGACACAATAGATTTTTAATTGTGTCTCGTTTTACGACACGCAATGAGTTACAAGAATTAAAAAGGTAATAAAAATACTGCGTATATTAAAAGTGATTTCCATGGGCGGAAAGTTAACTGTGGACACGTATTGTTTTCCATGAGTAGCTTCGTTCATGCCTGTTTGCGCAGCATAGCACAGTGCACATCGAGGCTTCACGGGACCCATTACAATCCCTCCCGCGGTGGGAAGACCACTTTATAATCCTCTCTTCGAGATATGCCTCTATATTGCCTATGCGTGGCACCATCGGGCGGCTCTAGTATGGTCATACTAAGGCCTGGAGGCAGTAGGTGTTAGGTGCGCTCTTTGGAGCCTGGTTCAGCAGGAGCGAGCGCGTCACCTACCGCCTGACGCAGGTGCTCACCGGGCACGGTTGTTTCGGCGCGTACCTGTACAGATAGGACGCGAGGCCACGGCTCAATGCCACCATTGTGATAGCGATCAGGACACCGCACAGCACACGCTCGAGGCGTGTCCTGCGTGGGCCGCCGAGCGGCGGATTCTGGTCGATCGGATCGGGCAAGATCTCCCTCTGTCAGCAGTAGTGTCGGCTATGTTGGCAGAGCACGAAAACTGGAATGCAGTGGTCTCCTTCTGTGAGAGCGTCATGCTCCAGAAGGAGACCGCAGAGCGGGATCGGAAGAGGGCTGATCCCACTCGAAGAAGGAGGAGACGGCGCCGGGGTAAAAACCGCCCTGGCGCCTAATTCCTATACGCCTGAAAACCCCTGCCGTAGCTACAAGGCGGGGGACCTCTAGGTTCGCGGGTGCGTAGATTGGGGAATCTGCGTGCTCACACCAAGCGACCCAAGAGAAGACGGTAGCACGCATGTGGTCACGCGCTGCCGTGCGACGCTTTGGGGGATCCTTTACAATCCCCCCGGGGGGGGTAACCGCAGTCATCATACGTACATACATGTGATCATACGAGGACCTGGAGCCTCCCTTAGGTGCCGAAGATGACCGCCCCAGTGGTTTTAGCCGGTAGGAGTCCGGCATACCCCTTAGCCCTTCCCCGGGGCGAAGGAAGTTCATGTAGAATTTCCACTGGGCACCAATAAAAAAAAAAAAAAAAGTGTTAGGTGCAGTAGTTTTAGCTGATAGGAGTCTTGCATTCTCCTTCATTTATCCTTCTTCGGCGGATGATGTTTATGACGAATACCCACTTATTGTTTTCCATGAGTAGCTTCGTTCATGCCTGTTTGCGCAGCATAGCACAGTGCACATCGAGGCTTCACGGGACCCATTACAATCCCTCCCGCGGTGGGAAGACCACTTTATAATCCTCTCTTCGAGATATGCCTCTATATTGCCTATGCGTGGCACCATCGGGCGGCTCTAGTATGGTCATACTAAGGCCTGGAGGCAGTAGGTGTTAGGTGCGCTCTTTGGAGCCTGGTTCAGCAGGAGCGAGCGCGTCACCTACCGCCTGACGCAGGTGCTCACCGGGCACGGTTGTTTCGTAGCCCCTTAGCCCTTCCCCGGGGCGAAGGAAGTTCATGTAGAATTTCCACTGGGCACCAATAAAAAAAAAAAAAAAAAAAGTGTTAGGTGCAGTAGTTTTAGCTGATAGGAGTCTTGCATTCTCCTTCATTTATCCTTCTTCGGCGGATGATGTTTATGACGAATACCCACTTTATTTTTTATTTCAGTCTTGGACTCTACCTCACCTCTCGAAGGACACTGCTGCCCGTCCTCCGACTAATCCCATAGTTACCTTTGACGACACCCACGGGATGAGATGGGGTGGTGGTATTCTTAGCCGGGCAAATATTTAAATTGTGACTATTCGTAAGTGCCACAAGGGTGATGAGCGCAGTATGGCTACTGTTTCACAGAAGGGACGCTGCTGCCCTTGCCTCTGGTTAAGAACCCCTTGGTCGTTTATTACGACCTCCACGGAGACGTCTGTGCGATTGATGCGTTCTTGATCCGGACACCACACAGACTGTTGCTGTTTAATAAATACTGTATAATTAATTACTCTTTGTTTGAAGGAGGTAAGAACATCTTTTTGCTACCTATCCCATAATCATTTAGATATATATAAAACAAATAACACATGAATTGTTTGTTATTCCCAAAATGTTAACTTACATAATCAGCCCATTACTGTCCCACTGCTGGGCACGGACTTTTTCTCACCGTGAGAAAGATGGAGCCTTACTGGAGTAAGCCACGCTTGCCTAGTGCAGGTTGGCCTTACTTGGAGTAAGGCCACGCTGACCTAGTGCAGGTTGGCCTTACTTGGAGTAAGGCCACGCTAGCCTAGTGCAGGTTGACCTTACTTGGAGTAAGGCCACGCTAGCCTAGTGCAGGTTGGCCTTACTTGGAGTAAGGCCACGCGGGCCTAGTGCGGGTCGGCGGACCTTTCTTAGTTGCCAGCAACAAAATTGTAGGAATCTCCAATCTCTTGAATACGCATTTAAATAATTCAGTACAATATTGCACCAGCTTTTCTAACAATCGTCGCCTCACAAACGCTCCCGGTTCCATAGTTAAAATAAATAAGTAAGCAACTGAACTAAAAATCCAATTGTATCGCGAAGCAGAGGGAATCTGAGTCAGGTCTCGTAAAATATGCACTGTATCGAGTGTTCCGCAGTGCGGCAACGCGGGCCGTCTGCGGCGACTCTCGAATTTAACGGCAGACTCCGTCAAAGTAAACAACGATGCGTGGTTAAGCCAGCTTCACAGTTTGTCGTTTGGTTTTAGGATTGTTGGTGGTCTTATCTGTTTGTCTATGTCGCCTATTGCCGACTATGGAATTATAGAAACAGATTTGGAGCTTAGAAGGTCGGATTTAAGCTGTCGGCTTTTATTTATCCGTAATTTGGTATTGTTTGGGGTATTTGCTTTATGTTTCTAGTATAACAATAACATTAGAACAAATATTGTTCTAACTACAGTGATCCTGCTAATCTTTGCGATTACGATGATTTCTCTCATGTTGTTTAGCGTAGTGATCTAGAAGAAAAGCTTATGATCTATTTAGCTCAAGAATGTAAGGACATTATGGATGGACATGGGTGATAATTTTCACTAGGTAGTTGAACTCCTATGGAACTCCTATCGTCCTTATTTCTTTCTTTAATTTATTTCTTTAACTTATTGATATGCAAAATGTTAGTAGTATGTCAGTATCCTCCAGTCACGTATGGTCATAAAGTACTGGGGGTTTTAAAACTGCAATAAAACAAAATTAAGGATACCTTTCTGGCTACTCGCCCACGAGCTCTATATTTTTAGTATGTCCCGGTAAATTACGTAGAAAATTAATTAGATAAATTCCCAACACCCTAAAATATCTGAAAATTTATTATTTCTTTCTACGGAAGATTGAATGTAGGTAAGTATGTAAGATAATAATTATTAATAATACAACGACCTTTGCCTGCTTGACTTTGCCCGTATATATGTAGAAAAATTTATCACGCATATAGCGCTCTATATTTTAATCCGAGTCTATCTGTGTACCAAACTTCATCCAAATCCATTTCAGCATTATTGAGTAACTATCATCCACATCGTGAGAAACTATCACATTTATAATATAATTCGAATTATCAATGAAAACATATTCTATATTCTTGTAAATTACAAACTAATATATTTAACAAAACTTTAATAATAACAGAGGAGGATACACTCAAGTAAAATAGGAAAGCAATCAACAATGTAAACCTCTACCTAATAGGATGGTGGTGTATTTTTAAATTCAATTTCCGATCGAGTTAGATGTGAATTTATACTACAATTCAACCCATTCCCGACCAGTAACCTGACTTCAGAGCGGCATAAATTTCACGTGGATATAGTTAAAGCAGCCGCATAAAACTTTCTATTTTAGTTTTATTGCTTTTACCTGGCAGGGAATTTGTAAAACAACTCTCTTGGCTCGATACATCAACTGTTTGGACATTAAAAGATAATTTACCGCTTGGATGCGAGGTCTTCTATGAATATAAATATTCAATATTCATTCATGTAATAGTACATGAGCAGAGTTTTTAAAATTATTGTTTACAGATTGCTTAACTTGGAAATTAATGTAAAAATGAATTGAACTTACGGAATTTATCGCGTTATGAATAACACTATTGAGTTGAAAGGCGCTTTAGGCGCCATTTGAAGAAGTATAAAAATGAATCATCTTACAGCGTGACAGAGTCCGCCAGTGAGTCAGTGATGAGCATGAATATGTATATTAATGGTTTTTTTATTGGTCTTTAGTCGAAATTTTACATTAACTTCCTTCGCCCCGGGGAAGAGCAAACGGGTATCCTCTAAAACCAATGGAGTGGTTATCTTCAGCACCGAGGGGGTCTCCAGGTCCTCGTAAGATCATACTAGAGCCGCTCATGATGCCACGCCTTTAGGCACATCTCGGAGGGGATGACTGTAAAGCGGTCGACCCTTCTAGCGAGAGGAAGGTTCCTATAAAAAGGCAACCCCTACGAAGTGTCCCGGGGAGGATTGTAAAAAATTCTCCCGATGCGTCGCTGTGCGCTGTGCTGCGTACATGACAGTACGTGACCACGTGCGTGCCACCATCTTCCCGGGGGTCGATTGGTATGAGTATGCAGACTCCCCAATCTCCGCACCCACGTCCCCCGAGGCCCCGTGCCATAAAGCGGTGGCTAGGGGCTCAGGCACGTTGGATCCTGGCACCGGGGCGGTTGTTAAGTTGGCGATTGTCCCGGTGCCATCTCAGTGCGGGATCGGCCCTTTTCCGATCCCGCTCTGCAGTCTCCTTCTGCAGCATGACTCTCTCGCAGAATCACTGCGCCTCAATTTTCATGCTCTACCAATATAGCCGAGACTGCTGTTGGCAGAGAAGGATCTTGCCCTATTCTGTGCAGGTACGCATCGAAACAATCGTGACCGGTGAACAACTGCGTCAGGCGGTAGGTGACGCGCTCGCTCCTTCTGAGCCAGGCTCCGAAGAGCGGCAGGATGGCCTCAACAACGTGCTTGCTTGAGAATTGCAACCCGAGGCAATGTCAACACATATCGAGTGCACGCCGTCGTGCCAGCTACCTCAGCCTGTCAAACGTACCTGGAGGCACGCTTGCGCCACTTTGACGAAGAGAGTGTGTCTGATCATAGACCTACGCATCCATCTCCGCCAGGATGTCGAAAGATGGAAAGTGCGCCAGGAGAGCTGCCGCCTCGTAGGACACTGTCCTGTATCCCCATGCGATCCGTATATCCACTCTGCGCTGCATACCGTGAAGTTTGTTTCTTCAGCGCTGGACGCCTAACAGCCGAGATGTCCATACAGGCGCCCCGTACAGGGCCACGGACCGCGTATGATAATAACGAAATTAAACATACGTGCAGCAGATCCGTGCAAATGCTTTCATGCAGTACTTATATTTCTTAATGTAACTTAATTCATTAATTAATGTTCATGGTCACGGCAGGTAGTTTTAATTACGGTATTGTAGGTAAGGAACGTTGCCGTGTGGTGCCGGCTCTTGCCGTGTGGTGCCGGCTCAGAATGCCACCACCCCATCTCCTCCCATGGGTGTCGTAAAAGTCGATTAAGGGATTAGCCGGAGGATGGGCAGCAGCGTCCTTCGAGTACATTAACAACTCAACTGCGATCGCCAACCCGTCTGCCAAGCGTGGCGATTATGGCAAAACCCCCCAATGAGCCCACAACAAACACATCCATATCGGTCTTTGTGGACATCTTTGGGGGAGGCCTGTGTCCAGCAGTGGACTTTATTCGGCCGAAATGATGAGGTAAGGAACGTCATTAATAACGCGGTTAAATCCGTAAATTTATCTAAACATTACATGTGATTCATGTAAATATCAACAAACCAACTGGAAATTCATAACAAAAATACGTTTTAACCGTAGCGCTTTTATTCTGCCAGATTCGAAAAGGAATGTTGAAGGTGAATTGAATATTTATAGTTCACTGATGACGGTTAATGGTCCCAGCAAACTAAGGGATATGGCATAGTTTCTCTAAAAAGAAAAGAAAATTACTTTTGCTTGACTGAGAGTATTTTCGTGTGATTGCTGGAAAAGAATGGACCACTACTCTCAACCCATATGTGTCGTTAAAGTCAATTAATTATTGATATCAAGATGATAGGCAGTATCATCCTCCCATGTGCTAATAACGACGTACTGCTATCACCAATCCGCCTGCAAAGCATATTGATTATGACATCATCATCATCATATCAGGCATAGGATGTCCACTTCTGAACAAAGGCCTCCCTATATAATTCCACAATTGTGTCATCATTTTGGGGGGAATTTGCGAGTACTCACCACGCTTGGCAGGTGCATTGGAGAGCGCAGTAAAGCTACTGTTCCATATAAGTAACGCTCCTGCCCATCCCTCTGAATTACAGACCCTAAGTCTCCTTTTACGACATCCATTAGAGGAGATGGGAGTGGTGTTATATTGTTACTCCAAGTACTACATGGATTGTTGATTATAAAAATATACTACTTAAGACTATGCCGTGTGGTGCCGGCTCAGAATACCACCACCTCATCCCATCCTATGGATGTCGTAAAAGTCGACTTAGGGATTAGCCGGAGGATGGGCAGCAGTGTCCTTCGAGTACATTAACAACTCAACTGCGATCGCCAACCCGTCTGCCAAGCGTGGCGATTTAAGCAAAACCCCCCAATGAGCACACAGCACATCAATATCGGTTGTGGCGGTTGTCATTGTGGTGAGCTTTGGGGGAGGCCTGTGTCCAGCAGTGGACTTCATTCAGCTGAAATGACTACTTAAGATCATAATGATCGTAGTGATCATTGGCAGGCTCTCATTTAGCAGTATGGAATGAAGTGTGTGTGTGACAAAAAATAAAAGTCATTGTACACATCATTATTGCTTTGGCCTGTAGAATAATTTCAACCTTATGATAATCACAATGATATCTATTCTAAGAACCGCAGACAAGCAACAAACGATTATTAGAAATATACCAAAAATTATCGCGCTACTAAAGAAAATCCACAAAAAATCTATCCAAAGTTTGGACCCATTCAAAAATTTCATGAACTCTATTTTCTCTTCCCAGGTGGCATGGATCCACATTGACCGCCAGATGATCCTAACGATCCACCGGCACGTGATCACGCGGCTGGCACGGTTCAGCGTGTCCCACGACAATGCCATGACGTGGCTGCTGCACGTCAGCCAGGTGCAGCAAGAGGACAGGGGATACTATATGTGTCAAGTCAACACTAATCCGATGATCAGCCAAGTTGGATACCTGCAAGTTGTTGGTGAGTGAGACGTCTATTTATTATCTTTTTTCTTCCGGATCTTCGATTCTTACTTCTGCCATAAAACTGTGTTCAAACATAATAAGAATAGACGTCTGTAGTCAGTCAAAGAGCATGTTACGATTTAACGTTAGATTTGAATAACCAAAAGCAAACAATTCGTTTGCTACGACTTTTTGAGAGTTAGTATTTATAACATTTACATCGTTTATTTCTTAATCTTACTTTAACTGACCCTCCAAGTGTGTTACTTTCATGGGATGAACACAACTTTTAATGGCACATAAAACGTGCTAGGATCTGTGGAAATTTATAAATATTAAACTATTCGTCAATGTCTACGATCGTGCGTTCGTCGCGATCAATCAAGTACCATAGATAACCGACGCGTTTTTAGCGTATACTCCATGCAATAGATAGGTTATACTGCTTATTATAGTTTGTTTTACTTGGTTATATTAGAATATACAATTGGCATCATTTTTTTGCAATTCGGGTAGGGACACGATTGGGGTATTGATTTATTCTCTTTGGTCCAGAATAGCTTTATTAGGAGCAATGACAAGTGTTTTCCTTTCTGTTACTGTTTCATCTAGTTTTAGCACGTTTTTTTTTCATCGTGAATATCTCCCAAACTTATTTAATTACTTCCACAACAAAATTAATCTCCGTACCTCAATGGGCCCATACATAAGTTGTTTTTTGTTGAATCCATTAGAGCCTAATTATAGGTTCTCATTCACAACTGGAGCTATTTGGAAATATAATAGAAACTTATTAATCAGGAATGGGAAAATATCGACGGGCCCTGTTTACCGTTGATCCTGCTCAACGATGAAACTTTTAATTACTTTCCTTTAGTATTTTGAAAGGGTATGTCTACCTTTCCTTTCTTCTTACAGGTAGAAGGGTAATAGCTTCTTCTTTTGGTTTCTTATCGCTTTGTGAAATGAACTCTTTGGCAAAATTTAATTGTTGTTTTATATCGCTGATGTTAATTATTAAGCATCGTAACAAGGATGATTGCTTTGGATCGTAATTATTTGTTTTAAAGTTTTCAAGGAGGTTAACCATGTATCGGAAAATTTTATCGATAATTGTTTCATAACTTTCTTTTAGCGCGACAACCACCTCTAGGTGGTATAATTCTATATACAAGTGTTGTTGAACATAATATAGTACCATATCCTCTTAACATAAATTACAAGGGTCTGCGATGAAAAACTTTTTAAAATAAATTTATCACAAACATGTAGATGTTGGTCTGTATATAGCAAATATAAACTTTGTTTTAACGTATCACGTCACATTCTTTTTGTTTATAGATAAATATATAATAGTGCGTTAAATCGGTAAGTTCGTTTGTTTTTTTTACAATATTGATTCCATGATCTATATTTCTATTCTATACTCTATAACCAACCATCGTATAGTCTATTGTTATAAACCTGCCTTTCCCCCTGCGAGAAAAAGTAACAAAAATAAAGTTTTATGTAGTCTATGACTAATCATAGTGGTTTAAACCGCAAAAAAAGTGTAATAAAATATTGTTTTATTAAATCTGTAACTATGGCTCCTCGGAGTTGCAAAAACAATCCAAATATATTTTGCTATATTTGCGGACAATATACAATAGTTGAGCAAATATTAAAAACAACAGAATTTGTAAAAAATGCTGTAAAACCTGTAGCTCATTCAGTTTATCTTAAAGAAACTTACGAAAACTTGAAAAAGTATTTGGAGAAAATAAAGTACACCGAACACAAATGGTTAGTTTGCGGTGACTTAAAAATCATATGCATGCTTCTTGGTCAGCAGCAAGGCTTCACAAAATTTCCCTGTTATATTTGTGAATGGGATAGTAGAGCAAGAAATTAACATTGGAAAATTAGAATGGAATAAAAGTCGGAGTAAAAAATGTCATCAATCCGAGCTTGATAGATCCCGTAAAAATATCGCTTCCACCACTTCACATAAAACTTGGTTTGATCAAACAGTTCGTAAAGGCATTACCGCAAGATGGAGATACTTTCAAGTGTTTTTGTTCATGTTTCCCTAGCTTAACTGATGTGAACTTGAAAGAGGGAATATTTACGGGACCAGACATCAGGAAACTGATTAGGGATACAAAACTTGAAAAAGTGATGATAACCTTGAAACGAAATGTCTCGCATGGCTTTAAAAATGTCGTATCTAAGTTTCTAGGCAACACAAAAGATTCTGAGTATAAAAATATTGGTCAGGAAAAGTCAAACGTCTATAAAAATTTTGGCTGTAATATACATACATACATACATATAATCACGCCTCTCTCCCGTAGGGGTAGGCAGAGACCACTTCCTTCCACTTGCTACGATCCTTACATACTTGTTTCGCTTCGTCCACTTTCATTATTCCCTTCATACATGCTCTTCGGTTTAGGGTACTCTTGACCTGGCCTTTTTCCAAGACGTCCCTGATTTGGTCTTGAAACGTCCGCCTAGGTCTACCCCTTCCATATGAGTCTGAAAATTCAAATTTGAAGTCTCACATTGATTGTTTCCCAAAAAAACTAGGTGACTACAGTGAAGAACAAGGTGACCGATCAGGACATAAAAGAGATGGAAAGAAGATATCAAGGCCATTGGGACGTTAATATGATGGCGGACTATTGACGGATGATACACAGAGATGAAATAAAAAATCATAAACGAAAACCAACAAAACGCAGCTTTTTTTTCAAAAAGAAAACGTGATTATTATTTGTTTTCTTCGCGTATACCTTAATGTTGTATTTTAATAGCTATAGACTCAATAAAACTTTATAAAATATTATCAAATGATTCTCATTCATTTTATAACAAAATTGTTTTGTTCTTTTTCGTATTCAAATACTATGTCATCTAAATCTGATAAATGTGACGTGGTATATATCATATGAATACCGTTTTCTATTAATTTTAAGACAATTAAAACAAATATTAAACATTTCGCAAAAAAACTTTTCATAAATAAAAATTCGCAGACCTGTGTTATTGGTCACCAGAGCAATATTGATGTTATCTTACTAATTTAAACTATCAATCAAGAACCTGTTCTTGGTGCTATCACCACCAGTTGCCATTGTTCATCTCCCCACATATACCAACTAAATTAATATACAACTAAATTTGTCGTTATTAACAAATAATTTTAGAGCGACGCGTCGTACCTCGACCCGAAAATCAGCAAATGGCATGGAACGTGGCCAAAGTCTTAGTTACAATTCGGTTGAGATAATATTCCTATCTGGTGCCCAGTGGATGTTAGATATATAAAACTGTGTAGGCGTGGTTTAGTCCCAAATCACCAATACGGGTAACACTTAGTCTTTTATATGGCCGTTTCCTACAAACTTTTAAGTGGAAATAAAGCGGTGGTTTTTTATCGTGTTTGCATTTTAAACGTGCAACGTTGTTTTTATCTTGTTTTTATTGCTTTAGGGCTCAACTTGTGGTCGTTTACGTGTTTTAAATCTATGTATGTGTTTTAATTTTATGTGAAAGGGTTTATTAAAGGATATGGAAATGTTTGCGGCTTTTCATCCAGTTTATCAGTATTCTAACAAAATTTACTGCATATGATATTACTATCAATATTGAATTCCAATCAAAATCTTCAAAAAAAATTATACACATATACTTAATATTTTAAATTTTGATAGTATTTTTTGTATGCTTATTATATTTAAGAATTTGAAGGTGACCATCAAATCTGAAATGTAACCCATAAACTCTTCACTTGTTCATATTTTTCTCAGTGCCACCAAATATCCTTGACGAGGAGAGCACACAGTCTGCAGTAGCGGTTCGAGAAAACCAGAACATCAGCCTGGTGTGCAAGGCAGACGGATTCCCTACGCCCAAGATCATGTGGCGTCGGGAAGATGGACAGCCCATATCTGTGGATAGGAGGAAGAAGGGTCAGTAACTCGTATTCTATAAAGTTATCGAATCTTATAAAGATTCAGTCAGTCAGGTCACAGTCACAGCGTAGTTTTACCGTAGCAATACCATGAGCCTAGATGTCACTGAAACAAATTTCAGGTCAAAACCAGTAGTGGCAACATTATAATGGCTTATGATCAACTGACTACCAGAGAGAATACTTTGGATTGCCAAAAATAATAAATGACCTCGTTTTGTGCTATAAAAATAATAGCCATCGAGGATTAATGTTTGTGGTATTGGGTGACTCAAAAGCCACCCCAGCCGCACCTTAAACTACTGTGACAATTTTTGATCCGAATTAGTTTGATGTGCAATCAGTATTTTAGATTTAGGTGTTAATAAAGCGTGAATTTGTTCACTAAGGTTTAGTGGTATTTGCGGTAATCATTATTTAATTCCTATTATAATTGCCTACTACTACATGTGAAACAGCTTCATATTTAATATTACTTAGATATATTATAGAGGGCTTTGATTATTTTTCTTAACCTCGCCTCTTAACGCAAGCCATGTCTATACAATTTGATGATCTGATATTTTTAAAGACAGAATCCACATGCAATTAATCCAACGTAATGCAAAAGTGAACAAAACTATCTTCAACAATTTAATTTAGTATATTATGGTGTGACTCATTCTCCACAAGAAAAAGAAGAAGAAGAAGGTAGGAGGAAGCTATGCTTTGTATAAATTTTGAGACAGACCAGACGCAGAAAATAGTCCTAAAGATCACTGAGGTGAACTCAGAAATGTCCAAAATATGTAGGTAACCCATATTTTAGGAGCATTAAGATTATAGATTGCAATAAAACGAGCTCAACGGTTCATTTCGTTTTTATTGGATACATTTCTTTTCATTGTTCCATCGTCTTGACTTCTATACAGAATTATGCGCAATAAACGTGAAATAATACCTACTTTGTTTTAATTTCCTAATAAATAGAAACAGTTTGTTATGAACAATATCTTTATCCCATTTTTTTGGTGGTATTAAGCAGACTAAATGCAATCAGAATCATTATTCATATCTGCTCGTAAACATCTACTGATACTGGTCCTTCCATTACCAGTGTAATGATTGATCTTTGGTCTGGTAATCACTATGCTTTATAGGCTGATTGTTGATTATTGTGTGGTGTTCTTAGCACATTTCTTTTTAAATATATATTATCATCTTTATCCAAGGGTAGACGGGAGCATTCTTCGCTAGGCCTTGAATCAGAATATAGTCGAAGTTATTTTATCGTAAAAATCTAATGAAACTGCACAATTAAATCTTATAGCTTCTTCAATAAATGCTTAATATAGGCTATATTTCAAAGTTTAATTCAATCAATTTATTAATTAACTAATCTAATAACGCCTTATTCTTCCAGTGATCATGTAGTTTCCAATGTCTCCCACCATGATAATTGTTATCTAATTATTCTATTAACTAAGTATCTACAAGTCGTATTCGACGTTTTAAATTAACCCACTATGCAGCTAACATGTTGCTATTACTACTGCTGTTAGATATAATATATTTTAACGATCCGCAAAACGCAGCTGTTGCCTCTGCCAACCACAGATCTCTATGGCAGGGTTGCTACTCTTAGTGGCTCAGTTAAATATAATTTTATGTTTGAATATTAAGTGAAACAATAAATAATATGTCTTCCTGTTAGGAAAATAATCGATCTGGTCCAAGTTATAGATAGAAAGTGAAGATATAAAATAAAACAAAACGCCTTTTTAAAACGCTTTTATTAGCTTGGTATGTATCTATGGATCCATGTAACGAAACTTTTGAACTCGATTTTCATCGCCTTCAAAACGTCGGATTGATTTGGAACTTCGCAAACTTATCAAAAACCGATGACAAGGGGACGAAGTCGAACAAACGAAAATAAAACCGTAGTTAGCCCCACTATAAAATATAAAATTAATAATAGTTAAAAAAAACTAAAAACATGCGTTTGTAGATAACCGAAGATCTAAAAAAGGCACTCATTGTAGGGTTAATGCCTTATTAACAACTCACACTACCTTATTAACAACTGACACTACTTGTTGACTAAGCAATTTGGGGGAACTCCTCCATGGTAAGCTCAGAATTCGGATTTCTCCATAAGGAAAACATTACGATTATACTACCGCATTTGGCATTTTATCACTACTTATTCAATTGGTTCCTCCATTTTCCCTATAAAATTGGTTTTGTTTGCATTTCCTAATGTGGTTGTAACAGCATATAACAGTCGTGTAGCTCATACAATTGCAGTCGATGCTGTTTTCAAACCATTAACTAATAGAGCATAAAGTAAAACTGCTTTTCTTGATCCTTCCTGTGTTTTGTTATAATCCGGAAATACAAAATTAATTTTATATTTTTCTTTGTAGTCCGTGTGGTGCCCGGATAAAGAATATAGCACCAGTCCATTTCCTCCCGTAGATGTCGTAAAAGGTAACTAAGGGACTCTAAACCAAAGAGATGGGCAGCTGTGTCACTTCAATGGGATAGCATCATACTGCATTCACCAACTCTCATGCCAAGCGTGGTGAGTATTGGACAATCCCCCTAAATTAATAACATAATTGTGGAAATCTACGGCGAGGCCTTTGTTCAGTAGTGGACGTCCTGTGGCTGACATTGACATCATATAATCAGATCAGCCACAGGACGTCCACTGCTGAACAAAGGCCTCCCCCTTAGATTTCCACGACGAGCGGTCACATGCCGCTCTCATCCAACGACTCCCAGCGACCTTCACCAGGTCGTCTGGCCACCTCTTCGGAGGTCGTCCCACAATGCGTTTTCCAGTGCGCATTCTCCATTCGAGAACCTTTGTGCCCCCAGGGTCATCAGTTCTACGAGTAATGTGCACACTCATTGCCACTTCAGTTTACTAATCCTTTCATCTATGTCGACAACTTCAGTTCTTCTACGGATCTCCTCATTTCTGATTCGATCTCGTTTCTTGAAGTCTCGGCCGTATTTTGGTCCAATTCGTAATATAAAACTAAGCATCGATGTGGCGGTGATATAAGCGTATAAGGTAGAAATCTTTCTATGATGTGCCGTTCCTATAACTAACGATAGGTATCGTCAATTAATACATTATGTCACATGTTTCTACTGCTCCTTTAGATCCACCTTATTACTATAGATCCACATACTGGGCCCTAAACGCCATTAATGAAAAACATCCATATCACATGCACGGTTGGTGCAGTGGCTGATACAATCGGCTGTTGCGCACCGGGTCGTGGGTTCGATTCCCGCACGAAACAAATATTTGTACGATCTGCAGGTAGTTGTTCCGGGTCTGGGTGTATTGTGTGTGGAATTTGTGTCTGTAAGCGCACCCACGACACAGGAGAAATCCTAGTGTGGGGCAACGTTTTTATAAAAAAAAAGAAAAAAAAAGATTAGTGAATAAAGTACACGATAGTTTTATCCACAGTAACAGTTGATAAGATAGGTCTACCCATTGATGTATATATGTTACCATCGTAACATATATACGTCTCCGTAATCATATAGTGGCTACAATTTATTTTACGCGTGTTGAAGAGTCTTGCATCTCTAGTTGTTTAACTCAATGGATCTACCAGGCAAATTCAACTCAAATAAATCTACTACTAAATCTGAAGGCTCTGTGAGAGATATACAATCTGGTATCATATCCGTGAGTCACTACAGAGTATAGTCGAAAACCAGCGCCGGGCTTCCGTCTGGCACACGCTGAACTAGACCCTATTCAGCACAACCGCAAGGCACACGCAACTGTTATACTTTTTATTATTTTATTGTTTGTATAATTACACTTATCCTTTTGTTTGTATATACATATATTGTCTCTCTTGTTGTGACTGAATATTTTTTTTCTTTCTTTCTTTCTAGATATCTTTTTTGTAGTAAGACCCTGAGCGTTAAGTTTATCCAGTTAAGAGATACAGATAATGTGTTCTTCTAAGCTTGCTGTGAAACAGCAGAACGCAAAACTCTCAATTGTGTTCTGTCGACTCCATTAATAATCATACAGCAGATATAAAAATATTTTGCACCACCTTAATCCCACATCCAATATGGCTTCCACGCCAAGTAGAAGATTAAGCCTCATTACAAGAAAAAACAGCTTAAAGATAATTATTACGCGGAAAGCTGAGTTGTGCCGTCAAATTAAACCGGTTGAGAGTACCCAGAGCGCGCCGACAAAGGCGTCCAAAAATTGAGTTTAATTTCAAGAGCGATTTCCTTGTACAGAGTAAAATTAACGTGTGGTGTCGAGAGGTACTTGTCGCTAATTGTGTGTGACCCTCTCCCCTCCTGTCATTCCCACGTATGTTTGTCCCGACGGATGTTTTAATTACGGCTGCCATGGAAAAACTCCCGTTTTCGATTCTACTCGTATATGTGTTAATCTTTTGTTTGAATTAATATGGTCGCGGTGTACTCTTTTTACTCGCGGTGAATGAGAGGACTCGAGTGCGACCGCTCGTGCTGATGAATACAAGTTGTTATGGCGCTTTCATCAAAAATATTTAGATTTGATGACGAAAAGTAAATCGTGGAACTCTGTTGTTTATTCTCTATTCGTTAAAGGAGTAACAAAACATTGAGTTCAACAAATTGAATTCCAAAATGCAATGTAATCTAAGAAAATGTAAGTTAATTTTTTGCACTAAATTGAAATATAAAAGTAAAAACAGGTAACAGCTGTCATTCTGGAGCAAGATGTAATCATCTCACTAAGTTACTCCAGTCCGTTGTATAATACAAGATTGACTAGTAGTAAGGTTAATTAATTATTTTTTCTAAAATAAAAATCCTTCATAACATCAGCTATCTGCCAGTGAAAGTCCCGTTAAAATCGTTCCAGCCGTTTCGGAGATTACCCGGAACAAACAGACAGACAGACGAAAAAATTAAAATATGTTTTTTTTTGTTATACCATATATACTTTCATATTCATTCAGTAAAAAGCTGTTATTTTGACATTACAAACAGACACTTCAATTTTGTTTATTTGTATAGGTAGGTAGCTGTGAGATTGTTAATTTGAGCATTTGTATTTGAGTTTTGAGCATGTTACGGTGCTGTAAGTACCCCCATGGGGAGACATTCGATGATCCTATTTTCGAGTAAATATATACCTACTACGGATTTTTTAAAGTACTATTACTGGTGCTACCTGCCATTAAAAATAACATTATATTACCCTTTGTACTAGAGTGTGAGTTAAAAAATATCACAATAATAATTTTCATTCGCATTACAACTGAAACATTATGAATGATCACTGTAGCGAGCAAGCAAGTATACTCGTACGCTTGAACGCAGCACCAACATCACGTCGGGGTCACCAATGACGTCTCGAAACCCATTATAGGCGTCGACTTTCTAGTTAATTATAATCTGCTTGTCGACTGCCGCAACCAGCGCTTAATTGACGGTATTACTGCACTCACAGTCACCGTGCCTCGTCAAGAATCTTCGGAGGCAATTTCTTCAGTCCGCACGACCAATGATAGCACTAATTATCATCAGCTATTGCGGGAATTTCCTGATATTACGCGCCCTGCTGGTAAACCGGGTATTCCCAAGTACAACACAGTGCATCATATTCGCACTACTCCAGGACCACCCGTATGCAGTCGCCCTCGTCGCTTAGATCCTGAACGGCTCAAAATAGCCAAAAAAGAGTTTGAGGAAGTGCTACTGAATGGCACCGCGCGCAGATCCGAGAGCGCTTGGTCTTCACCGCTTCATCTAGCACGCAAGAAGAACGATGGTTGGCGACCTTGTGGAGATTACCGGGCATTGAACGCACGTACGATTCCAGACCGGTATCCTGTCAGACATGTGCAGGACTTTGCACAGCAACTAGCAGGTAGTGCCATCTACTCAACAGTTGACCTAGTGAAGGCATACAATCAGATACCGGTTTTTAAGGAGGACATACAAGACCGCAATCACAACGCCCTTCGGACTATTCGAATATCCGTTCATGACGTTCGGACTTCGTAACGCCGCTCAAACCTTTCAGCGATTTATGGATGAGGTCCTCCGAGGGTTAGATTTTTGCTATTGCTATCTGGATGATATTTTGATATCCAGTACAAACAGCATCCAGCATCAGCAGCAACTCAAACAACTTTTTAAAAGATTAGCGGAATATGGAATCCTTATTAATACTAACAAGTGCTCATTTGGTCAATCACAGGTGAACTTTCTTGGATACAAAGTTTCGGCAACTGGTATCCAGCCTCTTGAGTCCAAGGTCCAAGCCATCCAGGACTTCCCAGTACCGAAGAACGCAAAGGAACTCAGACGATTTCTGGGGATGATAAATTTTTACCGTCGGTTTATTCCTGTCGCAGCTTCTTTGCAGGCACCACTCAATAATCTTTTAGCAGGTCCAAAAATCAAAGGTTCACCGCCAATCGTGATGACGCCAGACCTGCTAGAAGCGTTTAACAAATGTAAAAATAGTCTTTCACAGGCAACTCTTTTAGTGCATCCAGATACCCAGGTGGAGCTATCAATACAAACCGATGCCTCGGATACAGCTATTGGAGCTGTCTTGCAGCAAAGAAAAGTACAAGAGTGGCTACCTTTAGCGTTTTTCTCCAGGAAGCTGAGCCCATCGCAGAAGAAATACAGTCCATACGACAGAGTACTCTTGGCTATATACGAGGCAATCCGGCACTTTAGATTTATGGTTGAAGCAAGAACATTCTCTATCATGACCGATCATAAGCCGCTGACATTTTCCTTTTCCACACCTCGTGAAAACTGTTCCCCTCGCCAATTTAGATATTTTGACTATATCGGTCAGTTTACTACTGACATAAGATTTGTGGCTGGCAAGGACAACATTGTAGCTGATGCCTTGTCACGTATTAATGAGGTTAATTTGCCCTTAGATTACCAGTCCCTGGCTTGCGACCAAGAAACGGATGCAGAGCTGCACAACCTGATTCAAACTGGCTCTAGTCTAAAGCTGGAGAAAATCAAGTTACCAGAATCAGGTATCGAAGTATACTGCGACGTCACAGTGGTTCCACGACCATATGTTACTAGGTCGTTTCGCAAGCAAATCTTCGATACCCTCCATAACCTGAGTCATCCTGGTGCAAAAGCAACAGTTCGCTTGGTCACGGAAAGGTTTGTTTGGCCTGGTGTTAGAAGGGACTGTCGAAATTGGGCTAAGGAGTGCCAACCATGCCAGAGAAGTAAAATGTCTAGGCATACATCAGCTCCATTAGTAGCATTTCAGACGCCTTCAGCACGTTTTCGCCATATTCACCTAGATTTAGTAGGTCCCTTACCCTTATGTTCTGGCTTCAGGTACTGCCTCACTATCGTCGACCGTGTTACGCGTTGGCCTGAGGCGTACCCACTTCAGGACATCACCGCAGAAACCTGTGCGACCACTCTAACCACAGGATGGATCGCGCGGTTCGGCTGTCCTGAACACATCACAACCGACCGCGGCCGCCAATTTGAGTCACACACCTTCAAAGAACTCGCAGCACTGGTCGGCGCATCTCATCACCTAACCAATGCTTACCATCCTGCAGCTAACGGCCTAGTAGAAAGGCTACACCGTCAACTGAAGGCCGCCATCACCTGCCACGCTACGTCGAAATGGACTGAAGTGCTGCCGTGGGTACTCCTTGGTATCCGTAGTGCTTGGAAAGAAGACCTTCAGGCATCAACAGCAGAACTGGTCTACGGCGAACCACTTCGTTTGCCTGGACAGTTCGTCGTCACCAACTCAGAGGAAGCAGTGGACATGACCAGATTGATCAGCAGACTCCGTTCCCATATGAACAAGCTGACACCGCAACCCACGTCCTGGCACACTAGTCCTAGTCGACTATTTTATGTGCCCAAAGCTTTGAACAATGCAACTCACGTCTTCCTGCGCCAGGGTCCAGCTAAGAGATCACTCCAAGCTCCTTACCTGGGTCCTTATAAGGTTATCCACCGAGACCAGAAGACGTTCGACATCGAGGTAGAAGGAAAGACGCGGAGAGTAACAGTCGACCGTCTAAAGCCAGCATTTATGGCAAGAGAGCCCCCAATCATAAGTGCTGATCATGAACCTGAAGAAAACCAGACCACTGTCAGGAAGACGAGAAGCGGGCGCACTGTCAGATTTCCGGATTACTTTCGCCCGTAGTCACGGTCTCACCGGGGGAGTTGTGTAGCGAGCAAGCTAGTACACTCGTACGCTTGAACGCAGCACCAACATCACGCCACCCTACGTCATATGGCCTGATCGCCGCATGCCAAACGTATGACACATACTTAGCTACGCCCATTTGAAGATGGCCACCTACGCCTACCGTTTGGAATGCACTGTAGTGCAAGATGGCTACTGCATTTCTATTGTTTGCGGTCGCAGCCATGTTGCGCGAGGGCGTGTTCACTCCTGCGCATAATGTGTCAAGTGCGAACCGTTATTATTATTAATTAGTTATTAGTATAAATATCGCATTCTTAATTTGTAAAAGACATTCTGCTTCATTCGCTTGATCGCTACGCTTGTAATATATTAATATAACAAATTTATAAGTTTTGCTTTGCTTTTATTTAATTACTTAATTTCGTATCCACATTAGAACCAAAGTATAGTAAGTGGTTCAGATTTAATAAAGTTAACAACCACTTCAATCACCACTTAACTATACCAGCTGCACTGTTTCACTAATACAGTTGTTATGAATAGAAATAACAAAAAAATAACTCACGGTTCAGTGCGTCACGGTCAGTTCTATTATCAAGTAAATGTGAATTGACGGTAGAATTTGACGGTAGGTGCCACTGCACCGATCGATATCTGATACAATCGACTGCGGCGCTCCGGTTCCGGGTTCAATTCCAGCACGGAACAAATATTCGTATGATCCGCAGGTAGTTGTTCCGGGTATTGTGTGTGAAATTTGTGTCTGTAAGCACACCATACACAGGACACAGGAGAAAGCCTAGTGTGAGGCAAAGCTATATTTAAAAAATAGCCAGAATTTTTATGTAACCATACCTTCCTAGCTCAAAACCAGTTGTTTTGAACGTTACCCAACTCAGAAATGCTCATCACAAACGAAATAACTAAATAACGTGCCAGCTGATTGCCAAAACTAACTGCCTCTATAATAAACAATAAAATAAACGTTAAAAACAACTACACGGGTGCAGGGTAAAGCACTAATTGCTTAATGTATTCAAGTAGCGAGCGGAGAGCGTTCTCTCATTACATTCATTGCGCTGCCGTGGTAGAAAACGTACCGTAATTGTAAATAGAGGCAAACTCATTTGGGCACTTGATGGCGGCCGCCGACCCAACGGCTACGAGCCCGGAATTTTTAATTTTTATACCTCGAGCTAGATTGTTTTAAACGACCTTAAAGTTTGAGGCTAGGAGTGAAGGGAACCAGGTGATTGAGGTACTTAATTGAAAGTGATGGACATTGATTGAAAATCAATGCTTAAGATAATCTGTCAGTAGGGAATATTTTATTAAGTGGACATGAGCCTATTTGTGTATATAAATTGTACAAGCGAAAATAATTTAAGAAATATGTAGTTATATCTTATTTGATGATATTCGGTATCTTAGGTATTTTCCACTATAGATCGCTACTGGTGGTAATCCGTGTTATCTTGGGATGAAACAACTGAACGAGGGAATAAATCAGACTATATTTTAGGTTCTAATTTCTTTCCTAATCACTTGCAAATAGCCTAGACCGGAAGGAGGACCTGGATGGAGAAAAGGAAGAATCAACTGTTAAAAGGATAGGACTAACCTGCTAATGAAAATTGCGAGTCACTGTATCCACGTGGTGAGCAGAAAGATAGTTTGTAATGGTGACGAAACATGAACTGAGGGATTAATAAAAGTTCATGATATTCTGGACACACATTTCACGCAATCTTTGCGTATGCGTTGGATCGATACGGTGGTTGTGAAAGAAGAGTAAATATTGATCAGGCAATTGTTACTTGAGCTAGCACTGGGAAATTGCGAATATATACATAATTAAACATACATGTTTGATACCAAACATTCGGTTCCATACTGCTGATGGCGATTCTTGTGGAATTTGTAATAACATTAGTTTCTAAACTCTAAGCAACTGCGGATAGTTATAATATAGAAACATATAATTTCTATATTAAATCGAACTCAGTCAATCAAGCTCCATAGCAGTGCTGATGAGTAGTAATCGCGGTTACTGGAAAAGAATAAAGAACTATGGTTTAACATTAAAATAACTTGACAAAATAATTAAATCGCTCATCTTCTAACCTTAGGACACCGCTTCCCTAAGAAAGTGGCGCGGTCTCAGGAAAAATTTACAATTTGTTGGAATATTTTTACTTAAATTGTTTATTATAATAAAACACTTTTAAACGGATTCTATCGCGTATATTTTAGGTTTTTTGTTTTTCCTGACGTTTCGAACACTTTGCAGGGTTCGTGGTCGCAGGATGACTAAGGTGACAGGCGTCGTTACAGATTTTAAAAAGTTATTTTATTTTATCTACCGTACAATTATAATCAAAAATTATTTCGATGCACGCAGTAATCACTCACAGTGTCTTGATGTTTTTTAGTGTGGTATTTAGTTTGGGACTTTATTATTTTAATAACAGGATTCCAAACTGGTGGTACCTGCCAGCCATCTTCTCTATTAAAATTAGGATGTTTTTTAATTTCAATAGCCTCACGAAACATTCTTGGTACATATCGGTTCTCTTTCGCGAGGACTTGAGGTTGATCGAAACGAAGAAAATGGTTAGGTTTATCTAAGGCATGTTCGCACACTGCAGACTTTGTGGAGCGTCTATGCTTGACGTCAGCTATGTGTTCTTTTAACCTGGTGGCTATACTACGCTTTGTTTGCCCTATGTATGACAACCCACACTCACAGTCAATCTTGTAGACTCCTGCATCTTGTAAAGGTATGTGACATTTCACTGGTTTGAGAAGTTGGCTGATCTTCTTATGCGGCTTGAAGTAGGTTTTAATAGAAGCACGCTTCAAGATATGACCAATTCTGTCCGTGACTCCCTTAATATATGGTAAAACAGCGGGTCGTCGATCAACCGTGGTGGGTTTCGGGCGGCTTCTGCGACGGGGATGTGGGGCTCTCAAATTGTTACGCTGGAGAACTTCCTTCACATGGTGAAGTTCCCCTGCCAGATGGTCGGGGTCGCAGATGCCGTGTGCTCTCTGTAACAAAGATTTAGCCACGGTAGCTAACTGACAAGGATGGTGGTGAGATTCACCGTTAAGGTATCTGTCTGTATGGGTAGGCTTTCTATACACGGTGTGACTAACAGAATGATCAGGATTATGGATGAGAAGTATGTCAAGGAAGGCTAAGGATTTATTATCCTCCAATTCCATAGTAAACTGAATTTTACCATGTATTGAATTTAGGTGTTTTAAAAATGCAGTCACCCTATTGTGAGGCAAGATGGTAAAAGTGTCATCTACGTACCGTTTGAACATCTTCGGTATAGTCGGGGCTGTCATCAGTGCTCTCTCCTCAAAGTCCTCCATGAAAATATCGGCGACTACAGGAGAGACCGGTGAACCCATGGCCACACCGTCAGTTTGCAGGTAAAACTCATTGTCCCACAAAAGGTAGCCATTGGTACAATGAGTACCAATGGCTACCTTTTGTATTTTTGTATTTGTGGGACAATGAGTTTTACCTGCAAACTGACGGTGTGGCCATGGGTTCACCGGTCTCTCCTGTAGTCGCCGATATTTTCATGGAGGACTTTGAGGAGAGAGCACTGATGACAGCCCCGACTATACCGAAGATGTTCAAACGGTACGTAGATGACACTTTTACCATCTTGCCTCACAATAGGGTGACTGCATTTTTAAAACACCTAAATTCAATACATGGTAAAATTCAGTTTACTATGGAATTGGAGGATAATAAATCCTTAGCCTTCCTTGACATACTTCTCATCCATAATCCTGATCATTCTGTTAGTCACACCGTGTATAGAAAGCCTACCCATACAGACAGATACCTTAACGGTGAATCTCACCACCATCCTTGTCAGTTAGCTACCGTGGCTAAATCTTTGTTACAGAGAGCACACGGCATCTGCGACCCCGACCATCTGGCAGGGGAACTTCACCATGTGAAGGAAGTTCTCCAGCGTAACAATTTGAGAGCCCCACATCCCCGTCGCAGAAGCCGCCCGAAACCCACCACGGTTGATCGACGACCCGCTGTTTTACCATATATTAAGGGAGTCACGGACAGAATTGGTCATATCTTGAAGCGTGCTTCTATTAAAACCTACTTCAAGCCGCATAAGAAGATCAGCCAACTTCTCAAACCAGTGAAATGTCACATACCTTTACAAGATGCAGGAGTCTACAAGATTGACTGTGAGTGTGGGTTGTCATACATAGGGCAAACAAAGCGTAGTATAGCCACCAGGTTAAAAGAACACATAGCTGACGTCAAGCATAGACGCTCCACAAAGTCTGCAGTGTGCGAACATGCCTTAGATAAACCTAACCATTTTCTTCGTTTCGATCAACCTCAAGTCCTCGCGAAAGAGAACCGATATGTACCAAGAATGTTTCGTGAGGCTATTGAAATTAAAAAACATCCTAATTTTAATAGAGAAGATGGCTGGCAGGTACCACCAGTTTGGAATCCTGTTATTAAAATAATAAAGTCCCAAACTAAATACCACACTAAAAAACATCAAGACACTGTGAGTGATTACTGCGTGCATCGAAATAATTTTTGATTATAATTGTACGGTAGATAAAATAAAATAACTTTTTAAAATCTGTAACGACGCCTGTCACCTTAGTCATCCTGCGACCACGAACCCTGCAAAGTGTTCGAAACGTCAGGAAAAACAAAAAACCTAAAATATACGCGATAGAATCCGTTTAAAAGTGTTTTATTATAATGTGTAATACTCGCGAAAACCTAAGACATTATTAAATTGTTTAATTACAACACAAAATACAAACATAGTTTATAAATTATCACAACTGAAAAATATACCTTTATAATATTTGCCTGAACTGTGATTGCTGTAAATCATTTATGTAAAGTAATTGAAGAGATTGTTCAATTGATTCTAAAGATAAAACAATATGAACGGTAATTTAATATAGCCCTAGTATTAAAAAACAACTTAAAGATCTTAGTACTACTATTATAAATGGGAGAGTTCGTATGTCTGAATGTTTGAGGCTCGATTACACTCAATTGGCTGAAAGGGATGTAATGTTTTTTTGAATGAAAGTTATGCTGTGGAAAAGGATACTTTTTACATCCATTATTAAAACAAAATATCGCTCAAATTTTTATACGCCCAACAAAGCAGGTGGTTAACTATTAGTGTTTTTTAAACACATTTAAGAATAACCTATATAAAAAAGCTGATGTGATGAACATGTTTGGTTGCGATTTATGGTGGATTGGTAGGTATTTGATCTGGTTCGGTTGGCACTGCATATCCTAACTGTAACCAGTAACGTAACATTAAATCACACCAGATTTTCTTTTATTTCATTGGTGCTTTCGCAACGTCATTCCAATCTAAATGTGCCTCAATTTCACATCCATTAGATATTTAGATATTTACGGCACTACTCTCTTCCAGTGACAGTGTACGAGGGGGACACCTTGAGCTTGCAGCGCATCAGCCGCACAGAGATGGGAGCATACCTCTGCATTGCCACTAACGCGGTCCCTCCCTCCGTCTCCAAAAGGATCATTGTTGATGTCGAATGTAAGTACCATGGATTTTTGATTAAGGTTTGTTTATCATCGGGGGTTTACTTTATCAACTTTGTTGTGTCAATACCACTTAAATCTAGCACTCTTTCTATCTTAAATTAATAATAGCTACTGCTAGGGTGCGCTATATATATGGGAACTAACCAGATGGTCAAAAACAAAGCAGTGCACACTACGCTGCTACAATATGCCACAATTTATTGAATGAATAATTGTTCATTTCATCATCATCATATTAACCAATCGACGTCTACTGCAGAACCAAGACCTCCCTAAAGATTCCAAAATAGTGAAATTTTCCAGTACTCACCACGCTTGGTAGGTGGGTTGGTGAACACAGAATGGCAGATGTTCCACAGAAGGGACGCTTCTGGTTTAGAATTTATTAGTCGCCTTTTACGACATCCACGGGAGACGAGATGGAGTGGTACTATATTCTTCATCCGGACTCCACACGGAATATTATGCGATTGCTGAGTAGTAAAGTTTTAGTCGATAAATTTTCCATTTACTTCGGAAAATGTTACAATGAAGTAAATCAAGTTAAACGAATTTTGAAATGTCCGCTTAAAATTGGATGATAAGTTGAACATTGATCAAACTCCAATGAACAAAATACATCACCAGATAAATGCAATTGAATTAAAATCGTAGTTCAAAATGTGGTCAGGAAATTTCATCGTTGATTGTCCGGCAGAAGATATTGCTCACTCAGATTCAATCCTAGCAATTGCGTGTAAAATCAGTCGGGATTCGCCGTAATCCACAATTGTCTCACGTACGTACACGACTGTCGTATTACAAGCTTACTGCTTCTGGCTCGTTTTCCATTATGGACTAAACGAAATTTCAGGCAGTGACAATATGGGCTGAATTGGTGCCTCACGCCGACAAATATTTGAAGTGCGGGATCATGTTGTAATAGTTGGTTTCTTGTTTGTTTAATGTTTTGTGGCACATCATTTAAAAACCACTTTATCTTTTCTTGTGGTTATTACTGTGCTAACCATATCATTTTAAGCAGATAAAAGATCATAGTAACCAGGTATCCTAAACAGCCCGAGTATTGCCTGGGGGCGACCTTTTTACAGTCGCCTTCCCTCCGCTAGAGGGGGTGACCGCTTTACAGTCATCCCCCAGATTGAATAAATGATCATCATTTTCATTTCGGCTGAATGAAGTCCACTACTGGACACAGGCCTTCCCCAAAGATCACCACAACGACCGATATGGGTGTGTTATGTGCTCATTACTCAGTACTCGAAGGACGCTGCTGCCCATCCTTCGGCTAATCCCTTAGTCGACTTTTACGTCACCCATAGGATGAGATGACCCTGGTGGTATTCTGAGTCGGCACCACACGGCATAATAAATGATTATTTCATTTCATTCATTTCATCCATTTCATTCATTTCATTCATTTCATTCATTTCATTCATTTCATTCATTTCATTCATTTCATTCATTTCATTCATTTCATTCATTTCATTCATTTCATTCATTTCATTCATTTCATTCATTTCATCCATTTCATTCATTTCATCCATTTCATTCATTTCATCCATTTAATTCATTTCATACATTTCATATATTTCATACATTTCATACATTTCATACATTTCATTCATTTCATTCATTTCATATATTTCATACATTTCATACATTTCATTCATTTCATTTCATTTATCCAGTCACGTCTGGTAATACTTACAGTGGACCCAACATAATAAGAAAACACTGTGATGATGATGACGTTAATCTTAAAAGTTATAACTTTGAAATGTCCGATATTGTACCGTGAAGCGCTGCTAAATCTGAGCATTGACAGCAGCTGTAATCCGCAATTGGCTCACGTACGCTCGGTATTGGCGCATTACAAGTTTACTGTACTGTTATGTCTTTATTGATTTCGACTCGGGCCGGCAAACTAGGCTTTGAGACCGGTTTAAATCTTGAAGGTTTCAAAGCATTAGAATAATTTATACCTTAGTGAATGTGAACCATACCAACAAACAAGCAAACTTCATGCTTATGATTGTCTGTTCGGAAGATGATGTAGATTTTAGCAGTAAACATATTGTGGTCATAAACAAGACTGGGTCTTGAAATATTAGCTTGGATTCTAACACCAATAAGGCAATGCAATTAAATCGTTGTAAAAAAAATATCTGTTTTAGTCCAGCCTACCCCTTCGATATCACAGACGTGACCTATTTATTATTCAATTATTTGATTTCAGATAAAAATCGACATGTTTAAAGAAATCATCGTACACGTTTTGTTCTAGCTTGCGCTGGCAGAAAACATTTACCCAGACCCTCGTCTAAAAATAAATAAGTTGCCTTATATTATTGTTTCAATCAATCATTTTATGCAATCATAGTTTCTATTACTTATTCATTTCCTTCAGTCTACCTAAACATCAAACTATTTATATTCATTTTCCATGCTATGGGTTGCTATATGGGTGCATTAGCCTAGGTGATATCACTGCCTTGTACTCGTCACAGCTTGACCTAGTCTTTGCCTTTTAAATTTGTCTTTGGTCTGCTGGAATAGTATACACTATGCCATTATAGCCATATAGGACAGTAAGTACTGAAGCTCTGCCTATGCTGGCAGGTGTTTTGCCAGTCGATCTTGAGATACAGCGACGTGCTGCTATGTACTACTTGACGCGAGAGAACATGGACGCAGAATTTCTACTACAACGCGATCGTGTTAGGATCTGCAGATTGTTTAAACCACAGGCTGGTGTATGGGAAGAACTCTTGGCCGAATGGCAATGCATGGTTGGAAGTCGATCATTGCGTGGCTCAATTTCTCACCGGTCATGGTAACTTCAAGAGTAAATTATTTAGTTTCAAGCTTGTTGTCTCACCATTCTGCAAATGTTTAACACCGGACTGTGAATATGAACACTCTGCACATAATATCCTGTGGGAGTGTGTTCTTTGGCAAGATGAACGCAATATTATGTTTGACAGCTTGCAAGTTACATCCGGAGTTGTTTACTAGACAGACCTTATTGCGACTAGGATGAATTTCCGTGCGTTCAGGCGTTTTTGCCATGCCTACTATTATAATCAGTCACAATAGCTCAGAAAATAGGACCCGTAATTAAATATTTATAAATACTTTCGTACCTGTGGTGCTTGGCAACTAGGCTTACCCTAGTTGTACACTCCCAATTGTTGTGCCTAAGGCCTATAGTATTTTCTCTGTCTCCTGCTTGCTACGGAGGGAAGTGGAACGTTTAATCTTTCCTACTCCTCTATTTTCTTTTCTGATTAATTTATTTGTGGGTTCCAAGATAGTTCTTCATTTCTCTGGGACACACCGACCTTCATTGGTTGGTGTTCTTTTCGGTGGTCGCCATTGTAGATCCTGGGTTACAGGAGTTGCAGTGGATGGGAATGTGCGGTGGGCTTGTCACAAAAACAAAATGCCATTACCTGAAAAATATAGGTATCTTCTATATTCTCCAAAGGTGCTTTCAAATGTCCTATTGCTCAATTAATATATTAATATAATATATTAGTATGTTTACAAGATTTCCTTGTATTTGTTAAATTAATGTTTTTTAAAATTAATGTATTAAATTAAGGCCTTTGTTGCCTGATAACAAATAAATAATAATATTAATATTTGGGAATAACAATCAAGCTATGTTACATATATGTTTGCAATAGCTTCTATGACATTAATGTCCAGAAACACCCCCTCTAAAAACTAAATACAAATTTAATGCCAATTGTTTTTATTACTTGCTCTCACACACCTTAATCCATTTGCTGTGTTTATCCATTCGAGGATAATAATTGGAAATGTATACAAATTTATATACTTCCAGAGAACTCAGATATCTCGTATGAACTTTTCTTATAACTACACAGTGAAGTTTTACCATCAATCTTCAGTGAAAACTTTCTAAGTATTCATTGTTTTAATATCCTTTGAGACCAGCTACCGAGTAATGCACTTTTTAAATAATATATTTATTTCGGTTTATAAAAAGCCGTATCCAAATGTGAATAAAGATAAAACATGTCCCTATGAGTTTTCTCCAATTTTCACAATAACAGAGGATTATAGATATAAGGAAACTAAGCAGAAGGTAAGAAAGAAATCAATGAATTGGGCAACGTTGGGGGCAACGTTTTCTTAAAAGGAAAAAAAAACCTTGAAAGAAAGAAAGAAAAACTGTTTATTTTTGCGGCAAACGTCGACGCACAAGTACAGATTCAAAGATAAAAAATCTACATATGGCATAACTAACTAAATCTAACCTTGCTGGCTGATCTCTATAAAATTCCAAAATTAACTTCAGAATTGAATAGTATGATCGCTTATACCTGAGACTACTCGTTCTAACACACTTTTTACAATTTAAGTAATATTTTTGAACCAATTTTTTGTACGCCTTGAATAATTAACACCAAGAAGATTCCATAGCATCCATAGTATTAATGCATAAACGTTTTGGGGGAGCCTACGTCGTGTTCAAAATGGCGCATCTTCCAGATGGTGTAGTACGGTAACGATGACCTATTTCTTAAATAAGATCGCATGTTCAAACTTATACTAGAAGACGAAGTTATAGCGAGCAATATTTGTTTTCTTTAGTTACCTGAGCAGATATCCTCATTGTCTCCTGTTTACAAACCAGAAGGATAGGCTTACATTATTTAGTATATAAAACAGAATTTCCGATTACAATAGCTGTTTTTCGATGTAAAAAATTAATGAAAGAGAAAAATCTTAAGATTTCAACGGGAATTCGGGACAGGGTTCCCCTTTATTTCCAATTCCTATTACAAATTGCGGCTGACTAAATAGACAGCGATGTCTCGCAATAATTGAAAGATAATATTTTTTCGCGTTGCAAGCTCTGACATGATTGTGGAGATCCTTTTTCGCCGAGAAAAGCCTTTGAAATCTTTGCAAGATGAAATGTAGTTTACGATTGAAGCTTTTGAAATGCTAAAAGAAACCTACGTTTTGTTGGCGCTCGTTTACCAGTCATAGAAGAAAGAAGTAGTCTTTTTGAAATTTCGGTTGATCTTTCACAGTAGTGGTTTAAAACTGACTTATTGTCCATGTAACTGAATGAAGGAATAGTTGTATGTGACAGTCAATATTTTGGTAGATTTGTAACAAAAGTCGTCAGCTTCACCACACCACACCACACCGTCGTTAGTCCGGTGTCCGGAAGTCCGTGTGGTGTCCGAATTAAGAATATAGCACCACTCCATCTCATCCCGTGGATATCGTAAAACGCGACTAAGGGCATCTTAACCAGAGGGATGGGTAGCAGCGTCCCTTCTGTGAAACGGTAGCCATACGGCGCTCACCGACCCGCCTGCCAAGCGTGGTGAGTATTGGCAAATCCCCCCAAAATGATAATACAGTTGTAGAAATCTATGGGGGAGGCCTTTGTTTGTGTACAGTGGACGTATAAATGGCCAATATGATGATGTAACAAAAGCATATGTAAATATTAAGTATTTTCTCTCTCCGTGTGGTGTCTGCTCAGAATTGCACCAACCCATCTCAACCTGTGGGTGTCGTAAAATGTGACAAAGGGATTAGCTAGAGAATGGGCAGCAGATGAGTTATGGTAAAACCCTCTAATGAGAACACACGACACACCTAGACCGGTCATTGTGGCAATCTTTGGGGGATGTCTGTGTCCAGCAGTCGACTTAAAATGAAGAGCTCCGTAGAAGAATTAAAGTTACCAGCATAGTTGAAAGAATTAGTAAATTAAACTGGCAATGGACGAGGTACTTTGCTCTTAGAACTGATGACCGTTGGAACTAAAAAGTTTTTGAGTGGAGACCACGCAACGGAAAACGCAGCGTGGGCCGACCTCAAACGAGGTGAACCGACGATCTGGTGAAGATCGCTAGGTGTCGTTGGATATGGGTGGCATGTAACAAGTCGGTGTTGAAATCAATACGGGAGGCCTTTGTTCAGCAGTCGTCTTTAGGCTGATGCGATGATGATGATGATGATGATGAATAATGAACATGTTACATTACACACATCAGCCCATAAACGTTGTGCTTAGACTGCTGAACATGGGCCTCGTAATCACTTCAATGTAGTGTGGTGCCGGCTCAGAATACCACCACCCCATCTCTCCCGTGGGTGCCGTAAAAGTCGACTAAGGGATTAGCCGGAGGATGGGCAGCAGCGTCCTTCGAGTACATTAACAACTCAACTGCGATCGCCAACCCGTCTGCCAAGCGTGGCGATTATGGCAAAACCCCCCAATGAGTCCCCAACACACCCATATCAGTCGTTGTGGTGATCTTTGGGGGAGGACTATGTCCAGCAGTGGACTGCATTCGGCCGAAATGAATCACTTCAATGAGTGGTCATATTGCGATAATCTCCACGTTTGGTGATCGCAAAATGTTCTTAATAGCAAACGGAAGGGTGCGGCTGCCCATCCTCTTAACTCAACTCTTAGTCGTCTTTATGACAGCCAACGGTGGAGAGGGGTGGTCTACTCTTTGGCTGAAACTACATGACGTTGTGTAAATTATGTTACATTACCCGTTTATAAATTATTTCAACAGTATTTTTTTTACCTTATTTATCACAATTACTGTGCTGTATTATTTTTACTAAACATCAAACATTATTTTATAACTATCCGCCGAAGTACGTACACTCGTAAAAACAGCCACATCGCGGCCATGAGGAACATCTCATGAATCGCTATTCCGGCCGTGCAGAAATAGTATAAGCATAGAAAAGCATAGAAACGCATAGAAAAGCATAGAAAAGCATAGAAAAGCATAGAAAAGCATAGAAAAGCATAGAAAAGCATAGAACAGAATAGAATAGAAAACTTTTATTGGACACACGACATAGATATAGGTATATTATTTTTATTTATTGCGGATTTAAAAAAATAACAAAATATGAGTAAATGTGTAACCAACAGCATTTTCCACAGAATGTAACTAGAAATACCTATTTTATGCAATTTTAAACATAAATATTTGAACCTACAAACTACAAATACATATTAATATCAATGCAACAGTGGCCATTTGCAAAAAAACTAAAATTCTTAATTCTTAAATTCTTTATTGTACTAACGGAAAATACAAATCAGACAGTCAATATAAATGTTATGTACAAAGGCGAGCTTAACTCAGACTGAGTTTTCTACCAGCAAAACCTTTGAGTGATAGAGAGTGATGGTAAAAAGAGGGCAAAGTCACGTGTACAATAATATTAAAACAATCATTTAATAAAAACTGAACAAAATAATAATAATATATATAATAAATAATATATGTGCGCATATAAACAAATATATATAAATAAATATATATATATATACATATTCTATACAAATATATTACATATTGACATATAACGAATTTAAAAAGTCACATAGCAAGGAAATGCTTCTTAATTCTAGTCTTAAAAGCGTCCAGAGTACGGCTATCGCGTAGGGCATGTGGTAAGGAATTCCATAGACGTACGGCACGAATAGTAAAGGAACCGTCATAACGGCTAGAAGTGTGAAGAGGAGTCCGGAGAAGGAGAGAAGAAGCCGATCGACAGGGTTTTCCCCTGGGAACAAGATACTCAAATCGCTCACGAAGATAGATAGGAGAATTTGGGTTATGAAGAATAGAGTACAGTAGGGAAAGAATATGAGAATCACGGCGTTGCCGAATAGGTAGCCACCTCAATCTGGTTCGAAATTCAGACACATGGTCATATTTTCGAAGACCGAAAATGAAGCGGATACACAAATTCTGCAGACGTTCGAGTTTGTTTAGTAGTTCCTCGGATGCATCAAGAAAACAGACATCGGCATAATCTAAGAGAGGAAGAAGGAGAGATTGTGCAAGAATTATCTTAGTATGAAAAGGCAGGAATTTTTGAAGACGTTTGAGGGAATGAAACGAGCAGAATACCCTCCTGCTGACTTCTGCAATGTGAACATCCCAGGAGAGATTGGAATCTAAGAGAACACCCAAGTTTTTAGCGCTTTTTGAAGTGGCTATAGTAACGCAGTTGTACACGATAGGCGGGATACACTGAAGATTCAAAAGGTTGGACATGTATCTACCACCAATAACGAGAGCTTTAGATTTTGTGGGGTTGACTAAAAGGCCAAAAGACTTAGCCCACTTGCTAATATTCTCAAGATCATTATTGATGGCACTAATAGCTTTCGCGTACTCTCCAACTTTAAAATGACAATATAACTGCAGGTCGTCTGCATAGAGATGATAATGAGAAGCTAGGACCTTTGTGATGGCGTTTATAAAAACGGAGAAGAGAAGAGGTGAGAGGACGCCACCTTGTGGAACACCCGCAGCCAATTCACACCACTCGGAGGAGGCATCATCGAAACGAACTGACTGCGAGCGACCCCGAAGATATGAGTTAAACCATGCAATCGCAGAAGATGAGATATTAAGAGACGATAGGATTCCTAAGAGGATGTCAAAATCAACAGAATTAAAAGCATTGCTAAAGTCCAATAAAACCAGTAATGTTAGCATTTTATTTTCCATGGCCAGTCGGATGTCGTCAGTTATTTTAATTAGTGCCGTTACAGTGCTATGGCCAGGACGAAAACCAGATTGGTAAGGACTTAACAAGCTATTAGAAGAGAGATATGAAGACAGTTGATTTTGGACAACACTCTCAAGGACTTTGGATAGGATAGGAAGAATGGATATGGGACGGAGCTGGGATACTGAAGAGGGATTCGGAACTTTGGGAAGTGGTAGGACATGAGCCCTCTTCCATACTGTGGGAAATGAGCTTACCTCAAGGGAATAGTTTATAATGTGGGAAATGACGGATACAAGTTCATTCAGGATGGGAAGGAGCATTTGGATTTGCAGGCCATCATCACCCACCGCTTTCGTGGATATGGAATGGATAATTCTTTTAATATCTCGTTCTGTAATTGGGTGAAAAGAGAAAGAAGTACATGCTGGCAGAGGAAGATTAGAGAGATAATTTAATGTAGAAGATTTTATGTAGTCATCTAGAATGACAGGAGATTTTGAGAAATGTGCATTAAGTGCATTAAGGTCCATGACAATATTACTGTCTACTAACTTCTTCTTTACTAAAACTATCTTATGATGATACCGAAACTCTGCTTTAGCACGCGCCATACTCATACGATTACAATAACACAAACACTCACACATACCCCCTCCACACCCGACTCATAAACATACACATAGCCCACTAGAATAATTTTAAGTAAAAATGTTTATATAATTTTTATAACGCTTTCTTAAATTTAATACTGTGATTGATTGTAAGAATAACATTTATTTTGTATAAACCCTACTCTTGAGCCCCAAGATACAAGCTACGCTTAGTTTATGGCTCACTGATAAAAGCATATTAGTGACGTTGCTTTTTTGATTAATATCCATTTATTATTATTATATTATTATTTTATTACTATTATAATCAAATCATCACAGCATGCTAAGTAACAAGTAGTCGAAGTAAGTAATGTTAGACTATTCAATTTAATGATTATTAAACGGGATAAGAACTTTTTTCGATTCGATGACGTAGAGAAATGTCGAGCATAGCTCTCTACATAGCTCACTGAGTGACTGAGTGACCTTGAGCTTATAGTGATTGAGTTACGTATATGTTCATTTGTTACGTGATTGTAGTAAAATACCATAAAATATAAATTAGTTTCGTAAATTGACCGCGCAACTGCAAAAATTAAACGTGGAACATAGTTGAGAAGCGAGAGAGTATAATTCCTAAAAAGTACGTTGCCCGTACAATTTCTACAATATACTAGACTACTGCCATCTGCAGTACCAACCTAAAGTTTCACAGACTTGAAAATATCTCACATTGATATCATTTGAAATTCTGCTCGCTTCGCGTAACACTTGAGTGATAAATATGTATGAGTATATATTATTTCAGCACGAAATTCATCACACTCAAATATAAATGTTAAGAATGTCCGTTGTACACAACGCATAAATTATGGAACTAATTTAAATTGCAATTCAAGAAACAAATTAAATAATTTTATGATATATTTAAAACCCTTTACATGGCGCTAAAGAATTAAAAAAGAATCTAAATAAATTACGTATTAATTTATACCCAGTCAACACAAAACGGGAAAATGAAGTCGTAAGAACATAAAAAATTGCATACTTTATAAATATTTTAAAACGTCGTAGAATATTTAAGTGGAGCGCGTATTATTATTCCTCGTGAAAATTGCCACCATAAACTCGAGCGTCGTGAATTACGTTTTCAAAGTGTGGATTTTATTATCTGGGCGTTATGTGAAAAATCGTCGGGCGGTGTTCGGCCGCACTCGGGAAACTTCGGTCCGATCCATCATTATTGAAAGTTTATAAATTGCTTCCTTCAAGTTTGTATGTACTAGCAACGCAGGTCTTAGTGCTGCTCCAGTAGATGACTTATAGGTTATTTTGTTCTTGACGGTTCATAGTAACAGAGTTCTCATTTTATTCTATCTCTTCATCTAGCTTCTATTATACAAATTCTAGTAGTTATTTTCATCATATTACTTAAAATTCTATGCTTCATGCCGAATCACATTTCCCTATAACTGCATTATGTAGCAGTAATATCTAGAAGTGTTAATATGGGAAGGTTGTCACAGAGGAGCAATGCATTCATTTATTTCTCCAATTGACTAAAACATAGGTTAAGTCATAATGAGATATCATCTGCTTGGCCAAATCAGTATAAACTAAAATAGGGCTTCTAAAAGTAGTGAAAAGATTTTTGCACGAGTGAGACCTTACGGTACCCACTTAACATAAGACGGACCGTATGCTTGTTTTCCAGTTAAGCGGTATATCTAATAAAACAAGTTAATATTTTCATTATTCAACCTTTATAAGAATGAACTGATCGTCTCGCTCGCTGCTATATAGACGAAGTTTGTGTCAA
The DNA here is from genome assembly GCA_947459985.1 of Diloba caeruleocephala. Classification (NCBI taxonomy): domain Eukaryota; kingdom Metazoa; phylum Arthropoda; class Insecta; order Lepidoptera; family Noctuidae; genus Diloba; species Diloba caeruleocephala. The sequence continues at coordinate 30,333,669 of OX381610.1, forward strand.
CAATATGAGTTATGCGGACGATATGGTGCTGCTGAGCGCGTAGATCTGTGGGCTGAGGAGTCTACTCGGTACGTGTACGGAATACACGTATGGAGATGGGTTAAAATATAATGCGAAGAAAGCCAATACATGGTATTTCAGGCCATCGGTGTGTCGAGCCCTATGAACATTCCGAATGTTAATCTCGATGGTATTCCAATAGACTGAGTGGACCAATTTAAATATCTAGCATCTACTCACCGAAAACTTTAAAGACCATGCCGATATGGAACGGAAGCGGAGGGCGCTGTCGGTGCGAGCCAACATACGCATTTTCGCGTTGTACTACTGGTGTGAAGGTCACGCTTTTTAGAGTGTACTGTACATCCCTATATACGTGCAGCCTGTGGGCTGGCTATACTGAAAGGGCATACAGTGCCCTCCGTGTCCAGTAAAACAACGCGTTCCGGGCGGTGTTGGGGCTACCCCAGTTCTGTAGCGCATCAGGGATGTTCGCGATGGCGCGCACTGATTGTTTCCACGTTTCTATGCGAAAGCGGTGTGCGTCCCTGGTGCGCTGGGTGCGGTCCAGCCCCGATGCCATACTGGCAATGATCGCCAACAGGCTGGACAGCCCTTATATCCAGCATTGCTGTGGCAGGCATGTTGCTGTTCCAATGCCTAGGCTTTCGTAAATTCTTGTAAAGCTCAACTTTCAGCAATATATATCAAAATACACCTGTTTTTCAGTGAAGAATAATAGTGAAATACATACAACTGTTACAACAGTCACTATAGGATTAAGACTTCATTTTGACAGATGGCGATGATGTGCACTATATTTATAAAAATAATATGCTTGTCGATGACAAAGTGTCAATATCTACTATATATCAACTCTCAAAAATCCAAATTTATGATCATGAGCAGCAGAAATCAAATCAAGTCAATTTTATCTGCAAAACCTAAGGTTGAGATCATAAAGAACATGGTAAGAGTAGAAGTTGCTCGTAAGTTAGGCCTAATCACTGATACAGAACTTCGTTTTGAAGATCACGTCAATAACGTGTCCAAAAACTGTTTCAACAGATTAAAGGTTCTGTACAAGATAAGAGACTTCCTTAGTGACGCAATGAGGTAGAGAATGGTTGATAGTCTAGTCAAAAATGAATTATTGTGATGCGGTATACGGTCCTTGTCTGCTATCTCGTACAGAACGTTTAATCCAAAGAATTTAGAACGCGTGTGCCCGATATTGCTTTAGCATACCCCAGAGAAACCATGTTCCACCATTAAATAAAAATGATTTGCTAAAAATGGCAGCACGGCGAAAACTTAATTTGGCTAGCTTATTATTTGGAGTTATCAACACACATAAACCATCATACCTATTTAAGAAATTAACTTGGAGACAGGATCATTATAGTTACTCTACTCGTTCCACTTCCAATCCTCGCACGATGCCTCTATACAAAACTACAGCCTTTAGGGGATGTTTCAAGTATGCCGCCACCCGTTGCTGGAACAATATACCACCATGAGGTCCCTGAAAACAAGCGCAAACTTTAAAATCAATCTAAAAAGCTACCTAATACAGAAGCAAAAAAATGAACAACAAATATTCTGTAAATAAAATACTTACGGTATGTTTATGACCTATGAGCAAGGTACATCTGTTTCCAAGTGGCTTTAGGCGGCATTTTTGTACGTATTATAATTATATAGTCTACACAAGTAGTTTACTCGCAATCGCATCCCAAACGAATCGTAGACTAAAACGATGTTATGCCATATTCCACCACGCTGGCCTAGTGCGGGTTGGCAGGCTACACGCCATTGATAACGTTCTCTTTTGGAGCCCTCTCAGGTGTGCTGGTTTCCTCACGATTAATTCCTTCACCGTTAACGCAAGTGATAATCAAATTCTCATCCGCACATGAATCTGAAAAGTCAGAGGTGCCAGCCGAGATTATACTCAGACCTTCCTGTGTGGAAGGTAAGTGTTCAACCTCTACGGGATAAACAAACAAAGAAAAATTTAGTCGTATCATCATTTTTTTGTCATCATTACGGCCAAATGAAGTCCACTGCTGGTCATAGGCCTCCCGTAAAGATCACCAAAATGACCGGTATGGATGTGTTGTGTGCTCATTGGGGGGCTTTGCCATAATCGCCACGCTTGGCAGACGGGTTGGCGATCGCAGTTGAATTGTTAATGTACTCGAAAGATGCTGCTGCCCATCCTCCGGCTAATCCCTTAGTAGACTTTTACGACACCCACTGGAAGAGATGGGGTGGTGGCATTTTGAGCCGCCACCACACGGCATATATGTAATAATAACAGTACAGAAAGACAAACGCCGTTATTTCCGTTTTTAGAAGTATTTAATCCATGTAGTTTCCATTCCATACAATAGTTTTACACCTCCGGGTTTAAGACTGCATTTTATAGTGCAGCCATGGAGAGTCTCCGGTTAGCGTCCCATTACATTTCAGATTTAAATTCTCTAAAGGACCTCTGCGTGTTGGACCTATGGCCCCGCATAAGCCCACCAAAAGACCGGGTTCCTCTTTTCAGAGGCTATTAACCTGAAATAGAGAGACAATAGTATCATTGTAAAAAATACCAAACACATTAATCATTATCATCGTATCAGCCACAGGACGTCCACTGCTGAACAAAAGCCTTCCACTTAGATTTCCACAACGAGCGGTCATATGCCGCTCTCATCCAATGACTCCTAGCGACCTTCACCAGCTCGTCTGTCCACCTCGTTGGAGGTCGTCCCACGTTGGGTATTCCGGTGCGCGGTCTCCTTTCGAAAATCTTTGTGCCACAAACACATTATTTCGTTTCTTTCATCGAACCTCGTTTCTGTATTTTCTCCCAATTTATTTATCTAATTTAAACTTCTTACAACTTAGTAATATTTTAGTTAGATTAAAACTTACAACAAGACAGACGATTCTGAAACAAAATTCATATTTCTGTAATTCGCTTTACAGATACCATTTTGTCCATTCCTCGAGCGTTTAGATTCAGATTATCTGGATAGCGGCTTCTGCGTGTAGCGTTGTCTTCATGAAATTAACTTCACAGTGAAACGTTAACTTTAGTAGAATTTAGTATCTCAACTATTTTAAATATAAGTTATTTAACGAAAAGAATGTTGGTGGAATAGAAAACATAGTTGATTTAGTTTCAAGAATTGAACACATATTGTGGAGTTTTTACCGGAGTTTAGTCAAGCAATCATTGAAGTATGTTAATATAAACCATGTAGCAGTAAGGTATTTGGTGCAAATAATTTGAATTGCTTATTGTGAGCTACTGAAAGATGGAAAAAAATCGTTGTAAGTAAACATAATAGAGTTAGAGAGAGATTAATGGTATCTAGGGTCATCCTAACTAAACAAACTTGAAATTTTTCAATTCTCGTAATTTTCGCTAAATGTGCATCACTCAATCAATTCATTATCATCATATCAGCGAAAGGAAGTCCATTGCTGGACAAAAGTCTCCCCATAGATTTCCATGCAGCCCGAATCCAATGACTCTTACTCTGTCCACCTCGTTGGAGGTCGTTCCACGCTGCAATTTCCGCTGCGCTGTCTTCACTCAAGAAATATTTTGCCCCAATGACAATCAGTTCTACGAAAAATGTGCCCCACCCATTGCTACTTCAGCTATATTGGTAGATTTAGTTATTTTACAGATGTCCTTATTTCTGATTCGATCTCGTAGCGAAATACCAAGCATAGCTTATAGGCACTATACACTTTTTTCTCGATGATGTCTTCATTTTTTTTGAGGAGTTGGGCTTTCATTATCTTCACGCACCGTCCGAAATGCAGCAATGCTGCTACTTGACTCTAGTATTCTGCGACGGTGTGGTACTGTTCCGGTCGAGCCAGCATCAAAACCACTGCATATGTTCACAACGTTTAACAGATTAACTCATTATAATATTAATACTCTGAGTGATTTCACAAAGGTAGCACTGTTTATTATTTGTTACAAGATTAATTAAGAAGTAAAGTAAATTTGTTACAAGATTAATTAACAAGTATTATATATATTATTAGTAGATGAAATATTGAATGCTACACTATCGCATTAGGTATATTTTTTAAACCTGTAATGATAGTAGTAAGTTTGAGGAATAAATAAATAAATAAATAAAAAATAAAAATCTCATTAGGGTTTCAACTCTCCGTATGGTGTCTGGATTCAGAATATAGCACCACTCCATCTCCTTTCATGGATGTCACAAAAAACAACTAAGGGACTCTAAACTAGAGAGATGGGTAGCATCGTCCTTTCTGTGGAACAGCAGGCATTCTGTGCTCACCAACTCGCCTGCCAGGCCTAGTGAGTACTGGCAAATTCCCCCCAAAATGACAACACACGACATTCATCTATGTGGGAGGCTTTTGTTCAGCAGTGGACTTCTTTTGGCTGATATGCTGATGATGATGAAGGTTTTAATATCTGATTGTGTAAAAACAAATAAAATGTATGGTTTTGTATAGCCTTTAAAAATTGGGTTTATAACACTGAAAGCCTCGATAACGCTATGATAAAAATATAATATTTAGGTATCGCAATGTTTTTTTTAACATGGGGAACTCCTCGTAGATGATAAAACACTTTTAACGGATTACTTTGCGTATATTATATACTTTGCAGCATTCGTGGTCACGCGAGTCAGTTATCCTGCGACCTCGAAAGCTGGAAAGTGTTCCAAAAATGAGAAAAACGTAAATCTATGTTAAAAAATTGGGCAAACGTTATCTCACCATGGGATAAGGTAATCCTGGAGGGCAGATTAAAGTAGCTGCTTGATTTCTTCCTACCTTTTGATGTAAAAAAAAGTGTATCATAAGAAAAAAAAAAGTATATTAAGTAGCTTACAGAACGCAGGGCACTTTGTGGCGAGCTGAATGTAAGTGGCGACACTGCGTACCCGAATGCTCCAGAGAGTCGGTCAGGGCCTCGTCTCCGGCTTGCCTTTATTGGTTAGTTGGAGTGGTACCCCATGAGTGCCCGTAGCATTTTCAACTATGGCTTGCCTTAGTTGGCTGATCAGAGAGGGGCCGCCAAAGCTATATGCTCGGGGGTGGAAGTGTCTAATGGCGTAATAAAGGGGAAATCCGCTCCGAGTCTTCGAGACGCGCGATGATGAAATCGGTGCCGCACCTCTCTACACCCCTAGCCGCTCACACCGGTGTTGCTCCTTGTCGCCTGTAGTGGTGGCCATTTAGGGGGCCCACCTTGTGAGTGGCGAGTCACCGTCTGCCACAGAATTTCACTTTAAAGGTTGAAAGGCAGACGCCGTTGTTCCCGTTTTTAGAAGTATATAATCCATTTAGCACCCGTTACAATAGACCTTATAATTGTAGTTTCCATCTTATACAATAGTTTTACACCTCCGGGGACAATCCGAGACTGCATTTTATAGTGTAGCAATGGAGAGTTCCCGGTTAGTGTCCCATTACATTTTAGATTAAAATACTCTAAAGGGCCTCTGCGTGTTGGACCCATGTCCCCGCGTAAGCCTACCAAAAGACCGGGTTCCCCCTTACAGGGGATATAAATCCGTGTAATAGAGAGTTAATTTAATAATTTACTGTCCTGTTTCAAGTAGGTAAATATATAATGACTATAAACAAACAAGATGTCATCGTCTTAGGTAGACGAAATATAAATACCCCTATGACATGGCAATGATATCTCATACCTGGTCTATTAAAAATACAAATATTATTGAAATTACTAGTGAAATTTTGTCCAATAGTTACCCGAATGAAATGATCAATTAAGATTTATATGTCACTGACATGAACATCCAAGACGATGACTTGCTCATCTCTTCACTAAATTGCATTAAAAAAAACTACTCATGGATTTCCTCCATCTTAAGAATGTGGGTACGGAGAAATCTTATCAGGTAATCCTTCACGGTGTTCCTTACAGGTCTGTAAGGTCTGTCTGTGTCTGTGCCACATGGCCCCTCTGAACAGTCAACAGAACCACAGCCATAAGCGAGAGGTCACTAGCTGGAACCGCTGCGACCGACAAGGCCGTGGTGTTGTGTCGGCCGGGCAGTTTCCGCAGTGGTGACAATGGCGCATCTGCTCCCTGCCTATGTGACATAGAAACATCCCGAAACACCCGTTTCTGACGGTATCTGCATCAGCTGCAATTCAGAACCAAGCATTTTATATAATATAACGCCATCCTACAATAAACTAAAATAGGTTACAGATAAGTTTAATCTATAATACAAAAGAATCCAGTCCAACTGCCAGGAATGCATCCTCTCCGACGGCCAAACGATAAGAACCGAAAGCTTTACGAGTTTTAACATACATAATAACATCTAAAATAAACAGAGACATTACGATTGCAGATAGTGAAAACGAAAATATACCCACAATAGTTGATATAATTTTTTGCGTTATTATAAAATATACAGGATCATTTATAAAAGAAACATTTTTAATTTCAAACGTAAGCTCCCTCAATAATATATATAACAGTACCCACAATTTTCTAATATCATAGATAATATCAGGTTTAGTACCCAAAGACATCTAGAACTATCAAGTAGACTTATCCTTTAGGTTGAACAATAATAAAAGAGTCATGCAACGTATTTCAATGTGGATGGTATTATTTTTAACAGTATACCTCTTTACTCTCCCCACTTAGATATTCTTTTAGATAAATCACTTTGAGAGGGGTATATTCTGTGAAAGAAATTTGATTTCAAAATGCTATATAAAGACGTTGGTCTAAGAAGTCTTTTGCATAAAGATGATATAAATCTTGTCTATGCTGAAAGGGGATTGAAAGTATTAAGAATAGCAGCTGATTATAAATATAAAACGACAATGTCAAAAATAGAAAATACTGATCCATCTACAGCTATTTAACCGGGGCCATATAAATGATAGACTAACTTAGTGGTGGAAAGTTTTCCTTCCATACAGGAGGGTCTGAGTTCGATACTGGCCTGCTCCTCTGGCTTTTTAGATTCATGGACGGATCAGAATTTGATTATCACTTGCGTTAACGGTGAAGGAAAACATCATGAGGAAAGCTGCACACCTGAGAGGGCTCCCAAAATGTTCTCAATGGTGTGGTGTAGTCGGCCAACCCGCACTAGGCCAGTGTGATAGACTAAGGCCTAACCTTTTTCATCGTGATAAGAGGCTCAACAGTGGGACAGTAGTGTGGGGCTGATTATGTTATGTATAGAAACGATTCGTTATTCAAAATTCTGCTCGCTCCACTCATAAAATAACTAACATGATAAAATCTTATGATTATTGTTGGAAATATTAAAATGCCCAAATTTGATAAATAATGATAAAACTGGCAAGTTAAAGCCATACCAATTGTCAAACTTTGAATTTATTGCCAAGCCTAAGTTCCAAATACTCACATACTACAAGTAATCTTTTAGGATTGAAGTTTGGAATGGAACTTGGCTCTGTTTTAAAGCCTAATTCTTTTGCTAGAAGTGCAAACTGACAGTCTTCGGGGGATTACAGTGAGGTTGGAAGAATTGCTATTGGACAGGTCGTGACTTTTTGTTTGGATAAATGATCTATTATATTCCAAGTGAAATATTGAAGGAATTTCAATTTATAGATTTTTGTAAAAATGACGGCGCACTTTTAAAGAGATTTATTTTATTTTCCCAAAGTAATAAGTTTGTGTAAGATAAAACTTTTAACAAAAAAAAACCGACTTTAAAAATAAAATATTTAAGCCACTGAAAATGAAATTAAATTTTATTTGTGAAGTCGGGTGGGGCCAGGTATAAAATATAACTTCTCGTTGGTCTGCATGAACCATGATTGGGGCGTACCTGGTTCCGCCCCCGAAGTTTCTTTTTCCTTTTCAGTGGCTTTAATATTTCAATATCGTGTACGGTCTTTGAAATCGGTATATTATTTTGTTAAAAAGGTTTATTTGTTTCTTTTTAGTGTGAATAAATGTAAGAATTTTTTTCCAATTTGGTATCAGTATTTAACGCTAAAAATATGAATGACTCAATTCGGTTTTCTAATCTCTGAAGAATCGAAACTATTAAGACAAGCTAGATAAGCGCAGTCAAATTACATATTTATTCAAGCTGGTTAAAAAACTAATCAATCAAATGTGATGAAATTTATATGGGACCAATTCGAAAGCATTCTGCACCAGATAGAAAAAGAATTGCTCAAATCGGTCTACAAATCTCAAAAATAAAATTAAAAAAGACGCATCGAATTGAGTACCTCCTCCTTTTTGAAGTCTGTTAAAAAGTACATCATTTCGGCCGAATGAAGTCCACTGCTGGACACAGGCCTCCCCCAAAGATCTCCACAACGACCGATATGGATGTGTTGTGGGCTCATTGGGGGGTTTTGCCATAATCGCCACGCTTGGCAGACGGGTTGGCGATCGCAGTTGAGTTGTTAATGTACTCGAAGGACGCTGCTGCCCATCCTCCGGCTAATCCCTTAGTCGACTTTTACGACACCCATGGGAGGAGATGGGGTGGTGGCATTCTGAGCCGGCACCACGCGGCACAAAAAAAAAGTTTAAAAAGTACAGCAAAACATAAAACTAAAGGTAGTAATTTGTTTCAGTTTCACCAATGATCTGGGTCCCGAACCAGCTGGTTGGTGCCCCGGCAGGCACGGATGTGACAGTGGACTGCCACACAGAGGCTCATCCCCGCGCCATCTCCTACTGGGTTTACGACAACGTCATGGTGCTGCCAACTAAGAAGTACGCCATCAATACTGAAGAGAACTCATACAGGTACTACAAAATAATTTTTATTTCTTTCTTCCTTTCTTTTTGATTATTGCCTTAATCATCGTCGATGTTATCCAGATATAGCTGAATATCTACATTTGCATGGTGCAACTGCATTCTGACTCCCAACAACGAGCCGTATATGCTGATACTAATCTATACAAATAAATAAAATTGAAGTGTCTGTTTGTAATGTAAAAATAACAGCTTTTTACTAAATGCATATGAAAGTATATACGGTACATATAACAAAAAAAAAAAAACAATTTTTATGTTTTTTGTCTGTCTATCTGTCTGTTTGTTCCGGGTAATCTCCGAAATGGTTGGACCGATTTTGACGGGACTTCACTGGCAGGTAGCCGATATTATAAGGAATAACTTAGGCTACTTTTATTTTAGAAAAATAATTAGAGTACCGCGCAAAAAAATAAAACCCTTGACATCCAATATATTCTATGTCAAGTGTCTATGTCGAAAAACTTTAAATTTCTTTTAAATTAAACGCGGGTGAAACCGTGATTCCCAGCTAGTATAATGTAAATTATAATAAATTAGATCGCGCTTCAGTTTATTTTATTTGCTCATAATAGGTACTTGGCTCATGTATATTGGGTTGTCTGCGTGTGTTGTCCGCCTTAAGAACAGTACACCTTACATCACATCTCTTCTCGTGGATGTCGTAAAAGGCGAGTAAGGGACTCTAATCCAGAGGGATGGGCGGCAGTGTTACTCTGTGGAACAGTAGCCATACTGCGCTCACCAACCCGCCTGCCAAGCGTGGTGAGTACTGGCAAATTCCCACCAAAATGATGACACAATTGTGAAAAAATTTGGGGAACGCCTTTTTGCAGCGGCGCACGTACTTTGGCTTATATGATAATGATGATGATGTAGATGAACCAGTTCCTTAACTCACAATATGATATACTCTTTATATGCGGGATATCTTCTGTTAACATCTTGAGGATTTCATAATATTGTGTTTTATTACATTTGACTAATGTCGCCTATAATTGTCTCACTGCAGGCATAAAGGCCTATTCTCACGGAGAAGGAACGCTCTTTGCTCACTGCGTGTAGACAGTTTCATGTTTTCATTACTCTGAAGTCAGTGGTACCATAGATTACATAAATAATAAAGAACATATGATATTGAAAAGTCACATTAGTACACTACACATCATACAGAATTCTGGGTTCATCTTCACACGAGTGTAAGGCGAGAGCCATCAACTAGATACATCCTTCATAGACTTCTATTCCCAGGAAAATTTAAGGGTATTATGGATGGTCCAACACAGGTCGTAAACATTTTTAGTCTTCCATCTAGGTCTATTAGTGATTTCAATATCTCATTTACATAGTGTAAAATAGATAGTGTGTGCAATAATTTAACATGCATAACGTTTTAACTTGAAAATATTCTTTGGTAAAATTTAATATTACCCACCAGAGTGAAGCATGAAAATGTATTTATTGACGGCAAAGGGATTTATCGAGCACATCACGTCGTTTTAATAACCAGTGAGGTCTTCCTGTAAATAAATCGCCTGGAGGCAGGAGGCGGCATGTTGTATAATTTCAGTGAATAATAATTTAATATCGGAAATGTTATAATTGAGTACAATATTTGTGCAAGGTTTCCACTATAAATATAAAAATATATATTGTTGCGGTCACGCTGTAAGTTGAATCATTTTTAATGATGAATTCTTTTACTTTTTAAACAGGCGCCTTGCAACACACTGGTTAAATATATTCACTGACTTTGTAACGCTGTAAGAAATAATGTATGTATATATGAGACGATCGGTTATATATCGTATCGTGTAGTTGGCAGGTGGGTTGGTGAGCGCAGAATGGCTGCTGTTCCAAGGACGGGATGCTGCTGCCCATTCCTATGGCTCTCGAATCCAGAGAGATGATACGAGATGGAGCGGTGCTATATTACTCTTTATACAGACATCACACGGAAATTATTTTATTTATCACTCGGTCATAGGTTATATTGTGTTAACCACCACGCTTAATGCTATATATGCGCTAAATGCTTGAAAGCAGTTTGTTATTATAAAGCCCACCATCTTGATAACGATCCTTCGTCACCTTTCACGATACCCATGGATAGAGGTGATCTATTCTTTCTCAGGAATCACACGATATGACAAGGGAAATACAATTCCTTGTCTTATAACCAAAGACATATGATTTTGGCTAACAAAAGATCAATCTATCTTCTCGTGGGCCACATCTACGTCTACGATTCATTTTTATCTCATGTAATTACAAAGTTCGAGTTTCGAAGGGGGCCCTTAGCTGCATTTGCTACGTTTTAATTGAAGGCCGCTTATGGTTTCATCAAATTCACCCGGTTCAGCAGCCATATTTCTCTGAAATGTTCGCAAAAAGCGCTACACAAAACCTTTAAGGCAGACTTTTCACTTGAAGGCGCCAACTTCATTTGTCTGCCATATTTTAAGGACTTGGAAATAAAGAAAAGGTTCTAGTGTTCTGGATATGACACCATTTACATCAGCGTCTTCTCAGACTTACGACTACAGACTACAAGCCTTTATGGTTACATTCCTATAGGTTACATTGGTGTCGCCTATTTTGGCAGAGCATGAGAATTGGAGTGCAGTGGTCTTCTACTTCGAGAGTGTCATGCTCCAGAAGGAGACTGCAGAGTGGCCTGATCCCGCATGGAGAAGGATGAGATAGCGCCAGGGTAAAAACTGCCATAGCGCCCAAGTCCAACACTCCTGTCATCGCTGTATGGAGGAACCTGCGTGCCCACACCGAGCGACCCACGAGAGAAAACAGTGGCAAGCATGTGGTCACGCGCCACCTTGTGCGTAGCATAACACAGTGCACAGTAAGGCTTCGAGCGGATCCTTTATAATCTCCCCGGGGGATCATCACTTTACAGTCACCCTCTCTAAGATCTGCCTATAGGTATGGCACCACCGGGCGGCTCTAGTGTGATCATACAAGGATCTCGAGCCCCCTTCGGTGCCGAAGATGACCGCCCCGGTGGTTTCAGCCGGTAGGAGTACAGCTTGCCCATTCGTCTTTCCACAGGGTGAAGGAAGTTCATAACGGATGTTCACAGGGCACCAATAAAAAAAGGCTTCCGGCATCTCTTCACCCTTCCCTGAGGTGAAGGAATTTCATGGTGAATTTCCACTGGGGATAAATAAAATAAAAAGTACATTCACTGAAAATATATTACTGTGTCCTTTTACGTTATAATTTTATAAATAATATTGGAGGGCAAAGGAGCATGCGAGTCGCCTAAACGATTACCACCGTCCATGAACTTCTGCAATGCTGGAGGAAACGCAATGCTATTTCGACGTGAAGACCATATGTTTACAATATTTTTGGGACTGGGCTTCTTGGATACCTCACTCACAATGTTTGTTTTTTAATTTATCCTCTGGAAAAACATCATGTACTTCCATTGCCCTGGGAAAGGGTGAAGGGGCATGCCGGACTCCTACCGGCCAAAACCACCGGAGTGGTCATCTTCGGCAGTGAAGGGAGGCTCAGCAGCTAAAGAACTCGAATTATCTCCATCTAGTTCCCGTTCCCGTTGGTGCCACGCCTTTAGGCACATCTCGGAGGGAATGACTGTAAAGCGGTCACCCCCTCTAATGAAGGGAAGGCGACTATAAAGAGGCCACAGATTATAAAAGATTCCCCCGAAGCCTCGCTATACGCTGTGCTTCGCACACGATGGCACGTGACTACATGCACACCGCTGACTTCCCGGGGCTCGCTTGGTATGAGCACGCAGATTCCCCAATAGGCGTACTCGCGACCCCCAAGGCCCCCCGCCACATCAATATGACAGGGGGCTCAGGCGTGTTGCACCTCACTCACCAAACATAACGCAGCAACACTATTGCTAACAACTCTGCTGCTACTTCACGCTGGTATTTTGTAACGGCGCGGTTCTTAGGTTTGTAGTCAACTAATGACTAAACCTAGGCTCTTCAATGCATATTGTTTTTTTTAAACGTTGCCCCACTCTAAGATTTCTCCTGTGTCGTGGGTGCATTTACAGACACAAATTCTACACACAATACACCCATACCCGAAACAACTACCTGCAGATCATACCAAATATTTGTTCCGTGCGGGAATCGAACCCACGACCCCGTGCAGCGCGGCCGACTATATCAACCACTACACCAACCATCAACTCCATCTCCTCCCGTGGATGTCGTAAAAGGCGACTAAGGGAATCTAAACCAGAGGGATGGGCAGCAGCGTCCCTTCTGTGAAACGGTAGCCATACTGCGCTCACCAACCCGCCTGCCAAGCGTGGTGAGTATTGGCAAATACCCCCCAAAATGATGACACAGTTGTGAAAATCTATGGGGGAGGCCTTTGTTCAGCAGTGGACGTATAAATGGCCGATATGATGACACCAACCATGCCGTCAAAGTTCGATTTCGCAATGCATTTTCCGGAGTTTCCTTTTCCATAGTTTAAAATTGTCATGCATAAGTAAGAAACCACGAAATCCAAGTTTAATGCTAAGCAAACTGGCCGGAGCTGTGGGCTTAGTATAGTGTATATCAAACAAGGAAATTATCCGCGCCATTTGCAAAGGTCCTTGTTACTGAATCCGTTTGTTAATAAATTTGAATATTACAAATCCATTAAGGCTTGTTATTATAATCGTGTTTAATCTTCACAATGGTGGCTAATATTATTTGAATTTTCAATCTACTGCTCTATTAAAATACAGTACGTATAGATAACGTTGGTTTAGAGAGTTTATTTGAGAGAGACAATAGTTCGGAGAGTACGTACGCGATGCATTGCACGCCCCACAACGCTTGTTCACATTAGACGCGAACTCAGGTGACCTACATATTGCGACTGTGTTTCGTAACTCTACTATTTCGACACGTACCTCACCGATGATGCTTTGCGACGCGTTCATCTTGAACTGCATCTCAGCCAGGCTCGCTTTCAGGGTAGTGATATCCTTCAGCAGCCTGGTGACATTGACGTGGTCGAATGGGACGGGAGTAGCTTGGACAGCTGGCAGGCCACGATAGTCTCCCCGAGAAGTGCCTGAGGGGGCGACCTTTTTACAGTCGCCTTCCCTCCGCTAGAGGGGGTGACCGCTTTACAGTCATCCCTTCCGTGATGTGCCTAAAGGCGTGGCACCAATGGGCGGCTCTAGTGTGATCTTACGAGGACCTGGAGCCTCCCTTCGGTGCCGATGATGACCGCTCTAGTGGTTTTAGCCGGTAGGAGTCCGGCACACCCCTTCGCCCTTCCCCGGGGTGAAGGAAGTTCCATGTAGAATTTCCACTGGACATCAATAAAAAATAAAAAAAAGGCCACGATAGTCGGCGCGTCGGCCGGGTCAATCTCCTTCCACACACGTATGATGTCTTGAAGACTCTTCTCTCCTTTTTCGTCACTTCTGTGAGACGGTATTCGGTCGGTCATATAGAGCGACTCATACAACGTCATAGATCTGCCGATCTCATCTTCATTGAAGCTTGACTTGCAGATCTGTAAAACACTCACCTCATCCATGACGTTCAGTCGATGTTGAAGGAACTCCAGGAGTCGTCTGCCACAAGCTGCTCAGAACCCATGGTGGTAACAGTTGGGCAATGGCATGCACCGTGAACTCCACAATTTATTAATTTGTATGTGTAGTAGGGCACATCAATTAAGTCAATAACAGCAATAGCAATAAGAGTGCCACTAGTGATTAAGGTATTCTTTGGTCATACTGTAATTGAATAAAAAAAAGGTGTAAATCAGGGATATCCACTGTCTCCTAACTTCTTCGTAGCTATGTTTAAAGTCCTTCTAAGAAATCTGCGGTTGGCTGGAGTCTGATTATATATGTTGTCATCGAGGAAAAAAGTTACAAATATTTATTTCTCTGAAGACATCGATGTATTTTCTTCTTCTGCCACACACCAAGCGTCGAGTTTAGACTGGAAAAAAGAACAAATTTATGAGTCATTATCATCATCGTCATCATTCCAACCACAAAGCGTACACTGCTTGACAGAAGCCTCCCAAAGATTGCTGCTATGGGTTGTGCAACGGCTGGTATGGGTTTGTGTTGTGTACTCATTGGGAGGTTTTGCCATGATCACCACGCTTGGCAGACGGGTTGGCAGTCGCAGTTGAGTTATAAATGTACTCAAAGGATGCTGCTGCCCATCCTCCGGCTAATCCCTTAGTCGCCTTTTACGGCACCCACGGGATGAGATGGGGTGGTAATATTCTTAGCTGGCACCACACTGCTTTTTGTGAGAATCAGCACATATAATAATACAACATGCCTATAGTAGGTGCTAGGAATGTGTCTATGAATAAGTTTATTCGGCCCAATTGTCTCATTTTAGACGAGACAAGACAATTATAACCTAATGGACGTTGAACCCGAAACCTTTTTAACTTAAGTGGTTATAGCGAGTTCCTAAGTACCTATCTAAAATATTATTTCTGTATTTAGGGTGAGAATTATGACTGTTTTTATAAAAACGACAATAACAATTAATTAGCATGCTCAGTGTACTCTTAGGTACTAAAACCACTCGTTGAAGGCTCATTTAAATGATTTTCCAATGAATAAATATGCCTATTCATTAAGTACTGACATAACATTCGAGTGAAGACGCAATGGACCTTGAGGGTAGAGAAGTTGGAGTCGCGCCACAATACGAACTTCAAATCGTTTGTGGTGCGAGTCCCGACACACCATCTAGATATGTTCATGAAGAAGACCTTCTGGTTGGAGGGTGTCATGTACCGGAAGTTCCGTGGAAGACTACGGGACACTTCGCTGCAGTGCAACACGTTACCGCCTATACTTGTAGAATAGTGGTTGTTTTATTTTATTGATTTTTATGAATTAGTTTATAAGATTTTAATGTATTTGTGTATTTTTATCTATGGGCCTTAGTCGCCTGACAATAAATAAATAATAATAATAAAACCCCTCTGGGCAAATGTTATCTCACCATGGGATAAGGTAATCCTGGAGGGCAGATTAAAGTAGCTGCTTGATTTCTTCATACCTTATGATAAAAAAAAAGTATATCATAAGAAAAGAAAAAGTATATTAAGTAGCTTACAGAACGCAGGGCAGTTTGTGGCGAGCTGAATGTGAGTGGCGACACTGCGTACCCGAATGCTCCAGAGAGT
Source organism: Diloba caeruleocephala (assembly GCA_947459985.1). Taxonomy (NCBI): domain Eukaryota; kingdom Metazoa; phylum Arthropoda; class Insecta; order Lepidoptera; family Noctuidae; genus Diloba; species Diloba caeruleocephala. Next base: position 30,349,663 of record OX381610.1, read on the forward strand.
CGGTCAGGGCCTCGTCTCCGGCATGCCTTTATTCGTTGGTTGGAGTGGTACCCCATGAGTGCCCGTAGGATTTTCAACTCTGGCTTGCCTTAGTTGGCCGATCAAAGAGGGGCCGCCAGAGCTATATGCTCGGGGGTGGAAGTGTCTAATGGCGTAATAACGGGGAAACCCGCTCCGAGTCTTCGAGACGCGCGATGGTGAAACCGGTGCCGCACCTCTCTACACCCCTAGCCGCTCACACCGGTGTTGCTCCTTGTCGCCTGTAGTGGTGGCCATTTAGGGGGCCCATCTTGTGAGTGGCGAGTCACCGTCTGCCACAGAATTTCACTTTAAAGGTTGAAAGGCAGACGCCGTTGTTTCCGTTTTTAGAAGTATATATAATCCATTTAGCACCCATTACAATAGACCTTATAATTGTAGTTTCCATCTTATACAATAGTTTTACACCTCCGGGGACAATCCGAGACTGCATTTTATAGTGTAGCCATGGAGAGTTCCCAGTTAGTGTCCCATTACATTTTAGATTGAAATTCTCTAAAGGGCCTCTGAGTGTTGGACCCATGTCCCCGCGTAAGCCTATCAAAGGACCCGGTTCCCCCTTACAGGGGATATAAACCCGTGTAATAGAGAGACATTTAGATAATAATAATAATAAATAAAAGCTAATTTATTATTGGTAAAGAGCTGGAGCTTTGCCGTGTGGTGCTGGCTACGAATAGCAGCCACCCATCTCATCCCGTGGATGTCGTAAAAGGAGACTATGGCATTAACCGCAGGATGGGCAGCAGCGTCCTTCGAGTAGATTAAAAACTCAACTGTGATCGACTAACGACTAACATAAACGATTTCTTTTAAATTAAACGGCGGGTGAAACTGCAGTACACCGCTAGTTTTATTTATACAATCGGAGGGCAAACGAGCATGCAAGTGGCATAAGCAATCTGCGTCACCCATGAAAATGCAGCAATCGCCGTTGTCAACATGGTCTTTATTTATAAGGTATAAGTACACTTTTGTTGTGAGAGTATTCTGTATTTAAAAATTCCCAACTTTAAGATCAGTAAATTCTTTAGGAATTTTTTTTTTTTTTTTTTTTTTTTTTTTTTTTTTTTTAACTTTGCCCCACACTAGGATTTCTCCTGTGTCGTGGGTGCGTTAACAGACACAAATCCCACACACAATACACCCAGACCCGGAACAACTACCGGTATAACGTATAATATAATAACGCAGATCGTACAAATATTTCTTCCGTGCGGGAATCGAACCCACGACCCGGTGCGCAGCAGCCGACTGTATCAGCCACTGCACCAACCGTGCCGTCTAATCTAATCTAATCCAATCTTGTTGGTTATAAATCGAACACCTTTTACGCTTTTTTAGTCGTGGAGAATCCTCGTGGACATCTACCACCTTGCGAATGGCCGGACTCTCACTGGCTAAAACCCCACTATGTCCTTTCACTTACCTCTGGCTGGAGGCGAGATGTTCGCCATTCAGCATTTGACCGCACCACCGGCAGATACCGGCCCTTCACTGTTTGATGGGCCCCGTCTTTGTAAGACCTGGCTGGCCACAAATACCTTCAGAGCCGCGTTCGTCGCTCGCAGGCAACTGCTCATGAAGGCCGGAGATTGTTCAGCCCCCTCTGCTGGCACCTGCTCCAGGTGTTTTTCTACGGCGAGAATCAGAGTTGGTCTCCTCTCTCCCCTGTCTACAGCTTCCGTTGCTTGCATCACGTCCTCGCAAAAGGAGGCGATAGCATCCCACGCGCTCTCATTCTAGATGATGGACTGAACCACGGTCGGAACCGAAAGATTACCCTATTCAACCGCTGCGAAGAGATCACGGCGCTGCGTTGCTCAAACTGGGCGCTTCTCCAACGTGTGCTGCGCCTTGTCTTCCAGGCACTGTCCGCAATGATGACATCCGAGCTTTGAGAAGAGTCTCTGCATTAGACACTACTATTTTATGTTTATGTCTATTATTTATACAATGAATATCACTTTTTACATTTAACATTAGCAGGTTTTTACGGACAAACATATCTGATAATGTTATAACTATTATGTCTACTCCAAGGTTTGCTCTTGTTTTTTGTTTATTTACCAATCCTGTCATTTCCATGTCTTCCATCTGCCACAAGACCTTATGAATTACACTGAAGAATTGCATACTGAACATACCGCATGTTATTCATTCGAGTTCTTCATGTTTGATTTTTGATTCCAGAATGTTTTTTATCGTTTTGCTTTATAAAGTTTTCACAAGCTAATGTAACCTGAAATTGGATTATGTCTCATTAAACACTTTACAGAGTTAGAGCTGTAGCCAATAGATACTCCAAAGTCTTTCCCTAATCCATATAGGTCGAAATACCGTTGTTAGTGTACCTAATCCCTCCTAATCTTCTTACAATGTCTCTAAGACTCTGTATAAAATATTTGTTCACATATGTAGGCCATTGCCGATTATGAATCCCTCGGGTATCACTGGCGTGGTGTTTATGTTTCGGATAATATAAGCCTCAGCTGTATCAGTCAATTTGAGGAATAATTTATTTAATACTTTTAGATTTCTTCTTGGAACGAAGTTCTTTTTTTTACGCGGCTTACAGTTGGGTGAATTAGCAGAAATCGCCAGGTAAAGAAAGCGGTACGCTCCTTCCAGGTGACCTTTCCCTCTCTTTCTCTCAGTTTCTCTATTATATACGGTAGGCGACATTTATCTCTCTTTCTCTCTGTTTCTTTATATAATATCCGGTCGTATGTGCGTGCGATTAACCTTTCCTTCTCTTGTCTCTAACTCTATATTAAATATGGCTTTACTTCTCTTTCGAATAGAACCAACCCATTTGATCCCGTACGTGTCGTAAAATGCGACTATGGAGTTACCCGGAGGATGGGCAGCAGCTACTTCGAGTTCATTCGCAACTAACGGCAATCACCAACCTTACCAAGCGTGGTGATTATGGCAGAACCGCCAATGAGCGCACAACACACCCAGACTGGTTCTCGTGGCAATCTTTGGGTGAGGTCTGTGTCTAGCAGTGGACTTTATTCAGCTGAAATGATGATGATGACGATGTTTTTGAGTGAGTGACTGGTACCGGAAAGCTAGTCCCTCCACCACGCGTCTCACTCTTCTTGAGCAATGTATCACCGACTCCTCTGGTGTTATGTATGGGCGGCGGTGATTGCTTACCATCTGAAGAATGGCACGGTCACTTGCCAATCTGTCAATATTAATAAAACAAATTATCCCAGTAAATTATTTCAGAGCGAGACGTTCTCTAGCTATGCAAAGCTAAACTTAAGCTGTGCTCAATTGATCTCGTTAATGACTAATAAGTATTCAGTTTTGAGAGTGCCTTTGTTTTCCATTTGTAGAAATTGTATGCATAACTATTGATATTGATTCCCTTGTGGTGCCGGCTCAGAATGCCACCACCCCATTTCATCCCGTGGGTGTCGTAAAAGTCGACTAAGGGATTAACCGGAGGATGGGCAGCAGCGCCCTTCGAATACATTAACAACTCAACTGCGATCGCCAACCCGTCTGCCAAGCGTGGCGATTATGGCAAAACCCCCCACTGAGCACACTACACACCCATATCGGTTGTTGTGGTGATCTTTAGGGGAGGCCTGTCCAGCAGTGAACTTTATTCGGCTGAAGTGATGACTATACGAGGGTAACCCATGTTTTAAAAGACCAGTCAAACTTCTTACTTTTTTCTAAATATTTTTCAATAAGTTTATGTTCCCAAACTCCGTGTGGTGTTCCGATTACGAATATAGCACCATTTTATCTCTTTCCATGGATTTCGTAAAAAGCGACTAAGGGAGCAGCATCCCTTCTGCAGACGGCAGTTTAATTCTCCCCACCCCACCCTCCCCAATCCCTCTCTAGTGTGATTTTACGAGGACCTGGAGCTTTATCAGTAGCTGGACCGCTCTAGTGGTTTTAGCCGGTAGAAGAACTTCTACATGCCCCTTCGCCCTTCCCTGGGGAGGAGGAAGTTCATGATGAATTTCCACTGGGCCCAATAAAAAAACGGCTATGTCCCCCAAAAATTATGGCTTTTGTTCAGCAGTCGACGTTCTTTGGCTTATTTGAGTATGAAGTTTGGGTTTTGGCGGAGAGGTTTCCGGAAAAAGATACATGATATCTACCTGTTTTATGAAAGGCGACAAGGGATTACACTAATTAGCTACATAGAAGTGTCTTCGTAAGTATTAATAAATAACCCCATACTGCAATCAACCTGCAAAGCATGATGTCAATATTCCTCATCATCGATTGTTTATTTTTATTTTAAGATAGTATTGGATCTATTCGCGCACAGATTAATATCAAAATAATATTTTGACTAACCTCGACGTTTCGATCAAGTTACATTGACCGTGGTCACGAGTAGACTCGTATTGTATCGTATGTATTCACTTCGAGAAAGTTTTTAAACTACTTGTTTCTTAAAGACACGGCAATCGAACTTCACCCTACCTGATGATGAAAACAATGATCCGTTGCTGACCTGAGGCTTGAGTTTGAATGCCTTGAATTCCGGTAAATTCACTTGCTCCTACCATTCAACCGCAACACAAATACGCTTCTTAACACGCTTTTATTAGCTTGGTATGGATCTATGTAATGGAATTTTTGAACCCGATTTTCATCCCCTTCAAAATGTCGGATTGATTTGAAACTTGGCACACTTATCAACGACCGACGACAATGCAACTTGGTTTAAAAAAAAAAACAATCGGCTACTTACAAAAAAGAAGAATTAAAAGGACATTGCATTTTAAGGACTGATATGATAGTAATGTCTTAGGTTTTTGCGATTATTACGCATTATAATAAAACAATTGAGCGTAGTTAAGCAGAAAGCGACCAAACCCATTTTTTGCGAAAATGAGTTATAATTCTCATGACATAAGATTTGATAAGCTTCACATATTCCAAACACACGTTTGTTTCAAACCACGTCTGAATACATGATATTAAATTGTCAAATGAGACCATGTACCATTATCACCCACTTTTTGTGTCAAAAGCGACCAATTTTGGCTTTGATCTTGCAAAATATCTTAAAACGTGTCATTAGTGGAAAGCAGAATCCGACCATCGAAGTTGGCTGGCTTCTGCAAATTTCTTTTATTTAGAAATGGTATGAATTTTTTATTTGCAGAAGGCGACCACCTCGATGGTCTAGTTCTGGAAAAATAAAATTGGTGACTAACGATATTTTTGCACGATAAGACTATAAGCCACTCATATTGGTCTGCTTTTGTCTTATAAAATTACACTTATCCATCTGTAATTTTTTATTTGCAGAAAGAGACCACCCCATTCTAAAAGTATTAGTTACTGTTGCGGATTTATAAAGTAAACAGTGCAAACATTTACAGTTATTTTTTAGGATTTATAATTACTATGGATAGACGTAGTCGGTTTTTAGTTGATATGATTATAGGTAAAGAAAATAATAATAATAATGTTAATAGACCCCTCTGGGCAGTCGTTATCTCACCATGGGATAAGACAATCCTGGAGGGCAGATTAAAGTAGCTGCTTAATTTCTTCCTATCTTATGATAAAAAAAAGTATATTATAAGAAAAAAAAAGTTTATTATGTAGCTTACAGAACGCAGGGCAGTTTGTGGCGAGCTGAATGTGAGTGGCGACATTGCGTAGCCTAATGCTCCAGAGAGTCGGTCAGGGCCTCGTCTCCGGCTTGCCTTTATTGGTATACCCCATGAGTGCCCGTAGGATTTTCAACTCTGGCTTGCCTTAGTTGGCCGATCAGAGGGGGACCGCCAGAGCTATATGCTCGGGGGTGGAAGTGTCTAATGGTGTAATAACGGAGAAACCCGCTCCGACTTGTCAGATGTTGAAAATCTGATACCATTTAAACCTAATTCTACCATACAAGGCCATGAATCTGACATTATTAAATCTCCCAAAATAAATACATCTAATAACGATTTAGATTAGATTTTAAAATTTCATTAAATCGGCATCTTTAAATTAAGTACAGATCTCATTACAAGTATCAATGTAATACTATGATTGGGATTACATATTTTTGTAACTGTTTAATTTGGTTTGAAGTCAAAGTAGGTAAGAATAAGTGTATTTTGATCTCTAATACATTAGATTATTAATATATTATTTTGTTATTATGAAATTTGCAGAATAAAACCATTACTTTGGCTTTCCATTTATTTTTTATTTTTCATCCGTACCTCAAAAAGATGAATAAGACCATGTCGATAGACGTGTCCTGCAAAAATATTTTTGTTTTATTGTTTGAATAAGCAGAAAACGACTACTACTTTAAGTCAATAATTCTTTAGAAAAACATAATATTTTAGTAGTTTCAGACAGCTTGTTTTGTAGCCATCTTTATATTCTTTCACATAAATATGACTTTTCAATAAAAAAATTAACGTATAAGAAAAAGCAGCGTAAAACCCTTAAAACGGCTGTATCTCAAAACGCGTTTTTCATCGATGGTCGCTTTCTGTTTAACTACGCTCAATTTTAAACGGATTAGATCGCGTATATTATAGATTTTTGTTTCGAAACGTCAGGAAAAACAAAAATCTATAATATACGCGATCTAAGCGGTTTAAATTTGTTTTATTATAATGACTGATATGATTTCATATGATCAAATCCGGTATAAAAAATCCGTTGTACGAAGATTATTTCCAGCTCCCGTATATAAATTCTATCATCCTAAGAAAAACATTCTGACACGGCCTCCAGATGCTTCTATTTTATTTACTCTAATGCTCGTATAATACCGTATAACAATCTAATTCCTTTCAACAGAGCCCACATGAAACTCACGGTGCGTAACCTCCAGACGGGCGATTTCGGCAACTATAGGTGCATCTCTAAAAATTCCCTCGGGGAGACCGAGGGATCTATCCGACTGTACGGTAGGTGAAACTCTGAAGGCATTAGACATTAAGTAGTCTCATTGTAATTAGACTCTAGTCTTCGTTAGAAGGTAGTGTTATTTATTAACTGGTTGCTTTTTTCAGCCTTTTCAATTTCGAATTATTTGTCCCGTGTATTGTGTGGGCCTTTTTAAAATTCGAAGTAAAGTATTATGGAGACTTTCGTTCTGCGTGGTTCCCAGAAAAGAAGCATCCCCGTCTACCCATCATCATTTCGGCCGAATGAAGTCCACTGCTGGACATAGGCCTCCCGCAAAGATCACCACAATGACCGATATGTGTGTTATAGGCTCATTGGGGGGTTTTGCCATAATCGCCATGCTTGGCAGACGGGTTGGCGATCGTAGTTGAGTTGATAATGTACTCGAAGGACGCTGCTGCCCATCCTCCGGCTATTCCCTTAGTCGACTTTTACGACACCCACGGGAGGAGATGGGGTGGTGGAATTGTGAGCCGGCACCACAAGGCTATCAGTCTACCCATGACTGTCTTAAAAAGCGACTAAGAGTTGGTATCTAGAGCATGGGCAGTACCGTCCCCTAATGTTCTATTAACAAGATTGTGCGATTACCAATCCAGGCGTGGTGATTATGGCAATATCCTATATGAATGCTCATCATAGTGATCATTGGGAGACCCTTTTTTAGCAACGGATGTTTGCTGCCTGATATATGTTTGGGAACTTTACATTCTATCCTTACACTTACTGTCTATTAAGTACAATTAATGATATTATTACATTTTATTACATTAAATATTTTGTTTTTTCCTTAGAAATCCCGATGCCGTCGACGTCACCAAAGGCCACGGAAATGAAAAGCAATGCCAACAAAGAGAGTGAGTTCTCACCATAATTGATACTTAAACAAATACATTATCCATATCCACAGAGAAAACCCAAATAACACTGTCCACGAACTAAACCACAATGGCGTATCCTTCACCTGTGGTCCCTCGCTCGACAGCCGCTTCTGTAACATTAAGACCTATTCGAATAGGGGAATTACACTTACACTAGAATGGATAAGTATTGAATCCCTCAAAATGATAAAATGAATCCAAATAAAAATATATGTGTATGTATGCGACGAATGCTTCTGTCTCTTTTCGCACAATCGGCATTGTATGGAGTTTACAATACATATGCATCATATGTGATCAAAGTCAAATGTATCAACCGCTATCGCAGTCCTTATTAAAAAAAGCTTCTAACTGAAGCTTTTTTCGATAGTTTATTTTAATTTATTCAATAAATGATTGGGTATTTCTGCATGTGGAATATATGTCTGTAAACGTTATCCACAACGCTGGAGAAAACTTAGTATTTGGCATAGCTGAAGTCGCTTTGCATCAGGCGAGATCGAGGTCAAGCACAATACATCTGTACAAGAAATTAAGGATCAAAAAATTTGATTGCCATAAAAAACAAATATCGAACACAGTTGTCCGGCATGCCCCTTCGCCCTTCCCCACGGCGGAGGAAGTTCATGAAGGATTTCAACTGACACAAATAAAAAAAGGATGTTTAGCTTTTTTTATACCACTAATGTGGCAAACAAGCATACGGCCCACCTGATGGTAAGCGGTTACCCTAACTTGTGACGCTTGGAACACCAGAGGTATCATTCGCGCGTTGCCGATTCTTTTCAAGCCCTCTTTGAAGAGCCCCTATTATTTTGTTACACTTTATATCAGTCAAAAATTGTCCACTGCTGAACAACAGCCACTACATGTGTCGTCATTTTGGGGGAAATTTGCCAGTACTCACCACGCTTGGGTCGGTGTTGCCCATCCCTCTGGCTTAGAGCCCTTTAATCGCCTTTTATGACAACCACGGGAGGAAGATTGGTGCTAAATTCCTACTCTGGATACCACACTGAGAATTTTTTAATACTCGTTTCTAAAATATTGTTTCCTAGGCTAATATCCTGTATATCGCACCCAATAAAACATTTAAATATGATGAGACAGTTCAAGCATTGAATGTGTAGTATACATTCACTAGTTTCATATATAAATATTTCATCTAGGACGGTAAACACAAAGTAATAAGTAATTAAAGTTTTGTGTTGACTTGTCTCGCTGCGCAGAGTACACTTGCATGTAGTGAAGAAACTACGCTTAACGAAGATCATGTTGAAGGTTAAGTTAAATTGGTATAATCATAATTAACCTCCTAATTAACCACGAGACAGTGAGCGATTAAAGTTTAGAATAATATACCCGAAAACCATTTACCTAGAGTGATACATGATATTGAAAATACTAGCTAATATGTTTTAAATGAATATAATAAATTTACTTTTAACGTAGGAGTTCTACAGAGGCAGCGTTATTAAAGATCCTGCCTCTTTGCTACTACGAAAAAGCTTTCTCGATTCGATTCGATTGAGAACTGTGCTATACTGGATTCCCTCAAGCGATACCAAATCGATCCGGTACACGGAAGTGATGAAGGATATTATTAATGCACAAATATCAAATAAAATGAAATTGAAGTATCTGTTTGTAATGTCAAAATAACAGCTATTTACTTAATTCATATGAAAGTATATACGGTACATATAACAAAAAAACTATTTTTAATATTTTTGTCTGCCTGTCTGTCTGTTTGTTCCGGTTAATCTCCAAAACGGCTGGACCTATTTTGACGGGACTTTCACTGGCAGATAGCTGATGTTATAACGAATAACTTAGGTTACTTTTATTTTAGAAAAATAATTAGGTGTACGCGCAAAAAAAAAACTCTTGAATTCAATTTATATATTCTATAACAAGTGTTTATGTCGGAGTACTCAAAATTTATTTTAAATTAAACGGGTGAAACCGCGGGTCTCAGCTAGTATGAAATATAAAACAAAATAATATTTTATGTTCTAACCTATATACTCACCTATGTTCATAGTAAATACCTGAAACATCATACGTGCAATACACAAAAGTACACCTTTGTATAGTGGAACATAAAGACATGCATAATAAATATATAGAATAAAATACTACTCTTAATTCGGTCAAGGTTTCGAACGCTTAAACAGTTTACACCATGGAGGAAATCAGGGTAATGCTCGACCTTGGTAGAGCCTCAGAAAAAGTTTCGGAAGACGCAGCCTGAGTGCTCCCAAGGTTGCGGGAATCCTCTGGACGCGAGTAGCACAGGACCTGTCGTTGTGACGTAAGAAGTGAAGAACGGCTCTTATTGAACGTCGTTCGGACAGCTTCGTTATTCATCGGCTCTCTCCACCTGGCCGCCTCACTTCGGTGTTCCTAGTTCGTTACTTTACTTCTTTGTACCGGCTTCGTTTCCTGTATACTACATACATGCTCTCGCTACAGTGCTTACCCTGCTACGCTTAACTGCTGGACATAAGTCTCTCCCAAGTTACAACACAACACTCGGTCCTCCACTTTCCGTCTTGTCTACATTGGTAAAAACATAATTATCTATGTATCAGAGGCATACGAGTAGGATAGTATCCTACCTTCATTTCTGATAACTACTTTGTTGAGGGTACCTAGATTGGGTTTTCAACGACTTCGTGTTCGGTTAACTCATTAAAGTAATTGATAAGTTAAGAGTCACCAAAGTAATAGCAAAATAATGCATCGAATGTAACTGCCGTATGTTATCGCCAAATTGCCAAAACTTTAATCATTGTGTATTATGTAATACGTTCATCGAAGCTCGGTAAACTATGCTATCAGCCTAATTACCATTTTAATGACTTGTTTTATGATACGAAATGTAATCACATACATATATATGCATGGTACGATTGCACCAATGATTACTTGTTAACTATCTGGGTTGCCGGTTCTCAACTCTCATGTGTGTATTTGTTTCTTTTCATTAATATGTCTATTGGTGGTAGGTCACTTAGGCTATGTAGATCGTCCACCGCAGTGCCAGATATTCTGTTGTCAAGTTATTGTTTAAACTTTAAACATCACTGTGTTTCGGTTAGTTTCTGAGGTGTGTCAATGCCGAAATAGCTAACAAGCTGTCACCCACCCGTTAACAGTTCGTCACAATCTGCGGGTTTCTGGAACGCAAATAATCCAAATAATTAGCTTATTGACTGTCAACGCATGTTGTTCGGGAAAGTGTTCTTTTGTTTTTATCTAGCGCATATTGTTGTCTCTTTTGTTTATCAGAAAACCTAGAATGTCAAAGACAGGCAACCCGGTTGTTTTTAATCGGAATACTTTTGCATAGCAATACAAAAATAGTATCAATAACTTCTCCGATACTTATTAAAGTTTTATTCATGTTAATAAACTTTAAATCATCATTTCGGCCGAATGAAGTCCACTGCTGGACACAGGCCTCCCCCAAAGATCACCACAATGACCGATATCGGTGTGTTGTGTGCTCATTGGGGGGTTTTGCCATAACCGCCACGCTTGGCAGACGGGTTGGCGATCGCAGTTTAGTTGTTAATGTACTCGAAGGACGCTGCTGCCCATCCTCTGGCTATCCCTTAGTCGACTTTTACGACACCCATGGGAGGAGATGGGGTGGTGGCATTCTGGGCCGGCACCACACGGCAAGTAAATTATTAATATATTTTAGACAAAAAAATAGGGTACTGCGAAAAATAAACAAAACATGAAATCCAATATATATATATATATATATACTTTATGTCATGTGTCTATACCGAAGTACTCTAAATTATATATAAATAATCCAGTTTCTTTTAAATTAAATGGCGGGTGAAACCGCGGGTCCCAGCTAGTAACGTAAACATTAGACTACGGTTGAAAAGTCAACAGATGAAGGCTCAACGCAGCTTAAGGCTCGGTGCATACACATTCCGGGCATGATAGGGTTGGGACAAAATATTGTTCCGAAAATGTAGGCAGCATTCCGGCTCGTGCTGTAGCGTTCCGGTGCCGACGGAAATTATGGATGTATTCATGCAGAATTTAGATGATATTTTTGGCCAGATCCGAATAGCTTGACTATAAACTATCTCTTAAACATTAAATCACTCGAAAATTACTGCTGATGTTTAGTCGATATCCTCTTTGTATTTTTGTAAATAGATCACCAATTAACATTTGTTTCTGACCGGCTAAGAATAACACCATCACATTTCATCCCGTGGGTGTCGTAACAGGGTGACCATGGAATTAGCAGGAGAATTGGGAGTAATATATCCTTAGAGTACATTGATTACAACTCAACTGCGATCGACAACACCACCTGCCAAGCGTGGTGATCATGGCAAAACCCCCTAGTGAAACCCGGGTTGTTATGATGATATTTAGAGACCGGTAATTATGGCGATATTTGAGGGACGCCTTTGTCCAGTAGTGGACGTCTTCAGCGGAAATGTTAACCGACCGCTAACCATCGACAATCATCAGAATAACATATCGGACTTCACTACTCGAAAAAGTCAAAACATTCCATTCCGTTTCCATAAAGACAATAAAACTTTGAAAACTTTCATGTCACACGCCATTTACGTTCCTGCCAGAAACCGTCACGCTAATTCGCATGTACGAAAGCACGATGGTTTCGGTGACCTCATCATAATATTTTCATTACATATGTCTTATTATTGCATGCTGACAACGTAGTGCGAGCTGCATACTTACTATTTTTGTTTTAAAAGCCATTAATTATAATCCTGTGAGCTGCATGTTAATCCGAGGCGTGTTGCAGGCGTGAGACGTGTGAACGTAAGCCGGCCCGTAGCGCGCGCCGAGCCGGGCACGGAGCGGCCGAGCGTCGTGCGCGCGCAGCTCGACCGCGCGCCCGACCGCGACGCCGCGCACCGCGTGTACCGCCCGCCGCACCCGCAGCACGTCTCAGGTAATGAGAAATGAGCAAGCAATGTACATCGTAGCAATAGTTCTGTTTTTGCCCAGAGTATAGATGCAAGTTTTTATCGCAATTATTGTAGTAGAGGTCATACTGTAACTACTTACTTCGCTCCATCATCATATCATCATATCAGCTACAGGACGTCCACTGCTGAACAAAGGCCTCCCCCTTAGATTTCCACAACGAGCGGTCACATGCCGCTCTCATCCAACGACTCCCAGCGACCTTCACCAGGTCGTCTGTCCACCTCGTTGGAGGTCATCCCACGGTGCGTTTTCCGGTGCACGGTCTCCATTCGAGAACCTTTGTGCCCCAACGGCCATCAGTTCTACGAGCAATGTGCCCTTCCCATTGCAACTTCAGTTTACTTATACTTTCAGCTATGTCGACAACTTTACTTCTTCTACGAATCTCCTCATTTCTGATTCGATCTCGTAGAGAAATATCAAGCTCTCTCCATCGCTCCATCAACGCAATCGTATTTTCTCTTGCAAGCAGCTCAACCCTGTTTGGTGAGAAGAACTAGTAACGTGCTTAGCGGAGCTTGTGGCTCATATAATATGATCTTAAATCTAAACACTTCTTGTGACAGGCTTCATCATCATCATCCTATCAGCTGGAGGACATCCACTGCTGATCAAAAGCTCATAGACTTCCACAATTACCAATTTAAAACGCCTGCATCCACTTGCTACTGCGTAAAAAATATATCTTCCTTGAGCAGCTGTGTTATATTTGGGAAAAGTTGCAGAACAAACATTATTCATCGTCATGTATACCTCAATACCCTTTCAGCTCAGTAACTCCTTTCAGAGTAACTTTGTAGTGTTCACATTTTAGAGAAGGTGGAAGGATCACCGAACTCTTACTGGCTTAAACCACCACAGTGATCCTTCTAACTACTTTCCGCTGGGCGCGCGGAATTTACTTACGCATTCACTCATTCACCGTACCTAATGCGGCTAAGCCCCCTTAACGCACCGTTCATTTAGACGGACCCCATTCCCTGTGGGCCCTGGCTCCACAAAGTGCCACCGTTTTGGTTCTATATCTGATTGGGTAACGTTTTCACCAAACCATCGCCCGCAGACCGCACCTTATTGAGGCCGGAGATTGGGAGTGTGCACAAAACTACCAGATAATTTGGTTTCTTTTCATCATTTCAGCCGAAAAAACTCTACTGCTGGATAGAGGCCCCTCCAAAGAGCGCCACAGTGACAAGTATGGGTTTGTGTTGCACAGTTGCACACCTTGCAGACGGGTTGGCGATCGCATTTGAGTCACAAATGCACTCGAAACACGCTGCTACCCATCCTCCGGTCAATCCCACAGTCGCCTTTTACGGCACCCACGGGATGAGACAGGGTGCTGGCATTCCCAACCGGGATCACACGGCTTCTCAACCAACACCACATAGCTTTTAACGTTCGTTTCTTTTATCGAACTTAAATACTACGCACATGATATTCGTGTTTTTGCCTAACAGTTTACTTACCTTTTATTTCGACCTCCACTCGAAGGGATACGCTACACTGTTACTGGTTAAAAAGACCTAGTAGGCTATTAGAACCTTCGACATCAAAGGGGGATCCAGAATCTCGAGTACGAATGCTTCCGAGCCACCCAAAGTTGCCCCGCCTAAAGGAACATCGCGAAGGGGGTGACTGTAAATAATCACCCACTCCAGAGGAGGGGAAGCGACTGTAAAAATGCCCGGGTCATCTCCACGGGAGATTGTAAAGGACCCACCCAATGCCTCGCTGTGCGTTGCGCTGCGCACATAGCATGCACACCACCTTTTACCTGGGGGTACTTGTAATCAGCGGGAAGAGCCCCCACTCTGAGCACCCGTGTCTCCTGAGACCTGCCGCCACCATACAGCAGCGATATATGATATTATGAATAAATTGAAATGAGGAAAAACAGCTCTACTTCGTAATTTATGAAAAGGAGAATATTGCTCTCAAAACCCCTAGCTACACATTTGCTCTGTGTATTAGCCTCTCGGTCGCTAACGATTAGACCCCAACTTTACGCATTGTTGACTTCGTAACTTATGTCACGCCTTGCGCTCCATTTTACGCATCATCGTACATTGTTACGTTTATTTTATCACGAACTGGGAACATACCAGACTTGAGCGGAACCTCTTTCGTGCGAAAGGGTTTCCATCGCTGCACACACATTTTTGTGAAATTTTCGTCCAGCTGATTACTGCCGCTTCGTGTTTGATGTTTGTTTCTTTGTTTTTATTTCGTCTAGAATAAGTTCTACTGCTTACCACCAACAGTATTACCAAACCAGCAAACAGCCAAAACTTAATACATAAAGCCTTTAATATAATGGCGTCTACAAAGCGAGTCTCGAGCCACAGGAGGCTTTACTTACCTTTGTATTCTTTGTTACAATATACTGCATTATTAAAAACGTCTCTTCCCCGTCTCATGGTAAAAAATAAATGTGCCCAGAGAAGTCGCGGTGGAATGGGTTGAGGAATATGTTACGAGGACTGAACGGCGCAATTGTTTGAATGACTTGAAATGCTCTTAGCGTTTCGGGCTTTTATCGTAACAGGAAGAATTCTGGATTCAGTCGCATTATCATCTCCGCGCGCATTCATATTTTTTTTTATAGCTACAGGTATCGGATGTTCGTATTGCTTTAGTTTCCGACGGCCATCCTGCCTACAATTTGGTTTAAGTGATAATCGAATGCGAATATTATGTTAAAATGTATAACTTTCTGACTCTTTTTATTTCGATTAAATAATTACAGTTTAAATACACATTAAAACTAAAAATACCGTCTACTACTATGTCAACTGTAAAAATTAAACAAATGAATATATAAATAAAAACTATAAGAAAGGGGGGGGTTAGACGTCAAAGTACTCCTCCTCATGGAAATGCTGTATTACTTTTCTTTTTTGTATGTGAATAATGATAGCCTGGACTCCAAGTCCTTTGGCGAGGTACTTTATTAAATTGCGTGAGTGTAGCAAGGAAAAAAAAAAGTTTTATACTTTGGTGTTAATATTATGCGCGTCTCTGTGGTGTTTAGAAATAAATACTTTTTCTTTCTTTCTTTCATCGCTGTCAACCGGTAAAGTTCCCAAAAGACTGGCAGCATTGCCACGTTGAATGGCAACGCTAATTCTTTGTACAAATAAAACTATTTATAAAAAAAAATACCGACTTCAAAATCCCTACACAATATAAAAATATTAAAACCACTACAAAGGAAAAGAACTTTATGAAGTCGGGCGGGGCCAGGTATAAAATATCACTGCTCGTTGGTCTGCATGAACCATGGGTTTAGAACTCGGTTTTTTTTTTTTGTTAAAAAGTTTTATTTGTTTCTTTTTAGTGTAAATATATGTAAGAACTTTTTCACATTTTGTTCAGTATTTAACACAAAAAGAAATAATGACTAAAAACGGTTCTCCTATCTGAGAGGAATCGAACCCATTAAGACATCATCTAGATAAGCGCAGTCAAATTAACCTGTTTATTAAAGCTGGTTAAAAAACTACTCAAGCAAATGTAATGAAATTTATATGGAACCAACTCGAAAGCCAGCGAAAAGTGAAAGAATTGCTCAAATCGGTCCACAAATATCAGAGTAATCAGTGTACATACATAAAAAAAAATACATATCGAATTGAGAACCTCCTCCTTTTCGAAGTCGGTAAAAATAGGCCAGTATAACTTACTTACCAAAGTCGTTTCAGCCGAATAAATACCCCTGGTGGACACAAGCCTCCCCCAAAGGTTGCCACAACGTCCGGTCTGGATGTATTGTGTGCTCATTAGGGGGTTTCGCTATAATCGCCATGCTTGGCGGGGTGGCGATCGCAGTCGAGTTGAAAATGTACTCGAAGGACGCTGCTACCCATGATCCGGTTAATCCCGTAGTCACCTTTTACGACACCCACGGGATGAGATAGGTTGGTGCTATTCGTAGCCGGCACCACACTGCTTACAAAAGTAGTGAACTTCATTTTAAGGGGACAAACAGTAAGTGTGTGCTTTTTTAAATTCCATTTTGTAATTATTATTTATAATTTAAGTGGCTCAAGCACATTACTTTACTATTTTATTATAGCGGCGCTGTGTTTTCGGTATGGACGTCAAATAAAAAATATAGTATCACTCCCATATCGTCGCCTGGAAGTCGTAGGAGGTGACTAAGGTGAGCACGAAAATTGGAGTGCAGTGGTCTCCTTCTGCGAGGGCGTCATTCTGCAGAAGGAGACTGCAGAGCGGGATCGGGAGAGGGCCGATCCTGCACGGAGAAGGATGAGACGGCGGCGGAGCAACAAACGTCCCGGCTCCCAAATCCAACACGCCTGAGCCCCCTGCCGTCACTTCATGGTGGGGGGCCTCGGGGGTCGAGGCTGCGCAGATTGGGGAGTCTGCGTGCTCACACCGAGCGACCCCCGGGAAGACGGTGGCGCGCACTTGGCACGTGCCGCCGTGTGCGCAGCACAGCGCAAAGCGAGGCTTGGGGGCATCCTTTACAATCCTCCCCGAGAAGTGCCTGGGGGGGGACCTTTTTACAGTTGCCTTCCCTCCGTTAGAGGGGGTGACCACTTTACAGTCAACCCTTCCAAAATATGCCTAAAGGCGTGGCACCAAGTGGCACACTCTAGTGTGATCTTACGAGGACCTAGAGCCCCCCCTTCGGTGCCGAAGATGACCGCTCCAGAGGTTTTAGCCGGTAGGAGTCTGGCATACCCCGTCGCCCTTCCCCGGGGTGAAGGAAGTTCCATGTAGAATTTCCACTGGACATGAATAAAAATAAAAAAAGCTGACTAAGGTACTTTAAGCCAGAGGGATGGACAGCAGCGGTTCTACGCTCACCAACCCATCTCTCAAGCGTTCTAGAAAATTCTTTCTAAAATAAAGACACCAGTAGACGCTTGTTTTTTATTTGTGTGTCGTTTTCGTATTAAAATATTAAAAACATCTCTTTTAAACTCCAGTAGCCACTTTACTAATTAATTAATTAAATAAATAAATAGACTACAAATTTACTATCTAATAAACGTGGTATAACCTCCTGGTATAAAATTCACTATTGTAGGACCCTATATGTATATTATTTCATAATAGTGTCATATTGGTAAAACAGTTGTTAGAATATGCTGAATTATATTCATTCTTAATAAGATTTCCATTCGAATATACATAAAAACTATTACCACAAAAACTACATTTGCCAAGTTCGGTATAGTAATAGCTTAAACGAATGTTATTGACAGCTCCCCGATTTTCTCAGCAGAGGACAAAGTTTCGGCAGAATCCAAAAGAATAGTTTTAAAACTGCTTTGAAACTTTTACGTGCAGATATCGCTCGGGCAGAAACATTTCGGACTACATAATTATTGTAGCAGTCCTTGTACGAGACCCAGGCGGTGGTTAACACACACGAGCGTACATGTGTAATAAATAAGTGCGTATTGTAGTTATGTACATATAAACCCGCAGTCCGCTGTCGGTGTCTCTCCGCCCTAACACAGAGTCTTGACTACTGCGGTTGAGATCCACCCGGGTCGCTTTCCCGTACACCCAAATAGAGATTAAACATTCAACGAGTTCGCATACACACTTAACCCTCATAAATATTCAGTGTAGACCGCGTACAATCAATTCTTGCAGCTCCCGCCCTCAACGAAAAAGTGTTTGAACAGCCAGATAATATGATATCAAATAGAGACGCCTAGAGTTTGAATAAATATTGGAGATATGAACCTTGAATATCTTTATCTCGAATTTGGGTTTATTTTATCCTACCTCTTGCACGCTTTGTTGTGTGAGAATATTGGCGATTGATTTATAGCTGGCAAGGGCCTCACGTTCGTTGTAGGAAATGTAAATAGAGTTGGAAACTTATCTTGAGTCTTGCTATTATCTTGCACCAACATTTTAACAAAGCAAATCTAATGTAGACCGTGACTAAGGAAATGTTTTTGTCACGCTATGTATATGACATATCCAAATCGGAAAATATGACCTATACAAACACAATATCCCAGAATTCACAAAGAAGACCCTGTTTATCTACGTGTATCAATGTAAAATAAATTACGCACGAATTCAAACACATCAAGGTAGTAAACAAAACAAATCCCATTGTTTCCGAAGCTTGGAAAGTAGACCGTAAGCTGTTGAAACGCTCTTATCGTAGAGAGCAAACAAAAATAGCGACAATGCTCTCACCAACGAATGTATTTAGAATGAAGGAAGCGTTCGGGCGATGATATCGCCTGCTTGTGAACACTCCACTGCTTTTTGTGGCTTACCACTCAAATGAATATAAATATCACAAAGTATTCTGTACTTTATTGATGTTCGATTCATAACAATGGAATTAATTCGTTGAATAAAAATTATTTTGTTTTGGGAGTTTCCCATTTGATTTTCTTTTTTCCTCTCTGGCAAATTCTTAAGCACGTGTACACAGCTTATTTATATTCATTTTATTTTTGAAAAATACCTCATCAAAATCATCGTAAAAACTTTATCGACTACATATTATTTTCGTGCCGTATACAAAATATTTGATTTACCATATTTCGTGTAATTTATTAGTTTAGCTCACAATACATAAACTATTTTTATTTGTTTCAGGAACAAGAAGAATCCATTGTTGGCGGCAATCGTTCTTGGCGATCATTGTTCTGGTACAAGTGGACCTCATCATTTAATTATCTTTTATCACATTATTTTGTTTAAACTCCTGAATGTTTGGAACAGAGTGATACTATTTTTTGATCTCAGTAGTGTACATCCAAGAAATTGATCTTAAAACAGTTTACATGCATTAAAATATAAATATGATTTATGTATATTTACTTTTAACTTATATGCAAAAGTGAAACATATCATCCTGAAATGTTGAAATCATATCCTGAGTGAATAATGTTTGAGAGTGATAATTTTATAACTGTAAGATCAGATTTCTGTTCTAATTATAATTTAAGTCAGAGATACAAAAATGAGTGATGTAATTCAGTATAATATGCGTTGCGATGATCGAAGATGTCTACAAAGACAAAAGTGTGTGATGTGGTCGAAGTCTTTACGCACCAAACAATATCTAAATAGGAAGCTCGTTAGAGCTATTCGCTCATCAAAATCACAGATTGGTGAAACTACATTGTTCATAACAGCTGAAATTATAAAGCCAGCCATTAATTACGAAACAGAGGAATACAAACCTTTTCCTCGATACGCTCAGCTCTAATGAAATACAATTATTTGAGAATCCTTTATCAAACATGAATCTTCACAATAGTTCTATGTAATTATTCATGAACCTCGTTAACCTACTCGGTGTTTCCTACTCCAATTTCCATTTTAAATTATATATTACGTGTTATACGTGCATTGTCCTTCCGCAGGCGACTAGTCTAGCGTCATACGAATATTTGTGATTCAGTGCTTCGCGTAGAATAATCCTCATGAAATTGTGCCAAAGATAATCCATCTCCAGAATTCTTTATACTATTTATATTATAGTTTTCACCTAAAACGTAGTGTATAACTTCCAATTTATTTATGTGATAACCAATTTTATGGTCAACGTTATAGATATTATTTGTATAAGTAATAGTATAACCAAGCTTGCTACTCACGCTTGTCAAATTGTAAATATAAAAAATAATGCACAGTAAATAACTAATGAAAATTTTAAACATAATATATCTTCATATCTGAATATTGTTTGTTAATTCGACCTAATATAGATATATGTTATTGTATAAATTATATATCTTTTATTAAAAATAAGAGATATATCACTAGGTTGTAATGCATACCTTTATTGTACAGATTGTGTGATTTTGAAAATGTAAATAAATACATTATAATAAATTAGTATAAAATTATATCAGGTGTATTTATTCTGGCATAACCATAAAACATTGAGGTTTAAGACAGTTATCAGACGCAGTCTCCAATGATGTAAGGAGTCACAGCTACCGAACAGCTTCATTAAAATAATTTCAAGTTCCATCTTTAAGAATGGGACAGCGAGTGGCACTGGCGATGGCGGTGAGGCGGCGCGCGGTCAATTACACGCCGACACGTGAAAGCGATAACGTTTAAAATAATTAAAAGTGCGCGCGCCCGGGGCACCCTCAGACAATCTTATCACAGTTCTCACTCCCTGACAGACGTTATCGCTCGCCGAGAATCGATGGCTTGCTTTAATTGATTCTCCACTTTCAATAGCTCTACAATCGGCTCTTTGTCTTTTTCTAATCGAAATTCAACCGAAGTAGGAGGGCTCTAACGAATTTTTCTTAAAACAACCACTGGATGGGAAGCAGAAAATAAATACTGTTTGTTAAAGTGGCTCGTGGCAGTTAGAAAAACAAGTGGCGTTAAAATAGACGCCTTAATGGTTCGAGGGTTTGGAGTTAGCGGAGCTAACGATACAAATATATTGCTGTTGATAGAAATACACACAGAGAGTATTGGGGTATCTAATGTGTTGTTTTATTTATCCGTTTTGTGTTGAGATGATGTGAGCCAATTGAAACGTTTTATGGAGTACAACGTTGTTGAGGGATGTATCGATTTAGTGATGAATGGCTTTTATTTCGAGTTATATGCCCAGTCTTCTTAAAATAAACTATTTAAAAAGGGTTTCTGTGCAGTAACAGATTGAATAGGCGACAAAAATGGTTGTGATTGAGCTGTTCTAATTTTTAATACTTAATGTTATTGGCATTGTTATTTAGCTGAAAGGATTAGTAAACTGAAGTGGCAATGGGCAGGGCACATTGCTCGTAGAACTGATGGCCGCTGGGGCACAAAGGTTCTAGAATGGAGACCGTGCGCCGGAAAACGCAGCGTGGGACGACCTCCAACGAGGTAGACAGACGACCTGGTGAAGGTCGCTGGGAGTCGTTCGATGAGGGCGGCATGTAATCGCTCGTTGTGGAAATCTAAGGGGAAGGCCTTTGTTCAGCAGTAGACGCCCTGTGGCTGATATGATGATATGATGAATGTTATTGGCATGGTCGTGTTATTTAATTTGGACATTAAAATGGACTTTTTTATGAAGGCATGAGGCACTCATAGCTAATAAGCTTACAACTGTACACACTGATTGGTAATCGGTGCGGTTAAGCAATCCTTGCCGCGGTCAGTCTATGGATGGGTGATCGCAAAGTGGTAATTGAGCTAAGCGTTTCCGTGCTTTGGAGGGCATGAAAATCATCAGTCCCAATGGTTGTCAATAGATAGTAGTCGTTAAGAAGTTGGAGGCCTTTAGGCGGCGTGATTGACCAACGTCGGCACGGTTGGTGTTATTGTTAGTGTTATGGGTTCCACCTAATATTCGCGATTCAAAAACCATTTCAGTCTTTAAAAATCGTGTTAAAGAGATATTATATTGATATATATATATATAAATTTAAATACATATATAGATATGATATATGATATGAAATAAATATCTATATATACGTGTCTATATACATATAGATATTTATTTATTGTATTATTTTATTTATCTCTTCGTTATTTTATTTGTACAAAATTATATGTATTTTCATATTATGTGTTTAAATTTTAAGATTTATACAATATTATAATAAAACACTTTTAAACGGATTCTATCGCGTATATTTTAGGTTTTTTGTTTTTCCTGACGTTTCGAACACTTTGCAGGGTTCGATAGAATCCGTTTAAAAGTGTTTTATTATAATGTGTAATACTCGCGAAAACCTAAGACATTTATACAATAATTATGTAAGTTCTCCTCTCTACCATGACTGCTGTCTGCATTTTATGACTTATCTCTCCCATCGCAGGTCTGGTGGCAGAAATTTCTTTTGAAATAAGCGGTACCTTTTAAGTGTCTGTATATACCTACTGTATCCTAATAAATTATTGCTGTGTGTACATAAATTATAAATAAATAAATAAAAAATACATAACATGTGCTCTGTATAAAAATTCCAGAAACAGTACATGCACATATTAAATCTAGTCCTAGACGAACAACACTGCGGTATTCAAAATTAGCTCCCAAACTAAAACCTGGTCGATATTCAAAGTACAGAAGGCGAAGTGGCGAATCTAGTTGGTTGCGGTTTCTTGTGTCAATTAAACTTGCTCCTTGCTGAGCGGTTTTGCTGGCCGCGGCACCAAATTTACTGCGGAAGCCAAGTTATCGGCTGACGCTGAAACATGTACTTGTGATTTATTATTTGTTTATATAAAAAGTTTGTTTACGCTGATCGAGATAAGAGAAATCGCAAAGCTACTTGAATATAAACAGAGTGGTAATTGAATTATGATTTGATTTGAATATAGCGAAGTATAATTACGTATGATTAATTTATATATATATATATTTTTTATAATATATGCCGTGTGGTGCCGGCTCAGAATACCCCCACCCCATTTCCTCCCGTGGGTGTCGTAAAAGTCGACTAAGGGATTAGCCAGGGGATGGGCAGCAGCGTCCTTCGAGTACATTAATAACGCAACTGCGATCGCCAACCCGTCTGCCAAGCGTGGCGATTATGGCAAAACCCCCCAATGAGCCCACAACACACCCATATCGATTGTTGTGGTGATCGTTGGGGGAGGCCTGTGTCCAGCAGTGGACTTCATTCGGCCGAAATGATGACATGTGAATAATAAAACAAGTGTTACTTACTTGTTTTATTATGCATTATTATTTACACGTCTTTTAAAATCTAGTAATGGCTTGGTATCTCACAATCTTTTTAGCACTGTTATTTATTTATTTCGGTAGGTAATTAACCAAAGCAATT
Source organism: Diloba caeruleocephala (assembly GCA_947459985.1). NCBI lineage: Eukaryota > Metazoa > Arthropoda > Insecta > Lepidoptera > Noctuidae > Diloba > Diloba caeruleocephala. Next base: position 30,373,268 of record OX381610.1, read on the forward strand.
ACATTTTAGCAGTAAATAAAAACTATTATAAAAACGAAACAAACTGAACGTACAAAGAAATTAAAATTAAGAACATATATATGTCGTGGAGTACGATAATTGAGCGATAGAAGTTTCTAATGTTTTAGTAGTAGGGGTAAACGCCGTGTCGCCATTGTGCTATGGCGGCGCGTGGGGCAGACTCGTGTTGGGGGAAGTTTTTTGTGAGCGGGCTCAGTCTTATGCGAGCAAGCATCCGATACACTTCTCCGACAACTGTCGGTTTGCCCTGAATAAGAAAATAAGCGATTATAACAAAGTGGATTATTGTAAAGTGAAATACGAACTGATTTGCTGTGGAATTGCGTTTTTATTGAAATCCTGCAATATGAACCCTATACCATCGACTCAAGATGAAAACGGCGCTATCGCTCAGCCATCTCTGACGCCGACATATATATACATATCATCATCATTGCGGCCTAATGAAGTCCACTGCTGGACACAGGCCTCCCCAAAGATCACCTCAACGACCGATACGGGTTTGTTTTGGGCTAATCGCAACGTTTGGCAGACGGGTTGGCGATCGCAGTTGAGTTGTTAATGTACTCGAAGGACGCTGCTGCCGATCCTCCGGCTGATCCCTTAGTCGACTTTTACGACACCCATGGGAGGAGATGGGGTGGTGGTATTCTGAGCCGGCACATTTATATTTACATGTTTGGTATGGGTTATCATAAAAGATATCGAGATCTATAACTGAGTGAGTAATGAGTAAAGCAATGATAATTGCTAAGGAAAACGATGCTGACCTTGTCACTTTTAAAATGTCTACGAGAGTATAGGGGAAAGCTTGTTGTTTGCCTAGCCCACGCGGTTGTGAATGCAATAGTATTTTTATACGAATCAAAACTTTGTCGCCAAACAGAAACTGAGATAAATATCCAATACAAATTTTACAAGGCGAACATCCTCAGAAGCTGAAATTATCGAGTGAAGCCCATCGCGTGTAATGCATGGGTGGGGTATAAAGGCATGGCACGGGTGGGTCCGTCGACACTTGTAAAATTTCACGCTCCGTTGCCCTCCTTATCTCGCGTTCGGATATACGGGATATAACTTGCGATTATAGTGAAATATTATTACGAAGTAGGTACTATTTTTTCGTAAGAATAAACCTAAATGTAATGTGAAGTGGTGTGTTTATTGGACCGTGTTAATATTTCGTGTGGGTGGTGTTTGAGCCAAAATGTTGCAGGACCAATCACTTAGAAAATGGATACGTATTTTTTGCACGGGCACGACGCAATGGTTTTTGGATTTTTAATGGTTAGCATTATAAAACTTACATATAACTGGTAATGTAGTTTATATTTTATGTTAGGCCTGGATTCCGAGTCTTTTGGCACATACCCTTATCATAACTTTGTGGTGCCATTTTATTGCATTTTTTTGTTAGTTTTTGTGTTTCTTATAAAGATTGTGCCTAATTTTAATTGTGCGTCGTTACTGGTGCAAAAATAAATTTCTATGTCAATTGGCATTTACGTATAATTAGACTAGGAAGGAAGGAATGTACCCCCAAAGGTTGGAACTCCTTGCCAGAGTTTGTGTTTCAGTCTCAACTGAATAGGTTTCTCATTTGCAAGCATCCACCATCGTCGACCGCATCGTCGCTGAACATCAGGAGAGCAAGAGGTCAGACTAACAACACACTCGATAATAAGGTCGCTTTGGTCATGATGAAACACGGTAAATAAAAAAGGAGAAATAGCCTTATGTAGAGTGCACAATTCCAGGCCTACATTGTTGGTATTTTGGGCCATTTCCTTACCAAGAGTTTTCGTATTCGGGTATAATTATTCATACGTCCCAGTCAATATTAACATATTGGATAACAACGAGCTCCTTAGAGACCAAAAATACATGGTAAGAAAGGATCTTGTTGATAAAGTGTAACATGTTTTTCACTTCAGTAAACAAGACTGAGTACACTGCATTTCTTTTTATTAGAACTGCGGGGCAGGCCAGCTTGCTTTCATAGAAAAACCCATTATCATGATTACAGCATACCACTGCTGGATATAAGCCTCTCTCAAAGATCACAATGAGCGGTCTGGGTATAAAATGTTGTGCTTGCAGCATTGGACGTCCTTTGACTGATGCTATAACAATAATAACCGAGTCTTCGAGACACGCAAAGGTGAAACCGGTGCCGCACCTCTCGATACCCCTAGCTGCTCACACCGGTGTTGCTCCCTGTTGCATGTAGTGGTGGTCATTTTGGAGGCCCATCTTGTGAGTGGCGAGTCACCGTCTGCCACAGAATTTCACATTAAAAGTTGAAACGCAGACGCTGTTTTTTCCGTTTTTCATAGCATTTAATCCATGTCCACTAAAGTTGTCGAACTTTAGTTCTTCTACGGATCTCCTCATTTTTGATTCGATCCCAAAATCAATTTCACTCAATACCATTTATATTTACATTGGCTCGTATATAGGCATTGTAGGGGTGAGAGCCTGTTTTGGTTTCAAAGTCAAAGTCAAATTGTTTTTATCCTCTCGCGTGTCAATTGCCGGCAGCCGTGTAGACACAATAGATTTTTAATTGTGTCTCGTTTTACGACACTCAATGAGTCATGTAAACCGTTTGCTGGTACTTACGAATAGTCAGCAGTTAAATAGTTGCACGGTTTCAAGTCATTTTTTGACCAACGTCCACATATAAATATAACCTTACTCCCTATCTGGCCAACTACCACGCCTTATGTCCCTCTACTCTACAGTCCCAAGTCCCAAGAAACCGATTCATGAGACTTAAGGTAACAGGCGGAAGGCAGGATCTGGGTGTGTGGAAATGGCACTGTCGGTCGGCTGCTGTGTCTCCTAAGCCAAAAAGAATGATAAAATATTTGTGTTGTTATCCTTAAATAAAGTATAATATATTAGATTTATTATGATGTATCTGGGTTACTTAGTTTTACAATTATTAAATTTATAAAGTTTAAATACTTATTTCTTCACTCAATCGTGCATACTTACGGTTAAAGGAGTTTAGCCGCAGTGAGTGGTGGTGGTAGGATAGTGAGTCAAATTCGGATTCAACGATATGACTCATTTATTTTACATTATTTACATCTTATGTAATATGAATCCTAAGCTACGTACATATTTACGTTTATTTACTAGTGTGTCTATGTCCATGTCCATGAATTACGCCGATGCAGCGGTCTTCAGAATTACAGTGCGATGGTGACGCAGTACCGCGGAAGAGGTAATATATTTTGTCCATATATTATCTGTCATTGAAGTGAATGTTCGAGAAGGTTAGCTGAAATACCGATTTTGGATAGCAGTTGCTTATTGGTGGTTGCTTGTTAACAAATTATTGAGCATTAGTTGAGCAAACGTCGCATGTTGATTCTTGAGGTTGTGACGTCAAAATTTGTCAATTTTAACTGTTAGTGTGTGGGTACCTTTACAAATTGATCAAACAATCTAGCAATTCATTACTCGGTCCAATTTATTACGAGTGTGAATGTACGAAATTCTAGTGGAAGGTTTAATTAACTAAAGGAAGGCACAATACTGTTGACTGCTTACTGATTTACTTGGCAGATATTCACAGATTCCTAGACCGCAGGGCGGGCTCTCTGTGCTTTATTTAGACATCAAGATTTATTTTGTATCGTAACCGTTACACAGTTAACGATTTTTATGAATATAGATATACAGGGTCCAGTAAATAGCACGACATACTGCAGGGGGTGAGAGCTTGGGTAATACCTACCAAAAAAATACCATATATGTTCAGCAAAATCTTACGGATTTACAGTAGTACAAAATTTTCCGAAATATCCAAAAATCTCTACCTTGACACAGATTTTTAAGCATCTCGTGATGAAAAATTCCTTTTCTAGTTTTTTTTTTCCTCAAATTATTTGTGAATAGTAATACTTTACTCATTGATAAGTCTTTATTCTATTAAAAACTAAAATGTTTTCAAGAAATACAATTTTTATTTAAATTTCACAGTACAATTTTCTTATCGATAACTTTGTACTATTTGCCTGCTCGATGAGGTTTCAAAACTATTCGAAAGAATAATTTCCCAAAGATCATTGAGCAACTTTTGCGAGTTGTTCTGGGCCTGGCCGACAGCTAATCTGGCTTTCAGCTGCTGTGGTCGATCATTGACACGATTCTTCACGTGCATTTGCTGTCGAAGCTGGCAATGTTTCAGCGGGATGGGGTGGCGTTAGCTGTCAGCCTCGATTTCGTCAACGCCTTCAAGTAATTCCCGTGGAGCACGATTAGGAGGGCGCTAGTGCACCATCATCACCCTATCTGCAGGGTATCATCAGGGCTTATCAGCGTGACAGGCAGGTTCACTACATGAGCATAGATGGTAGCGCCAAGGAATGATTCATTCTTGTCGAGATCGAATCGTATCGGGATCGTAATGTGTAAATAGAACGACAATATTTGTTACACATAAATGTCCCAATGGCCGCTGAAAATCGTTTAGGTTATTCTGTTCATTTATAATTGATTTGTAGAAGTCCAAAATTACTGTACCTCCTGTTTTGCTTTGGTTATACACTTAATAATGACATCATTCAATTTGTGCCCCTTTAACTTTTGATGACAATAATAATGTTTTATGTACCTACTTACCATTTTGTCCCGTCGGCGTCTTGAATAGTTCTTCATTATTTATATATTAAAACTGTGTAAATAATGTAACATTACAAACTCCTTAAAAATAAACATTTCTTCATACATATCAGATTGATTACTCGGATTGATTGTGAATCAATAAATCGTTGAACAAGTTTCAATTATTTTACTGAACGACTTTATAGGTGTAAAGTGTGGGTGATCTTGGTACCAGACGGAGATACAATTTGTTTGAAATATGAAAAATACTTTATCTAATCAACATTCTGTATTCGTAAAAATTCTAACATTCGTTTAAGTTCACATTTAACCAATAAAGAGTCTAGTTAATACCCGTTGACATCAACGTAACACGGCAATCCTAAATTATGAATACAATGAGGCAAGACATAAGCATCAACTTCATCATCAGCGTCGTCATCATGAATATCAGCCGAAGGACATCTATTGTTGAATTAAGGCCTCTCCGACAGGTTTCCACAACAACCCATTTTGGTTTTTTTATTGTTAATCATGTTGGGTGCGCGGTCTCTTCGCGAGAGTCTTTTTGCCCCAATCGCGATCTGTTCTAGGAACAATGTGCATCGATTTCATTTGCACAGAACTAACTGCGATGCCTACTCTATAGTAGGCATCGCAGTTAGTTCTGTGCAAATGCGAAGACGCTTCCTAACAATACTTCACTAGTTGTCTATTATTTACTTGTTATTCATCAGCTGTCGTTTTGAGTAATTTAACACTATAAGTATTTCATTCTGTTTTCGAGTGACAATAAAATGGTATTTAAAATTATAATACTAGAACCGTTACCCGAAAACTAAACGAAAGAAAAAATTATAATTCTAGTTATGCACTGAAAAACATATAAACTTATTTAAAAAAGAAGTTGTTTATATGTACCAACAACTTAGTAGTTACTTACGTATCTGCGCTAGAGAACATCAGTGATTTCAATTGATATGACTCTGATGACATAACTGTGTTTATACGTAGTTCATGTAATCATCTACATTAAAAAGCTTAAATTATAAATGGCAATTACATGACACTCATTGATTCAGAAAAATATAATAACATACCATTTAACTGATATTAAATCGTTTAAAGCCAAGTTATGTCAGTTGTTTTACTTCAATGTAAATAGTGGTGCTGCAAAGTTGGCCTTGCGTCAGGAACTCTTTCACTCCAGGGTGGGTTACTGCAGTTTCCATAATCACTACACTGCATTACATTTTTTAAATTACTTTGACTGCCTGACTTCCACCCTTTTGGATACGGTGCCATTGTGCTCATTGTTTGTACATTATTCATTACTTTTTTGTGTAAGTAATTACTGTTGGGCGATGCAACCAGTCTCAGGTCTGATATAGACGAAACAGTCTGACGAATTTTTAGCAGTGATTTAAACGCCGATACTTTAAACGTCTTTGCCCTTGAAGATGATGGCAATGTGAGACGATATGATAAATATGCGCCTCGAGCCTGTGGTTGCTCTGAAGTAACTGGTATAAACGGAGACACTTGTAGCTTTGGAGATACTGGTATTAACGGATATATTGACATTGATGGTGTACTCACTGTCTGCCTTGACTCCAGCAGATTGGCTGCTAATAATGATTCAGCAAGGTCAATCATCAGTATCAAGGGCCATAATCGGCAGTTAGCAAAGGTTATTAATTGCAGTATATTGAGCATAACTACAGTATAGAAGATGATGTTCCGCATAACGTATTACTAACATTTTGTGAGAAGTTGAGACATTCAACTAGTGAATAAAGACTGCGTAAATAATCCAGTGTTAATAAAATTGTTATGTTATGGTATGAAAATTTATTCACGGCCTGTTCACGTGTATTTTTGTTTCACATGTATGCGCGATAGGCACATTCGCTACCTAAACAGGGACGGTAGCGCAAAGCGGAGGGAGATTGCGTATGGGATTCCGCAGTGGTTGGTTCTTGGCCCCATCTCATGGAGCCGTTTTTTTTTATTGATCCGGTGGAAATACCTCATGTACTTCCGTATATCTATACTCATGTATATCCATAATACTTCATGTATTACCCACTATCCTTTCGACCCGGGGGATAAGACGCTCGAAGTGCTCTTCGAAGCCCCAACTACTGTCCAGGGTGAGCCCCAGGTACTTCATGTACCAGCCCAGCCTGATTTGCGCGTCACCAACGCATATCCACGAACTGGGAGGCTCCCTACTCCGTTGCAGTTTGTGGAACCATAGCGCCTTGGTTTTATGAGGCGCTATCCGCAAACCCAGAGCGTGGATTTTGGCCACGACAATTGCCACCGCTTACTCGGCAAGCCGGATGGTTCCCTCGAAGGTCTCCCCGCTGGCCAACACAAGAGTATCATCAGCGTAACAGACTAAGCTGACGCCAGCGAGGAGAACGACACGCAAGACCGTATCGTAAGTGAGGTTCCACAAGAGGGGACCGAGAACCGATCCCTGTGGAACCCCACACGTGATCTCCCTCCGCTTTACGCTACCGTCCCTACCCACGTAGCGAAAATGTCTGTCGCACAGGTATGCCCCGATGATACCCTGCAGATAGGGGGGCACTGACGGTGGACTAACGCCCCCCTAATCGTTAGTTAAAGGCGTTGACTATGTCAAGACTGACAGCCAACGCCACCCCACCCCGCTGGGACACTGCCTGTTCCGACAGCGAGCGGACGCGAAGAATCGCGTCGATAGTGGACCGCCGCTGCCGGAAGCCATATTGGCTGCCGGCCAGGTCGGGGCCAACTCGCGACAAGTGCTCAACGAGTCTTGGGGAAATTATTCTTTCGAATAGCGTTGAAGCCTCGTTGAGCAGGCAAATGGGACGGTACGCTGAGGGAGACTCCGCGGCCCTTCCTTCCTTCTTCAAGAAAACCAATCCGGCTTCCTTCCTTCTTCAAGAAAACCAATCCGGCTTCCTTCCAGCCAGTTGGGAAAACGCTGCGACGGAGGCAGCTGGTGAACAGCCGTCTCAAGCGGTCCCCAAGAGACTGCACTGCATACACCCACGCACGACTCGGAATGCCATCCGGGCCAGGTGCGGTGTTGCGAGCCTTCAGGCGGCTAACGGCTCGGTCCAGCTCTCCTTCCAAAACCGCCGATTCCTCACCCCATTCCAAGGCAATCGGCGGTACATAAGGACCGGGATAGTCCCGGACTGCCAGAAAGAGCGTAGAGAGCACTCCCTCCCAGCAAATCGGGGGCCATTGTTTCGGTCACCGGGAGGACCCACGGGCGCAACTTGCCCACTACCATGCGATAGGGTCTCCTCCCACGGATCCCTGTCCAGTCGTTCCAGGACGTCTCTCCAGGAACGAGCCTTCGTCTCACGAATGGTGCTTTGAAGCGTCATAGTGGCCGCCCGGTAGGTCCGATAGGTCGCGGCAGTCTCTCCAGCTGTGGCACTTCGCCGGCGTCGGCCACATTGAGTACTTTTATTTTGAAATCACCTAGTAGAATGATACTATCAGCCTTGGCAAAATAAATCAGGCTGGCAGTCACAACGTCCAATAACAACTGATTGCGAATTTATATTCATCCTTAGCTATATCCACTCAACGTTGGGTAAGGGGGGAAGCGACGCGGTACGCACGCATAAGTCGCGACGCACGTAGATGTTGAACCCGCTGCCGCGGCCAAAGCCACCGTAGGCAAGTATTTTAACCGGTACTTAGGCATGGAGTGTGCTTGACTCTCATTGCCGTCATCAAGCCAGGTCTCATTGATTGCCATGATATCAAGCGTGAGATTAATTATGGTCACATCAAAACCATCATGACGCGAGCCAACTGACCCAGCATTAAATAATCTAGCCTTAGGTTCTTATGTTGGTATATGATAATGATATAAACAGAAGGTTACAAGATGACTTGCCGGATGACGTGTCCAGTCATCCTGGGACCACGGATGCTACAAAGTGTTCGAAACATCAGGAAAAACAAAAATCTATAATAACGAATCTTAATGTACTTCCTCTGGCCCGGGAAAGGGCGAAGGGACATGCTAGACTTGTACCAGCTAAAACCACCGCAGTGGTCATCTTCGGCACCGAAGGGAGGCTCTAGGGACTCAAGTAATCTCCATCTAGAGGAGGGAAGGCGACTGTAAGGAGGCCACCACTCTCCCAGGCATCTCATTTTTTCTCTCGGGAGGATTGTAAAGGATTCCGCTAAAGCCTCGCTATGCGCTAAGTTTGAGAGAAAATAAAAAGACATCTACGTTTTTCATCATCTAATTATGAAAACATTTGGAAGTTCTCGTGCTTTAGAAACACTTACCACATCAGAAGTATTTTCTTATAACAACAAAGGGTTAAAACAATACCATGTCGTGAAATAATTTCCAAACCGAAACACAACAATCTGATTACGAATTCTTATTATTAAATTATTAACACATTCGCTATTTGCTAGTCGCATGTCTCAACTCCTTACAAATATGGTCAATTGTTGTTAATAATACGTGATGCGGAACATTATCTTCTACACTGCAGTTATGCTCAAGATACAGTATTCTGTGGAATTTGAAGCCCTTAGATTCCGCCCCATGGTAATGATATCGGACCTTTATAATACGAACTTCCAAGCTGTATCACAAGAGCCAGTGAACACAGAAAGGACACCATCGGAAACAATTTTCCAGTATACGGCAGTTACTTCCAAGTTACCAAAGCTCCGAGGTCAATACTCATCAAATAATTTTGCTCTACTCTCATCTCCCGATACGATGAAGTCTCGAGATTTGGCAGCACCGATACAAATACCAGAACCGGTACAAGAACTAGTATCCGGTACTATAATGATAACTTCGAAAAGTTTGCACTTACGCCAAAAGAGAAAACTAGCTTTCAAGCGTACAACGAGCACCATGGCACCATTTCCTGGGGGATGGACGCCAGAACCACAAAGTGACGAAGAATTGATGCCATGTGGCATGTTAGCCTTTTGTAAAAAACGCCGCTGGACTGAAACTACTAGAGGAAAAGCATATATAAGGCGCCACTTTTTAGATTGAACTATAAGCCTAGTTTCTGAATTTGGCTTTAAAAACTTATCAGTTTTTGGAGCACTTATATTATCATTATTAAGTTAAAAAACTATTTTAAATCAGTGATAACAATTGAAAATCATGTCATTATAGTTCCATTTATGATGGAAACGTTCATCAAATCTTTTCATTCACTAGTTCAAGAATAAATAAAAGGCGCCAATATGATCGAAAAGATTCTATTATTCAGAACATTACTATTTGAAAAAAGTAAGTAACAAGTGATTGGAGTAGTTCTGAGGGCTTGATTTCTAGTCATTTGCCAGTCACAACCTGTCAATTTGTATTTAAAAAAAATTGATTTGTATTTGGCAGCTTATTACTATAACCCGACTGGAAATTAGAGCTCATATTAAACTCTCTAATATGGGATATGAAAGAATTAAATACAAATTTGAACAATGAATTATGTATTAGCATAGCATATTAGTTCGATGTTGCATGTATTTAATGTAGAATAAATGTAAATTAGTATATCTGAAGGTACATAGTCTTATACTCGGTCAAGATTATAATTTTTTTATCCGCTACTCAATTTTTACCCCCATTTGGTGTATCTCCTGACTTCTTAAAACAAAGTAAAATAATACCGTTGTTCCTATCTGATAGTAGTACTACCACACTCTACAAGTACTTACTCGTAGTCTTTTTTCCGCTTAAGTGTATTGATACGGTGATATTTTTTCAGTAATAATTGAATCCATATGGTCAAACATATTTCGCTTTACAAGGAACTCTTTTAACTAGACGTAGTTGGTGAGGAATTAACGAAAAATATTTTCGAGGCTAGGGATAATTGCACAGGATATTCTCGGCATATTCTGTGACTTCATTAAGACTTTGTCTTTGACTCATATGTACTTATTCATCTTATATACTATACAAATAACACAACTTTAGAATAACTATCTCCAAGATGGCCATGGGCGTTCCGCAGGGTTCTTCAATTTGAGGTCTGATTTAGTTTCTCATAATGAGGTTGAATCACTTGTCTCTAGTTTTGAAAATCTAACGATAGTTATTTATATCGGCAGGCGAAACTATGCGTTCTTAAAAGTTATTTATTGGATTTTGGATAAATGTAAACAACCTTATAATGAAAATAAAAAAAGACATAGAACTTCGAACCCTGCATTCCTGAGAAATTTTGCGCCCTCACTTACATTATTATTTTCTCTAATCCCTCAATCCTCACAAATGAAATATATAAAAGAAGTTTTTGAATAAATATGAAAATCCCTCCAAAACATAAATATAAAAAGTAATTGTGACCCAAAACCATTAATATCGTTTTTTATTTTACTAATTACTTTTTAATGCATCATGCCACCCACGCGCATACAATGGCTGTTATCTACACCAGATCATCCATCCATTTTATTGAAGGTCGTCCTATGCTGCGCTTTTCAGTGTACGGTCTCAACTTGGATGCGTGTGGCATGTAACCGGACTTAGTGAAAATCTGTGGGGAGGCCTTTGTTTAGCAGTGGACGCCCTTTGGCTGATATGATAATGATGATGATGATAAAACATCGTGTACTTCCTCCGTCCCAGAGAAGAGTGGAGGGGCATGCCAGCCTCCTACCGGCTTAAACCACCGGAGCAGATCTTCGGCACTGAATGGGAGCAAGTCCTCGATACAATTACACTAGAGCTACTCATTAATGCCGTGCTTTTAGGCACATCTTGGAGGGGATGACTATATAGCGGACTCCCTCTAGCGATTGCAAGGTAACTGTTAAAAGGCACAGGCACAAATCAGGGGGATTGTTAAGGATTCCCCCGAAGCCGCACGAAGCGTACACGGTGGCATGTAACTACGTGTGCACTGTCGTCTTCCCGGAGATCGCTCGGGGATTCCACAATCTGCGCGCTCACACCCTCAATGCCCCCGTCATATAACGAAGACCCTGTCGATTCAGGCTTGTTTGACATAGGCGCCCAAGCAGTTATAACCGTGCTTCGTGACGTTCTTCTCCAAGCGGGATCTGTGCTGTCCCGATCGTAGTCTGCGTTCGCCTTTTGGAAAATGGTGTTCACACAGGAGGAGACCACTCCACTCAAATTTTCTTGCTCTGCCAACATAATCGACACTACTGCCGGCAGAGTGATCTTGCACGATCTAATTAACCAGAATACGCTGCTCGGCAGCCCATGCAGGGTACCCCTCGATAGTAGATAGTTTTCTGTGCAGTAACCTGATCGCTTTCACGGTGGTGGCACTGTGCCGTGACCTCGGATGTTATCCAGTGCAGATAACAGAAACAACCATGTCTAATGAATAAGTAACGTCCTCGCTCCGTTTGAGCCAAGCTCTGAGGAGTAGCTGTTAGTAGCCCTCTCAGCCTATTGACGCCCCTGGTAGCGTGCCTTCGCCCCTCTGGTAAAGGGAGCGTGTCTAACCATAGAACCACGCATTCCACCAGGATGTCTAATGGTGGTAAGCACGCAAAGAGCGTTGCGGTCTCGTAGGATACCGTTCGCTACCCTCCTGCGATCTATATAGCTACACTGCGCTGCAGACGTGAATTTTGGCTTTGCAGCCTGACAACTGACCATAAAGACACCCCATAGAGGGCCACGGACCACACGACTCCCCCACAGAGACGGCGAGCTTCCTCTTACAGTCCCCCGAATGGGGCTTTATACCTAGTTTAAACAACAGTTTTCTTAGTTCATAATTTAAAATGAATGAGTTATACAATTTTAACCAGTCAGGTCTTCGTAGTGAGAATTATTTAGTTAATGTAATGAAGCAGAAATATGTACTCAGTTGAAACTTAATATCAATATAGCCTATCAAAGTGCTGTGCTGATCACAAGGATCTATCGAGTTGTGCAAAAACAACTGGGTCCTTTACCTTCTGTATCTAGTCTTACGGTCTTACCCAATTACCTTCTTCTGGTCAGTAAATTTGTTAGTAGGTTGCTACGTCTTATACGTCCTTATCCTCGCCACGTCTTCCGATCGGCAGTCTTCACTCAACAGCTTTAGTCATGTGATATCTTGTCACAGGATGAGATGGGGTGCTGGTATTCTGAGCCGGCACCATACGGCATATTAAGGTTGCCTGGATGAAATCTTGATCATTTACTATATGCGTAAAAAGTACATATACAATGATTAAGTTAAATAAGGAAATCTATAGCTATGTACAAGTGACGCTTTGGATATAAATGCTCTAGGGCATCTTAAACACTGGTCATGATTATCATGAATGACCATTATACCAGTGGAAGATTACATACCTACGCCGCTGTGACAGAAATATTTGTTTGTGAAGCTTTGACACTCGTGCATCATATCAGATAATGTGATTTAAGTATTTGAACAGAACAGAAAACTATGATAACAATGCGGGATAACAGGACCATTCGACTATTCGGTAGTGGAAGCTTTGTCTCTTTATTTTGTTGCATCTCATCGACTTACAAACCACAACAAATAAGGTAAAACTAAATACTAACAAAACACCTCTGATTACTTTAAAAATAAAAAGGTTGTATTTGATGTAACTAATTCATAAATTTACAGATTATAATATTAAATATAAATTCAAATTCATAAAATTCTTTGGTATGATTGCAGTGACACACTGACACAAAACTATTCATAGTAAATTAAAGTGGTTTATTTAGAAATATTTCCTTTTTGAGAAATGTTTTATGAATATGTAAAGATTTATTAATCTAAACACCGTACGACGTTGCCTTGTACTTGACATTGGCGAAATTGTGAAAGATACTCTACAGAAGCCATAATCTAAGAGAAGAAGAAGAAGAGCCAAAGTGACATAATTATTAATTATATACATTTATTTCAGTCGTGTATTTGTTCGAGCAAATGCATATCAACTTTTACTTATCTTGTAACAGTCGAGATACATGTTTCTAAGAAAACACCTATAGAGGGAGAACTCAAACAAGCAAACTTGCACCATTGTAAGACCTAACCATTGCTTGCAGGCCAGAATCCATGAGGTAAGATTTATCATTCTGCAATATGTGTTATCTTATATCTTTAAATGAACAATTCTTGTATATATATAATTGGAATCTCGGAATCGGCTCCAACAATTTTCATAAAATTTAGTATATAGGGGGTTTCGGGGGCGATAAATCGATCTAGCTAGGAATCATTTTTAGAAAATGTCATTTTATAGGCGTTTGAGTAGTCTCAACTGAAAAATATGATTCTTCCTGACATTTATTGGCGAATAATAATACTATTTTTTGTGAGCAACTAATTGCTTTAACGACACAACAGCAGATGGCGTTGTTAAGTAATACGAAAATACCGAGCAAAGCTCGGTCATCCAGGTACTATCAGTTTAAAGGGAAATCTGTTTGTCATTGTAATGCTTTTTTAACTGGCATATTAAGTTTTGTTTCGATGTTAGGCTCCATATCGGTGAAGGGAGGTCATTGCAACAGTGTGTAGTGGCAAATTTGAAACTCCCCCTGAAGGCCGTGGTCCTGTGTTTAGGGATGGATAGCGGGTTTGTTGCACAACGAGTGTGATTTTTATATTGCTGCTATCTCAGCTAAATTTGGCGTATAAATATTTTGCTTTTTTGTGGTTATAACGCCAAAGAGCAAACTTGCTAAATGCAGCTTCCTCCTGGCCGCCATTTTTAAAATGCCTTAGACAAACCCAACCATTTTCTTCGATTTGCTCATCCTCAAACCCTCGCGAAAGAAAACCGTTATGTACCAAGTATGTTTCGTGAGACTATTGAAATTAAAAAATATCCTCATAAATTTGAATGGAGAAGATGGTTGGTAGGTAGCACCTATTTGGAATCCGGTTAATAAAATAATACAGTCCCAAACAACACACCAAACTAAAAACATCAAGACACTGTGCGTGATTACTGCATGCATCGAAAAAACATTTTACTAGTTTTGTATGGTAGATAAAATAACTTTTTAAAACGACGCTTGTCACTTTCGTCATCCTGCGACCACGAACGGTACAAAGTTTGAAACGTCAGGAAAAACATAAATATTTTAATATACGCTATGTAATCCATTTAAAAGTGTTTTATTATAATGTGTAATATTTGCGAAAACCCAAGACATTACAATGTCTATATGAAATATATTACATTCTGGTTCGCTATGTAAATCTTAAGTATTTTCAAAGAGTATCCGTAGAGTTTCTTGCCAGCTCTTCTACATAGGATCAACTATTTGGAACCGTGCAACTTAAATTCTGACGTTTTAGAAGTGCCAGTAATTGGTTTATTGGAAATAAAAATATTTGAATTTGACTTTGAACAATGACAAGCTATGGCCGCGAAATACGCGCACAGTAGAAACACATCCGCATCAGTGCACACATTGCGCTTAAACTTATATTCCAAAAAAGGACCTCTCCGCGATAAGTTTGAGGAAAGGAGAAACTTTCCGATGATTTTTAAACTGCAAAATTTCGTAAGGTCTGGTCACACCAAAGTAGCCGCCCTTTACTATGTAATACAGAATATCCCGAGTGACCCAAGAGAAGATGGTAGCACGCATGCGGTCACGTACTGCCGTGGAATGCTTTGGGGGATCGTTTACAATCCCCCCGAGGGGGTGACCGCTTTACAGTCACCCTCTCAGGGATATGCCTATAGGCGTGGCAACAGTGGGCGGCTCTAGTGTGATCATACGAGGACATGGAGCCTCCCTTAGGTGTCGAAGATGACCGCTCCAGTGGTTTTAGCCGGTAGGAGTCCGGCATACCCCTTCGCCCTTCCCCGGGGTGAAGGAAGCTCATGAAGAATTTCCTCTGGACATCAATAAAAACATATATAAAACAAAGGTATCTTTCCCTATTCACATCATTTTTCTTGTACTTCTTATGCGTATTTCTTGTTGTGTCCAGTATCTCAGGAAAATATCAAAAAAGCAATACTAAAAGGGAATGTTAGAACGCGCTCTCGCTTGTTTCCCGAGTACTACTATATGTTGCCTCGTGTACGAGCAAAAAAATATAAACGTAGTCAGTATATTTAATACAAACTATTATCCCCTATTTTAAGGTTAGAATTTAGAAAAATATCTAACTATCATTTCGGCCGAATAAAGTCCGCTGCTAGACACAGGCTTCACTCAAAGATCACCACAACGACAGACATCGGTGCGTTGTGTGCTCATTGGGGATCTTGCCATAATCGCCACGCTTCGCAGGCGGGTTGGCGACCGCAGTTGATTTGTTAATATATTCGAAGGAGGCTGCTGCCGGACAGGCCTTTTACGACACCCACGGGATGAGAGGGGTTGGTGCTATTCGTAAATAATGGATATTCCACACAAACGTTCACACCCTCTTTTAGCTCCTTAAGGATATATTATTAATTATACATATATTAAGTTCAAAATAAAGATATCTTCATTTTGAACCAGAAAGCCGAATACAAATTTTCATAGATCTAATTTATAAATTGACGGACAATACAATATTTTAACCTTAGCGGTGGAATTTCTAAAATTACTTCCTTAGTGGATGCCAAAGTTATTGAAGGAATCAACTGCCAAAATTTCAAGTTCGTTGCTTAAGCTCTGCGTTATATATGTGTAGATAGATAATACATAATTGCTACAACACGTCCACACTTTTCACGGGAAAATTAAATAATACACTATAGCGACACAAAGTTAAAATAATAATACGTTGAAATAACAACCATACCAAATCACAACAATGTGATTACAAATAAATTTTTTACATGCTCACTATTCGTTAGTTACATCTTCTTCTTTTTATAAATATGGTCATAGGTTATTAAACTATACGTAATGTACATTGTTCTCTTCTATATCGTAATCCTCAAGTCACACTCAGTGAATTTGGCATCCTTCCGCTTTCGCTCGGATCGGAAGTCAGACCTTGTTATGTCAAATCCTTTACGTGTCGGACTTTCTGATTCAAAATATTTCGAAGTTGTCAAGAAACAAAAACCTACATGTGGTCCGGTACTAATTCCAGGCCACAGCTGTGAATCGTCAGCCCTTCCACAACATGATCAGAGGCTATTTGAAGAAACGACCGCTTGGGAGCCCGTAGAGACACCATTTCGACAAGCGACCTCATTGGAACCCGTGGACCCAACTATGTCTCAAAAAACCTTTGCTTCTCATAGGTCACCAGTTCACCGAGATGTTTCTCAAATCACTGGTCCAATTGTGACAAATCGTGGTAGAAATCCCAGTATACTACCTGAAGGTGTGCCATCACTAAATATGGCATCTCAAAATATTCCAACGCGAAGCATTCAGTCAGATATTATGGCTTCTTGGAGTATTACGTCTCCATATGTGTCGCCTCAAGATGTGATTTCTGAAAGTATAACATCGCAAAACATAATGTTTCAAGACGGAAAGTTTCAAGATGCAACGACTGAAAGTATGACATCACGAGGTGTAATGCCTCGAAATATAGTATCAAAAGGTGAGACGTCTCGCAGCATGACATCTCGAGAAGTGCGTCGAAGTATGCCTGAACGAAATACTCCACCTCAGAAGATGAGAACACGTCATGCCGTTCGAGATCGGCATCGAATCCAAGCGTTGGTCTTACAAGATCTTGTCCGTACATCTAGCACCTCTCCGCCCTACCCAGGGGGATACACACCAAAAAAAATGGTTGAAACTTCACGCTTCCCAATGTGTGGTATAGCTAAATGCTTGATGCTCAAATGGAAAGGCTCAAAAGAACAGGACATAATTCCGACTGAAAAACAGCCTGATACTGATTTGACTGACAGCCCAGCGTCTGACCCCTACCTTAGAGCGTCTGAGGAAGACCTACATATGAAACACGGATTAGATAGTCCTATACGAGATATTGTATTGCCAGATTCGCTAGATATATTATTAGAAACATAAAGGCTATAGGCACTATTAATTTGTATACTAAAATTATTATATATACCTAGACACTATTCATGTGTGCGTTACTAGCGTAAGTTTACTTTTGCTATCATATGCACATAGATAATTCCTATAGTTAGCCATTTTTGTCACATCACAAATCGTCATAAGAAAAGAAGAGAAATGCCAGAGCCTTAAAGGGCCGCCCGGCGAATGGTGTCATATCCAGCACCGTTCAAATAGTTAGAATTGCGTGTGCTATTATGCTTCTAAGTGTTCCCGTTATACTCGCGTGTTCCGGGTGCACAGATAGCGAAAATTGCGCACATTGTGCTGGACTTCGGGGGGATCTATTTACAGCGCCCCTGAGATAGGCCTGAGGACGCAGCCTCCTTACAGTCACGTCCTCTCTGCTAACATAATTGCTTACACATCTTATTATGGCCGTGTGGTTTCTGACATAAAATGGGCCAGTCCTGTCCACCCATAGCTGTGGCAAAGGCGATTAAGTGTTTATAAAAGAAGAAAGCAGCAGGAAGAAGGCAGCGTTCGGGAAACTTCGCAACGTCTTTTCGTCAACAATACCGCAATGCCTCAAGGCGAAAGTCTCTAACCAGTGTGTGTTACCAGTGGTGACATATGGAACAGAGACGTGGTCACTCACAATGCGCCTCATAAGAAAGCTCAAGGTCACTCAGCGAGCTATGAAGATAGCTATGCTTGGTATGTCTCTACGAGATCGAATCAGAAATGCGGAGATCCGTAGAAGATCTAAAGTTGTCGACATAGCCGAAAAGATTAGTAAACTGAAGTGGCAATGGGTGGGGCACGTTGCTCGTAGAACTGATGGCCGTTGGGGCAAAAAGGTTCTCGAATGGAGACCACGCACAAGAAAACGCAGCGTGAGACGACCTCCAACGAGGTGGACAGACGCACGGTTGGTGCAGTGGCTGATACAGTCGGCTGCTGCGCTCCGGGGTCGTGGGTTCGATTCCCACACGGAACAAATATTTGTATGATCTGCAGGTAGTTGTTCCGGGTCTGGGTGTATTGTATATGGAATTCATGTCTGTAAACGCACCCACGACACAGGAGCAATCCTAGTGTGGGGCAAGTTTTATTTAACAAAACTAAAAAAAAGTTCACTGGTAGTCGTTGGATGAGAGTGGCATCAGTGGATGACCTGTGGCTGATATAAAAAGAAGAAAGCAGCCGTTGCTGCTTGCCTTCCTCTTGTATGGCAATGACAAAATACTGTGATCATAAATCCGGCTGCCAAATATGGTGATTACGGATATTATTATGTAGCACTCTGATCGTTTATGGTTGGGGCCATAGTCCACAATGGATGATAATGGGCAAATGGATGAAACTTATTCTCTAGTGTGATCACACGAGGTACTCAACCGCATATGACCGCCCCAGTAGTTGTGGCCGGTAGGAATCCGGCATGCCCTTTCACCCTTCCTCAAGATAGAGGAAGTTCTGGTTGAACTTCCACTATAAAATTAGAAAGGATGAAACTTATTACAGCAAGACAACACCTCGCTTTAGACTTTTAAAAGTAAATTCCCTAAGAGAAACTACAGTTCAAACTTTACATACCTGAACTTTGACGGTTTTCTCTACGCTAACTAATGAGAATGACGTGACAGACATATCTTTAAATGTCAATCTTTATATTTGTGACACCGAAATGAATAATCAATCTAATCCAAAATCTTTGATTTGGAATTCTGGATTTGTCAGTTTTTTTTATTAAATGTGATCTTAAGACAAAAATGGATGAAGTTAATCTCTAATCTAGAGATTTTTATTTAGGTTGTAAATTAACAGACAAGGTAGAGCAATGTATTATTTTGACTGGAATAAGTAAATTGCTGAAATAGTTACGCCTATGCCATGTGTTGTCTTGTTATACAATCTTGTAACGAGACGAGAAAGTCATTCGCCTGGTGGTAAGCGTCACGCCAGCCAGAAAAATCATTTATAATGCTACCCAGGACTAGTTCTAAGTTTCACCACACTGAACCTACCGCCTCGAGATAGCTGACACTCTTATGCTCAGTAATTTCCTTAGCTACAGTGCTAAGATGCTAAGCTACAGTTCCCTTTAAGCCGTAACACAGTAATACTAGAATTTTAAATACTATTGCTTGGTAGCAGAATATCTGGCACTGCAATGGAACCTACATAGCCGGAGTCTTGCAAGCAGGTACCTTTTTTATTGGTGTCCAGTGGAAATTCTACATGAACTTCCTTCGTCCCCGGAAAGGGCGAAGGGGTATGCCGCTCCTACCAGCTAAAACCACTGGAGTGGTCATCTTCGGCATCGAAGAGGAGCTCCAGGTCCTCGTAAGATCACGCTAGAACCTGCAAGCAGGTACCTACCACTAGTACGTCTGTCCATGTCCAAAAAAATGTTCCATTGTTGTAATTGACATTCTAGAATGAAAGCCCAGCGTGGGGTGGCCTCAAATATCAATCTTAATATGATCATACCGGCGTGCCAGCTGTTTTGGAACCCAATAGCTTGGCACGTAACGATGTTAAAAGACCGGACGGTATGTCGTTACTGCCATGGAAGATGGGTAGGCCTCTGGTGTGGGATGCAACTTGTGTCGACACCCTTGCTCCATCCCATCTTCCAAGCACGGCAAGCTGTGCTGGCGCTACCGCTTCTGCAGCTGAAGACTTCAAACGGCGCAAATCCAATAACCTTATTGGCAATTATTGTTTTGAGCCGTTTGGGGTCGAAACGCTTGGGTCATGGGGTCCGCGTGCACGTCAGCTTTTCAAAGATATAGCTAGACGGTTGGTGGACACTTCGCGTGATCAGAGGGCTGGCCTTTTCTTTGGCCAAAGAATAAGCATTGCCTTTCAACGTGGCAATGCTGCCAGCCTTCTAGGAACTTTAGCAGCTGACAGCGATGAGAAGGTATTCTTTGACGCCTAAGTACATATTATTCTTTTATATATATATTATAAACATAGTTATATTTTTTTATGTTTAGTGTAATCTTAAATAGGGTATATATTTAGTTTTAATGTGTATATGATCATTAAAGTTTTCCAGCATAAAATTTACGTGATTATTGTGGCAGTAATGGCAGAGTGTTGTTTCCTGGATTGAGAAGTCCGCGTGGTATCTGCATAGAAGCTCTCTGCAAGAATATAGCACCACTACATCTCTTCCCGTGGATGTTCTATAAGCGACTATGGGACTCTAACCCGGGGGATGGGCAGCAGCGGCTTTTTGAGGAACAGCAGCCATACTACGCTCACTCACCATGCCAAGCATGGTGAGTACTAGCGAATTCCTTGCAACAGGGCGACACGCGGCATCTAGCCGCTCGTTTATCGGGGAGGTCTTTGTTCACCAGTGGACGTATTTTGGCTGATATGATGATGATGTTCCGAGACGTTCCGTGTGGTGTCCGGATTAAGAATATAGCGCCACTCCATCTTCTCCCGTGGATGACCATGCCAAGCATAGTGAGTACTAGCGAATTCCTTGCAACAGGGTGACACGCGGCATCTAGCCGCTCGTTTATCGGGGAGGTCTTTGTTCACCAGTGGACGTATTTTGGCTGATATGATGATGATGTTCCGAGACGTTCCGTGTGGTGTCCGGATTAAGAATATAGCGCCACTCCATCTTCTCCCGTGGATGACGTAAACGGCGACTAAGGGACTCTAAACTAGAGAGGTAGGCAGCAGCATCCTTTCTGTAGAACAGAAGCCATTTTGACCAACTCGCCAAGTGTGATGAGTATTATTAGCAAATTCCCCCCAAAATGACGAAACAATTGTTCGAATCTATGGGGGAGGCCTATGTTCAGCAGTGGATGTCCTTCGGCTAATATGATGATGATGTTGTAGTGTTTGTTGTATCATAGTTTTTCTTTCTTTTTTTCACTGTAGTGATAAATTAGAAGACGTATGTTCAGCATGTGTTCAGAATGTGGTGTCTGGATTAAGAATATAGCAGCCCTCCATCTCCTCCCGTGGATGTCGTAAAAGGCGACTAAGGGAATCTAAACCAGAGGGGTGGGCAGCAGCGTCCCTCCTGTGAAGTGGTAGCTATATTGCGCTCACCAACCCGCCTACCAAACGTGGTGAGTATTGGCAAATTCCCCCCGAAATGATGATACAGTTGTGGAAATCTATGGGGGAGGCCTATGTTCAGCAGTGGACGTATAACTGGCCGATATGAAAAAACTCAGCAGTGGTCGTTCAAAGAGCGGTGCAATGAATCGTCTTATTTTCGAATACCTAAATCGCGTTTTATTTTGTAGTTAAAACTTTCGAAAATTTTCCTTATTGGATATTCTCACCGTTATGTTATATTTATTGTTGCGGACAGACATAAAAACCGTCAGGCGTACAGAACGTCCGTGGGAATATGAAGAAAGGGGATTTACCCTTGTCAACCGTGAGACGGGCTCCGTAATAACCGAGAGCAACCCAGATAAAAGGAACTCAATAACAACGTCTCTTGACACAATGCTGATGGTGTGAGCCACAGACGCTTCTCGGCCTGGCGGAGCAGAGCACACATATGTGAAATACCACCGTTGGCTTCAGGAGATATTGTTAATGTTTGTCGTTGATACTCGTTTTATTTTGGTACAATTATGTTAATATTTTCCCATTAGGTTGCAATTAAATAAATAAACTCACATGAGAAAATTAATACTGGTGGTATGTTTCCTTATAGCAAGAGGCTGGCTAGGTAGGTACTACCCCGCACCTGTGGGCGGCCCTAGTATGATCATACGAGGACCTGGAGTCCCCCTTAGGTGCCGAAGATGACCGCCCCAGTGGTTTTAGCCGATAGGAGTCCCGCACGTGCCTTCGTCTCTCCCCGGGCCGGAGGAAGTTCATGGAGAGTTTTTCCTAGGCCCAATAAAAAAAGAAAAAAGATAGTATCACCCCAGTGCCAGATGTTTGCCACTTAGCAGTCATGTTTAAACTTTAGACATGACTGTGCTTAGAAGGGCACTGTAGCTAGTGACATTAGTAAGCATACGAGTGTCAATACTTTGAGGCAACGAACGCAGTGTGGTGCGACGCAGGTTTAGCCCTCGGTAGCATGACAATTGATATGGTCAGGCATGACACTTATTACCAGGCGAATGACTTGCTCGTCTCGTCATCGCGTTGTAAATATTAAAATAATAAAGAAAACTAATATTTAAATCACCACACCTTTCTTTTTATTGGTGCTCATTGGCAATTCTTCATGAACTTTCTTCGCCCCGGGGAAGGGCGAAGGCGTATGCCGGACTCCTACCGGCTAAAACCACTAGCGCGGTCATCTTCGGCAGCTAAGGGAGGCTCCAGGTCCTCGTATGTAGTTCACCACACCTGAAAGAAAGAAAGAAAGAAAAATGTATTTCTACGCACCAGATAACACACTGTACACATCATAAAACAATCAATACAGACGAGACATATCTAGAACTAAATAAAAGCAAAAGGTTACTACTCCACAAACAAAAGAATAATGTAAAAATAAATCAGAAATAGGCAGGTAACCCTTTTTAGAATGATTGTGCTTTATGGACTTTGTATATTATGAACATAATTTATCTTATCTATGACCGATATTATCATTTTCACCACGACAACACTTTATCGAGTTACCCACGTCATTTTAACAGTACAATAGTAGATAAGTTACAAAATAAATAAAATCCTGTTAAGCATGTCTGTGCTGTGCGTCGTATGTTCGCAGAAACAGGTGATTGCTCAGCATAATACTGTGACATCGGACGGACCTAATGCCACCAGCGCTGGTTTTCAACAATAACCTCAGAGTGACGTAACGGCGTCCTGTAACCTGCGCTCCTAACATTATAGTATGTCTGCCCAGCTTCATATTAAACTATTTTTCTCTAACTACACCGGCAAGTGTGCCTGCGTAAAGACTTGAGTTGCGTTTTCAGGTACGGTGAAGAGTTAGTGGGTTTTGTTTAGTATCATTGCAGCCTTCTGGGTTAGTCTTGCGTGGTGAATGGCTCGTCATCAGCCAAAAAGACGTCCACTACTAGACAAAGGCCTCCCCCGTAGATTCCCAGAACTGTGTTGTCATTTTGGGGGGAGTATTTACCACGCTTGGCAGGTGGTTGGTGAGTTTAGTATGGCTACCCTTTCACAGTTCACCGAGGCCTATATCTAGCAGTGAATGACTTTCATCGAAGATTATGACGACTGTTCCACAAAAGGGACGTTGCTGTTCATTCCTCAGGTTTAGAGCTCCTTGGTCACCCTTTAAGACATCCATGGGATGAGATGGAATGGTGTGATATTCTTAATCCGGACACCACATGGAAGACTAATATATCTACGTTGTTTTTGGGCAATAAAGGTAAACTGGTGTAGGTATGTGTTGAAGACGAACCTGTATTCATGATCTGTGGTGCTGCGTCAATTTATCATTATCTCTGGCACCGTGAAGTTGGCTAGTTATAAGTGAGCCAATCACAGCTGCACGTATTAACATGATATTAGATACATATTGTTCCTAGCCTTCTATCCTCGAAATTTTGTAAAGTCATTAATTTTATTACAACCAATATACGTTTGAAACCATCTCAACGGACGCATCATTTTTCTGTCCCGAGTAATCCAAAAAGTAAGTCGAAGGCCGGTAGGAAGGCGAACGCACAAGCCCCTACATGTTGGACCTTCGAGCCGGATTAAGAATAAAACGAAATAGTACGACGACATTAGCGACCATTGGAGCATTACAGGGCAAAAATTATTCAAGATTCACTGTTGGAGCAACCGTTGAAAGCCGGTACAAGTCTTGCTGGCGCATCTACAGTGATAGTTTCAGAGTAAAACCAGAGGAATCGGAAATAGGAAAACTACGTCGTCAATACGAGCATAGCGCACACTCGGTACGACCAGCCATCCCATCCTATCCCTGACCTTCTTCATTTCTCTTGTGTGATACCGTGTTTTCATACTGATTTCAGTGATTATTGCACGCTTATTTATCCTCCCGAGCAGCTTCTGGTGCCGCAGCTAGTGCCTACCTACGTGGTGAATTTCGCGTGAGTACCTCCCCTTTTCACTGGTCATCAGAATGACTCTGGATACGAATGTGGATAAGTCCAGGGCTAAATCTCCTAGTAAATATGATGAAAAATGTGAACAAAATGTCCGCGAACTGGTTCGTAAACGCGGGATAATAAAGGGTAGACTCACAAAGTTTTCAAATTATCTTAACATATTATCTAAAGAAAAGATTTTATCGCCGCAAAATTGTCATCATTTCGGCCGAATGAAGTCCACTGCTGGACACAGGCCTCCCCCAAAGATTACCACAACGACCGATATGACTGTGTTGTGGGCTCATTGGGGGGTTTTGCCATAATCGCCACGCTTGGCAGACAGCCGCAAAATTGTATTGATCTTAAATTGCGTATAACAGGCGCTAATAGTTTATTTACCGAGTTTAATGATCTTCAAACAAAACTTGAAGAAATCGTTCGCGATTGTGACCTAGACGATCAATTAAATGAACGGGAATTGTTTGAGGATTGTTATTATGGTACTATATCCCAGGCTGAACTAATGTTAACCAGTGATAAGGTCGGTGACAGCTCCGGTAGTTCGTGTTGTAGTCACAATTTATCAAGTAAACTGAAGTCTGTTAAATTACCAACAATAACAATGCCCACCTTTAATGGCTCATTTGAGCATTGGTTAGAGTTTAGGGATACCTTCTTGTCATTAGTGCATAATTCCACAGAAATAAGTAATATTCAGAAACTACATTACTTGAAATCTGCTCTTAAGGGAAGCGCTGAATCTGTCATAGATTCATTGGAGTTTTCTTCTGACAACTATAATGTTGCTTGGGAGTTACTGTTAAACAGATATAATAACAATAGGTTGTTGGTACAAAATCATGTAAAGACTTTGTTTACCTTGCAGTCACTGACTAAGGAATCACCTGTTCTCATAAGAAAATTGATAGACACTATTTTGAAGAATTTAAGGGCATTAAAAATACTAGGAGAACCTACAGAGTATTGGGATACATTAATTATGTATATTATTGTGTCTAAATTAGACAAAACTACGGAGCGTGAGTGGGAGCAATACAAAGGCACTTTTTTATCAAAAAATGACTGCAATACATCTTTAAAGGTAGAAAATATAATTAAGTTTCTTGAAGATAAGGCTGACATGCTGGAAACATTGCACTTATCACACAGTAAAGATGTCCAAGACAGTAAAAAACCAAACACAACAAAAACATATTCACAATGCAATGTTTCCACCAACAAGCCACACGGTCGCTTCGCTAATTTCAGGAAATACTTATGTGTAATGTGTAAAGGCAGTCATTCTCTGTATTCGTGTCAAAAGTTCCTTGATATTGATTTGGAATCTAAGTTAAAACTCATCACTGAACATAAGTTGTGCAACAATTGTCTACGTTCGGGACATTCTGTTGACACTTGTAGGTTTGGTCCGTGCAGAAAATGCAATGTGAAACATAATTCTTTAATACACAAAGATGAAGGAACAAACCAAGCGATAACGTTACATTTATTATGCAAAAATAAGAAACCGGTTTCGTTCATAGATTCCACAGATGACACGCCCTGTTCCCCCACTCGCGTTCCTCACTTGGATAGTACCGCAGTGATTCAGGTAAACAAAGCACACAGTAACATGCAGATATATCACGCGCAGCCTGCTTGTGTGCAGCCTGTACTATTATCCACTGCGCTTATTGAAATAGCGGATACAAAAGGCAAGTACCATACGGCGCGCGCGCTTCTTGACAGTGGAAGTCAAAGGTGTTTTATCACCAACTCACTTTGCGATTTATTAGGCGTTCAATTAATACAGTCCACTCACGAAATACATGGTGTAGGTGATACTGTGACTCAGTGTACGCAAACCTGTGTCATAGAAATTAAATCGCGCATAAACACATACACTTTCAGTATACAATGTTTTGTTTTACCGCATATAACGTCTCTGCCACCTGTGTGTGAATTAAGCGCACAACAGTTCTGTATTCCAGACAACATACAGTTGGCGGATCCGTACTTTTTAGATTCCAAAGATATTGATATATTATTAGGCGCAGATCAATTTTGGAATTTGTTAAATAATGATAAAATAAGGTTAAATATTGGCCCATTTTTACAAAGCACTAAATTAGGATGGATTATGTCGGGTCCACTTAATTTAAAATTACGCAGTGCCAAGCAAATTAATTGTAATTTTACACAGTCAATTGACACACAGCTTAGAATGTTCTGGGAACTTGAGGAAGTTTCTATGGTCTGGGATAAGCGCACGGATGAGGAACGTGCATGCGAGGAACACTTTGTTCATAATACTACGCGACAAATTGAAGGGAGATTCTGTGTACGTATTCCTTATAAACTCCCATCTGACACAATAGGAGAAACGTTACATCAAGCTGAACGACGCTTTTTAGCTTTAGAAAAGCGTTTAGAGCGCTCACAAACTCATAAACAATTATACAGTGATTTCATACACGAGTATGAACAGTTAGGTCACATGAGTCGTTGTGAAACATATGGATCTCCACATTACTTTATGCCGCATCACGGCGTCTTTCGGGAACGCAGCACCACCACCAAACTTCGTGTTGTATTCGACGCGAGCGCCGCCTCAAGTTCCGGTGTATCATACAACGACATTCAGTCAGTAGGTCCACCAATACAGGGAGATTTATTTGCCATTCTTTTACGTTTTAGGCAACACAAATATGTAGCTTGCGCAGATATAGAAAAATTTTACCGCCAATGTCTGGCAGCAGATGATCAACGGGACATGCAATTGATTCTCTGGCGCGATGAGCCGTCACAGCCATTGAGTACTTTTAGACTCAATACTGTCACATACGGAACTGCATCTGCTCCATTTTTAAGTGTGAGATGTTTGAAGCAGTTAGGGTTAGAAAGTACGGATCCGGATGTTCAGCGAGTTATCAGCCAGGACTTTTATGTAGACGATCTAATAACCGGGTCGGATACTAAAGGCGGGCTATTAGAGTTATGTGACAAAATTACCAACACTCTAAAATTAGGATGTTTTCCACTACGCAAGTGGAAATATAATTTCATCCCCGACGTGGACATACGTCTTTCGAGTGTACCTCGCGGTTCAGAGGAGTCTGTTATTATAGAAGACGCGAATTCTAAAACATTAGGTTTAGGTTGTGTCACTTATCAGATCAATTTTATTTTAATACAGAATGCGAAACTGATAATAAACTGATAACAAAGCGATCGATATTATCAAATGTTTCACAAATTTTTGATCCGTTAGGTCTACTTAGTCCGGCAATAATGCGTGTTAAAATATTATTACAACAATTGTGGTTGTTGAGAACTGGTTGGGATGACGCGCTGCCTCGTGGTGACGTCACGCGACTATGGAACCAGTTTGTGACGTCTCTTTCAGTTCTCAACACAATTAGAATACCTCGACATGTATTAGGAAATAATTCTACTTGTACAGAGATGCATATATTTACCGATGCGTCACGGTCAGCGTACGGCGCTTGCATCTACTTGCGCACATTTAATTATGATAACTTTACGGTATCAGTACGGTTGCTGTGTTCTAAGGGAAAGGTGGCTCCTTTAAAGCCTGTCAGTGTGCCTAGATTAGAGCTGTGTGGTGCTCTGGTAGGTGCTAGACTATATGAAAAGGTAAAAAACTCATTACAATGTGAGTTTAGAAACATCATGTTTTGGACGGACTCCACAATTATATTAGGTTGGCTGCGTATGGCACCAAACCAGTTAAAGACGTTCGTTCAAAATAGAACTTCAGAAATACATGAACTAACAAAGGAACTTCCGTGGCGTCATATTAGCGGTAAAATAAATCCAGCTGACTTAGTATCTCGCGGCGTCAGCCTACAGGATCTTTCTTCGTCAACGCTGTGGTGGAATGGACCAGAGTTTCTTCGTGACATCAATTTTAACTCTGAGCAAGTACCTTGTACTCTGACTGACCATAACATTGAGTCGTTACCTGAGGTAAAATTTAAGGTTATTTCTTTGTTAGCCGACAATAATTTATCCCAATCAATATTGTTTCCATTCGCTCGTTTTTCACAGTTCAATCGTATAAGACGTGCTATGGCATACATGCTGCGCTTCATTTATAATGCGCGTAATAAACATAATTTGCAAACGGGCACTTTAAACGTCAGTGAATTAAAAAATGCTGACAACACATTAATTAGATTGTGTCAGTTAGAAGCATTTTCTGAGGAATATAAATTATTGTCTAAAGGAAGTAGCTTAAAAAATAAGCACAATTTATTAAAATTAAATTTATTTATAGACGATTGTGGAATTTTGCGTGTAGGTGGTCGTATTCAGAATTCGTTAGATTTTGGATATAATAAAAAACATCCGATATTATTATCAAGTAAACATTACTTTTCAGTTCTATTGTTTCGCCATGAGCACAAACAGATGTTGCACGCAGCTCCGCAAACGCTGCTATTTCACTTGCGAGAATTATGGTGGCCAGTCGGCGGCAGAGATTTAGCCCGAAAGGTAGTCCATGAATGTACCACATGTAAGCGCATTAGAGGGAAAACATTGTCACCTATAATGGGCAATCTTCCCAAAGAACGGGTAACTCAAAGCTTTCCGTTCTTACGGTGTGGGGTAGATTACGCTGGTCCGGTGCTCATTTTGAACAGAAAAGGTAGGGGTGCTACAACCACAAAGGCATACATTTGTTTATTTATTTGTTTTGTCACACGGGCAATTCACTTGGAGCTAGTCAGTGACCTTACCACTGACGCGTATTTACTTGCAGTTAAACGCTTTATCTCTCGTCGAGGTAAACCTAACGAAATATTTTCTGATAATGGGAGAAACTTTGTGGGTCTAATGAACGAGTTTACACAATTTTTAACGAAATGTAGTCCAGATATAAAAGAATACGCATCTAGTCTGCAAATCCAGTTCCATTTCATTCCACCTTACGCTCCGCATTTTGGTGGCCTGTGGGAAGCGGGGGTAAAATCATGTAAGTACCACTTACGGCGAGTAGTGGGAAACGCGCATCTTACGTTTGAGGAATTTAGCACGGTATTAACACAAGTAGAAGCTGTCCTAAATTCCCGTCCTATGACCCCTTTATCCGCAGATCCAGACGACTTTCTTCCCCTTAGCCCAGGTCACTTCCTGGTTGGTCGTCCGCTTACAACGCCCGCCAGCACCGACTTGAAAGAAACGCCAATGCATCGCCTCTCACGTTACCAGAGGCTAGAACAGATTAGGCAGCATTTCTGGTCCCGTTGGGCAAAGGAGTATGTTTCTGAGCTGCAGGTTAGAACAAAATGGAACATCCAATCTACTGAACTTAAACCTAACACTCTGGTCATCATCAAAGATAATAACTTACCGCCACTTAAGTGGCAATTGGGACGCATACTGAAGACGATTCCTGGCAAAGACGGTGTGTCAAGAGTTGCAGATATCCGCACTTCATCTGGCATTATAAGGCGAGCCTTTACAAAAATCTGCCCCCTTGTCGAGCAAGACCGAGCAAGTACTGGAATCCACGCAGTGTAGGACGCATAGAAAGCTGGTGCTTTCAAGGCCGGGGGCATGTTGAAGACGAACCTGTATTCATGATCTGTGGTGCTGCGTCAATTTATCATTATCTCTGGCACCGTGAAGTTGGCTAGTTATAAGTGAGCCAATCACAGCTGCACGTATTAACATGATATTAGATACATATTGTTCCTAGCCTTCTATCCTCGAAATTTTGTAAAGTCATTAATTTTATTACAACCAATATACGTTTGAAACCATCTCAACGGACGCATCATTTTTCTGTCCCGAGTAATCCAAAAAGTAAGTCGAAAGCCGGTAGGAAGGCGAACGCACAAGCCCCTACAGTATGTATATATTACTACGACTTTTTGTAAAATAAACTCCTCGACGAAAACCAACCAAGTATCCCAAGAGAACGGACGGTCATAACTTTAATCTACAAGAGTTTTCTCGTCGTTCCCCGTTAACAATACAGACGCCATACAGTATACTTTGGGGGTTGTCTATTTTCTCAGAAATCGTTATAATTTCCATTAGCCACAGGTGATGGTGATCATAAGTCTCTTATTGCAAAAATCCGCCGGCTATGTGGGTTGGTGCCCACCGCTGTGCCAGATATTCTGCTGCCGAGGAATAATATTTAAAACAGTAATATTAAAACTTTAAACGTTAGTGTTTTTTTAAAAAAACGTTGCCATACACTAGGATTTCTCCTGTGTCGTGGGTGCGTTTACAGACACAAATGGTCCAGTTTTATGGGCTCTGTAGCTAGTGACATTATTAGGCATAAGAGACTAGATAACTAGGGACTCACAGTCAATCTTGTAAATGTGTAGAAAGCCAAATCCAAAAGTAGAATTTCCAGGTCGATTTGGATTAATTCAGGGCTTAGAAGTTCGAGACGGTGAGCTCGGCGCCGCGCACTTGAGCTGTGGCGCAAGCAGCTGATGCTTCCGCAGTACGCGTAGAAGCGCGTCGTCGAGGCCGTCCTGCCGCTCTTCTGGTTCTGACAGCAAAAGAGCGAGCGTGTCACATTCCACCTGACACAGAGATCCACCGTCACTGTTGTTTCAGTAAGTACATGTACAGGATAGTACGCCAGGTCACGGCAGAGGCGGAGATGGATGCGTGGGTCTACGATCAGACACGCTCCCTCCGCCAGAGCGGCTAAAACGCGCCTCCAGGGGCGTTGGACAGGCTGCGGCGGCTGGCTCGGCGACGCGCACTTGTAAAGTGGCGTCACCGCCTGCGGATGCAATTTGCGACCAAGCGCGTCGTTGAGGCCGTCCTGCCGCTCTTCGGAGCCTGGCTCAGAAGGAGCGAGCGCGTCACCTACCGCCTGACGCAGGTGCTCACCGGGCACGGTTGTTTCGGTGCGTACCTGCACAGGATAGGACGCGAGGCCACGGCACAATGCCACCATTGTGATAGCGACCAGGACACCGCACAGCACACGCTCGAGGCGTGCCCTGCGTGGGCCGCCGAGCGGCGGATCCTGGTCGATCGGATCGGGCAAGATCTCTCTCTGCCAGCAGTAGTGTCGGCTATGTTGGCAGAGCACGAAAACTGGAATGCAGTGGTCTCCTTCTGTGAGAGCGTCATGCTCCAGAAGGAGACTGCAGAGCGGGATCGGGAGAGGGCCGATCCCGCTCAAAGACGAAGGAGACGGCGTCGGGGTAACAACCGCCCTGGCGCCTAATTCCGATACGCCTGAAAACCCCTGCCGTTGCTATAAGGCGGGACCTCTGGGTTCGCGGGTGCGTAGATTGGGGAATCTGCGTGTCCACACCAAGCGACCCAAGAGAAGACGGTAGCACGCATGTGGTCACGCGCTGCCGTGGGACGCTTTGGGGGATCCTTTACAATCCCCCTGGAGGGGTAACCGCTTTACAGTCACCCTCTCCGAGATGTGCCAATAGGCGTGGCACCAGTGGGCGGCTCTAGTGTGATCATACGAGGACCTGGAGCCTCCCTTACGTGCCGAAGATGACCGCTCCAGTAGTTTTAGCCGGTAGGAGTCCGGCATACCCCTTCGTCCTTCCCCGGGGCGAAGGAAGTTCATGAAGAATTTCCACTGGGCACCAATAAAAAAAAAAAAAAAAGGTCACGGCAGAGAGCACCATGGTAGAGACGGCCAGGACACCAGCACCCGCTCGAAGCTTGGCTTTCAAGAGACGGATCCTGGCCAATCTGATTGAATTACAGTATAACTACATAACCCCCCTTTTTGTTTTGCCCCTTCCCTCGGACTGCGAAAGCGATAAGACGTGTGCACTATTTATAATTTTAATGTGATTTAATTTTTGGCAAAAATATATATTAAAAATAAATCTGTGAAATACTAGGCGCGCATAACGCAGTGAATGATATACACAGTGTCGCTGGCCGGAGGAGGATAGCAACTGTACAGACGGAGGTCTATCGCTGAGCTACGCTGCGCATGCGTCACAAGGAGTAGCGTCGTTTGCCACAATTTATAGGCGACAGCGATCAGCGGGCATATTCTAGAGTATGGCCCAAAATTAATATCAACATAATCCAACCTCTTCGCTACTTTTGGTGTCCTGGTCTGTTCAAGTACTCGCCCAGAAATAGGTACGATTTATTCAAATAAACTAATTACTATCAAGAAATGCCCGAATGGAGTACAAATCCCCTCAGGCGTAATTGGACTGTCTAAAGGTCAACCCACTATTTAATGTAGTGGTGTGCTTGAACTAATCTTCCCACTACGCCGATATATCACTGGGCAAACCTGAGCGACCCTTCCTCGTGTTTATCTTTCCCTGGTACTTGGATCAAACTAACTCAATCGGTCTTATAGCACGGCTCGTCGCCGCGCTAATAGCCCATTGCTATTACATAAATAGACAACTGTGACCCAACCCGGGATTGTCTGCATTTGTTTTTACTGTTTCCTGACGATTAATATGGATGACATAAGCGGCAAATCCCTATCAGAATCGAATATCTCCGATCAAATTGAACTAATTACGCCTCCTAATTACGTATTTCAACGTACTAAAAGGGCAAGAGAGAGCGACTACGACTCTGATTTCCGCGCCTTTAAAGAGGAAGTAAAAGCACTAATATCGTCATTAATGTCGCCCCTACAAAAAGAGCTTAAGAAAATATACCCAACACTTATAGAAATCAAAACTACTAATAGTAACATAGAAACCTCCATATCCACTTTATCGGCACAAAATGAAGAATTAACAAAGAAAGTTGAGCAGCTCGAAGTTCAAGCAAAAAAAGATAGAAACTATATCACAACATTAGAGGATAAAATAGAGGACATGCAAAGAGGTAGCCGAAAGTCTAGCTTTGAGATCAAAAACGTACCAAAATTGTCTAATGAATCTAAAGAAGATCTTATAAAAATGGCCATATGCTTAACTAACGAAATTGGCTGCAATATAGCAAAAACCAACATTAGCGACATATTTCGAGTACAAAATAAGCGAATTAACACAAAAAACAGTCCAATTATAGTTGAGATGACATCAACTATCTTAAAAACCGACATCCTGAAGATGACTAGAAACTTTAACAGACAACATAAAGAAAAATTATGTGCGAAGCATCTTGGATTTAAGACAGAGGAGTATACGCCAATATATGTGTCAGAACAGCTTACTACAAAGGGTGCTAGACTTCACTTTCTCGCGCGTGACCTGGCAAAATCAAACGAATATAAGTATTGTTGGACGGCCTACGGGAGGGTACACATTAAGAAGGATGACAACTCTCCCACTATTAATATAAAAAGCGAGTCACAGATACACAATCTTCTGCAGCAAAAATGACTAGTTGTTATCGTACTAACAGCCTCTCATAGTAACCATTCTCTTTACTGTCGCACGTCGTTGTTAAGGATTAACTTAAATTCTGACAGTCTTATTACAAAAAACTTGTTAGACTCAGGTTTAAACCAGAACTATGTAGTCTGGACTTAGTACGGAACTAACGTTAGTACCGTGGTTTAAACCCGTCCGTATTACAATTAACAAATCAAGTTAGGACTAGATAGTACCTGACTTTAGATCTGGCTTAAATTATTTCCACAGATTATACACGGAATTCCTTGGAAACATTCATTCAATCAGATAGCATTCGGTTACATCGTTCCGTTTACCCAAATGCTGAATATTTCTGTAAATTTTGTATATGAATGGTATTGATATTTTAACATATATAATAGGGTATTTAATGACGATAACTATTAGAAACTAATGGTTGTTCTTGTTTCAATAAATGCCATTTATTTTCTTTCTGGGGAATACTTTTATGACATTTATTTCATGTCCGAAACATGTACTTTCAAACAACACTAATGCGTAACGGAATGTCTATATCGCGCGGAAATCTTTAAACATAGGTACAACTATTCTGAGATTTGGACGTTTCTTCGTACTGATTATTGATAAGAAGTTAGGGAATAATATTAATAAAATAGAACAATAGAAAAAATGAAGAAGTGAAAACTGGAATTCAGAAGAAAAAGTTAGTACTTGCCTACAATTACTGTAATTACGGCACATTACCATCTTTAGGACAACGCAAATTTAAACTATTTCAGGAAATATTACAATATAACATACAAAAAATAACCAAATCTAACCTCAAAACAATGAATTTGACGTATATTTGTGACTTAGACCAAGGTTTATAGAGTTAAACTAGGTCCCCATCAGGTTTATCTTTAGTACCATAGATAGTCCAAGACTTACAGTTAAACCAGTTTTTGTAATAAGAAATTTTATTAAACCACACTTTTAGTCCGAGACTATCGATAAACCGTGTTTTGTAATAAGACGGTGAATGTTTAAACTCAAGTAACGGAATGTTAGATAATAAGTTAAATTATGTTAATCAATTGCGCTCTAACACACATTCAATACACAAATCCGCACTCATTCTGATAATGACACCCACAGACTTTCAAACAACACACACCTTCTTACACTCACAGACACATACCCACGCCTCCACTCACATACTAATTATCTACATAGTTATGCCGTACAGTGCCTATGACACTAATCATTATGGATAGTACATTATTAACTATAAATGAGTTAGACAACTCAGAAATAGCCCAAGCATTTGAATGTGATATTGACGACTTTCCTAAGCTTGTAAGAGAAAATATTTCGGATTTTACCATCGTCTCTCAAAATATTAGATCTATTTACTCTAATTTTGACGACTTTCAACTAAATATACAAAATCTTAAAACAGACATTGACCTGGTAATTTTAACTGAATGTAGGCTGAATTTAAATAAACAAGTCCCTCAAATAGCTAACTACATACCGTTTCAAACTACTAATCACCTTAATAAAGCCGATGGAGTGGTTGCCTATATTAAAAATACTTATAGAGCTAAATCAGTAGAAATAAATTTAACTCACGCGTCTTGCATAGAGGTCCATATCTCACCTGACCTGACAGTAATTGCGATTTATCGATCCCCCTCAACTACGAATGCAGATGATTTTATTAATTCCTTAAACGACCACCTAATTACCATTGCATCAAGGAAAAACGTAATAATTACTGGAGACATCAATATAAATCTGATATACAATCAAAACGAGCAATCACACGAGCGCACAAATAGACTCAACTATCTCAATATGCTGGCCATGCATGGACTTCTTCCTGGGCACTCACTACCCACGAGAGGCAAAAATTGTTTGGACCATTTTATTATAAAACTCAAACCTGCCAGTAAAAATGCAACCATTGCTATTATTCACACAACCATTACAGACCACTTTATGACTTTCTTAAAAATCACAAACCATACAAGTAAAATAAAATGTTCTAAAGCAAAAACAGTTTTTAATCTAGAAAAGGGACTAGAACACCTAAAAGATAGTAATCTTACAGACTTGCTAAAGCTAACTAACCCTAACACACTTACTGATAATCTAATTGAAATACTACAAAAATGTGTCGAACTTAGCACAATCACCATGAACATCCCGTTAAAAAATAGAATCATAAAACCGTGGATGACTGTTGGTTTATTGCGCTGTATTAAAAATCGAAATAACATGCAAAAGAAGCTAAGACTTGACCCGTTCAATGATATACTAAGAATTACCTTCAAAAGGTATCGAAACTACTGTAATTGCATTCTTAAAAAGCAAAAACGAAAATATGACAGAGATCTACTATCTAAAGCATTCAAAAATCCAAAAAAAACATGGGATGCTATTAACAGCATCACACAGCGCAAACCTAGGAAAGCAAATAATCTTGAACTACTAGAAGTGTCTACTACCCCACAGAAGTCTGTTGATGAGGTGAATAGCTTCTTTTCTTGCATAGGCAAGCTTCTCGCGGACAAAATATTACCTTCTTTGTCTTTGTCCGCTGCAGGAATTAGTACCAATCTTAACTCTTCATCATTAGAGTGTTCAATCACTTCTTTTGTTTTACTCGACACAGACCCTTTCGAAGTTCGTGATGTACTAATGAGCTTAAAATCAGACAGTGCCCCGGGTTGGGACAAAATACAAATTAACTTTCTCAAAGCTGCGCAGGAACAACTTGTGCCGATAATTTCTCATTTAACAAACCTTTGCTTTGAACACGGGCTCTTCCCGGATGCTTTGAAAGTTGCCCTTATAACACCTGTGCACAAGTATGGTGACAGGACTGACCCGTCAAACTATAGGCCAATTTCAGTTCTACCGTCCATTTCAAAAATTTTAGAAAAATTAATTAACTCACGCTTAACTAGATATTTAACCAAATACAAAATACTGTCACCTTCCCAGTTTGGCTTTAGGCAAGAAATGTCTACTGAGGATGCGGTCCTGTCGCTAACATCCATTCTTGTGGATAAATTAGACAATGGTAGCAAATGCCTGGCTGTGTTCCTTGATCTTAAAAAGGCCTTTGACACAGTGTCTGTTCCCATACTTTTGCATAGGCTCGAGAACATCGGCGTAAGGGGACCCCCTCTTGAGCTATTTAAATCTTACCTTATCAGACGCAAACAAACTGTCAAAATAGGAAATTTTACTAGCACAGAAGCTCACGTTACGTACGGAGTCGGGCAGGGGAGCGTCCTTGGTCCGACGTTATTCCTTATTTATATTAATAACCTATGTAACATGAATATTTCTGGGGGTCACATATTCTCATATGCGGACGATACCGCCATCGTTTTCGCTGATAAGACATGGTCTGGTGTAAGGAGGTTAGCCGAAAGCGGCCTTTCGGCGATAGTAGCTTGGCTCAACCAAAATCTCCTATCACTAAATCCTTCCAAATCTAATTACATTTGTTTTACTAAGTATAATCATACGCAGCCATCATCTGAATTCCAAATAAAGATTCATAATTGTCCCACCCCCGTAGTTACTGACTGCTCGTGTGTAGAAATTGATAGGTCACAGCATACTAAGTACCTAGGTGTCATCATTGACCAGCGTCTGTCCTGGCACATGCACACTGAACTGATTTTGAAAAGGGTAAGAAAAATTATATGGACTTTTAAAACACTGAGACACATAGCCTCTAAGAACCTTCTGCAGCAAGTCTATGTCTCTTTGGCTCAATCGGTCCTCACGTACTGTTTACCATGCTGGGGAGGGACAACAAAGACAAAACTTTTGGAATTAGAGAGGGCACAGAGGTCTCTACTTAAGGTCATGCTCTTTAAACCCTTCAGATACCCAACACAAAGCCTATACCTAACATCTGACCTTCTGTCTATAAGGAAACTTTACGTGCTCCAACTCATTCTAAAAAAACATAAATCCCTCCCGTACGATCCTACAAAAGCAAACAGCAGAAGAAACTTTTTGGTCGCTCCAACTGTCACATTTAGATCTGCTTTTGCTAAAAGACAGTACGCAAGACAATCTTCCCACATATACAATTTGCTAAACAAAGAGTTACGCATATATTCCCTAAAGCTTCGTGACTGTAAAAAAATGGTGACTGAATGGCTTAAGACTAAAAGCTACCATGATATAGAATCTTTGGTATCAACCGTTCAATGATACTGAATATAATCCGGTTGTTGTGATTTATTAAGATGTTTAAAACTTTTTCCGATCGCGTCAATGTCAATGCGTCAAATCAACTAAAACTATACTGACCCTAATTTTGCTATTAGACTATTAGGCTTGGTTAGCCTTATAACTTTATTAGTAACCTAACATTCTAAAATAAATCATAAGCAACGCTGCACTCCCACCCACCCTCACTCACACTCTCAAACCCTCACACATTACCACACACACTTGCACATTTACACACAAATATGCGCATATTCGCCGCTTGCATCTATAATTTTGTTTGTTAACTTTTTATTGTTTTTGTACACTTTTTCTCCAACTAATACCCTTCTTCGAAGTCCAAACTAACCTTAGTCTTTAAAATCCTACTGTCAATTGCATACTGTAGATAACTTTAAGTGGAAGAGCGGAATCCCCTAACACAAGCAATTACTTGCTTAAAAGGAGACTCCAAATCATATAATGTAAAAACTCATGTAATTGAAATAAATTTTATATTATATTTATTTATTTATAACCTAAGATTATGTAGTTGTTTTCATACGGCACCTATGGTATAACGCGGTCGACGCAGTGGCTTAGTAATTGGTTTTATACGCTGCGTGTTGTGGGTTTGGTCCCTGGATTAAACTAATATTTCTAAGATTTACAGATAGTGTTTTGGGTGTTTGTGCATTTGAGATTTATATCTAAACTATATACACGACACAGGAGACATCCATTTTTGTTTTTTGCCGTGGGGAATCCTCACTGACTTTCTCTTCCCCTCCACCCTCACCAAGGCAAAGGGGCATGCTGGACTCTTACCGGCCAAAACTCCACGCTGTCCTTCCACTTACCACTGGCTGGGGGTGAAGTGTTCACCTTGTCAGCATTAGACCGCGCCCCCAGCAGGTACACAGGAGATAGATATCCTACTGTGCATCGTTCGTTTAGGACTTAATCACCACATCTTGTGAACATCTACCGCTGAACATGGTCCTCTAAATAACCTATGCACGCATTCTTTCTTTTTTTTCTTTTCTTTTCTGCCCAACCTCGTGACAAGAGTTTTTCAACTCACTCATAGGCTACCGATAGCCGATATACCGACCCATAGGCTTAACAAATGCCGTGACAACATCCGATACTGGCGATTTGAAGTACCCTCCGAAGTTCGGAGACGCTAAGTTCAAATTAATTGAGCAAAACTTTGAGTATTCCTTCACTTGAGGGCTATGTAAGCTATCACACAGAACACAACAACAATCAAAATGATGGAATTATTATTTACGTTAAATCTTGTCTATTACATACAATATCTGAACCACATATATTAGACACAAACTGTTTGTTATGTAGGATGGAGTCCGTAAATTTAACTATAATTGCCCTATACCGTCCACCTTGCAATCGCAATATAGATAACTTTTTAAACGGTTTAGATGGCACACTGACATCCATATCAAAGTACAAAAATATAGTACTGATCGGAGATATCAACATAAATATCATTCCAGAAACACTAAATCAACAGGCCAATGAGTACCTAAATTTAACCGCCTTACATGGACTTCTTCCTACACACTATCTGCCCACCCGAGGCAAGAGCTGCTTGGATCACATTTTATTTAAATCAAAATTAAAATGTGTCACATTAATATTTGATACTAATATTACCGACCACGCGCCTATCCTTTTAAATATTGAAACTAAACTGAAATTAGTAAAAAGCAAATCTACAATCGTGAAAGTGGACTATCCTTCAGTATTCACAGCTGTCGCAAACAAGGATTTTAGTTCTATCAGGAGTATTTCGGATTCTGAACTGGCAGCTGAAATGTTGGTTTCAATACTAGGGTCTATAATTAAAAAACACTCCGTAGCTAGGCCTATTCCGTCAAAACGTAGAATTCTCAAGCCGTGGATAACAAATGGCTTACTAAGATGTATCCGTAATCGAGACTGTATGTGTCTGCGGTTAAAAAGTAACCCCGAAAATTATACCCTCAAAACAACCTATGTAAGATACCGTAATTTTTGTAATAAATTACTTAAAAAGTTAAAACATGCTTATGAGAAAGAAGAGTTTGACAAAGCCAAAAACAGCCCTAAGGCAACTTGGAGGGTAATTAAGAATATTGTGCAATCGGACAGCCATAGAAATCCTCCCTTTGATCTTCTTAAGACTGGGTCCGATAAGATTACATCAGTGAATCTGGTGAATAACTACTTCTCTAATATAGGCAGCGATCTTGCACAAACAATTATCTCCAATTTGTCTACCTCTTCAGTACAGCCAGTGGATGATAGCGTAGTTGCAAACTCCCTCGTACTCATGCCAACAGATGAGGATGAGGTGGAGCAAATTATTCGTGGTCTACGCGGTGATGCCGCTGTTGGATATGACACAATTCCAACACAGTTGTTACAGAAGTGCTCAAACACTCTAGTCCCGGTTATCACACATATCTGTAACATCTCTATGTCGAATGGGATCTTTCCTAAAGCTTTCAAAAGGGCCATAGTCCATCCCATCTTCAAGAGTGGAAACAGAGACAGTGTAAATAATTACAGGCCGATATCTGTGTTGCCTGCTTTATCAAAAGTCTTAGAGAAATTACTGAACATTAGACTTCTTAATTTCTTAAAAAGAAACGATACTTTAGCGCCAAACCAATTTGGTTTTAGGGATGGTAAATCTACGGAAGATGCTGTAGGCTCTCTTATAGATCAAATAGTTGACATCCTCGATAAAAAACAAAAATGTCTGGGCATCTTCCTAGACCTAACCAAAGCATTTGACACTGTCTCTGTTCCAAAACTCTTGTTGAAGATGGAGAGGATGGGAATTCGTGGATACGCTCTTCGGATATATAGGGATTACCTTTCAAATAGAACTCAGTGTGTTAAAATTGACTCTTTTGTTAGTAAATCTGCTGCTCTGAGCTTTGGGGTACCACAGGGCTCAATTTTAGGTCCCACTCTCTTTCTCCTTTATATAAATTCTTTATGCAAACTTTCCCTCCCCAACTGCACCATCTTTACTTACGCTGACGATACTGCGTTGCTCGTCCGCGGCACGAGCTGGCCTGATGTTTTTGTCAGTGCCGAGCAAGCTCTTGGGCAGGTAATGCAATGGTTATCAAGTAATCTCCTAACCTTGAATCTTAGTAAAACTACCTACTTAACTTTCTCGCTGACCACTTCCTCTCAACCATCTATAGAAAATTTCACTCTTAAAGCTCATACTTGTTTCCAAAACTCTTCAAATGTTTCATCTTCATCCTGTAGTTGTCAGGTGTTGGGTAGGTCTACCCAAGTTAAATACCTTGGGGTGCATATTGATCATTGCATCAGCTGGAAAAGTCATTTAATGATTGTTACTGCTCGTGTCCGCAAGACAATCTATGTTTTTAATAAGCTCCGCCATTCCCTTGACTTCAACACCCTCAAGATGGTATATTGCGCTCTATGTAAATCTATTCTGACTTACTGCATATCAGTGTGGGGTGGTGCAGCAAAGACGCACTTTCTGCCACTTGAACGGGCACAGAGAGCTGTGCTAAAAGTTATGTCTTTCAAACCCTTCAGGTATCCTACAGTTCAGGTTTTGGATGACTGCCAAAGTTTGTCTGTAAGGCAGCTGTTTATTCTGGGAACAGTTATAAGGAAGCACACTTCACTGGAATATGACGTAAACGTAACATCAAAACGACGTTCGTACAAGGTATGTGAGACCCAACGCTTTGGTTGCTCCCTTGCTGCCCGGAATCACAAAGTGCTTGGGTGCCACCTATATAATAAAATAAACGAGTGTTGTAACATTTATCCGCTCACCAGATCTGAGTGTAAAAGGAGGGTTTCAAGTTGGCTACTCGGTAAAACATACGAAGAAACGGAGAACATTCTTAAATTAACAATACTTTAGAATCTCTTGGCCTAAATATTATACACACTAATCACACATATACAGTTCATACTCACAATTAAAGACACAAACATACGCACGTACACCACATACACCACACATACACATACACCACATACACCACTCACACACACACTACATACACTACACGCATAGCACACAACCCTACACGACATACCCAAATACATACAATCTCCCTCACAATATATATTATAAGTTATTATTTTACACCACACCAATAATACATATCACTTACCTCACGTGAACACGTTACACTCCGATGTAAATATTAATAGATTTATAACTGCGAGGGCCCTGGTACCCATAACACAAGTTGAATCTTACTTTGGGTACCAGAGTTCAATAATCTTTGGAATGTAAATACTTATGTCTCTTGTTTAGTGTTCTTTAGTGTGTATTTATATGGCAATAAATATTATCATATCATCATATCATATCATAAATAGTCCTACACGATCACCTATCCATAGACTGACCAGGCCAAGCATCGCTTAACGTCACTCGTTTACCCATCAGTGAGTATAACTAGCTACGAGCAGTGATAAGGTGATGGCACACGTTGATTTAAGCATACATAACATTGCAGATAACCATATCATATCGGCCATTTATACGTCCACTGCTGAACAAAGGCCTCCCCCATAGATTTTCACAACTGTGTCATCATTTTGGGGGGTATTTGCATTCACCACGCTTGGCAGGCGGGTTGGTGAGCGCAGTGTGGCTACCGTTTCACAGAAGGGACGCTACTCCCACCCCTCTGGTTTAGATTCCCTTGGTCGCCTTTTACGACATCCACGGGAGGAGATTGAGTGGTGCTATATTCTTAATCCAGCCACCACACGGAATGCACGAATTGCAGATAAACTTCCTCCAAATAGCATTTTAGTCGACTTATCGTCGTTCACTTATTCAAACGTAAAAACTCACTAATATATTAATTTAAAGCACTTTGAGCAGCTTATTTACAAAATGATTTACACATTACGTGAGAGTACGCCACTAAACATAAAAGGATACTCGTAAATGTAACAAGCGTTCCCGCACCCGAAGGAAAAAATATGATATCGCTTTTAAATATGAAATATTACGCCGAAAGTGTTCTTATATTATGAAGAAAAAGGGTTGGGAACGTGACGGTTATGCCCGCGGAGGGGCCACCGGCCGCCACTATATGTCTCTATTGTGGAAACAATGAATTAATATAGCCCGCATTGTTATTTCATTGTCCACCTATCTTTTTGCTTATATGACTGTCTGAAACAATCATTTTCAAATAAAAGACCTTGACTAGATGACTCAAATTATATGCATCCGCATGACTGAACCTGGTATCGCTCAAAAAAATCAAATGAAAAGTACGTAAGCAACGGCCGGTACCCTGATTTTCGAAAAACAGCGACACCAGACACGACATCTGCTATCGCCTATGTTTCGATTAAATATAGTCAACCCACTGCCACCTATGCCACAGCACATAAATGTATTATAATCTGACTGCAAAAGTAAAGTCTGCAATCACATTTCGCTGCATATTTCACTGGTAACATTTTGTTTTTGACAGTTCGAAATTTAAATCTAAATCACTTTTATTTGAAATAATTAGAAGATATTCGGTACTGTTTAGTGATTTCTACTGAAAACATAAGGAACGGAATACTATGGTTTAGTCCCGCAGAGGCTAAGTTACTTACATCGCAATGTAACACAACTGAAACTACAAAGGATAACTAAAACTTTCGCATTAAAAATTAAAAATATAGCACAACTTTGTGTTACAATTATATTTAAAACTATATTGATTTATAACGTCACAATCGTCATGTATATTTGAATCGCAAAAAATAACTGCATATATTCCTATACCTGTGCCTTTTTTTTATTGATCCGGGAAAGGGCGAAGGAGCATGCCGGACTCCTACCGGCTAAAACCACTGGAGCGATCATCTTCGGCACCGAAGCGAGGCTCCAGAAACTCTAATAATCTCCATCTAGAGCCACCCGTTGGTGCCACGCTTTTAGGCATATCTCGGAGGGGAATTCATATATGCCTATCAAATAAGCTCATTACTATATACATTTTGCAATCAGTTTTATACAAAACTACCAAGTAATATAGAATTATAATAAAACAATTTTAAACAGATTAGATCGCGTATATTATAGATTTTTGTTTTTCTTGGCTATAATATACGCGATCTGATCCGTTTAAAATTGTTTTATTATAATGTGTAATAATCGCGAAAACCTAAGACATTAATATAGAATTGTTCCATTAATTACAGGGTGTAGGTTCAGTCTAATGTAATCTAAGGATTATCACTTGGCCTTTTGCGCTGCGTGTTTTGGATTTGACCCTCACACAAACAAATATTTGTATCGACCAACAGACAATGGTTCCGGATCTGGGTGTTATTTCATTTGGATTTTAGAAATTCCGTATTCCGTGCGGTGTCCGGATTAAGAATATAGCACCACTCCATCTACTCCGATGGATGTCGTAAAAGACGACTAAAGGAATTTAAACCAGAAGAATGGGCAGCAGCGTCCCTTCTGTGAAACGGTAGTCATATTGCGCTCACCACCCGCCTGACAAGCGTGGTGAGTACACACAGTTGTGAACACACACAGTTGTGAAAATCTATGGGGGAGGCCTTTGTTCAGCAGTGGACGTATAAATGGCTGATATGATGAAGAAATCCCACGCAATAGCTAGTGAAAATCCGCGAGCTATAGGATTTTCAACTGCGAATCTAACACATGTACAGTTGTTTTCTGACGTGGGAATGAAATTGACTTTTACTTCACTTTAAAACATGGGGTAATTCTCTGCATGCT
This sequence comes from Diloba caeruleocephala, assembly GCA_947459985.1. Taxonomy (NCBI): domain Eukaryota; kingdom Metazoa; phylum Arthropoda; class Insecta; order Lepidoptera; family Noctuidae; genus Diloba; species Diloba caeruleocephala. Next base: position 30,418,262 of record OX381610.1, read on the forward strand.
ATATTTTTTTGCGATACAGATGCCATTTTCCAATCAAATGTGTAGCAATTGGCGAAATGAGGACACACAGAATTGTCTGCAGGTAATGTATTCTGCTCTTGAATATGACCATCTATGAAGGGCGGCAAGGTGCTTGTTATAATGGAAGCTCTTGTGATTTTAATCTTGCCGCTTCGGATGGTATTTGTTCTAGATCTAATGTGGAGACCTTTAGACTTTGTGGAGGCTTTAGTTGCCATATTTTAGAAGGTTTTCCACGTTTAGTTTTACTCCGAGATGATACGATTGATACGATTTTCGCTTTGATTATGGACTTCATCGAGTTTCACAGTTGGAAACGGATGACTTCGACCTTTTTGACTTCGAGATGGTCTTTTTTGAAACCACAAGTTATCCAACTTCTTACCAAACAACGGAAGATTCTCAGTTGTTCCACTTTTAAACTTTGAAGTTTGGCCACTGCTGTCTAACCCAAATCGAAATGGTACTCTTTGTAACAAACCACTTTGGGTCGTGACACTTTGAGTCGTAACACTTTGGAACGAATTTTGAAACAATATGTCAGGAGGAAAACTGGTTTGAAGCTCAACATATCTAGAAGATTCTAAGACCGCTTCCGGTATAAGCGCAGGCGTCTCTTGTTCTTGCTGTGACGAAATCTGATCCATATTAAATTCCTTTTCTTGATAATTGTGTAGAACCACTTCTTTCGATGGCTTCACCTCATTAATGTAAGTAGACGACTCTTCACAGCTAAATTCTGGAAAAGGCACCGGACCACACACTAGTCTCTCTTCGTGCTCCGTTTCAATTTGCAGAGGTTCTGGTAGCCCATCTTGTATGACATAATTATGACTTTTGGAAGGTTCGTCATCGGTATTGAAATGACTGAGGGTAAATTGTCGATAATCGTGATATAATAAAGAAAATTGTGCCACATTACGTATTAGTGAAAAACCGTAAACCTTTATCTATACAAATAAATAAAATTGAAGTGTCTGTTTGTAATGTCAAAATAACAGCTTTTTACTAAATGCATATGAAAGTATATATGGTACCTATAACAAAAACACAATTTTTAATTTTTTTGTCTGTCTGTCTGTTTGTTCCGGGTAATCTCCGAAACGGCTGGACCGATTTTGACGGGACTTTTACTGGCAGATAGCTGATGTTATAAGGAATAACTTAGGCTACTTTTATTTTAAAAAAATGATTAGAGTTCCGCGCAAAAAAATGAAACCCTTGAAATCCAATATATATATTCTATGTCATGTGTCTATGTCGAAGTACTCTAAATTTCTTTTAAATTAAACGCGGGTCAAAACCGCGGGTCCCAGCTAGTAATGAAAATATGATAATATACGACTAGCGTATAACGAGCATATGTATACACAATCATGCTCCTAATCTGATTGTTGTGATTTGGTATGAACATGCTTTCATATTGTTATTGTTACACCCACACATACGTATACGTACGTCACACTAATTTATAGGTATGAATAAAATTATAAACATCTGTCTACACAATATAATACTAGATGAATGATTTTCAATTCACGTATATTTGGGAAACAACCGGACCGATTTTGTTTTTCTTCCACCGTTTCTTTTTCTATGAACTTCCGATGAAGATAATGATGGAACGATTTTCAGCCAAGTAAAGTCCACAGCTGGACACAAGCCTCCCCCAAAGATCGCCGCAATGACCGGTCTAGCTGTATTGTGTGCTTTGTGGGCTTATCGACCTCTGCACACATTTATGCTGCTATTGCCGCCATCAACAAACTCATTGCGTTGCAAGCTAAGAACAGAACGCACGTGATTCGAAACATCCTTGAAATTGTATTAAAACTCTACATCACCACCATGTAACCATTACACAAAAACTTACAGCGACATCTAGTAATACATTAAGTGCAACTCTCCGATGACATCAATAAATCCTGAATCACGCAAATAAAATGATCGCACTGCATATGATTAGTCTAAGATACTTTTGGTACACCCTATGTCTCGCGCCACTTATTATATTTAATTCAGGACTTCAGCGTTATACTTGTCATCGAACTCACACATCGACAAAACTGACAATAAGGCTCATCAATTGCACGGATTTATTGTGCGATATATTAAGCGCTAGTAAAATCGCAATCAGACCATGCAGTAGAGTTAGGCAGTACACGTCAATTCGATGAGTTTGTATGAGTATCTCATTCTTCCACTTCAAATGAGGTGAGACAGTGTAATGTTACTGAGACTTTTAATACAATGAAAGAGGTACATTGAGTTCAGTTTACAATATCTAAAGTAATATGGGGTAATAGTTATGGGGAATTAAGGTACATGTCAGTGCGAACAAGATTCGACAAATGTATGTGAAAATTGAATGTACGACAGAAAAAATCTGTATAGCAGTAAAAATATTGGTTTTTAAAACGCTTTCAATTCAAATCTATTAAATGTTAATAGTTAAGCTTGTACTGGCAAGTATTACTACTTGCTGCAGTTATTGTACAATATTTGTCGTTTCCAGCAAAGATTAAATTACCCCTCTCAACCCATAGGTATCGTAACTCATAGAGTAGTCATCCAGACAAAGCGTTATTGCATCAATCTTAGCTTAAACTGGCGGATCAGTTACAGGGCCCTCAGAAAATAGTTTACTACATTCTGTTGTATTGTCAAACTATCCAAAAATGCGTGGTTACAGCTATGTAATAATGACACATAGTTTAATCTGCATTGTTCAAGGATTTATCTACTCCAAAAAGCAAGATAATTATTGTATAGTTATTTAAAGTCATGCGTAATGCGGTAGTGTCATTATCGTTGGATAGAAGGTGGCGCGTTATCAAGCCATATGATACCAGTGCTCCCGGTTGCTTTCTTTGCTTGAGTTATGGTTATAGATTTTTTGGTTGAAGACTCTATGGTTTTTTCAATACAATTCCGTGAAGCTTGTGTTTCGGTGGTTGTATAGAATCGTTTACGTATGGTACTCTTTTCGGTTATAATTTGAATTGCGGAGTCGATCGGCTTGGTTTGTTTAGTACACGTGTCCAGGTTATAGCTCAGTGGTAAGGTAGTCATTGGTTTTAATGGAGTATATTCCGAAATCTGTTTTTTGTTACAGCTGTTTAGGTTTCCTGGAAGTGGTGCAGGGATGGGGTCAACCATACTGCCGAAAGTGCTGATGCATTTTGGAATGGTAGAACAGTCTAGAGTTGTTCTGCTATATGGGTTGTCGAAAATATTTGGGGCAGATGCAGTGATCGCTCTCGTCTCCATGTTTGTTGATTGAACATCGTCTTCGCATCCATAGTAGTCATCTTCGAGTGAATCTATGCCACATATTATTTTTATTGGCATTCCATACTTTCTAACCTTCTTACGTAGATTCTGTCGTCCAATTGAAGGACCTGTTTCCTTGGTTTCGTGTGTTATTTCCAGTATATTTGTTGTATCCGTAACTAAAGGAGCAGGAAAAACAGACTGCGCAAATATTATGAATATCGCAAGCAATTGATATGTTGGCATCGTTGTAATTGTTTATATTTTACCGTGATGGCGTTTTGAATTGAAAACATTGTTAACTTAATTAAAATTACGTACAAGCTCACTAGCACTTCGTGTTTTATCGGAATGTTGTTGGTAATGCTCAAGTGATGTGTTTCAATACAAAATTAGGATATGAATCATGTATTTTTATTGTTTTAAGGACGCGTTTACGGTTCACAGTCTGGTAAGCGATCACCACCACCCATCATCATCCATAACACAGGAGAGCCACCATAGTCACCGATCTTATAACTTATTAAATGTCACAATGCCAGGCATAATTAAAAACCTATTGTGTCTCGTTCTCGCAGCCCGCGGTTATTGACATTTGAGAGGGCAGATTACACTATTTTTATAAGGCCATCACATCATCTAAAAGAACTGCAAATAGAATCTCGAAAAGTAACGTGTGAAGTGTATAGTATTACACCTCCAATCATCGAGATGGTGACAGGTGGTATGATAATAGAAATCGGCCTGGTATGAGGTCTTTGTTTAAATTTTTACTCTGAAACAATATAATGCAAAGGAACGATTCTTCGCAACTCCAAAGGATCAAGTAAAGTTGTATAGCGTGAGGTCACTGGTGATTTGAGTTACTCTGCTCTACGTTATGGTTCCGTGTAGTTTCCAGCAAAGAATAGATCACCGCTCTCCATCCACGGGTGTCATAAAAGCCGACAAAGGTTAGGTATCAAGAGACTGGGCAGTAACATCCTCCCGTGTGCTACTAACAACACACTGCAATCACTACTCCACCTGCTAGCGTGGGGATTATGGCAATATTCCCTATAACTGCTCATTATAGTGATTATTGAGAGGCCCATGTTCAACAATGTGTATATGTGTGTGTGTGTGCTCTACGTTGAATATGGTTAGTTATGTAACACCGACTGACGGACAGACAACGCACAACTTAAACCGGTGGATCTGGATGGATGCTTCTAGCATGAAACTTTGCACAAAAGTCCCGTATATAATGTAGGTGAGCATTAAGGGGGTCAAATAAGATGTTAATTGGGCGCATTATAATTTGTTAAATTGATGACGCTTTCATTAAAAATAATTTTATATTGTATTTCTTCCCTAATCTAATATTAACTGTATTAGTTTAATTTGTATGTAATTGTATCTTATTAACAATAATGAATCAACCTACGTTTTTCTCTTTTTAAGTTTTATCACCTTTTGTGGTAATCAACATTGTAATCTCAATTATTTCAAAAGAGTATCCATGTGGTTTCTTGTCAGCTCTTCTCCATAGAATCAACTATTTGAACTGACCTCCATTATACCAGTACGCTGGACTGGAGTTTGATATCATCAGAGTGAACTTATTTGATTTTAAGTTTAATTAAGAATTACTCAAATCGGTTCTCTGATCTGAGAGGAATCGAAACTATTAAGACATCATCTAGATAAGCGCAGTAAAATTAACTAGTTTATTGAAGCTGGTTTAAAAACTACTCAATCAAATGTAATGAAATTTATATGGGATCAATTCGAAAGCATTCTGCATCAGTTAATATATGAATTTCTCAAATCGGTCTACTAATCTCGGAGAAACCGGTGTAAAAACATAAAAAAAACAAATACGCATCGAGTTAAGAACCTCCTCCTTTTCGAAGTCAGTAAAAATGTGGGATCTATTTCTGTGCCAGTGGGAGAAATACAAATGCATGTGCATTTGAGCAAAAGAAAAATCTGATACATTATTACAGACGCATATTAAAATGTTCTAGCTTACAATGTTGACGAAACTAATTTAAATGGTATATATATAGATATGCTAGGGTGTAAACATCAGCTGTTCAGGGCTTAACCCATGTCACAGACGACAGACGGACGGACGGATTATAATAACGCCCGTCTCAGCTGCCCGCGGCTCTATAACCGTGTGTACTCGGATTTGTTAAAAAAGAAGTTCCGCCTTTTTGGTCCTTTTTATATGTAATAGTCCTCAAGTCATACAATAATGTCATTATCAACCTACGTTTTAAGTCTCCGAATGAAACTTATTTCATTGCCAGTAGCATAGCAGTCTCATTTTGGAAAATCCAGCCAGATCTGATTAAACTTAAAGCTGGCTTTTATATAATAGGTAACAAGGGATAATGCTAGAAGAATACAAAATACTTGGAATAATAACTAAACTATTCATCATATCATAATCAGCCTATTTCTGCCCCACTGCTGGGCACGGGCTTTTTTCTCACGATGAGAAAGGTTAGGCCTTAGTTCACCAAGCTGCGCTTTTTTTATGTCCCGTTAAAATTCTACATGAACTTCCTTCGCCCCGGGGAAAAGCGAGAGGGAGGACTTCTACCGGCTAAAACCACTGGAGCAGTCATCTTCAGCACCGAAGGGGAGCTCCAGGTCTTCGTAAGTACACACTAGAGCTGCCTATTGGTGCTACGCCTTTAGGCACATCACGGAGAGGATGACTATAAAGCGGTCAACCCCTCTAGTGGAGGGAAAGCAATTGTAAAAAGGTCGCGAAAGTGGAGGATTGTAAAGGATCCCCCCAAGCCTTGCTGTGCGCTGTGCTACGCACACGTGACCACTTGCGCACCACCGTCTTCTCGGGGCTCACTCGGTGTGAGCACGCAGACTCCCCAATCTGCGCGCCCATGAACCCCGAATTCTGGTTGACCTAGTCAATGACATGAAAGTGAGTAGTTGCATTACTATAGCTGTTAAATATATCAGGCGTGTTGGACCTGGGCGCCGAGGCGGTTGGTACCCCGGCGCCATCTCGTCCTTCTCCGTGTAGGATTGACCCTCTCCCAATCCCGTTATGCAGTCTCCTTTTGGAGCATGACGCTCTCACAGGAGGAGAGCACTGCACTCCAATTTTCATGCTCTTCAACATAGCTGACACTACTGCCGGCAGAGAGAGATCTTTCCCAATCCGACCGCCCAGGATCCACCGCTCGGCAGCCCACGCTGGACATTCCTTGAGCGTGTGCTGTGCGGTATCCTGGTCACTTTCACAATTATGGCACTATGCCGTAACCTCACGTCCTATTCTGTGCAGGCATGCACTGAAACAACCATCACCGGTGAATACCTGCGTCATACGGTAGGTGACGCGTTCACTCCTTCTGAGCCAGGCTCCAAACAGCGGCAGGATGGCCTCAAACGCAAACTGCAACTGTAAACGATGTCGCCACATCTCGAGGGCGCATCGTCAAGCCAGTCGCCTCAGTCTGTCGTACGCTCCTGAAGGCACGCTTTCGCCGCTTTGGCGGAGGGAGCATGTCTGATCGTAGCCCACGCATCCATCTCCGCCTGGATGTCGTAAGGCCGAAAGCGAAACAGAAAAAAGATTTGACTTTGTTTAAAAAAAAACTATTTAAAATGTAAAATTGGCATCATATTTTCCATTAAATAAATACATTTGCCACTCCCTTGTTTCCAGATATTCTCCACGATGTTTTAGGATCATTTTAAACAAACGATTTTGTTTAAAATGTATATCTTTAATATAATTTTATAAATATATCTTTAATAGAATCTAGTAAAATAATTTACTTATGGAATGCAATAAAGAATCGAATAGAATATTTATATTATATGGAATTAACGATTTTGGCTGTCTTTATTTAAGACACTGTAGAAGTGAAATGGGATACTAGGTGCAAACTAAACCGTTCATGAGAATAAGCTTTAGAACCTGTGAGTAAGTTAAGATGCCTTACTAACAATGTTCTTAGGCCAGGTATTATGTGTATTAACTAGGGTAACAAAAAGTTTACCTTGAAAATGTACCCTTTCAGATTAAACTATTAGCAATAGAATTTTATTACCTAAGTTTACATCTCTGCTGAACTGGAAAATATTTGACTAGGGGACAATAAGTTTAGATTTAAATGCAGCATCGACGATTGATGGTGCTTTTTTACCCAAATTTTCATTCGCTATCACCACCATGGGTATTACCATAATTATGGGAGACGTATATAGCTGACGGCTGAGATCGTCTGGGGTGATCCAACTAAGCAATAAAACTAAAATTGTTTACTGTATATTATTTATAAGTCGTACGAAATATACCGGATTAAAGGACATTGTTGAAAATGGCCTATGGATCAACACGCATACGAAAATGGCCTATGGATCAACACGCATACGAGATATACTATAATTACTGGTTTTATTAATACTTTAAATATCAGTTATTACAATCCAACGGACACTTCATAATCTCGTAAAGATTTCTAAAAGTGGCATTTGCCATCTTATTCCCGTCGCTATATTTGGATGAATACAAATAAGCGCATTAGCCGGAGGATGGGCATCAATGTCCTTCGAGTACATTAAATAACTCAACTGCGATCGCCAAGCCGTCTGCCAAGCGTGACGATTATGGTAAAACCCCCAGTGAGACAACAACATATCCTTATAGGTCGTTGTGGTGAACTTTGGGGGAGGCCTGTATCCAGCAGTGGACTTCAATCGGCCGAAATTATGATGATGAAATAAGCGCTTTCTGCGTTTCATCTATAGATAATATGTTTTTGTTGAAAACAGATTAATTTTGCTCCAAAGCGATAGAAAGCGCTGACTCGCTGAATGGGCGAGATTATTACGTGTGACAAAAAAATTGACATTGACATTACTTAACTAAATCTAAATATTTTATTCAAGTATTTACATTTCCCTAAACTAACAATTATAACCAATATTAGAATTGCATATATAACAAGTTATCTACTATTATAATTATTATTTCGGAAGTTTTACAGAGCCTTACCAATTTCGTCTCGAAATACTAGAACGTTTGTAGCTCCATATTCTGATTAAACAGGCAGATGCGTTTTAGCGTTTGTTACAGATATTTTTCTAATGCGATGTATGTTTGATGAATCGTGTTAGATGTCTAATATTCAATCATCAATCAATCATTTCGGCCTAATGCAGTCCACTGTTGGACACAGGCCTCCCCCAAAGATCATCAAAACCACCGATATGGATGTATTTTGAGCTCATTGGGGGGTTTTGCCATAATCGCCACGCTTGGCAGGCGGGTTGGCGATCGCAGTTGAGTTGTTAATGTACTCGAAGGACGCTGCTGCCCATCCTCCGACTAATCCCTTAGTCGACTTTTACGACACCCATGGGAGGAGATGGGGTGGTGGCATTCTGAGCCGGCACCACACGGCAATGGCACATGTCTAATATTATAGCCTCAAAATCCGAAAGTTATTTGTTACTAAACAATTATTAGGAGTGTCCGTTATTTTAATTTAATGTCGGTTGAATGTAGTCGTCATTTGGAACACAGAAAGTAATGTTATGAGCCTGTTGGTTCTTAGGCGAATAAATGTATGGTCACTGATGACGTTAGTAAATTCAAATAACAAATCAAAAATAAATTCTGATTCTGTATGAAAAACTATGATTCTTGTCTTGTGCGCTTCATCCTTCATCCCGTGGGAGTCTTAAAGGGCGACTAAGGGATTATCCGGAGGATCTGCAGCAGCGTCCTTCAAGTACATTATCAATTCAACTGCTATCGCCGACCCACCTACCAAGGGTGGCGATTATGGCAAAACGCCCTAATGAGCACACAACACACCGATATTGGTAATTGTGGTGATCGCTGTGCGAGGCCTGTGTGCAGACTTTATTCCGCAGAAATTATGAAAAAAAAAAGAATCAATTTGAATGTTATAATAAATATTGCGTGCATTGAAACTATTTTTTTATTTGAATTGTATGGAGAAGGGACGAGCATTGATTACCACGCCTACTCACTGCGTGGTCGGTTTTAAATCATTAAACCCAGGTTTCCTTAAGATGGTTTTGGACCTTTAAAGTCAGTAGGGTCTTAGAATTTGTTTTCACCGTTTCCGTTCTTAGATGAGCTAAGAAATTTCATATGACATTGAAAAAGACACATTGAAACATGCCAAGTTTTAGAACAGATTTCAGGCTTAAGAAACGAGTCTTTAAACTCTTGGACCACCTTGATCCGGTCATTTCCTAATTATGTTAGATTCAGATTCCAATCGCTACTCATGTGGCAAAAAATCTGATTTATGACACTGCCTTTAATCGATGTTACTCCTATCGGGACTCTACAACCTAATAATTAGGGGATAACTATACCTAAGACAAGATCGGTTATCAGGCTATGAGCTCCTATGATCGATAGACATACATTTTGAATCCAAGGACTAACTTTTTAAGTACTCAAGACATTTATCTGGACACTGGGTTTTTGTGAAAGTGAGATCTTTTATTTTTATTTAAGTTTGTAAAGAAGATCTCACACATGCAGAATTAATAATGTCTGTAGCTAACAGTCACTTAATTGATACACTGTTCTTTTTCGTTTGTTTATTGTACCTTGTGTCAGATACACTCTTCTTTTTCGTTTGTTTATTGTACCTTGTATCAGAGTTACTCAAGGCACCCACAGGTACCCAAATCTACTTGGCTTAACGACCACCGTCTAATGGCCATATCCGGAATCAACGGCCTACAGACCCTCCGAAACACGGAGACGCTTTAATCGAATACGTATATATATGCGATCACCCACCCATAGACTTACCGCGCCGAGTGTTGCTTAACCTTGCCAATCGTTTATCGATCAGTGAGATCAGCTGATTGAGTACGACAACTTTAGACATGATGAAAATCCACCAGTTGATATACGATACAGGATCAATGCAGGTGTGGGTGGTTTTAAAAAAGTAGACCAATGAAGAAATTAAATAAAAAATCTTGTAATAAGACCTGAGCCCTCGACTTATTACAATCGCAATGGAAACAAGGCAGTATTAGTCTTGTAAATCCCGGCTCTCTTCGTAACAAGCCTGAAGCGCACCCTTTAAATTAACAAAGGAACTTGTCAGTTGTCAAGTAATTTGCATGAGATTCGCCTCTGACTAATTGCTGGAGTTAAAAAATATTGTCCAAAGTTTATAAAAATAACCGTTTTAAGCGTTTGGAGCGAAAAAACGTATTCGGTTAAGCGTACTTTTGTTTTGCTCGAGGTTCTTCTTCTAACGTGTTTCAAATACTCTGAAATGTAATGCGGCTACTTCATTTCAGTTAATTTTTTTCATTAAAAAAAACGTTGCCCCACACTAAGATTTTTCCTGTATCGTGCATGCATTTACAGACACAAATTTTACACACAATACACCCAGACCCGGAACAACTACCTGCAGATCATACAAATATTTGTTCCGTGCGGGAATCGAACGCGTGACCCGGAGCGCAGCAGTCGACTGTATCAGCCACTGTACCAACCGTTCCGTCTAAAACTTGAACTGCGTTATGATGCTACATTCGAGAATCAAGGATCCTATACAGTTTCTTTAATTCTACGAGAGGAGGTAACTTCCTTACAGTTTCTCCTTTTGAAACACGCCGTGTTCGTTCTCGAGATCCCGGAGGTTCAAAGCCAAAAATTAATATGACCATCCAGTTGGTTTTAAGATCCAGAGGGGTCCAATGCCCGGGCGCAATTCTCTTGGAATTTCTCCAGCCCGGTTATACCCCGGGGAATTCCAAGAAAAATTCCAAAGTGGTGCCAAAGAATATATTCGATGAAAACGGACGAAGAAAGGATACACCTGCAAATATAAAATTCTTGTGTTAGAACATCGAAGCGAATTCCTGAACCTCTGTACACACATGTACAGCCTGCAGCGCTCAACTAGAGCGCGGTGTCAGATTAACGATTTAGTTAGATGTAGTTAGTTAAGTGTGAAAAACATCACTGTACTCTGTCAAACGTGTGGTGCCGCCTAAGAATACCATCACCCCATCTCATCCTGTGGGTGTCGTAAAACGTGACTATGAGATTAGCCGGAGGATGGGCAGCAGCGTCCTTCAAGTAGTTATAACTCAACTGCGATCGCCAGCCCGTCTGCCAAGCGTGGCGACTATGGCAAAACCCCGCAATAGACTCACAACACAAAACTAAACCGGTCGTTGTGGCTATCTTTGGGGGAGACTTCTGTCCAGCAGTGGTCGTTTTTCGGCTGAAATTATGACGATGATGACTCTGTCAAATCAATCTGTGAATAGAAATGTGACTTGCTAAAAATAATGTTTAGCCGAACTCCTCACACTGCGTGGCTGCAAATATACTTATCACGGTACGCCGTGTTTTGTCATTATTACAAAACTAGGTAAACTGCCACGTTCTAGTTTAGCCAAATAATCTCCCTAAAAAGCCCGCTCAAAGATCAACTCGGCAATCTTCCTCGACGTACGTCTCATACATGTTGGGGAGATTCGTTTACTTGTAATAAGGTTGTATCTGTCTTGTTTTTTTTTTCGGGCAAGATAAGTAAACGGTTGCCTTCACCATTATACTAAATCTTTATGGGGAGGGTGGAGTAATTCGGTCTAACTAAAGACAATTTTGCGAGGATAATTGTATTGTCTTCGTCCATATTACTCTCGTCGCTCAGAGTGGAGATAACGTGGGCTGTTTGTATGATGATTACTTTCCAAGTTTTTGTGGAATCGCCGATTGAGTGCCGCGACTCCATTTCTATGAGTTCGTGAGTGTAATTTTTGAGTTCATCTACATAATTGGAACGCTACGCAAGGTTAGGTGTGGGGTTTTGTATAGCGTGCTGAGTTTTAACTAGGTACATTTTGGAGCTTATCTCGTCTGAAGCTTGATTACTTTTATGTCGGCCTTTTTCTACTTAAACGTCTCGTCTATATTCAGAAATAGAAGTCACCAGGCTATGATGACGTTGATTAATATAACTACATTTAAAGACCACACTTCAGAGTAAGGTATTACTTATGTGGCAGTTTATTTAAGTACGTAGGCACTTTATCTACGTCTATTATGTCAAGGCAATACTTGCGGGCTCTAGTCACGCAGCCACCGCGCTGCGTCCCGCTCGCCTCGCTATGCTCTGTTCACATGTATTAACTTGCTCGACTCTTACTATTTCCTATTGTACAAAACATATTAGCACACGTATTGAAGATCGAAAATGAAATTTCTAAATTCTTCAACTTATGACGTTTTAGAAATAGTTAAGTACTATTAAATCTTCGTGGCCCTTTACGGGCCTGTTTGGTAATTTCACTCCCGGGCGTCCAGCGCTGCAACACCAAAATTCACAGTCTGTAGCGTAGAGCGGCTATACGGATCGCACGAGGAAACCGAACAGTGTCCTTTGAGGCAGCAACGCCCACCAAACACGCTCCCTCCGCTAGAGCGGTGAAGGCGTGCTTTCAGGGGCGCTTGAAAGTCTGAGACGGCAGGCTCGAGTTGTGACGCGTATTGCTCATGCTGCCATAGTACGCGCAAAAGCACATCGTTGAGACTGTCTTGCCTGGCGCTTTTCGGTGCCTAGCTCCAGAGGTCACATTCCGCCTGACGCAGGTATTCACCGGACACGGTTGTTTCGGTGCGTACTTGCACAGGATAGGACGCGAGGTCACGGCACAGTGCCACCACTGTGGAGACGATCAGGATACCGCACAGCACACGCTCGGAGAGTGCCCTGCGTGGGCTGCCTAACGTTGGATCCTGGTCGATCGGATTGGGTAAGATCTCTCTTTGCCATTAGTAGTGTCGGCTATGCTGGCACACCATGCAAATTAGAGTGCTCTGATCACGCGGAATTTGATTGATCCGATGGAAATACATCATGTACTTTCTGACTCCTACGGTGTTTTTACCACTGGAGTGGTCATGTTCGGCACCGAAGGGAGAATCCAGGAACTAATAATCTCCATCTAGAGACACCCAACGGTGCCACGCCTTTAAGCACATCATGGAAGGGATGACTGTAAAGCGGTTAACCCCTCTAGCAGAGGGATGGCGACTGTAAAAAGGTCGCCCCCAGGCACTTCTCGGGGAGGATTGTAAAGGATCCCCCCAAGAATCGCATTGCGCTGTGCTGCGCACACGACAGCACGTGAACACATGCGCGCCGCCGTCTTCATGGGGTCGCTCGGGTAAGCACGCAGACTCCCCAATCTGCGCGCCCACGACCCCTGAATTCTGGTTGACCTAATCAATGACATGAAGGTGAATAGTTGTATTACTACAGCGATAAATTCTTACAAAGTAAATTAAATAGCTTTGAATGTAATACAATATGTTATTATAGTATCGCGCTAAAACGCATCACTGAAGTATAATAAAGGTTACATGAGCGCTAGAACGCGCACTCGCGCAGTAGGCACGTGCAGTGCAAACGCGGAACTTACTTCTTTACCGGATGCAATGTGTCTTACACAGAATGAAATTTTATTTTCATTGTTGAAAACCTTATGTGCAAGATACTGGCGAATGCAAAAATCGTTAACTAAACCAATTTGCTTTTGAAAATTATAAGAAACACTTTAAAACAATGTATTTGTTTAATTTTTATTTGTTTAAATTTAATTTGCCGTGTGGTGTCGGCTCAGAATGCCTCCACCCCATCTCCTCCTCCTGGGTGTCGTAAAAGTCGACTAAGGAATTAGCCGGAGGATGGGCAGCAGCGTCCTTCGAGTACACTAACAACTCAACTGCGTTCGCCAACCCGTCTGCCAAGCGTGGCGATTATGGCAAAACCCCCCAATGAGCACACAACATACCGATGTCGGTCGTTGTAGTGATCTTTGGGGGAGGCCTGTGTCCAGCAGTGGATTTCATTCGGCCAAAATGAAGATGAATGATGATTTGTTTAATAAGTAGACAACTACATTACATCATTTTAAAATAATAACATTAGAAGAAAGAATAAAAGAAACATAAACATTGATTTGGGGCCCGCACACAAATAAGGTAAAAGCAATGGGCATATAGAAAAGAAAAACATTAATAAAATAAAGAAAAATTGCTGTATGAACCCAAAAATGGGCCTATATCACTTTAGACCTAATGCTTTTTACGTTCTTAATCTATAAAAAACGAAACATTAAGCATCGATTTACAAAAAAATGCTGTTATTCGTTCATCATCATGTGGTGTAGGATTAGAAGCAATTTCTTAAGCCTTTCACAGTACTTCCTATAAATATAGCTGCTTAACCGGGTAAATCTGGCTAAACAAAAAACGGCCTCCAGTCAGCGCATTTTTTGTAGGTCTTCTCGCTGCCGTTTCAGACAAATGTGGCCGTTATTATTATCTATAAACTAAGCAACTGTAGCTAAGGTTGCGGGCTTTAGCTGCGAAACTCTAACCTCGGCTTACGGTGTTGCTAGAGGATATGGGATACAAGCTATGTAGGGACACCTGGATCGGTATTATTTAAATTGTTCAGGGGATATTTAAGACAACCGGCTCGGCTCGGGGCGGTGCGAGCAAGGGACGGGCGGGGGGAGATGATGATTGAGCGGGATGGTGTCATGGCGACAGGCCTCTACGGCTTCGTCGCGCGTTGGTGAGGTGGGAATCCTCGGCCTGAGGGCGGTATGACGGTCTGTATGGTGAACGAGATAGCGCGAGAGCTCTTTATATGCGGGAGAGGTGGTATTGTGGTATTGGAAGGCCGATACCACGAGCCACAAGGGGATTCGAGTGGATCAAGGCAGAGTCAAAGAAGCGTTTAGCCGCTTTTTTCATGAATTTGCTATAATTACTTTTGTAACTTTATTACATTTACATTTTGTACTGTAACTTCTGATATAACCGCTCGTCGTGAGGAAATCCTCATTGCCGGTCTCTTACTGGCTGAAACCCCATGGTGTCCTTCCACTTATCCCGAGCTGGGAGTCAGGTGTTCGCCTTTCAGCATTAGACCGCATCCCCAGCAGGTATCAGACCGCCACTGTTTGACAGGCCCCGTCGCTGTACGACCTGGCCGGCCGCACATACCTTCAGAGAGGCGCTCGCAGAACACACGGGCCGACTATCAGATAACCTGTAAACTAACCTGCATATAGCAGCCCATATAACACTCTCGTAAAGGTCGTTGCATCGGGAGAGCTACTAAAACATTAGCTGGCAGACTGCACAAACTCTTGTAATTTGGAATGAGCACAAAGAGGCGTCGCGTAACAAGGTGCAGTCTCAACAGGCTCTAATATGCAAATAAGTTACCATCGCGAACACCCATTACTTGAACGAGCGAACACTCTGCTGCCACCCATTTAACTGACTTTTGACAAAACAGAACGTTGACAAGTCACCTAATTTTAAATAAATTGCATAAATATTGCCAGACAAAGGAGTATTTTACAGTTAGAAGATTTTTTATTTTCGTAGTTTTTTATAGTAGTGATTCAATAAATACGAATATCTGTATTCGCCAAATAACAGCCACTTACCGAATATTCATATTCGCCGAATAATACTAACATCCACTTACCGAATAGTATTCGCCGATTAATAGCTACTTACTAAATATTTGCATTCGCCAATTACATAATAGCCACTTAATTAATATTCATATTGCCGAATATCATCATGACATTCGTGAAAACGAACGGTTAGTCCCTAACTTAGAATTTAAATAAATACGTTCAACGTGTTCGTATTCGCAGAATAGTAGAAACAGTATTCGTATTCATGACAGTGTTTTCGTTGCATCACTACTTTATAGTCCAGTGTGAATATCGCTTTTAGTGGTGTACAAAAACTCAATAGCGCGCTACAGACTTTTGCAATAGTAAAATAGCGCGCTATTTTACACGCTACAATTATAACGAACTGGACGTACGCGAATGACGCGATAAAAGCGCGTTGACTATTCTCGAATCACGCTAAATAGCGTTGGACAGATAGCGCACTGTGTTAAGACAGCGCGCTGTTTCGGTTACATTCTTAATATTGAATACTTTACAGTATATTCGATACGTAAAATAATATCTGTCAAAATAAATAATCACGCTATGGTGTGCTATACGTTTCGTGAATATAGCGCGCTATTTAATCGCGCTAGACGCTATATTAACCAACACTAATCGCTTTTACTTACTTTTGCTTCCTTCCCTTTAGACATTGATGGTTTTCTTATAACGTTCGTAAATGTATTGAACCCAGCTACTAATCAATGTACAATAATTTTGTATATTATAACCACGGACTAGAAAAAAAAGATGGACTCCGCGCCACTAATATCGAAAGTGAAGCACGGTATCGACCATGTGTGCGTGATTTGAGGGATACCAGATGGAATACAATTTTCCCAAGTATTTTTAATAATAATGGTAATATTACATATACGAGTAGTAGTAATACTTTCATCAACGATAAGATAAAAACGGAAATATTATTTCTGTAGATTGAATTTTGCTTTCTCTATGTGAAAAGAGGCCTTTAGTTAGGATTCATGTCTGTCTGTGGGGTAAAGTTTAAAAAAAAAGAAAAAAAAGTTCAGTCTAGTCAGTCTAGTTTGTGGCGCGATTACGAAACCCCGAACAAAGAGGAGACGAAGATTGTAGGAAACACTATATATTTGTATTCGCAGACTAAATCGTATTTATGAATATCTTTGTCTGATTTTGGTTTCACCGATTTTTCAAATCACAACGGTGCTAAAGAAGTGTCGCTTAATAAAATCATATTACCCATTTTTTCGGGAAAATCACCGATTTATTTTCTAACAACACAGGCACGTGTAGTTGAGGTTTTGTGTTCCAAATAGTAACGATAATTTTAATCTCAAAAATATAAACAATGGTATATAAATTAGTGTCTTACCTGTGATAAGTAATTCCTTGACACTTTTTGATGCAGAGTTTATTTTACACTATTTCACGACACAAGACGGCATTATTAGTTTTTTGTTTCAATTATCGTAAATAGTAACTACACGGCCGCTGTCGTGCCGCGTATTGGCGGTCGACTGGCATACTATGGTGCATGTGTGTGCGTAAGGTACGTGTGTACAAGCGAATCGGCATACTTAGGGTGCTTCACTTTCGATATGAGTGGCGCGGAGTCCTTCTTTTTTTTCTAGTCCGTGATTATAACTTTGCCACACGTAGTGGAACGGTTTACACACTTGTGTGCTAACGGCGCGAACGCGGCGTACTCCAACAACGTTGCAACTTTTATTGGAAAACTTCACCCGAATTTACATGTCCCGCACATTATTAAAAACGCTTGTAAAACTTTAAAATGCCTATTTTACTACCAATACCAACCCTGTTACATACACATAAGAACTATATTGGAATGCTTTAAAAGAAAATAAACATTGTTAAGGGATTTGTTTCGGAGCCAAGAGTTTGAATTTTAAGTGTTGGCCTGACTCCGGCGTTTACCTGTGACGTTAAAATAGTTGTTTTATATACAATAGGCATTTACGATGTGGAATTTACTAACAAAACTTTACAAATAAACATTTCAATATGTTGTTTTGGTTATTTGGAATCCGGAAATCGAGATTTCTTTATAGAAAGGAAAGGAAAGGAGTACATTATTGAGACATAATGTCGGTTATAAGAACTTCAACTTCACCCAAATTCTGTTTTGTGGGGAAAGATAAATGCGCCTTCCATTATTTATCAAATATCACATAAATATTAAGAAAAATATAAAAAATATCAACGTATTATTTATTATACACATTTGAAATGAAAAACGTTTACTGATTAGATAGACTTAAATATGTAACTCATTCTACTATCCCTTACAATATAACGGTTAAGCATCCCTAAAAAAATCAATTACCATATCAAAGTTTGTTTATTACATTATGACATTTAGTATTAGTGGCAACACTAATTTATCTATGAATTGGGCACTTTGCTCGGCTCCTATATTTACCCAATTAGGGAGGTGTGCCTTGCGACTGCAAAGTTTCCCGCGCAAAGTTGGGCCTGCACACAGCGCTTTTGAGTTCATGTCCCCTTTTACAATCCTGAGTCATCGGCGCATGGCGGGTTTGTTATTGTAGGGTCCCAGTTATATAATTAAAATAATACTAGCAAAGAGCACAGCTTTGTAGAGGCTCGTAAAATACTTTTTTACTTAAAACATTTTTTTTTACAGAATCACTTTGTATCAATGAATCACCAATGTACGCGCTAATCCTTCCAATGTTTTTACTCTTCAAAATGTGTTCAATATGTTAGACGAACAGAAGTTTCTTTTTTCCAATATCAACAACAGATTTATCTAATATTAAAACTTGCGGCCTAAGTATTGTAATTGCAAAAGCTAAGTGTAATGGGAATTGTTTTTTGGAACAATTAGTATCACCACTTTTCCAAAATTTAGTTATGGGTGATATTGGAACACAGCCACTATAGTTCTAAGTTGAATGAAAATAATTTTCAAATTTCGTTTGATCAGGTGACTATAATTTTTATCATAAGTTATATATTATTATCTTAGCCATAACCTAAAGCTCCATTGACTAATCCACTTTCAATCAAAAAATTAGAACGTGACACAACTTTAGATCCAATAGATAAAATAATAAATGGTTCAATTCCTATCATCCATGCTTAAAGATAAAGATAAAAATATATTTTTTTATGTAAACCATATACAGGCACTTATGTATCGTCGAGACTTTGATTGCCGCGTTCCAAGATGTGGATTTCCTATGGAGAAGAAGAAGAAGAACAGATGGGTTGGCGATCGCAGTTGAGTTGCAAATGTACTCGAAGGACGCTGCTGCCCATCAATTAATCCCATAGTCGCCTTTTACGACACCCACGGGATGAGATGGTGCTATTCGTAGCCGATACTACACGGTAAACGGGATAATCACATATCCTGACCTATTCTCATCCTTTAACTAAAAGGCCGTTAAGTCCCAAAAGTAGTTTTCAAGAAACACCCAAAAAAGGTGGGGCATCGTTATATCAAAAAAAACACTATAATACTTAGATTCATGACTGTTAGACACATTATTGACATTTATTTCCGTCCATCGTTCGTCTTATTTGTTCAGAAAACTATTTTCAATAATTATTCAGTAATTTGTTATTTATTTAGTTAATGACTTTAGCTTGTTTTTGACTCTAATTACTGTACTAAAAGTTCACTAATCATAAAAAGGCTTTTATAGTGTTTATAACTCTGGAACTATCACTAATATCATTATGGTTCTTAAATAGGAAGACAGAGAATTTAAAACTATGTCACTTTAAATTAAAAAGGTAAAATCGACCTTCTGAGAGTTAACGCATTTCTAGTTAAAAACATAATGTCTTTAGGAACAATAGACGCGCATGTGCGCTATTAGCACATGAAAGAGGTCATTACTTGCGTTGTGTTGTACATTATGTGCGTTGCGTAGCACATTGTAAAACAACAAGAAACGCGCAGAAGCGTATGCCGAAGGTAACGTATTAAAGGACGGCAGCATATGTGATTAAAATATGGAGTTTCTTGACCGTTCTTCTCCATAGGAATTCTACACCTTGTAACGAGGCAACTAAAGTCTTGACTTCATAAGTGACTTCATAGCTGGTTTTACATGAATAAAAATATTTTTATCTTTATCTTTATTCCGAAAATCGCTCGCTCTTATTGCTTGCGCCACCGCCCTGTAGCCGCTCCTTCCCCAGAGGCAAGTTTTATTGCAAGTTGCAAGCAAGTCAACTGCGCTTTGCACATAGTGTAACGCATACGTCGTGCGCCCGGCCTCTGTTGCCTGCGGTACTACTCATTAATACAGCGCCTTCACATAAATAAACTCGATACACGCATGGTTAACATTGTTATTTGGAAAGTTGGCAACATTTAAGAAGCTGGATACGGAATCTTTCTGTGTCGCAGTTCACTCGTACTTCATCGGATTTTTGCTCTTTAACTTTTCTTGTTGAAGTTTACACCTTCCATGTTTAAAAACTTCATTCAAATAACAATATCCGGGCGGAGGCGTGCGGCTGATGACAAATCTGCGTAGTTCCAAACATCACCCATTAACGACCTCCTTAGGTTAGATGAAATATTCACCAAAATATTATTAACTAGCTGCCCGCCCCAGCTTCGCACAGGCGCCACCTACCGAGTCCAATTATAAATCTAAACCATCCAGGAACCCACTCAAACATACACATAAAATTTCATCAAAATCGGTCCCGCCTTTTAGGAGGAGTTCAGTGACATACACACGTACAGAAGAACTATATATACAGGATGTCCAGTAAATAGCATGACATACTGCAGGGGGTGAGAGCTTGGGTCAATACCTACCAAAAAACACAACATATGTTCAGCAAAATCTTACGGATTTACAGTAGTACAAAATTTTCCGAAATATCGAAAAATCTCTACCTTGACACAGATTTTTAAGCATCTCGTAAAGAAAAAATCCTTATATCCTATAATCCTCTAGTTTTTTTTTACCTCAAATTATTTGTGAATAGTTACTTTACTTTTGAGGTAAAAAAAATTGAAAAGGAAGGACCTGGAGCCCCCCTTAGGTCCGAAGATGACCACCCCAGTTGTTTTAGCGGGTAGGAGTCCGGCATGCCCATTCGTCTTTCCCCGGGGCGCAGGAAGTTCATGTAGAATATCCACTGCGACCAATAAAAAAAACATTATGTTAATATAGCTCATGTTTTGTAATATCTCCAACGAAAGAGTTCAAAGAACAAACTATAGTCACCTGTCCGAATTTTAATACTCAAAGAGCAGACGAAGCTACTAGCGGTGTAACCGTGGGTCCGCTCATTGTCAGCCGTCTGGGCGTTAATCTGTCCGTCTGTCCGTCCACCCTAACATGGGTACAAGATCCTGAGGATACGCTATGATACGTATTTTTTGCGATGACAGTATTTCTTTGCGCTGTCTCTATTTAGTTAAGCCCACATTATTATTTACATTATGTTTGGGAATGAAAGGAAAATTGTGGACTCGCCCCGAGACGGGCAGGCTTAAGACATCAACAGGCTTTATCTAAAAGATAATGTATCACAGAGTATTATCTACTTGCTTAGGATTACTGACTTTTGCTAAAAACAAAACAACTTTAGTCGGTTCAAACTAGTTACATTATTTAAAATTATACATAATTACTAGCTGTGCCATGTGGTGCCGGAAGAATACCACCACCCCATCTCATCCCGTTGGTGTCGTAAAAGGCGACTAAAGGATTAGTCGGAGGATGGGTAGCAGCATTCTTTCAGTATATTTATAACTTAACTGCGATCGCCAACCCTTCTGCCAAGCGTGGCCATTATGGCAAAACGGGGGGTTTTGAATTTTGAATGAGCACACAACACAGGCCCATACCGGTCGTTGTGGTAATCTTTGAGGAGGCCTTTGTCCAGCAGTGGGCAATTTTTGGTTGAAATGATGATGAGTAGCTGGCCTGGCAGACACTGTTTTGCCATTTCTGGTAGATGAGCTAGAACTTGAACACAGTCCTCTATCGTCTCCAGAATTAGTGATTTATTTTTTGGACTAATCAACATACCTTTTCCTATATTGTGAACTAGGTGGGACCCGCGGTTTCACCTGCGTTTAATCTATACAAATAAATAAAATTGAAGTGTCTGTTTGTAATGTCAAAATAACTGCTTTTTACTAAATGCATATGAAAGTATATACGTTACCTATAACAAAAAAGCAATTTTTATTTTATTGGTTGTCTGTCTGTCTGTTTGTTCCGGGTAATCTCCGAAACGGCTGGACGGATTTTGACGGGACTTTCACTGGCAGATAGCTGATGTTATAAGGAATAACTTAGGCTACTTTTATTTTAGAAAAATAATGAGGGTTCCGCGCAAAAAAATAAAACCCTTGAAATCCAATATATATATTCTATGTCAAGTGTCTATGTCGAAATACTCTAAATTTCTTTTAAATTAAACGCGGGTGATACCGCGGGTCCCAAATAGTTTAAAATATATTTAGAGTACTTCGATATAGGCACTTGACATAGAATATATATATATTGAATTTCAGGGGGTTTTTTTGCGAGGAACCCTAATGTTTTTCTAAAATAAAAGTAGCCTAAGTCATTCCTTATAACATCAGATATCTGCCAGTGAAAGTCCCGTCAAAATCGGTCCAGCCGTTTCGGAGATTAACCGGAACAAACAGACAGACAGACAAAAAAATGCATTTGTGTTATATGTTTCGTATATACTTTCATATGCATTTAGTAAAAAGTTGTTATTTTGACATTACAAACAGACACTTCAATTTTATTTATTGGTATAGATAAGAGACGTTTTGGTCCATAAATACAGGATTTTTAATAAAATAAAATAAATTCTGGTCAATAAAACAAATACGCCATTTAATATTAATTATAGGTATCCTGCTAAACTATTTGAGATGCCAGATTTCGGTAGGATTGCAATTTTTGAAAAAGCTTGCTCTCTCTTGTTTTGCGTCATACCCATAATAATTATCATCCTTTTTCAAAACAACATTTAAATAAGTTGCTATTATTTGATTTTGACATTTTCACCAACGTTCCTAAAATAAAGAGTAATTCTCGAGGTGGTATGCAGAGAGAGCTATGCTTGGTTTATCTCTACGAGATCGAATCAGAAATGAGGAGAATTAGTAAACTGAAGTAGCAATTGGTGGGGCTCTGCTCGTAAGACCCATCAGGCCGTTGTGGCAAAAAGGCTCTGGAGTGGAGACCGTGCACCGGTTAACGCAGCGTGAGATGACCTTCAATGAGGTGGACTGATGACCTGGTGAAGGTCGCTGGCAGTCGTTGGATGCGGTTGGCATGGAACCGGTCATTGTGGACATCCATGGGGATTGATTCATCCATGAATCCATCATTGTTCAGCAGTGAAGTGCAGTGCTTTGGCTGATATGACGGTGATGAGGCTCTGCTACGAACAGCCTATTATTTTTAAGAATAACACAAATTGATAGTGGTTTTGAACTCTTGTATATCATTTCGATACCGAGCTCTTAACCTGCCACTAATGCCATAGATATAAACTCACTATAGATTCCGAATAAAATAAATATGTTAATAAAACTATTATTTATTTTGCATAAAATGTAATACTTACCGCCACCAAAATATTATAACGTGATATTTCATATTCAAATTTGATGAGTATTCCATATTAATACCATTGCGACGAACACAATACCGCTGAAAGATATATCGCGTATAAAATATAGTTCTCCCACAATATGTGAAGATTTCACAGCCTTATTTTCGCCTGTCCGTTATTGCGTTCTCTTCAAAACGATGAAACGACTAGTATATAAGTATTTATGTAAAAGCGGCCATTTTGACCGTCCGTTCGTCCCGACGACTCTGATTACGCAATTTCAGAAATTGTCTCACTATTTTCTTGGGTTACAAGCAGAACGAATTGTATAAGGGGAAATTGCATTTTAAGTTTTCGCCTTATAAGTTTGGAAGTTATTACGCTGTTAGATGTATTCATGAAATTTTCTAGAGTTTTGAGAATAAATGCTCAAGTAACTAGTAGTTTAACGAAATGTGATCTTTTGCAATACTCATACAATGTGCTGTTGAGGAATTTATTATTACTTACTCATTCGGTGGATTCTGGAACTTTTTATAAGGTAGCTCAACTGGAGATTGTCGTGTTTCAAGTTGCGCTATAATGTTTGGTCGATCAGCTCCCAGCTCATTTAATTCATCATTCATTTCGGCCAAATAAAGTCCACTGCTGGACACAGGCCTTCCCCAAAGATCACCACAACGACCGATATGGGTATGTTGTGGGCTCATTGGGGGTTTTGCCATAATCGCCACGCTTGGCATCTGCCAAGGGTTGGCGATCGCAGTTGAGTTGTTAATGTACTCGAAGGACGCTGCTGCCCATCCTCCGGCTAATTCCTTAGTCGACTTTTACGACACCTACGGGGGTGGTAGTATTCTTAGCCAGCACCACACGGAAAACTCCCAGCTCAGTCCAACCCAAATACCATCTTCAGGTCGTCAATGCATCTTATGAAATTTGTTGACTCATGGTTTCCACTCAAAACTCTTTGCTCAAACCGCCAAAGCCAAAGGGTCTTCGATAAATGTTAGATCTTAGTGGTAATGGATGCATTAACACGGCATTTTCCTGCAGCACCATTTATAATCATAAGGAAGGTTTCTACTAAGATTCTGAAATATATTGGTTTTAATATTTGTGATCGCATGAGCCTTATCGTAAATATGTCTCTAACTGCAGATACACATCCAGAAAACAAAAAAAAACATACACAAAGCCACTGCTTAAAAAGATAGCAAACAAAGTAAATAATTTTAAATACCACTTGCTCTTATATCCGTTCAATACGGATAGGTGAGAAAAATGATTACCGCAGAAATAAAACCAACAACTCGGATTTTTTTATTATTTAAATATCGTTATGAAAAATGGAATGTCGAGTAAAGGACATTTGTATACGTAATAAATTGCGACGTGACTCAAGGCTTTCGATTATGTTAATCATGAATTTTATTTATTTATTTATGTATACACAATATTACTTTTATTTTTATTATTATTTAAACTAGAGGCATACGACATCACATATTAACAAAATCAAAAGCTGTGAAATTTACACAATGATTTTAGTAATTATTATAATTTGCATTGTAAATCTTAATATATATAAATCTCCTGTCACGATGTTTGTCCGCGATGGATTCCTAGACTACATAACCGATTTTAAATTAAATTGGCACACCGTGAGCAGTCTGGTCCAACTTGAGATATAGGATAGCTTAGATCTTTAATTATAGTCGCAATTTTATTTTATTGCAAATTATTTGTCTATATAATTAATTGACAGTCACAATTATCTGTTAACTCCAAAAGATTCTAACAGATGTCGATACTTTTCGACTGGATTGAGTAAGTAATCAATAGATGGCACTGCTATGGTAAACCGACAAATGTGTCATATAAGCTACAATTCAATAGCATGATTACCACGTGTTATTGAGGCTAAAGTATAAATTTATAGTCGCAATTTTATTTTATTGCAAATTATTTGTCTATATAATTAATTGACAGTCACAATTATCTGTTAAATCCAAAAGATTCTAACAGATGTCGATACTTTTCGACTGGATTGAGTAAGTAATAGTATTATATAAGAATTATAATCTGGGTAATTTTAATACTAAACGGCGAAGTAATATACGTATCACAGAATAAGTTAGCGTATTGGACAGATTTTACTAATACTTATCATTGAGATAAAGATAGAAAAGAGATTAATAAAAAGTATAATATATTAATTAAAATAGTTCTTTTTGAACGTCTACATAAGAAAGCAACCATAAAAGTCCACCCTTAAAAAGTTCTAGAGAAGAAGAATCAGTGCCAGAAACTATCTAGAAATGGGTACTCATAAGTGTGTCATAATACAAAAAAATACAAATATGCTTGTGCTAATAAGCACTTACATGTGAAATAACATACTTTCATGTGCTTTGCAAACAAACAAGATTTACATTAAAAAGAAAGTGGCAAAACAATTTTAATCCTGAAAAGATAGAATACATTTAATAATAAATACCAAAGAAGTTTGAATTTTTTTTTTTTTTTTTTATTTAATAATGAATTAATTAAAAAATAAATTTATTAAAAAAAAATGCTTTTCCCTTGCAACACTCACGCGATGCAATACAGTACTGTATTGCACTGGCCAAAGGACTTCCAGGCCATCCTCAATAACGAAAAATAAATACTACTGTAATTGCTCAGTACTTGAATGTTGGCAAAAGATTAAAAAAAAAAAAATCTAATAAAGTAACTTAATATTAATTAATCAAACTATATAAAACTATGATTAAATTAAAATAATTGTGCGCCGCAATTGTTCAGAAAATGGCTGACACTCAGCATAATGCTGCAGCGTTGAGATAAACCAACACCACCAACAGCAGCGGTTTTCAGTATCAGCCTCCTAACCTAGGTGACGTTATGGCGTCTTCATTCCGCTCATAAGTAATCTCAATCTTGTATGTGTGAAAACAAAATACATATTATATCTAGAGTAATAAATAAATAGTATCAAATATAAATTGATACTTATTAGTAAGAGAAAAAAAGGACTCCGCCGTTATATCTTTCGCCGGAAGTCAACGGCGAACACAATTATGCCGTAGCGGGCGGCCATGATTGTGCGTTATGCAATATTATTACGTTACCAGCGTCAAATCAATCAAGGTATTAAATAACGTCTTGGGCATTGTCAAGAGGTTATTATTGGAATACGGCTGTGACCGAGTTTTTACCTATTCCCGATATGATGTAGCATCCAAGTTCAAGTCACTTGAGGGAGAAATGGGTTGGCTTGCATGAATTATTATTGTGTTTATAGAGAAACGATGAAAACCAAATGATCTTACAGATAAAACTTCGAATGCCACTCGCGTTGCCTTTCAGCCATAGTACGAAAGGATAGCATATTGTTATTTGTTTTCTACTTATTCCTAAGTGAATAACTTATGTGTGTTCTAGTAATCAGTGACTAATCTATAATACTTTTTTTAGGCCTTAATATAATAATAATTTTTACAAGCCGTCTGGATTATAGCATTATGTTATGGAAATAACTATACATATACTAAAAAAGATATGTCCACTTCAGTAGGCTATCTAATTTTCCTAACTGCTTAAGTCACCAAGCTTAGCTTGTCCCCAATAAAAGCGTATCCCCAATACGTTATGCCTAAAAATATTTAAAAAGAGCGTGAAAAGACTTAACAAGGTCGGCAACGTTGATACCTCTAGTGTTGCAAGCGTGCATGGGTTACGTTAACTTCTTACCATCAGACGGGCCGTATGCTTGTTTGTCGTGCCGCGTGGTGCCAGCTAAGAATACCATCACCCCATCACATCCCGTGGGTGTCGTAAAAGGCGACTATGGGATTAGCCGGAGGATGGGCAGCAGCGTCCTTCGAGTACATTTATAACTCAACTGCGATCGCCAACTCGTCTGTCAAACGGTGATTATGGCAAATACCCCGCAATGAGCGCACAACACAAACCCATATCGGTCGTTGTAGCTATCTTTGGGGGAAGCTTCTGTCCAGCAGTGGATGTTTTTTCGGCTGAAATGATGAAGATGATGATGAAAATTAATTCCATTTTATTATCTTATGCCTAGCTATGAATGTCGCTTGAACAGACAATGTACAGGTCAGTATCTCGACAGCTTAGCCTTTCATGTTCCTGTTCACTCCCCCCGTCAGCTCTGGTCATCCAAGACTATCTACGAGCTCTGTATCGAAAACCACACGGTGTCTTACAATCACAAATCACATCATAACCAAAACGAAATAAAAACACAAAACATCTCACATAACATGTGTGTCCGAGTCACATCCCTACAATAAGTTGTAACGCTCAGCGCGTCACTAATCCAGCCAAAGTGATACGTCGCCCAAGTTGTGGTAAGCGGTGAAGTTCGGCCCTTCTCAATTGCTATAATCTCTTCGCGATTGCCATTCATTTATTGTCTCGAGTTAGGGTTGTAGCTGAGTGATGTGCGAACTCGGGTTTGGGACATAAATCGGGTGAGCTTTTATTATGATATATATAAATATCTCGTTATAACGTTGAAACTTGAACTGTTTTATTGGTCTCGTCAATGAACAATTCAAGGAAATAATGCAATAAGCTTAGAAAACGACTAAAAGACTGAAAAATTACAGTGCTACTACTCATAGTAACTTACTCGGCTTAACGGCACCATTCCGAGGGTAAGAGGCGATGGCTTATTTGTTTAATGTAAACAAATAAAAGTATAAAATGCATAAGCACGGTGGAGGACTTCGTGCACCTAGGTCGCGGATCACCTCTAGTGTGATCTCACGAGGACCTGAAGCCCCCCTTCGGTGCCAAAGATGACCGCTCCAGTGGTTTTAGCTGGTAGGAGTCGGGCATACCCCTTCGCTCTTCCCCGGGGTGGAGGAAGTTCTCCATGTAGAATTTCCACTGGACATAAAAAAAAAACAAGGTCGCGGATCCCAATCCAAGTGATCTCTGGCTAGGTTCTACGCCAATTTATTCATTTGACTTGTTTATACACGCCTGCACGGTCATGTGACGCGATTAGTGTGACCGTTTTCGGTGCACCTTGACCCTTTTGTTGGAATTTCTACTTTGTAATATTAATTTCAGAAAAGGAGTATTTACATAAATATAATCACACATCGATACTGAATATCCCCTCCGAGAGTTATCAGGGCTTTCAGTACATATTTTGTGCGACTAACATGTCTAAAGACATTATATTAGCAACTCAATTAAGCAATTTATAGTAGATATTGATATCTAATTCGTATTGCGTGTGGTGTCCGGATTAAGAATATAGCACCACTCCATCTCCTCCCATGGATATCGTAAAAGGCGACTATGGGACACTAAACCAAAGGGATGGGCAGCAGCGTCCGTTCTGTGGAATAGTAACCATTCTGTGGTCACCAACCCGCTTGCCAAGCGTGGTGAGTACTGGCAAATTCTTCCTAATATAATGACACAATTGTGGAAATCTATGGGGGAGGCCTTTGTTCAGTAGTGGACGTTGTATGGCCGATATGATGATGATGATTGATATCTTCATCACTCAAAAAAACATCTAGGAAGTAAGAAAGAAAATTGATTTTATTTTTGAATCTGTTGAATACATCATTATTTTTGGTATATACTAAAGTCGAGACTCCCTACAGAGCTTTCTATTAAAAGAGCGTGGGTATTTTTTTTACTACAAAACATATAGGCTTGTTGTGTTGTCCCGTTGCCGCATACCGCGCGGATGCAGACCCTACAGACCGCATGTGGGGGTAGCGCGAGGGACTCCCCCATGCCGTATCTACCGATGCCATGTCACCGACGAAGTCAGTTGACTTGTGTTGTTGTTACCTGAAATAAATGAATTTGAATTGTGTATTAATGTGTCGTATTTGTTTTTTTATGAAAACTAATACTTAGTACGAAATAAAGCATGTCTTTAAAACTATTGCTATCAATGCTATTAGTGATTCTAAAAAAACTATTATCATGTTTCGTATAGTCTAAGAATAATGTATGTCTGTTGGACAGAGTTCAATAGCTGCTTCTATAATATACTTAACCTGCCCGCTCCCGCCTGTCCTCATATCCGCACCTCAACTGGTCTCACATGGGAATAGTTGCGTATCGTAGTTTGGATGGGGAACTATCCGCCGGCGAACATTTGATGAGCGACCATCCCGCACTTGTGCGTTCCCGGGTATTGACTGCGAACGCCCGTTTGTTTGATATATCGTGGATAGTTGTCCCTCTTTGATTGTTTCGACAAGTTGTAAGGTGGGCAGTGTTTTGAGGGTTATGTTCATGATTGGTGGTAGAATCTTTGTTTGAAGGTTAAGTTCGCGTTTGTTGTTTCGCGTGTTTTTTTATAGTGAAGTAATCATTTTAATTTTAATAGTATTTGGTAACGCCTTCGTGATGTATTTTCCTGCATTGCCATGTATTTAGCGATAGAGAGAGGAACTATAATTAATGAGCACTTCATAAAACGAACAAATAATATAATTTGAATTTATGGGCCATGCTTTACCCAGTAAGCACAATTACATTTTTCTTTAATTAAAGTAATGATAGCTACTCTTAGATGTTTTTATAAGTGTAGATGCGTTGCCGGCGCTCTACGATGGTCACATGAAAGCAAGGTAATTGACCGGAGTTTACTCAGTCACGCACAGACCAGTTTCGCGGCTCCACGTGAATCATAAGCGTAATTCATCAACATATTGCCATCCTGTGTTTATAGACGATGCAGGACGTTTTATTTCATAAATAAATAAATATGTAACGTAAATCGATATTGCAAATAGAAAATAGTACTTGGTTTTATTTTTTATTACGCGGTGTATTGGCGGCCGGCGCACCGTTTTGTAGTGTAATAATGTTAGTATATGGCGCGTCTATATGTAAAATGTCTACCAGAAATTTGACTGTAAACAGAAACGTGAATATTATTTCATCTTCAAATTTAAGTTCATATAACACGCAACCTATATTAAATGAACTAGCATTCATTTGCATATTATATAGAGCATAGAGAGTATGAGTAGAACACACCGCACACTTAATGTACCCTCCTTTGTTCTTCAGTAACACACACACCTTGATTAATCATCTCTGTGACGAGTTATAAGACACTGTTGAAACTTCCTCGAGATGAGGTTTAATAACTCGAACTAAATGTGATTGTCAAACTGAAAATGAAGTTAGACAAATCCAAGTTAAGTAATATGCTTTATTAGTACCCGAGTTGGTGTGTGTAACTTAAGAGTATTAAGTATGTTACTAATAATATTATACCAAGTAATGGCTAACTGGATTTGGATGAAATACACAAAGGTATCCTGAAAAAGCGACCTATGGGGAGAGCTATGCTCGGTATTTCTCTCTCTCGGCACGGTTGGTGCAGTGGCTGATACAGTCGGCTGCTGCGCTCCGGGACGCGGGTTCGATTCCCGCACGGAATAAATATTTGTATGATCTTCAGGTAGTTATGTCTGTAAATGCCCCCACGATACAAGAAATCCTAGCGGGGGCAACGTTTTGTTAAAGAAATAAAAAAATCTAATCCGAAATGAGGAGATCCGTAGAACTGAAGTTGCTGTCTCAGCTAAAAGGATCAGTAAACTGAAGAGGACGGGCGAAGCACGTGCTCGTAGAACTGATTGCCGTTAGGGTAAAAAAGTTCTCGAGTGGAGGCCAGAAAGCGTAGAGGACGACCTCCAACTAGGTGGACAGACGACCTGGTGAGGATCGCTAAGAGTAAACGGATGCGGGTGGTATGTAACTGGTCGTTGTGGAAATTTATCAGGGAGGCTTTTGTTTATCAGTGGAAGTCCTTTGGCTGATACGATGATCCTGAAAAAGTGTATATCCTAGAAAAGATCACTTGGTCACTTTGGTGCTAATTTGGGGGGCCAATTTCCACATTTTTTACCCGCCTGCCCCCAAAAGATGGTACTATCTTTCAAGTGTATGTATGTTTATTTCTTTGGTCAAAACGGCTTGAAGAATTTAAACATATGAGATGTCGTTAGATTTGTCTTAATTGTGGGAGTGACATACGGTATAATATCTGGTTTACCGCTGCATTCGAGTTACAATTAAAATTGCATTGTGTCTCGCAGACAGCAAATACTATGGAGTTTCTTGCCCATTCTTCTCCATAGGAAATCAACATCTTGGAACGTGGCCACTAAAGTCTTGACGAATTATAAATGCTATTAATGGTTTAAATGAATAAAAATCTTTCTATCTTATCTATGTGAGCGGATATTTAGATATGGCGGATCTTACGCAGTCGAGTTTTTTTACAGTGGCATTTTACTTGTTACTTTTGTTTTTTAGGGATCCAAACGTTCAAAGGAAAAAGCGGCGAAACCCTTATAGAATCACTCGTGTGTCTGTCCGTCTGTAACAGCCAATTTGCTCCGAATCTACTGGACCGATTAAGTTGATATTTGCTACACATAAGGATCTCTGGAACCCAAATACGAACGTGTAGCGTAAATAAATGATTTTTTAATGACGGTTTTCACTTTTTGGAGGCAATATAGAAAATTAAACAATAAAGTTATTCAAACTGTACCGTATAACATATTAAATGGAAGGTCTTGTTATGAGGGTCTCAAATGTATATGATAGCCTATTGGTACAAGACCGAATTCAACAATAGACAACACATTCAGCAATTTCGGAACCCACTCCTTGCGAGTGCAAATCGCACGTGTATGGTTTTTAAGGAACTTACCATCTTACTTTACGCTGATAAACATACATTTATGTAAATTACTAACCATTTTTTCAGTGTTGTTACGTTGCTTAGTGTGACCTACAACATTAATAACATCGCTTTCTACTTACCAAGCGAAACAAGCAAACAAAATTTCCTGTAACATCAAGCAAGTGAATATAACTAATGAACTATACATATATATGCAACATGATTACATGCATTAAAACGCGCGCTCCGCTAGGAGAAACAGAGCGTTGCATTCAGCGCGCAATGTATGCAAAGCGAGCGATTTATGCCGCAGTCCATGTATGTGTAATGCGCTAGTTGAATACGAACACACCAGTAAATGGAATGCATTCACACCGTTGTGTTGTTAACAGTTAATTTCTGGAAATCCATTATAAATTTCTGTGCGAGTTATAAAGCATTCCTTCTGTGGAACAGTAGCCATACTGCGCTCACCAACCCACCTGCCAAGCATGGTGAGTACTGCATAAGTTCACACTCCCCCCGAAATTACGGCACGAATTTGAGAATTTAAGGGGAGGGCTTTGTTCAGCTGTGGACGTCCCTAGTCACTGCAAGTTGCAATCTTAGTACATTGCAGCTCATGATACATCCAATGTAGAGGTGAGATGTACTAGATAAAATACGTACTGAGTCTTAAAGTACACGTACGTACAAATACTTGATCCAAAAACTAGGTCAACGAGTATTTAGGCGTCTCTAGTATATTGACGTTTCCTTATCGAGCGCGTCTTAGTGCGTTCGAGTATTATGGCGTCTCTAGTATATTGACGTTTCCTTATCTAGCGCGTCTTCGCACGTTCGAGTATTTAGGCGTCTCTAGTATATTGACGTTTCCTTATCGAGCGCGTCTTCGCACGTTCGAGTATTTAGGCGTCTCTAGTATATTGACGTTTCGTTATCGAGCGCGTCTTAGTGCGTTCGAGTATATAGGCGTCTCTAGTATATTGACGTTTCGTTATCGAGCGCGTCTTAGTGCGTTCGAGTATATAGGCGTCTCTAGTATATTGACGTTTCCTTATCGAGCGCGTCTTCGCACGTTCGAGTATTATGGCGTCTCTAGTATATTGACGTTTCGTTATCGAGCGCGTCTTAGTGCGTTCGAGTATTTAGGCGTGTCTAGTATATTGACGTTTCGTTATCGAGCGCGTCTTAGTGCGTTCGAGTATATAGGCGTCTCTAGTATATTGACGTTTCCTAATCGAGCGCGTCTTCGCACGTTCGAGTATTTAGGCGTCTCTAGTATATTGACGTTTCGTTATCGAGCGCGTCTTAGTGCGTTCGAGTATATAGGCGTCTCTAGTATATTGACGTTTCCTTATCGAGCGCGTCTTCGCACGTTCGAGTATTTAGGCGTCTCTAGTATATTGACGTTTCCTTATCGAGCGCGTCTTAGTGCGTTCGAGTATTTAGGCGTCTCTAGTATATTGACGTTTCGTTATCGAGCGCGTCTTAGTGCGTTCGAGTATATAGGCGTCTCTAGTATATTGACGTTTCCTTATCGAGCGCGTCTTCGCACGTTCGAGTATTTAGGCGTCTCTAGTATATTGACGTTTCCTTATCTAGCGCGTCTTAGTGCGTTCGAGTATTATGGCGTCTCTAGTATATTGACGTTTCCTTATCGAGCGCGTCTTAGTGGGTTCGAGTATTATGGCGTCTCTAGTATATTGACGTTTCCTTATCTAGCGCGTCTTAGTGCGTTCGAGTATTACGGCGTCTCTAGTGTATTGACGTTTCCTTATCGAGCGCGTCTTAGTGCGTTCGAGTATTATGGCGTCTCTAGTGTATTGACGTTTCCTTATCGAGCGCGTCTTAGTGCGTTCGAGTATTATGGCGTCTCTAGTGTATTGACGTTTCCTTATCGAGCGCGTCTTAGTGCGTTCGAGTATTATGGCGTCTCTAGTGTATTGACGTTTCCTTATCGAGCGCGTCTTAGTGCGTTCGAGTATTATGGCGTCTCTAGTGTATTGACGTTTCCTTATCGAGCGCGTCTTAGTGCGTTCGAGTATTATGGCGTCTCTAGTGTATTGACGTTTCCTTATCGAGCGCGTCTTAGTGGGTTCGAGTATATAGGCGTCTCTAGTATATTGACGTTTCCTTATCGAGCGCGTCTTAGTGCGTTCGAGTATTATGGCGTCTCTAGTATATTGACGTTTCCTTATCGAGCGCGTCTTAGTGCGTTCGAGTATTATGGCGTCTCTAGTGTATTGACGTTTCCTTATCGAGCGCGTCTTAGTGGGTTCGAGTATATAGGCGTCTCTAGTATATTGACGTTTCCTTATCGAGCGCGTCTTAGTGCGTTAGAGTATTATGGCGTCTCTAGTGTATTGACGTTTCCTTATCGAGCGCGTCCTAGTGGGTTCGAGTATATAGGCGTCTCTAGTATATTGACGTTTCCTTATCGAGCGCGTCTTAGTGCGTTCGAGTATTATGGCGTCTCTAGTGTATTGACGTTTCCTTATCGAGCGCGTCTTAGTGCGTTCGAGTATTATGGCGTTTTTAGTATATTGAAGTTTCTTTATGTAGTGCGCCTTCATACTTTCGAGTAATTAGGAGTTTAAGAGTACAGGAATCTTCGGTAACATAACAATTTACTATTTAACAATACCTCTTCATAAGTCTCAACAGGTTGTTTTAATGATTTTAATGGAGTAAACAGAGCAGTGATAGTAATGTCTTACGTAGTATATAGCTGACGTCAAGCATAGACGCTCCACAAAGTCTGCAGTATGTGAACATGCCTTAAGTAAACCTATCCACTATCTTCGTTTTGATCAACCTCAAGTCCTCGCGAAAGAGAACCGATATGTACCTTTTTTTTATTTTATTTTTTGTTGATCCGGTGGAAATACCTCATGTACTTCCTTCGCCCCGGGTAAGGGCAAAGGGGCATGCCGGACTCCTACCGGCTACAACCACCGGAGTGATCATCGTCGGCACCGAAGGGAAGCTCCAGGAACTCGAGAGATCTCCATCTAGAGCCACCCGTTGGTGCCACGCCTTTTGGCACATCTCGGAGGGGATGACTGTAAAGTGGTTATCCCCTCTAGTGGATGTTGCATGAGGCTACTGAAATTAAAAAATATCCTAACTTTAATGAAGAAGATGGTTGGCAGGTACCACCTGTTTGGAATCCGATTATTCAAATAATAAAGTCCCAAACAACATACCGCACTAAAAAACATCAAGACACTGTGAGTGATCACTGCGTGCATCGAAACAAATGTTTGATTAAAATTATACGGTAGATAAAATAAAATAACTTTTAAAATCTTTATTCTAAGTTATTTTATTCTTGCCTGTTACCTTAGTCATACTGCGACCACAAACCCTGAAAAGCGTTTGAAACGTCAAGAAAAACAAAAATATGTAATATACGCGATGTAATGGGTTTAAAAGTGATTATTATAAAGAGTAATGATAGCCTATTCGTTGATCGCTTGCCTTCCATACGGGAGGATCTGAGTTCGATCCTATCCAGCATCTCTGACTTTTTGGATTGATGAAGGAAAACATCGTGAAGAAACATGAACAACAGAGAGGGCTCAAAAAAATGTTCTCAATGGTGTGTGTAGTCCGCCAACCTGCACTAGGCCAGCGTGGTGGACTAAGGCCTAACCTTTCTCATCGTGAGAAAAGGCCCGTGCCCAGCGGTGGGAGAGTAATGAGCTGATTACGTATGAAGTAAAGAGTATCGTAACATATACAGGTTACGCGTGCAAGCACTTGAAAGCCTAGCCTAGACTTAACTCCGGAAAAACTTCCTAGAAATTAGATATCTTACCTTACTTTTTTGCTGACCAATCTAGATAAAAGCTTTCCCCACCTTATTCCCATTTTCATTGCTTCCATATAAGTGAAGCAGGTAGTTGAGAAAAGTTATTGCTAGAAAGAAAAAAAACTTAATATCTACTTGGTCGAGGTAGACATTTCGGGCAAAATTCATTAACCATCACAAGGTCTTCATCTCATGCTGAACAAACGCCTTAGACGGTGGCGGGCACGTGGCCTTGTGCCTCCGTGTGCGCAGCACAGCGCCCAGCGAGACTTGGGAGATCCTTTACAATCTTCCCCGAGAAGCGCCTGGGGTGCAGCCTTTTTACAGCCCCCTGCCCTCCGCTAGAGGGAGTGACCGCTTTACAGTCATCCTCTCCGAGATGTGCCTAAAGGCGTGGCACTAATGTGATCTTACGAGGACCTGGAGCCCCCCTTCGGTGCCAAAGTTGACCGCTCCGGTGGTTTTAGCCGGTAGGAGTCCGGCATACTCCTTCACCCTTCCTCGGGGCGAAGGAAGTTCCCACCTCACCACTTCCCACTGAAGTCAGAAATTTATCGCTTAAGAAATTTAAAACTTTTATTAAATCTAAACTCTGTAATAAAGGATATTATAAGATTTCTGATTGTCTTGAGGATAAAAAAGCTTGGGACTGAGCTGCTCGCTAGGTACAGTCAGCATAGTTTTTTTTTTTTTTTTTTTTTTTTAATTTATACAAAAACTGACATCTGTTATTTTATACACTTTTTATTGACATTGAATTCAAACAGATTTTTGACATGTGTTTTATATTAGAATTTTTACGTTTCATTTATATTTAATTTACATAAATTTTTGACATACAAGTACATTTTAGTACTGTTGTAATTTTTTTATTTTTTGTGTACATGTATGTATAAATATTGTATATGACAGACTTGTGATGTGTTAGTAGATACAACATGTATGTTATAGTGTGCGTTAGTCGTAATATGCAACTGTATTTAGTAAGTAGGATTAATTAGTCATTACACGACCATTGACTGGTACGGACCATCTTTCATTTATCCCTCCGCTCCGACTGCCAACATTACATGGCGACCTTGCCAGGCCCGACTGGGTATGGTTTGGACCTGGTCGGGACCTTTGTGTATATATATTTTGAATAAGGCTCAAACTGAAGACTGAAGAACAAAATTATGTGTAGATCAGAAGAAAAGAAGAGGTTTTTCTTAACCAAAATGAGGCACTAAGACATCGGGGGGCATCAAGCAAAGCGGTTTACTTTAATATTGTGACGATCATCATGATGAGCCTATTTTTGATTTGTATACTATACGTTGCCGCTCGAGTGTACAGAAATTGCCATCGCCGGTGGGTGCAAGAAGAAATTGGAATGCACACAATGCAGCGCATCCGTGCTTCCCTACGAGGACGCACTACAACGGAGAACGAAGCCTAACGTGAGCCTAGCCTATTACAGTTTTTGTGGTGTGTTTTTGTATGAGTGAGGTATTCAATTGTTGCGAAATAGATTAACTGATAGGTAATATGAACGGCTAACATTATGATTAATTAATATGATTGAAAGTTTATTATTATGATCAATAGTTTATTAAAAAGCTATGATATTTTGGTAGATATTAGAAAATATTTTATAAAAAAAGGGAAAAAGTAGATATACGTGTAATACTACAAAATTAAAATTAGATGAAGCAAATTGTGTTTTTAACAGATGTAAGGAAATTGTTAATATTTTAGAAGATAGTGACGATATTAAGATAGGTTTGGAAATTTTTGGGAAAATTAGGAACACTTTTGATGAAATAAATAGCTTATGTATCTTATCTGAAACAAATAGTGAAAAAATGGAGAGTTTTGATTTAAAAACCGCGTGTACATTAATTCCTTTAATGGATGGTACCGAGGAGACTACTGAGCGTATAGTGGAAGGCATTGAGATGTATAATGATGTAGAATGACCAGCATCAAGGTCAAGTAAATTACCGCCCTAAAAATACGAGGTATGCTAATAATGGTCGCGGCAGATACAGACATACACGAGGCCTAGCAGAGGCTACTATCGAGGTAAGTCCTATAATAATTATAATAACCGTCAAGGAAATGTTAACGTTGCCACACATAGCCAGAACGCCGAGCAGAAAGAAGAGGAAAAAGGCGATTTAGGTGAGTAATGAATCGGTACAGTCTGAAAGTTATCTTTACATACCAGCGCGTAGTGAATCAATTCATTTTATAAATATAAATAAAAATCTACAAAAAGACTGCGTTATATATTCTAGACAGTTAGCCGAAAATGTTTTTATTGCAAGTAGTATCGTAACACCAAAATGTGGTAGAATTCCGATTAAAATATTAAAAGATAAAAGGGTGAAAAGATAGTCAAAACTTTGAAGTCAGACTTGATTCATCCTCAGGGACTTGATTTTTTAGAAGAATATAATATATGTTTATTTAACGAATCAAAACAGGACGTTGAGCGTGTTGAAAAGTTGTTACCAGAATTTAAATTATCACATTTAAATTCGAATCACAGAAAAAACATAGAAATTATTTGTGCAAAATATGCTAATGTATTTTTCTTAGAAGGTGATAAGTTAGGTACCGCGAACGTTGTAGAACAGTCTATCACAGTGAAATCTAATACTAAGCCCGTGTACACAAAGCCTTACCGGCTACCGGAGTCGTCGAAACCAGAGATTAACCGACAAGTTCAACAAATGCTTGATGATGATATTATAGAACCTTCTAGTAGCGAATGGAATAGTCCAATACTTTTAGTACCTAAAAAATCGGATAGTGGTAAAAAATGGCGTTTGGTAATAGATTACAGAAAAGTTGATGACTCATACATTATACATAAACCTCAATTATATGTCGTACTTTACGCGAGTCGAATTTACGAATATATTGAGCAGTTGTTGTAATGAATTAAATATTAAAGAACTGTGTATAATAAAAGAAGAAAAATATAAGTTATAGTAAAGAATGTTTTGCTTACGAAGAGTCGAATCATACATTATACATAAACCTCAATTATATGTCGTACTTTACGCGAGTCGAATTTACGAATATATTGAGCAGTTGTTGTAATGAATTAAATATTAAAGAATTGTGTATAATAAAAGATGATGAAAATAAAGAGCTTATTAAGCAGTTAACAGCTGAAATAAAAAGTAGAGAAATGTGGTCCGGACCACGAATAAATGTATTAAAAGGAATAAAAAGAGTCTATAATTATCATGAAAAGGTATACATACTACACGATTATCATTTACTGCCTACGAGTGGTCATGCGGGTGTACGACGTATGATCAACAATATAAAAGGTAAGTACTTTTGGCCAGGATTGGAATCCGATGTGCGAAAGTACGTGAGAAAATGTGTTAAGTGTCAAACTAGTAAGTATTCAAAAAATACTATTGAACCTATGACCGTGACGTCAACAGCATCGAAAGCTTTTGAAAAGGTTTATTTAGACATAATTGGACCACTAGATAGGGATTTAGATAATAATGTTTATGTATTAAGTTTACAATGCGAATTGAGCAAGTACGTCGAGGCGTATCCCTTGCAGCGGAAAGATTCAGTAAGTGTAGCAAGAGCTTTTATTAATAATTTTGTACTAAGGTATGGAGTACCAGCAGCTATCGCCAGCGACCGAGGCGCAGAATTTATGTCAGAAACAATGACCGAGATGTGTAAACTGCTAAAGATTGAGAAGGTAAACTCCACCGCTTATCATCACGAATCGATCGGTGCATTAGAAAATACCCATAAGCATCTTGCTGCCTTCTTACGTACTCAGTGTGACGGACACCCAGAGGCATGGAGCCAGTGGCTTCCGTTCTGGTGTTTTTCGTTCAATACTACTGTACACACCGAAACTAAGTACACCCCATACGAGCTAGTATTTGGTAAAACATGTAACCTGCCTAGCAACCTAACTAATAACGTAGTTGAACCACTATATAACTCGGATAATTATGTATTAGAACTTAAGTATAGGTTACAGCTAGCGTCTCAGGAAGCAAATAAAAATTTAAATTTAAGCAAAATTAAAAGAAAAGAGATATGGGATAAAAAGTGTAATCCTGTTCACTATGAAAAAGGTGATTTAGTTTTAATTAGGAATGAAACGGAAAAAAAATTAGACAAGTTGTTTAATGGACCTTTTGTTGTGTTAAATGAAAATGAACCTAATGTAACTGTTAGTAAAGGTGATAAGATTGAGACTGTCCATAAAAACAGGACTAAATTATATGTAACTTAGTAGTAATAAGAATGTCTATTTTTAGCTTGAGTAGGTTCTCACCGATACTTGATACTGTTGTTATTAGAAAAAGCTTAGAATGTGTAACGTTACGACATTCTTTTGTTTATAATAAGTAATAAGACTGCAATTGATGTCATAAAATGTACTTTAGATATTATGTGAAACTTGTTTAGATTATATAATAGTGATTATGAATAAAAGATTTTAGAATTATATATGTTAAAAAAAAAAAAAAGATTTTGTATTTTTTTTTTTTCAAAATAACCCCTCAGGTGTGATGTGTTAGTAGATACAACATGTATGTTATAGTGTGCGTTAGTCGTAATATGCAACTGTATTTAGTAAGTAGGATTAATTAGTCATTACACGACCATTGACTGGTACGGACCATCTTTCATTTATCCCTCCGCTCCGACTGCCAACATTACAGACTAACGTGTTGCTGGGGAGTTTGTTGCGCCGTTTCTTCTCCCCAGCTTAAACACTAGGAAGCGGTGAAGGGTGGGCTTAATGGGTGCTGTCTAATGTTGACGTTCAAAAGAACTAATAATTTAGTCTATTTGAATAAATGATTATTTCATTTCATTTCATGAAGAATTTCCACCGGGCACCAAAAAAAAAGGTACAGTGCCCTTCTAACAGGAACTTCTAACAGGTAATGTTTATTATTAGTATTTCGTTTTGCATTCTGTGTTACACGTCGGTGTCAGCCAGCGCACATCAAGTGTATTCAGTGAACTAATTACGACGGCTGCTCGGTTTGTCAATCAAGCAACTGCGCCTCTTGCGCCGCCAACTGATTATTTAACTTCGTTTCTACCTCGCCACTTATTATCTCCTGGTATTATCCTGATTGAGAATATTCTAGGTTAAGCTGCTTTGGCTGATTTAGTTCACGGTGTCAGTCTCTTTTGAATTTAGTTTTGTTGTGCCTGTGCCAATCCCATACGGAGAAGGACGAGACGGTGCCAGGGAAACAACCGCCCCGGTGCCTAAGTCCTTTATTGGTGCCCAGTGGAAATTCTACATAAACTTCCTTCGCTCCAGGGAAGGGCGAAGGGGTATACCGGACTCCTACCGGCTAAAACCACTGGAGCGGTCATCTGGGCATCGAAGGAGGGCTCCAGGTCCTCGTAAGATCATACTAGAGCCGCGCATTGATGCCACCACCTTTATCGCTCTTCTTCAAGTCCTTCTGGACTTTCCCCAGCATTCTGTACTATAAAGGATAGCGGTCTAATTGCTGTTTTGTACAGGTCGACTTTAAGCTTGTTGCCCCACCGTCTTATCTTACAGCTGTGAGTCGTCTCCACTTCATCCATGACATGGTAGTTCTATAGGATATGTCTCTCTTAATTTTGGCATTATTGCTGATTATGTACCTCAAGTATAAAGATGGCCGAGCAACTAACATCTATGCGGCTATGATAATAAATAAAAAAATGGCTGTTTTTAATGTTGCTTTACACTAATACTACTCTCAAGAAAGTAAGGGGAGAAGATCAATAATACACAAAATGTTTGTCATTCATCCAAATTTTATTTTATCACCTTCAAAGTATGCTCCTTCAGAAACGATACACTTACGCCAACGAATAATCGGGGATCGAACCTGCGACACGTAGCGCAAAAAACCAATCGCACAGCCATTTTTTTTTTTCGTTTAATAAACATTGCCCCCACTAGGATTTCTCCTGTGTCGTGGTTGCGTTTACAGCCACAAATTCCACACACAATTACACCCAAATCCGAAACAACTACGTGCAGATCATACAAATATTTTTCCGTGCGGGAATCGAACCCGCGACCCGGTGCGCAGCAGCTGATATAGATCAGCCACAGCACCAGCCGTGCCTTCAAATTTTGCCGTGTTATTTTGACATTACACAACAGACACTTTAATTTTATTTATTTGTATAGATTTAAATGTCATCAACATTTAATCACATTTTAAATTGCCTGATAAACAAACTCTAACGTATTAACGTACCCACAACTTGATGATATGTTTAGTAAAGACGCATTCAAACTTTGTAATGATGAGCAAAGTAGTGATTGGTTGCTAACTACACTTCGCTACTCTCACGACTTGAACAAGACGACGGGCCGCGAGTAAACACTTTACATTCCTTCTTAACTTTCTCAATA
Organism: Diloba caeruleocephala; assembly: GCA_947459985.1. Classification (NCBI taxonomy): domain Eukaryota; kingdom Metazoa; phylum Arthropoda; class Insecta; order Lepidoptera; family Noctuidae; genus Diloba; species Diloba caeruleocephala. The sequence goes on from OX381610.1 coordinate 30,460,649, forward strand.
TAAATTAAGTAACTAATTATTTTAGAAACAATGATAATACTTGGTAGTTGTCGCCTATAGTGTTGACTGTTTAATAATCCAAGCATTTTATCAGCCAAAAGGTGTTCACTGATAAACGATGACCTTCCCCAAAAACCACCGGTTACATGCCGTATGTCGTGGGGGGGTGGGGGGAATTTGCCACAACGCTTGGCAGGCGGGTTGGTGAGTACAGTATGGCTGCTGTTTCACAGAAGGGATGCTGCTGCCCATCCCTCTGGTTTAGAGTACCTTTTTTTTTATTGATGTCCAGTGGAAATTCTACATGGAACTTCCTTCACCCCGGGGAAGGGCGAAGGGGTATGCCGGACTCCTACCGGCTAAAACCACTGGAGCGGTTATCTTCGGCACCGAAGGCGGCCTCCAGGTCCTCGTAAGATCACACTAGAGCCGCCCATTGGTGCCACGCCTTTAGGCACATCTTGGAAGGGATGACTGTAAAGCGGTCACCCCCTCTAGCGGAGGGAAGGCGACTGTAAAAAGGTAGCCCCCCCAGGCACTTCTCGGGGAGGATTGTAAAGGATCCCCCCAAGCCTCGCTTTGCGCTGTGCTGCGCACACGGCGGCACGTGACCACGTGCGCGCCACCGTCTTCCCGGGGGTCGCTCGGTGTGAGCACGTAGACTCCCCAATCTGCGCACCCGCGACCCCCAAGGCCCCCCACCATGAAGTGACGGCGGGGGGCTCAGGCGTGTTGGACTTGGGAGCCGGGGCGGTTATTGCCCCGGCGCCGTCTCGTCCTTCTCCGTGCGGGATCGGCCCTCTCCCGATCCCACTCTGCAGTCTCCTTCTGCAGCATGACGCTCTCGCAGAAGGAGACCACTGCACTCCAATTTGTATGCTCTGCCAACATAGCCGACACTACTGCCGGCAGAAAGAGATCTTGCCCGATCCGATCGACCAGGATCCGCCGCTTGGCCGCCCACGCAGGGCACTCCTCGAGCGTGTGCTGTGCGGTATCCTGGTCGCTTCCACAATGGCACTGTGTCGTAACCTCGCGTCCTATTCTGTGCAGGTACGCACCGAAACAACCGTGACCGGTGAATACCTGCGTCAGACGGTAGGTGACGCACTCGCTCCTTCTGAGCCAGGCTCCGAAGAGTTGCAGGATGGCCTCGACGACGCGCTTGGTCGCGAACTGCAACTGTAGGCGTTGTCGCCATATCTCGAGTGCGCGCCGTCGAGCCAGCCGCCTCATTCTGTCAAACGCCCCTGAAGGCACGCTTTCCCCACTTTGGCGGAAGGAGCGTGTCTGGTCATAGACCCACGCATCCATCTCCGCCAGGATGTCGAAAGGCGGGAAGCGTGCCAGGAGAGTTGCCGCCTCGTAGGACACTGTCCTGTATCCCCGTGCGATCCGTATAGCCACTCTGCACTGCAGACTGTGAAGTTTGGTTCTGCAGCGCCGGACGTCTGACAGCCGGGATGACTATACAGGCGCCCCGTAGAGGGCCACAGACCGCACGACGCCCCCGTAGAGACGGCGAACTTCCTCGCTCGGTCCCCCGAGATTGGGCAGCACCCGGTGCAATGCACCCACTACCCTCTCGACTCGGGGGACGAGGCGTGTGAAGTGCTCTTGGAAGCCCCAACGACTGTCCAGGGTGAGCCCCAGGTACTTCATGTACTGGCCCACCCTGATTTGCGCGTCACCAACGCGTATCCATAAACTGGGTGGTTCTCTGCTCAGCGGCAGTTTGTGGAACCATAGCTCCTCGGTTTTGTGAGGCGCTATCTGCAGACCCAGAGCGTGGATTTTGGCCACGACAATCGCCACCGCTTGCTCGGCAAGCCGGATGGTTCCGTCGAAGGACTCCCCGCTGGCCAACACAAGAGTGTCGTCAGCGTAACAGACCAAGCTGATGCCAGCGGGGAGAACGACACGCAGGACCGCGTCGTAGGCGAGGTTCCATAAAAAGGGGCCCAGAACCGACCCCTGCGGAACCCCGCACGTAATCTCCCTCCGCTTTACGCTACCTGGTTTAGAGTACCTAAGGCCACAAATGCTGCGTGGTGCCGGCTACGAATAGCACCAACCCATCTCATGTCTTGGGTGCTGTAAAAGGCGACTATGGGCTTAGCCAGAGGATGGTCAGCAGCGTCCTTCAAGTACATTAACAACTCAACTGCGATCGCCAACCCGCCTACCAAGCGTGGCGATTATGCCAAAACCCCCAAATGAGCACACAACACACCCATATCGGTCGTTGTAGTGATCTTTGGGGGAGGCCTGTGTCCAGCTTTACTTTGGACTTTATTCGGCCGAAATGATGAAGGCCACAAATAAACTTTTACGACATCCACGGGAGGAGATGGATTGCTGCTATATTCTTAATCTGGACACCACATCGCTCAATATGACATGAAGTGTCAGTTCGGACTTAATTACTGTATGAATGATTCTATTCCGTTCTACTCTATTCTAACCTCAGTATTACCGTTAGACGCAACAACTACACCTACTGGGAATAATTCGCGTCTGTATTTCTATAGTGCAGCCACTTATTTATTTTTATAAAAAAACCCAACGACAAAAAGTCAGTTACACTGATTACTTAAACAATTAAGACTTTCACTCAGTCTTCTCACGACACCTCAAACATTCCAACAGTATCACCTTCCACTCATCAGCATACATATCCAGTTCAGGATTGGTTTCCAGGAGTGCGTTGAGCGCCTTCAACGTATGTGGAATGGGTGACATTTCTCGCGCAACCGTGCGACAACGCGGTATCGTAAACAAGTTATGTCTTCTTGCCCGCTTATAATTGTCAGGGACGAAGATTTGACACAGCTCCCCATATAAAGTAGGTGCGTCAATATCTCCATTTATAATTTTGCACGCAGTAACAAGTCAATCCATCCAGACTTCTTTCAATGTTCCATTACATTTTATTTCTTTGATTGGCGTTTGTGTTCGACCCATGTGCCTTCGCAAGCCTTATACCGGCTACAACAGAACGAATCTTCGCTAATATTGTATGGATTCCAGTTGAAGTTTAATGCATTTGATAATAGTACGGACACACTGATTCAGTATGCAAGTATACTCATCCAAACATCGTGAACAAAAACGGTGAAATCAAATTAGAGTGAGAACGACATTTATATCGTTGTTTCTAAACCAGTCTATCCTCTCGTGGAATGAGGCGTGAAGATTTGTTTGGTAACGAATTTCAAAACTGAATTACAGATCATTTGGGGGAATAAAGGCGCACCTGTCACTTTGTTTCGGTGTAGGCCGCGGTAATCCCGGCGGAGGGTGTCTCAGCCCGCGCTACGCAAAACATAATTTGTCTCTCACATTGTCATGTTGGAATAATTGTAATGCAATCTAGCGGAGTGTGCGGGGTTGCCTACTACGATTTGCGTTTTTATATTCGTGAGTTAAAACGGTATATATGTTACGTTCCTATTCATTGAAATAGAAATAAGCTACTAAAGAAAATAACATTAATAACCGTCAGAGGAACACTATTCTGTTTTTAAAATTAATTCATCATCATCATCATATCAGCCACAGGACGTCCACTGCTGAACAAAGGCCTCCCCCTTAGATTTCCACAACGAGCGGTAACATACCGCCCTCATCCAACGAATCCCAGCGACCTTCACCAGGTCGTCTGTCCACCTCGTTGGAGGTCGTCCCACGCTGCGTTTTCCGGTGCGCGGTTCCATTCTAGAACCTTTGTGCCCCAACGGCCATCAGTTCTACGAGCAATGTGCCCTGTCCATTACCACTTCAGTTTACTAATCCTTTCAGCTATGTCGACAAGTTTAGTTCTTCTACGGATCTCCTAATTTCTGATTCGAGCTCGTAGAGAAATACCAAGCATAGCATTCTCCATACCTCGCTGAGTGACCTTGAGCCTTACAATTAGTTAAGTACTAATATTTAAGTTAATAGATTAAGAGAAAACTGTATCTGTATTACACCTTGAATCAACCATTCAATCATTTATAGATCACACGGTATAAGATTTACCGTAGCCGGAGACAGCAAAAAACATTTTGTATTGTTCACATAATTTCAACGGCTTAATCTAGTTTGTTATCACGCAAACATTGCCGGGTAACTCGAATTACAATTAAGTATTCATACCGCGTGTGCCAAATGTTACTTACACCTGCTTTTATAAGCTTTTCCCAATTTTGCTGGCTCGACTCACAAGGCAATCCTAAACTCCAAGTACTAGCATACAAATACAGAGCCATAAAACGATTAACTAAAATTTAAAAGTGGCTCTGTCAATTTTAAAACTTCTTCTGTAGACTATATTTTTTGTTAAAAATATATATTCCTGAGGGAAATTAGAACGACCACAGTAGGTAATCAAATTAGGAATACATTTCGAAATTACTCTAGAGTAAGTATTTTTTTACTTAAATATGATTAAAGTGTTGTAGGTGAATTTGTTTGATATTCAGCGCAAGATGAAAAGTTCTTGCCTACGATTTTTTTCTGTACAATAATAATATTTGTTTATTATCAGGCATCTGCCGTGTGGTGCCGGCTACGAATAACACCAACCCATATCATCTCGTGAGTGTCTTAAAAGGCGACTAAGGGATTAGCCGGAGGATGGGTAGCAGCGTCCTTGAATACATTAACAACTCAACTGCGATCACCAACCCGTCTGCCAAGCGTGGTGATTATGGCAAGACCCCCCAATGAGCACACCGCACACCGATATTGGTCGTTGTAGTGATCATTAAGGGAGACCTATGTCCAGCAGTGGACTTAATTCGGGCAAAATGATGATCAGGCATCTAAGGTTCATAGTAAAAAAATACACAAATACAGTTTAATCTTATAAATTAATACATAAAACAAAACAATAACCAATATAGAAATACAATATAAAACCTTAAAATACATAAACAATTTAAACCCTATACTAGTTTACACGCAGAGTCTGCGTCGTGTGTCGCTCGGTGTCCGGTAGCCGGCCTCGGTATCGCCGGAACACTACACCTCTCGACCAAAATTCTTCCAACATTAGGGTGGACAGATGTTCGGTCGGCACTCTCACCACAAAGGAATTGAAGTTCACATTGTGACAAGACTCTAACCGCTTGACCCTCAGTGAGAATTTGGTTTTTTTTGGTCCGCGTGGTGTCCGGATTAAGAATATAGCACCATTCCATCCCCGTAGATGTTGTAAAAGACGCATAAGAGACTCTAAACCAAAGAGATGGGCAGCAGCGTCCCTTCTGGAACAGCATCGTTCTGGGCTCACCAACCCGCCTGCCAAGCGTGGTGAATATTGACAAATCACCTCAAAATGATGACACAATTGTGAAATTCTATGGGTAGGCCTTTGTTCAGCAGTGGACGTCCTTTGGCTGATATGATCATGATGATGACCAATATTATACAGGAACAAACTACTGCAGACACTGTTCAGACTACTGTATGTATATGTTAGACATAGGCCTGTTCAAAGTTGCCAGGACACCCGCTCCTCCGCCTTTCGCATCGGGTACCAATCATTTAATTTTGATGGAAGTGAAATAAATACGTACACTTCTACGGGATTTTATCTTAACGCTTATACGCTCACGAATTTATAATAAAGTAACTCCCAGAATATTAGTTTAAGATGCCACTTATCTGATTACATGAGTCAAGACACCAAGGTTACCTTGTCCCGTAACACACTGGTCGCTCAGCTCCTAACACCTGATATTAATTTCCCAGCGGACGTATAAATTTTGTCACGAGATCGGGAGACACCCTGTGCGGTGACTGGACCCGTTTCGTTAGCAACTCAGCTATTTTGTTAAATGTTTTAGTTGCGACTTCTGCGGACAATTCATTTAACTATGGTGGTGTCGTCAAAGACCACACTTTATGTACACTAAATTGAACACATTCCTTGGACAGAACAAAATTAAGGCATATAACATTTATATGTAGTCGAGGTTATATGGTTTTCTTGCCAAGTCACAGGCAAACATTAATCTCAATAAATAATCAAATCAATGGGTACTTAATACTTAATTATTATTGGTGTTCAGATGAAATTCTACATGAACTTCCTTTACCCCGTGGAAGGGCGAAGGGGTATGCCGGACTCCTACCAGCTAAAACCACTGGAGCGGTCATCTTCGGCACCAAAGGGGGGCTCCAGGTCCTCGTATGATCACACTAGAGCCGCCCACTGGTGCCACGCCTATGGGCACGCAGATTCTGTAGTACAGTACGGTACGTTATACTTAAGTACGGTATGGTACTTAAGTATAAAATGAAGAACGCCGACTTGTTGCTGAGGAGTATGCTGCGCTGAATTTTCTTCTCAGCTGAAACACCAAGTAGCGGAGAAGAATGAGAGATATTTTAATTAAATGGTTCTTTTCAAATAATTTTAGACATTTATGGAGAATAAGGTGTGGGGTTCCACCATGGAAAAGGGAGGATCCTCCAACCAGGCGGGTGGTATGCATGGCGGGCTGAAGCCCAACGGTTGATGTTGGGCGACTGTATATATGCAACGTTGCGCGAATACTCTACAAGTGTTATTCAGGATTCTTTGACGTCATCGGAGACTTGCAATTAATATTCAAGTAGATGTCACTGTAAGTTGCAGTTGTATGCTGGCGATGTAGGTATCGCCACACATTCATCGCGCTATGCAAATCAAATAGCTTCTATTCACACGACGTAATCTATATAAATAAATAAAATTGAAGTGTCTGTTTGTAATGTCAAAATAACAACTTTTTACAAAATGCAGATGAAAGTATAAACGGAACATATAACAAAAAATGTATTTTAAACATTTATTGTCTGTCTGTCTGTCCGTCTGTCTGTCTATCTGTTTGTTCCGGGTAACCTCTGAAACGGCTGGACCGATTTTGACGGGACTTGGCACTGGCAGATAGCTGATGGTATAAGGAATAACTTAGGCTACTTTTATTTTAGACAAATTATTAGGTTTCCGAGCAAAAAAAGAAACAACCCTTGAAATTCAATATATAGATTCTATGTCAAGTGCCTATGTCGAAGTACTCTAAATGTATTTTAAATTAAACGCAGGTGAAACCGCGGGTCCCAGCTAGTTTGTAATAAAAAACTGTTGTATTTTAAACTGAATATCCTATACTCTGTACACACGATACTACAATCAAATTCGGATCCCAAGCCTATTCCTCACAGAATTCCATATCGACGTAGTCATCGGCAACAAAGCTTACGTTCTCGGCTCGAGCATACAATATTCCTAGATCAATGTGTCACGCACGTGACCGGCGGTACAAATTCCACTATTATTGCGAGCTATTTTTTCTCAGTTACGTGTGTAATCTCCGAGTGTTGATTGTCTCGAGACAACTCTACACTCTCACAAAATTGAGTGATACACTCTTTTAATGTACAGCTTATTTATGTTAGTAATTTTATTAGTCTCGAATGTCTCGTACTTGCTTTTTTACTGTATAATAATTTGATACACGTATCCCGTATAAAGTTACTTTTCAAGAGAATCCGTCTTGGCTGTGTAATTATTTTTCTTGAAGTTTTTAACGCCTACAAGAATATTGAGAAATTCTAGAAGCGTGAAAATATTTTGTAACATGAAAGTTTATTTGAAATCTTTATTTCTTGCCTTGTCTTTTATATAGGGCAATTTATAAACTTAGCTGTAAGTTATATCATAAATTGTAATTTAATAAATTTTTTGAACTGTAATATTATTTATTGAACATCCTTATAATATTGATACACAATAAAACTAAATATATATACATTATGTATGATTCATTTGGGCCGACTGAAGTCCACTGCTGGACACAGATCTCCCAAAAAGAATAACAATATAATAATACAACTACGCATATGAGTGTGTTATAGGCTCATTGGGGGGTTTTGCCATAATCGCCACGCTTGGCAGACGGGTTGGCGATCGCAGTTGAGTTGTTAATGTACTCGAAGGACGCTGCTGCCCATCCCCCGGCTAATCCCTTAGTCGACTTTTACGACACCCACGGGAGGAGATGGGGTGGTGGTATTCTGAGCCGGCACCACACGGCAAGTTCAGTAACCTTTTTGGTAATTATTGTTTGGGGTCGAAACACTTGGGCCATGGGGTCCGAGTGCACGTTAGATTTTCAAAGATTTCAGCTAGACGGTTGGTCGATACTTCGCGTGATCAGAGGGTTGGCCTGTTTTTGGCCATATAATTAGCATTGCCATTCAACATGATAATGCTGCCAGCCTTCTAGGAACTATCAGCTGACAGCGATGAGAAGGAGTACTTTGCCTAACTATATTATTTTATCATATTTTTTGATTTAAAATGTACACAATACAAATTCATTCCAATAACTTTGCGTCCGGATAATTCGTACTGTTTCTCTATGCAATTTGATACGACGACAAAAGGCGTCCCCTATCCAAAACAGCGGGCTCTGTCCAACCCTTTCGGGAGTCGCTTCTCGTAAATATTCAAGGTTACACTCGTGCTCACAATTTTTTCTGAATTTACTTGTCCCTAAAACACTGGGGCCGCGCTACGGGCGAGCTCACTTCCACGTAAGCGAGGTCGATATGTGTATGTAAGCGTATGTGAAGAAAATACTTACCTCGGATACAATGTTTATTTTGAATTTGGTTCGACTCTCCTCCACGCTGACAGGGTCCAATAAAAACAATATATTATCAATAAAATATCTACCGTGTGGCACCGGCTCAGAATACCACCACCCCATCTCCTCCCATGGGTGTCGTAAAAGTCGACTAAGGGATTAGCCAGGCGATGGGCAGCAGCATCCTTCGAGTACATTAACAACTCAACTGCGATCGCTAACCCGTCTGCCAAGCGTGGCGATTATGGCAAAACCCCCCAATGAGCCCACAACACACCCATATTGTCATTGTGGTGATCTTTGAGGGAGGCCTGTGTCCAGCAGTGGACTTCGTTCGGCCGAAATGAATATTTCATTCCATACGAATGCATGAGTGATGAAAGACTTATGAAACGGGCGTATTTCGCTACTAAATAGACAAAATACATATGTAATCAAATTTAGACTTACCTTTACATTATACCTATTTGTTATATAGATAAGTCCCAAGTAGAAATTGGGTCCAGTAAATGAGCACGGGACCATCCGAGAACAGACCTTTGGGACTATTTCCACGGACGAGTGACTCACGACAATTTCGCGATAGCGCCGTGAAAACTGCATAGGATTCGATTACGATTCTTCCACTAGCGTATTGTCGATAACTCGCAAGTCACAATGGACACGCTATTTATCGATTCAAAGTCAAAGTTTTTATTTCAAATAAACCAAATATTGGCACTTATGAAACGTCAGAATATAAGTTGCACGGTTCATTTGGAACCGTCATTCATTCGGAGTCAAACCATCATTAATTTGGTTCATTTGGAGTCGATGTCATGGAGCATGGCAAGAAACTCCATGGATACTCTTTTGAAATAATTGAGATTACAATGCTGATTAATACAAAAATGATTGTACAACATATACCTATAAAATGTAGGTTAATGTCTAAAGATGGAACGTACCATAATAATATAATAACAATTTATTTGCCGTGGCAGTTAATGACTGACCAGTCCCAACAGACGGCACCCGTTCACGAGCATAACGGATGCATCAGCATCGCTTAGCTCAACCATGATGAAGGGATTCATTAATGGGGGGCCTTAAAAATATAGGATTATCAGATTTACATAAACATTTATTGAATTACTGAAATTCGGTATTTTTAATAATGCACAATATTACGAAAGTCTAAAAACATCTAATAAGAGTTCAGTGTTCTGTTGTTCACCAAGAGTCGGTGATGATGATAAGGAGAGTCTGTGACTTTTATTAGCCACTGCCACTCGCTTAAGGCTCTGGTCTGGTTAGTTCCATGCGGAAATCGAACCCGCGGCCCGGAGCGCAGCAGTCGACTGTATCTGCCACTGCACCGTGCCGTCCCGTCCCATTTATACAAATACCTATAAAATAACCACCGATTTATTAAATTCAATAATATCAAATGGACACTACATTATAATTGGAGCAATGTTAAGGTAATGGCTCGGTAGTTGCTTACCCTCCACACCACGTCGTTACCATAGGAGCCTCGGGATCACCCAGCGAGTGAGGAGACCCTATACAGTTACCACCTCGAGATGTCGTGGTCGTGGACGTGGTATAAGCGTGGCACCAATAGGCGGCTCCAGAGCGTTCATTCTCAAGATCCTCTCGGAAACCCCTCGTTGATGCCGAAGACGACCACAAAGGTGGTTTTGGTCTGCCATGACTTTGCCCTCCCGGGGGCGAACGAGGTCTTTGAGGATTTCTACCGTTGTAGAAAAAATTGGCTTGGTAGTTGTTAACTAAAGGTTTTAATTTATTACCGCGACAGGTGTAGATTGCTTATTTGTTTCATTGAACGTTATTTAGTACCTTGAAATTTACACATTTATAGTGACAATCTAACCTATAGAGACTAGATTATAAGAGTTCTCTCAAAAAGAGCAAGCGCATCATCTACTTCTTGACGCAGGTATTCACCGGTCACAGTTGTTTCAGTGCGTACGTGCATAGGATAAGAAGCGAGGTCAGGGTACACTGCCACTACTGTGGAAGCGACCGAGAGAACGCACAGCACCCTGCGTGGACTGCCAAGTGGCGCCGCATCCAAGTCAATCGGATCGAGCAAGATCTTTCTCTACCGACTGTAATTTCAGTGAGACTGTCATGTTCCAGAAGCAGATCGCATAGTGGTATCGAAAGTAGACCGATCCCGCTCGAGGAAAGACGAGAGTGCTAAATGGGAGGTCTCCAATACGCCGGAGCCTCCTTCGTCGTTATATTGCGATTTAGTCTCATGGATCACGAACGTGCATATTGGGGAAGATTCCCCAGATGCGTACTCATACTGAAAAACCACCGGGAAGATGGTGGCGCACACGTGGTCACGTACCACTGTGTGTGCGCACAGCGCAAAGTGAAGCACCTGGGGGGTTCTTCGACGATCGACCTGGGTTGTGCCTGGAGGGGCGGCCTTTTTAAAGTCACCACTTTGCAGTCATCTCCTCCGTGTTCTTGTTAAATGCGTGCACCAATTGAAGGCTTTAGTTTGATTGTATCGAAGACCTGGAAACCCTTCGACGCTGAAGATAACCACTCAGTTTTAGTCGGCAGAAACCCGGCATGCCCTTCCGCTTTCTATATCGTGATGTTTACAGTCGGTGACTGTGAAGCTCCACATTCACCAACTGTGCACATAACTTGAAAGCTTCTCGTGCAATTAACGCCAATGCCAGCCCGCTCGTTGCTGCACGTCGTGGCCCCAATCTAAAAAAGTTTGCAACATTATCATTGTCTCTCACGCCGGCGCCGTTCGACGCGCGTCCTCCGGGGCGTCTCATTTGAATACAGCCTGTTTATTGTACCACACTTTTTCCTCCATTCCAACCGAATTATCGAATAATATTTTTCTCAGAGGTTGAACGTATTATCGTGGGATTCCGTGTGAGCACTCCCTGTCAGCCTGAAGATTATTTGATTTAGTGTCGTCTCCAACATTGATGGCGCGAGAATTCGGTTTTATTCAGCGTGTTAAGCAATTATGTTATCTGTGGTGTTTTTTGGTGAATATATTACTACATTCGTACGTGTCGCCGCTACGATTTTACGATGTTTTCTCGTAGTATTTTATTCCCTTTTTCTTGCTCTATTACTTAATGGTGGCTCGTAGCTAAATTATAGCCGAGCGGATTGAAAGATCTACGAGGTTAAGCAACGCTTGCTGCGGTCAGTCCTTAGATGGGAGACCATTAGTAATACATCGAAACCCCTCCGTGTTTCGTCAAGCACGTTAAGCTATAAGGTCCTGGTTGTCAAATAAACATCTATGACAAAGTCAAAGTTTTTATTTCATATAGGCCCTAATAGGCATATATATAACAGGCCTAATAAGAAAAGTCGAAAGTTAACGGAACGTGCACGGTTCGGAAATTTGATCTTATGGGGAAGAAGCGGGCAAGAAACTCCATAGACACTCTTTAAAAAAAAGTGATATTACAATTTAACGCATTGCTCGCTATGTGGAAACAAAGTGGACTACATATGCACGATAATAAACACACTATTGCTTCTGTAATTAGCTTGTAATTTGTATTAGCTTGAAAATCATCATGCATTGGCTCCTTAAAAACTTACTGACGTTAAACCCGGATAAAACTAAATTTGTTACTTTCACAAATAAAACATCAAACAGTCCGCCTCAAACTTTCTGCATTAAAGCCCATACGTGTAACTCATCTTCCCCTGATGACGACTGTTCATGTAGTATGCTCTCTCGCTCCGCTACAGTTAAATATCTTGGTGTTAATATCGATCAACGTTTAAGCTGGCATGTACACATCCAGACACTTACTGCAAGAATTAGGAAGATTATCTTCGTATTTATAAAACTCCGCCAATCTGCTGACAAGGACACTCTTAGAGTGGTCTATCTGGCACTTTGTCAATCCCTATTATCCTACTGTGTCGTTGCATGGGGAGGGGCATCAAAAAGTGCCTTCCTGGAACTAGAAAGAGCACAGAGAGCAGTGTTAAAGGTCATGTGCTCGAAACTGTTCAGATACCCTACAAATGAACTCTACAACGAATGCGAAGTACTAACAGTCAGGCAGCTCTATATCCTTCGCACCGTGTTGAGAAAACACAGCTCACACCCGGCACGGCAACTATTGCAAAGTAAGCGCAAAAACCATAGTGTTTTCAACGTTGTTAAACACAGAACAAATTCTGCGAGCCACCAATACCCAGTCTTAAGTGCTCGCCTTTACAACAAAGTACACAAAAAAATTAATATCTACCCGTTGAATAATAGGGAAGTCAAAAATAAATTATTAAAGTGGCTCCAAACTTTAAGCTATCAAGATACTGAAATTCTACTAAATAGTATACTCTGAACAAATACTACTACACAACATCATAACATAAATTTACCCCCTGTCCATACAACCTACTCACTGGCCCAACCATGCACCCCCACTCTGTCACCCTTCGCCATATGCACATTCTTCACACACACTACACACACCCACACACGAGCGCGCGCTCCCGCTCATCCCCCCCCACACACACACGCACATACATACACACCCCCTACACGCGCGCACACACACTCGCGCACGCAGCCACATACACATTTAAGATTTTTAAGAATTATGTTATGTATTTAATTCAATACCTTTTTGCTACTTCTATTATAAGTTTAATGTGTCAACCTATTTGTTACAAATAACTAAGGATACTTTCTTTATCTTGTATGTCACGGACGGAAGGATACTGACTCCCAAAATACAGGTTTTACCTAGTTTGGAAGGCAGCGATTTCAAACGAAAGTGCAAATATATTATTTCCAGCTTGTACATAGTATTAAGAAGAACCCGATGTAATAATCTGCTGGTATTGAAATAAAATAAATAAATAAAAATAAAATAAATAAATGTAGGTATAATTATTAACGCACAGGTACGAGTCAGCGAAGTTCTCACATTTACAAAATGAAGAAGATGCTAAATTATATTAAAATAAAGGGCAATATGGTCATCAAGCTGTAAACAATGTCATATTGTATACATTAACATGTCAAAAAGGACATATGTAATATGTCCTATATAAAAAAGTTATCAATTCTAAAAAGAATTATATCTTCATTCATCGCAATTCAGAATAATTAATAGATAAACACATATTTTGTCAAAAGGGTACCAGTACAGGTACTGTTGTTACGGGTAGTCAGTAGCCGAGAATTTCGATATTGCCTAGCATCTAAGTTGTGAAAGCCTGATGACAGTAGCTCCACTTTTTTAAAATTATCATTTCAGCCGTAAAAACATCCACTGCTGGACAGAAGCCTCCTCAAAATATTGTCACAACGACCGGTATGGGTTTCTGTTGTGTGCTCATTGGGGGATATTTCCATAATCGCCACGCTTGGCAGACGGGTTGGCGATCGCAGTTGATTTATAAAAGTACTTGAAGGACGCTGCTGCCCATCCTGCAGCTAGTCCCATAGTCACCTTTTACGACACCCACAGGATGAGATGGGGTAGTGGTATTCTTAGCCGGCACACGACACCATGCTCCATGTAAACTATCGATATTCAGCCACATCTGGTTATACTAGAAACTGACTCCATCATAAAATTTTGGAAAAGGCTCGGAGGATAGACTGGTAGTAGCTCTCTTATTGCAAGATTCCAGCTAAGTAGGTACCTCCGAAGTGCCAGATATCTACCACCAACCAGTTGTGCTTAGACTTGAAACATCACAGTATTCCGATGAAGGTATGGTAGCTAATGGTAATATCGGCCATGTATACGTCCACTGCTGAACAAAGGCCTCCCCATAGATTTTCACAACTGTGTCATCATTTTGGGGGGTAATTGCCAATATTCACCACGCCTGGCAGGCGGGTTGGTGAGCGCAGTATGGATACCGTTTCACAGAAGGGACGCTGCTGCCCATTCCCTTTGGATTAGATACCCTTAGTCACCTTTTACGACATCCAAGGGAGGAGATGGAGTGGTGCTATATTCTTAATCCGGATACCACACGGAATTAATGGAATAGCTAGTGGAATTACTACGAGACTTAATAAGTAATGTCTCGAGGCGACGAGTGCAGTGTGGTGCCACGAGGGACTGGTCTCCTGGGTAGCATTACAGTTGTTATGGACAGACGTGACGCTTACCACCAGGGGAATGACTTATTCGTATCGTGTCTCATCATCATCATCATTTCGGCCTAATGAAGTCCACTGTTGGACACAGGCCTCCCCCAAAGATCATCACAACCACCGATATGGATGTGTTTTGAGCTCATTGGGGGGTTTTGCCATAATCGCCACGCTTGGCAGGCGGGTTGGCGATCGCAGTTGAGTTGTTAATGTACTCGAAGGACGCTGCTGCCCATCCTCCGACTAATCCCTTAGTCGACTTTTACGACACCCATGGGAGGAGATGGGGTGGTGGCATTCTGAGCCGGCACCACACGGCATAGGCATAGGCTAGGATGTAAAAAAACACTATGACCTGTTAGTATGTTTTTATTCTTTAAACGTACCACACTAGGATTTCTCCTGTATCGTGGGTGCCTTTACAGACATGAATTCCACATACAATACACCCAGACCCGGAACAACAACCTACAAATCATACAAAAATTTGTTCCGTGCGGGAATCGAACCCATGACCAGGAGCGCAGCAGCCGACTGTATCAGCCACTGCACCGACTAAAAAACTGATATTTCGACAGCAGTGCCTTCTCATGTTTACTTCGTCCTGAAGAACTGGAGTGGAAGTAGAATATGCCCCCTTCGATGTCGAAGATGACTTGCCTGTTGGTTTTAGTTAAGAGTCCGAGAGTTTTATATACCATACCCCTCCGACCTTCCCTGGAGTGGAGGAAGCACTAGAAGAATTTCCAACCGCTTAAAAATAAGTATTATTATTATTATTATTGCGGCCGAATGAAGTCCACTGCTGGACACAGGCCTCCCCCAAAGATAACCACAACAACCGACATGGGTGTGCTGTGTGCTCATTGGGGGGTCTTGCCATAATCGCCACGCTTGGCAGACGGGTTGGCGATCGCAGTTGAGTTGTTAATGTACTCGAAGGACGCTGCTGCCCATCCTCCGGTTAATCCCTTAGTCGACTTTTACGACACCCACGGGATGAAATGGGGTGGTGGCACTCTGAGTAAGTAAAATTGCTGCTAACACAAGCAACTTGAGGTTCTCAGCCACCGAAATAGGAAGCCAAGAAATACTGTTAGTGTGGTTGAAGTCAAGAGGACACCATCATCAATCTACTTTCGTTTTCATTCAAACGTGTTTTGGTTTTGTTTATCGCGTTTCTATTTTATTTTACTCGTTAAATTCAAGATTAAATTACTTACGCGTTACGTAAGTTTATCACAATCCATGCAAAACCCCTAAACTAACTCGTCTGTTAATCCCCATAAAGGTAATCCAAAGATCATTGGCGGAGGGGTCGGTGGCTGAGCTGGCAGCATACGGCAGCCGCGACCCAAGAAATATCGCTCGCTTTCGTCTGTGTGGTATTAATATTTCATGAGTTACGCTGTGTTTAGATATCGTTATTTGCTTATAGACTGGCCAGTTGTAACTTGTTTTGAAGCAGAATGCGGAGCGGGTTGGGGTCGGAGGAAGTAGGAAATAGAAGGAGCTAATAATATCGAGTAGCGCAGTTGATTAAAACTGAAACTAACTGAGACGCCTACTATTGTAAATGTATTTGGCTAAAATGATGATGAAATAACTTGTAATAATAATTATGCACATTTTTTTTTTTTAATTATCTTTGATAGCCAACTTCATAACGGGACGCGTGCGCAGCTCCCAATAACTCTAACCTCAACGCGCCAATAGAAGTACAATTCCAAAACATACCGCCAAAAAACAACAAAAAAAAAACAGTATAGCTCTTATACATAATACCAAAGTGTTTGTGGTACTTCAAATCAAATTGATCCTTCAAATGTTATCGGTTATAATATGTTTATATCAAATAAGTTAAGCGTAGGCAAGAAACAATTTCTTAGGAAACTTCAAGCCCCTTCAAGAATTCTAACTCTACATTTTAAGACTTCGATGTAACATCTTGTATGCATTTGAGACGAAGCGTCTGCAAAAGGCAGAGTCCATTCGGAGGATTTTTATCAAAGAGGGTTCTATTTGCGCGGAACATACCCTTAATACGGCACCCCCTATTTACTTGAGCTGTTTACAATGCGTACGGAGCCTTGGTACCGACGTCCGCGAATGCAATTTACTTCGCTTTGAGTGCGCACTGTAATGTGAGAGAACCTGTGTGGAATGCCGTACGTTCAATTTTCGTTTGAACGGAAATAGTTGCGATGAATTTTATAGTTAAATTATGCATATATATGACGCCGTGTGGTGCCGGCTCAGAATGCCACCACCCCATCTCCTCTCATGGGTGTCGTAAAAGTCGACTAAGGATTAGCCGGAGGATGGGCAGCAGCGTCGTTCGAGTACATTAACAACTCAACTGCGATCGCCAACCCGTCTGCCAAGCGTGGCGATTATGGCAAAACCCCCCAATGAGCCCACAACACACCCATATCGGTCGTTGTATTGATCTTTGGGAGAGGCCAGTGTCCAACAATGGATTTCGTTCGGCCTAAATGATGATGACACGATCTAAAATCATATGTGTTTTCAGTTTGAAGTAATGGTTTAAGATTATGAAAATCAAAATCGTCTGATTAGCCAATACGCAATACCTACTTATTTGTTAGCTTGCCTACGTTGTTTCTAATGCCGTAACGTTTTACTTAAAGGCTGAACCGAAAAGTTCACAACTAAATGTGATTGTTATTTGAGCTACAAGCATTTTCAAACATTTATAACGAGGTCGTGTGGTGGGTTGTGATTTAGGGACTATGTCATGAGCACGGGGGTCACGACGCGCAGATTGAGGAGTCTGAGTGCTCATACCGAGCGACCCCCTTGGAAGGTGGCGGCGCACACGTGGTCACGTATCACCGTGTGCATACCACAGCAAGGCTTGCGGGGTTCCTTTACAATCCTCCCCGAGACGTGCCTGGGGGGCGGCCTTTTTGCAGTCGCCTTCCCTTCGTTAGAGGTGGTGACCACTTTACAGTCATTCTCTCCGAAATGTGCCTAAAGGCGTGGCACCAATGAGTGGCTCTAGTATGATGTTACGAGGACATACCCCTTCGCCCTTCTCCGGGGCTGAGGAAGTTCATAGTGAATTTCCACTACGGACCAATAAAAAATAAAATACAAACCAAGCACGCACTAATAACACGTGATGATCAAGGATCTGGTGGTAATTTCGGAAACCTTCCTTCGTGATCATCTATAAAGCGGTCTATGAAGCGTCCCGTGCTTAGCAGTTGCCGCTTAATGGGCGGATTTGTTGATATAATATGATTATGTGAGTGAAATAGACCCCCATACGCTCAGGTTAAAACCTCAGTGAGAAATGAACCTGGTCTTTTGGTACGTGGTTTACGTAAATAGGACCAATACGTAGATGACCGCAACAAACAGCTGACTTTGAGGGTGCACTATAAAAATACAGTCACAGACAAATTCAGAATTTATTGATTTATTCTGCATAAAAATGTACAGATGCTCACCAATACCTTAAGTATTTTCTACTAGTATACCTTAATGTGATGCGGAGACAACATTTGGTAGGTGTTAACTATATTTTAGACTCGAATACTTAACCTCTTACCTGTTTATTGCCGGCAGCCACAAGACACAATAGATTTTTAATGATGTCTGGCTTTGTAACAGATAATGAGTTAAGAAAACATAATTTCTAGTAATAGTATTTAGCAAAGCGCCTCCAGATATGAATTAATATAATATGAGGATAAGTAATGTCTTAGGTTTTCACGATTATTGCACATTATAATAGAAACAGAGTTCGTCGAACACTTTGCACGGTTCGTGGTTCCTGCGACCACACGCGATTTTATCCGTTTAAAATTGTTTTATTATAATATGAGGATAAGACCGCACACATGCGATGCCGCATTGCAAGTTCCGCTGCCACACCGCACTCATGCTTAATTCTCTGCCTCTATTTCCGTGATCGTAACACATTGAGCACACGATGAATCAATACCCTAAAGACCCTGACAATAGTCCGAGTACACGCTCGGAATATCAACTCAGCAATTTCTAGAAAAACCAATGCAGTTCCGCTGACCTGGATTTTAAAGACACAAGACAGTGATCACGCTAAATAAACACCTAAAGTAACCTCGCACTGTTTATTATAAATTTGTCTAGGCATAACGTTGTTAATCGCACAAACAGAGTCATTAAAAAATCTCGTTAGTAGTCGTCTAGCCTCACCTCATCGCCCCCTCTCACCTCTGTAGCGCGGTCGCTCACGCTGGGAATTAGCATTTATATTGTCTCCTAGCAACGAGCGCGCGCGCAACCTAGCCTTTTGCCTTCAGTTGTTGCTGTGGGGGGATTTCACACCAAATGTATGTGACGAACTAGTAGCACGTTGCTCCCGCTAGTACATGATCCTCTACGAAAGGCCTCGACGACAGTGAGATTTTTGACAACTCTTAGAGTATTGCTAAAAACTCAATTTAAAAATATTTTGTAACATGTGCCGGCTACGAATAGCATCAACCCATTTCACTCCGTGGGTGTCGTAAAAGGTGACTATTGGATTGGCCGGAGGATGGGCAGCAGCGTCTTTCGAGTACATTAAAACTCAACTGCGTTCGCCAACCCGCATCCCAAGCGTGGCGATTATGGCAAGACCCATCAATGAGCACACAACACACCCAGACCGGTCATTGTGGGCAGCGCAGCGGGATTACGCTATGATCTATGAGTTTGAATCAATTGAGGACCAGCAAACGGATGATGGGGGGTAAAACAGTGAGAGTCGAAAATATCGTTGCAGTGTCTCGTGTAGAGTAAAATATAATATTTAAAAATAGTTAATGCATTCTTAATATTACATATTGCCGTGTGGTGCCGGCTCAGAATGCCACCACCCCATCTCCTCCCAAGGGTGTCGTAAAAGTCGACTAAGGGATTAGTCGGAGGATGGGCAGCAGCGTCCTTCGAGTACATTAACAACTCAACTGCGATCGCCAACCCGCCTGCCAAGCGTGGCGATTATGGCAAAACCCCCCAATGAGCTCAAAACACATCCATATCGGTGGTTGTGATGATCTTTGGGGGAGGCCTGTGTCCAACAGTGGACTTCATTAGGCCGAAATGATAATATTACACGTGCCTTAATGTATGTTAATTTATTTAGGTACCCAAAACCTACTCATTAGTGTAACTTGGCTTATATTTCTCACTTAACTTGAAAAATGAATGTAGTTCTAACAAGTAAACTGATATTTATTAAGAAACACCAATTATCTCGTACAGCTACCACAGAGCTGAATGCATTACAGCTGGTTGAGTAACCAGGTCTAACTAATATAAGCCTTTGCTCCATAGACCTTTGTAATAAATTTAAATAACACAATATTCTTAACACTAAATTATAAGTTTTGTTAAAACAGCAGCCAAATTTAGATATATTAAATAAAGAGGAATGTGAAGACAATAGAATCATAAAAGGCACTTTCACACGTCGTATTGAAACAATGGTGGGTAAAATGGGTATAAAAAGACCCTTAACGACAATGAAAGCCACATATTCTGCCAATTATTGCGAGGATTCTCTTGTACTAGACCTTAGCCAGCACGGTTGGTGCAGTGGCTGATACAGCCGACTGCTGCGCTCCGGGTCGTGGGTTTGATTCCCGCACGGATCAAATACTTGTATGATCTGCAGGTAGTTGTTCCGGGTCTGGGTGTATTGTGTGTGGAATTCATGTCTGTAAACGCACCCACGACACAGGAGAAATCCTAGCGTGGGCAACGTTTTATACAACAAAAAAATACCTTTTTTTTTTTTTTTTTATGGGGCGCAATTGAAAATCGTCATGAACTTCCTCCACTTCGGAGAAGGACGAAGGGGCATGCCGGACTCCTACCAGCTAAAACCACTGGGGTGGTCATCATCGGCACCTCCTGCTCCAGGTCCTCGTATGAAGGGACTTGACCATACCTAGGAAACAGCTTGTTATGGAGATGTTCCGTTCTGTTGATACAGTCGGCTGCTGCACTCCGGGACGTGGGTTTGATTCCCGTAATAAATCAATATAGATGAGTCTCATTTTTACAGACTTCAAAGATGAGGAGGTTCTCAATTCGATTAGATTTGTAGACTGATTTGAGCGATTATATTTTTAATAGGTGCAGAATGCTTTTGAATTGGTTCCATATAATTTTCATTACATTTGATTGAGTACTTTTGTAACCAGCTTCAATAAACAGGTTTAATTTTGACTGCGCTTACCTAGATGATGTCTTAATAGTTTCGATTCTTAAAATGATTTTTAGTGTTAGATACGGCTACCAATTTGGAAATGTTCTTACATTTATTTACACTTAAAAGAAACAAATCTATATTTTTAACAAAAAAAATACCGACTTCAAAATTCAACACGATATTAAAACCACTAAAAAGAAAAAAAAAACTTCACTTCTGAAGTCAGGTGGGGCCAGGTATGCCCCAATCATGGTTCAAGCAGACCAACGAGTAATATTTATGGGCTGACCACGTATTGAAAATAATATTGTGGTCACAAGTCGGTGTAAGTGCGGCCGATAGTTTTAGTAATAGCGTTACGGCTACCGGCACCGCGGACCTAAACACCCAGTGTTGTATTCATCGGTCTTTTTGTACGTTGTCGAACTAACACACTTGTCGCGGAGTGCCTCCCTCCGTGTTCCTTCCCGGTTAGCTCAAGAAGGAGGCTCTCTCCACGGCAGCAAGTAACGGAGTTCAGTTATTGTGATTCAATGAAACGTAGCATATATGTTATATAGGTATATTGATATTCACAACTTCAACACTTCATCTTCATGGTGATGTTTATATATTTCAAATATAGCTTATAAACACAATATTTAAGCTAGTTAAAAATAAGTAATTGTAATATTGCAGGAGACTATTTGTCAGAGCGACAGCTGTGTGTTGAACCACTAGCGTTCAGAATCCAATGTCTAATGATAATCATCAAAATATGAAGAGCGACTCTACGTCACACAAATTCGAATTTTGATTTGAATAAAGAATGAATCGTGAGGTGGACAGTGATGGAAGTAAAAGGTATGAAGTCATGAAAGAGGTTGATTGAAATGAAGATGAAGGATGACTTCGTCACACACGCAGCTTCATTAATAGATCACTCTAGAATACGTATTGAATATAGATGTTTCAGTCGGTTAAACATATTATCTTTTTTTTCTTTTCTTAAAAAAACGTTGCCCCACACTAGGATTTCTCCTGTGTCGTGGGTGCGTTTACAGACATAAATTACAATACACATACAATACACCCGGACCCGGAACAACTACCTGCAGATCTTACAAATATTAGTTCCGTGCGGGAATCGAACCCACGACCCGGAGCGCAGCAGCCGACTGCATCAGCTACTGCACCAACCGTGCCGTCATCTATATAATCGTTTTCTGTAAACATTCACGTATTTATACTACGGTACTTTACTAATACTACGGTATGGCCGATAGATCCATAGAACGTATTTTTTTATATATCAATACTATACCCTTTACTAGGATATCTCCTGTGTCATGACCACATGCCGTGTGGTGCCGGCTCAGAATACCACCACCATCTCCTCCCGTGGATGTCGAAAAAGTCGACTAAGGGATTATGGGCAGCAGCGTCCTTCGAGTACATTAACAACTCAACTGCGATCGCCAGCCCGTGTGCCAAGCGTGGCGATTATGGCAAAACACCCTAATGAGCGCTCAACACAATTGGTCGTTGTGGCAATCTTTGGGGGAGGCTTCTGTCCAACAGTGGACGTTTTTCGGCTGAAATGATACGCAGTATGCTTCAAGTAAATCGCGAGTCCTTCAAACTGGTTGTGCTGAGTTTCTTTAAGTTTATTACAAATACAAGTCTGCACACATCTATTTATTTTAATTAGCATTCGTTTTACAAGGTCTCTAGCATGGTAACTCTGAATTAACAATTATTCATATTTCAACAAAATATGAATCTTGTGCGCGGTCCGTCCGACTCAAAAGATACATTCGCTCCTAATTAGTAGCTAATGGAGCAACACGAGGTACATTATTAGGGATGAAACCATAAAAAAGTCAGATCATTTTTCGCCAAAGCCCAACAACACTGTCAAGGGATAACCACCTTTATTACTGTAAAGTTTGTACACGTTTAGAGCGAGTTTTGCAAGCGACCGGCTCTTGTCCCGGGGGGAACAATTTCTTTCAATAATTTCCCGTTAATGGCCTAAGTAAGCCAGTTAACAAGACACTCTTAGGCTCGCTCCAACAAAAATGGATACAATTTTAACTTTTACTGAATTATTCACGAACAACGTGCGTTTCCTCGCGAGTTTGCGCCTGGGTCATCGTGAAAGCTGGCATTATAGTTACCGTTAATTAATATTTCATTTTTATGATTAAATTCCCTTGAACATAATCAAAGTTTTATTTGTACGATCTGCATGTAGTTGTTCCGGGTCTGGGTGTATTGTGTGTGGAATTTGTGTCTGTAAACGCACCCACGAAACAGGAGAAATCCTAGTGCGGGGCAAAGATTTTAATAAAAAAAAAGTTTATTATTTTCTGAATATAATAACGATATTATAAGCTCGCCATTGGTGGTTTAAACTTAATTGTACATAGATAAGTGTCGCCGCCGGCCGGTTTCAAAAACAGCAAGCATCGTTCCCGTTCTAAGAACGAAATGCACGTAACGAGACGTCATAAAAACATTACTAATTTAAAAAGCGAGCATTTTTTGTTATTTTTTTTTTGTTTTTCTTAAAAAAACGTTGCCCCACACTAGGATTTCTCCTGTATCGTGGGTGCGTTTACAGACATGAATTCCACATACAATACACCCAGACCCGGAACAACTATCTGCAGATCATACAAATATTTGTTCCGTGTGGGAATCGAACCCACGACCCGGAGCGCAGCAGTCGACTGTATGTAAATAAGGCATATCTTTCTATAAGAAACATATATAAGAAATAACAAAACGTGTTTAGTGCTAAGTTTGAACATTTAAACTATCATTTATCTACATCAGTTTTGATTTTACTTGCATTATGTGTCGCAGATTCTTATGGACAAGTTTGGTAGTAATACATGTAAATTTCTTTACTGTCATGCAATTGACTATCGTTAGGGGCAGACAAAACTGGTATTTGTGGGCTACTGCGCGGCGGATTCTGGTCGATCAGATTGGACCAATCTCTGCCGGCAGTAGTCTTGGCTATGCTGGCAGAGGACGAAAGAGAAAAGTGCAATGGTCTCCTTCTGTGAGAGCGACATGCTTAACGAGACCGCAGAGCGGGATTCAGATAGGGCAATCCTGTTTGGAGAAGGAGAGGGCACCGGGTAAATAACCACCCCGGCGTTACTGTCGAACATGCCTGAGCCCCCTGCCGTCACTATATATGGTGGGGAGCTTATGGGGTGACGGACGCGTTGATTGGGGAGTATGCATGCTCATACCGAGCGATCCCCGTAAGGGTACTGGCGTGTTCCTGGTATCGCCGAGTATGCAGCACGGCGCATGGCGAAGCTTCGGAGGGATAGATGCCTTCGTGAGCGGCCTCGCTTTAAAATCACCCCCGCTGAGATGTGCCTAAAGGTATACCAACGGGTGGCTCCGATGCGTTTGTTTTCAAGATCCTGGAGCCACGCTTCGAAAAGAAGATGACCATTCAGATGGGTATACTTCTTATCGGCATCTACCGGCATACTTATCCACACTCCCCGGTCAGGGAAAGTGTATGATGGATTTTCAAAAGGTAAAAAATTGTGTTGTGTGATGTTAACCACCAGTGTGTAGTCTTATTTTCTAACTAACATATGTATATTTATTTAAAATATCTCGCAGAGCTGTGCGTCACCTTACTACGATAATTACTGTAAAATTATGTTTTGATTTAATTGCAACAGATTCAACCAGACCGAGCATCCAACTGGCAGCTTTTTCAAATACATGACCGACATTCACGAAAAAAAAATTTGTGAATAAAATCAACGAGAAGAAACTATTTGGGAGTTTAGACATAATTTGAAATGGTGTTATAAAGATATTTTATTTCGCTATCAATAAACATTTTATAAAAGATTTAAGCTTCGGACGTAACCTCACCGAGGGTTAAAAGGTCAAAGGGTTAAATATTCATACGATGCCGTAATTGTGGCAATTTGTATAATCGCACTGTTTCTGCAAACTGAATTCTATAATAACATCGGGGGTTCGGCCGTTTGCACAATGTACGGCCCTATAGTGGTGCCACGTACAAAGATTTCACTGCATACATAATTAAGGACTAAGAAGATTGTGAGGATCAAAGGACTCAGAACCAAAACGGTAGCGTGAAGGAATGCCAGTTTTTGGTGCAGGATCAATGAGAGCTTAGTAGAAATAAATATGAAGCAGTCCACGTTTCCTACTTATTAGGAACTATTCAGAAGTTATAGAGGATACGCCCATAATTACCATGCTCGGGAAGCGGATTGGTAATCGCAGTACATATATTGTTCGAATTCATTTCTTTTAAAAATAAAGTAAAAGAAAGTATTGGATTTTGCTTTTTTAATAATCGGCCGTAAAAAATGAAAACTAGTAAATCGGATAGAGAATCGAACTCAAACTCAAAATAGTGAAATGGGTGAAAAGGGGTGATTCCGTCCTATCTATCCGTTCACCAGTAAAAGGTTAAGTTTAAACTCTCCAATATCTAATTTTAACACAATATTCCTGTCTAAGTAGATTCCTATATATTTGTTTGTCGATATATCTTACTTACACTAACGAAGCTACTTAAAATGTTCTTGCGATAACAAACAAGAAAATCATCAACATAAATTACTTTACCTTTAGTAGCGACCCACATCTTTTTGTCCGCGTAGATCCCGGATTTGTTCCTATTACTTCTGGCAACTCTCGGCCTTACCTACTGTTGTCGAGGTCAAATTGTAGTAATAATTTGCAGATAAACTCTGACAATAGTCTATTCTCGTGTGTGATGAGGAACTAAGACACGAATGTCTCCAGAAGTACATGAGGGTCTTTAAACAAGCGTTCGTAAGAATGTGCTGATTCAGAAGTAAAGTTATGCAATTTGCTTATTTGTTCTGGTTAAAACAAGTGGAGCGGTAATCACGCACCGGAAAACGCAGCGTGGGAGGACCTTCAAGGAGGTGGACAGACGACCTGGTGAAGGTGGGAGTCGTTGGATGCGGGCGGCATGTGCTGTTTGTGGAAATTTATGGGAGGCCTTTGTTCAGCAGTGGACGTCCTTTGGCTGATATGATGAAAGCAAAATAAATCAAGTAAATCATATAATTCAATGTATTAGAATGTATGTATTGTTATTTTGTTTTACTTGTGATCACATGAAAACGAAATGGAATGTTTATTGTCACCTCTGGGTTTGTACCTGAAATTTAAGTCAAAATTATCGTTATACATTTAGGTATGGACTGGACGTATAGGTCTCACTCCAGACAGAAATATTAAACGTAAGTAGAGATAAAACCCAATTCTGGCTGTAGCATTTTTGTGAAAATTTACTTAAAAATACATACATGATGTATTATAAAGCACCTACTACACTATGTGTGATAGCTGTCTAAGCTATATGCACTCTCGCATATTATAAATACGTGCGTGTCTTTTCGACGTCTACTCGACTATATTAGAAAGCAACAGAGATACATTATGGATGTATCCATTGCACCGGAACAGAACTAGGATGATAACAGAGCGAAATTCTCAAACTGAAGTAGGCCGAACAGTGTAGTGGATCACTTCGTGCTCGAACTCCGACCCTTTGACTCGGGCGCAAAAAGCAACACTGAGCAGAACTTTCGCGAGGTGAGCCGAAGTAACACGAGAAAACACGAAGTGACCCTATACACTCTGGTTCTTTTTTAGGCGTACGAAATGCCTGACGCATACCTCGTGGTCCAGGGGAACTGCATGGTTATGTGGGGCTTGCACCCACTAAAGACTGTGCCGTATTACATCCTGCGTTTGATGAACCGCGAGTATGATGTACATACTACTTTCGCGGCCCATCGGCTGCCTATCTGGTCCTCGGTCAACTTCGGCCAACTTCGTGAATGGTGTAGTGGGCGCTTAAAATTTCAAATGTTGGACTTCTTTTAAATGTTGCTCTAAGCTATGATCAATATATTTAAAAACACACGTTTCCATAACTACAGCAAAATGCGGTAATTCCCTGTAAGTTTTAATACTCACTCGTTTTGACAGGTTGCTTATAGGTGGCCGCCCGTTTGTCTTTTTTTACTTATATTACCCAACCAGCTTCTACTCAAACAGTTACAATGTTCAAATGTTTTGAAAATGGAACAAACAGTGGAACCCTTCTACCAACCTTCGCAAGTCAAGTTTGACTGACAGTAATATTGATGGACAGCTAAAACATCTAGCTATTATAACAACGCGATCGCTGTCAAACAGCTCGTTCATACCAAATTCGTAGTTGCATACGTCAAGATATCATGATGATTTGGCTAGGCATATTGTTAACCCTATTTCCAAGTATATTTGGTTTTAACTTGGAGCTACTGAATTTTGCTGCTGATTATGTATTGTATAAAGATTTGAAATATGCTTGCTATTTAACTTGTGAAAGCCATTATTGTAAGTACTTAATTAGTTCATTTGACGCGCTAAAATTAGTTGAGCTTGTAAATTAGGGTCATTATTTCATTTACTAGCAAGCCAAATTTTCTTAATTTGAATTACGTATTTTACGCTTTTTATTACGTATCACTAGGGGCTCCACCGCAATACTCATGAAAAGGTTCATAATTTACTTCTAAATATTACTGCGTCTGTTTATGCTGTGCCCATTTTTGACGTAAATCCGATCTAAATTCACGTTTATTATTGAACGTTTCGAATAATTAATTCTTTGGTTCTTTTTTTCCTTTAGAAGCATACTTGAGTAATTGTGACTGAATCAACTTTATCATAGCCAATTTCCAATGTTATTCGCACTATGTATCCTGATAATAAA
The DNA here is from genome assembly GCA_947459985.1 of Diloba caeruleocephala. Taxonomy (NCBI): domain Eukaryota; kingdom Metazoa; phylum Arthropoda; class Insecta; order Lepidoptera; family Noctuidae; genus Diloba; species Diloba caeruleocephala. The sequence continues at coordinate 30,488,419 of OX381610.1, forward strand.
ATCTGTTATTTAAGACTTTAAGACCATCCAAATTCAAACTAATATTTGTTCCTTCTATACTTTATTGTTGAACTATATCTCCAGACACCACCATCTTGATACACAAATTATTTAAACCGAACGTTCGTGTATCCGTGAGGCATATTGACGAAGATCTGAATATTGATTTGAAACGGCTTACGTATCAAAGCACCGTGGAGGTCGGGATCCTGCTCGACGGATGGTGTGGCAATACGCAACGCATTTTGCACCAGGTAACATTGTGTAGAGATTATGGTATGATTTTCTATGAAATTAATACGAGGGTCCTGGACTGAAAACAAAATATGTGTTACGATGAGAGAATAATCTACGTATGCATTAGGTAATAAAGGAATACCAGCGACAATAAGAGGAAATGGGTATTATCTATTTAATGTTTCTTGATGTTGCTGGCTGACACATAGCAACGCACACGTTATATACAAATATAAAAAATAAAAAACAAGCAATTAAGGGGTTGTAATTATGTTTTTGTTCTACATATCAAACGCGGCGGCTAGGTTGGTGCAGTTTTCAGCACAGTCCGATTCGCACAGAACAAACGACTATATTTGTATAATCTACAGATAGTTATTTCGGGTCTGGGTGTTTATGTATGTGAGATCTATGTTTGTTAACTGTACACACGACACGGGCAAAATCCTAATGTTGGGAGAAAAAAATACGAAACTTGTGCCAAACCAGTTAGGTACAATCAGTTTTTCATGGGACCGTCCACTTGGACTATAAAACGCCCAACGGCTACAAGATAAATATCCCGAATGCATAACGTCAGTCGCAGACACGCTAGGCGCGATCGACTCCCTCACCGGGCATGTACAGTCCGTCGTGGACGAGTGTTCACGGCGAGTTCCTGCGATGGAAGACCATCGCATGAAACTCCCTGACGATGTACGTGCACTGATGACGGAGAAGAACGCAGCCCTTAGAGCGTACTCATCTTTTCCCAGCGAACCCAATCGCCTCTTTATGCGCCACCTGCAGCGTGCTGTCAAGGAACGTATTAAGGAGTGCCGAGAGGCTAACTGGGATAAGATGTTGGGCGACTTAGAGCCAACCCACCTTGCGTTCTGGCATCTGCAACGGAAACTCAAATCCGAAACATCCAATGCTGTCCCCCCCTCAACCGTCCCAACCAAAGGCCGGCCTTTGATGACGACGAAAAATCCGAATGCGTAGCTGACAGTCTAGAAGCGTAATGTTCCCCAAGCACTCTACCTGTAGACCAAGCTCACCTCTAAAAGGTTGACGCTGAAGTCGAACGTAGAGCAGCTATTCCGCCTGCCGAGGACCCTGACGACCCCCTCCCTCCGGTCACGGCAGACGAGGTCAGAAATCTCGTGAAAAAGATTCACCCTCGCAAAGCCCCCGGCTCTGACGGTATCACCAACAAGGTGATTAAACTCTTCCCCGAACGTCTTATCGCCTTAATGATCGTCATCTTCAATGCGGCATTAAACAATAACCTCTTTCCGCATACGTGGAAACAGGCCACCGTTATCGGTATTCCCAAACCCGGTAAGCCCAAGTGTGAGCCTTCCAGCTATCGCCCCATAAGCCTTCTCAATTCTCTTGCGAAGATTTATGAGCGGATTATCTATTCCCGATTAAAGGATTTTGCCGATTCCAAGAAACTCATTCCCGACGAACAGTTTGGTTTTAGAACCAAACACTCGTGTGTACAACAAGTCCACCGACTAGTTGAACACATCACATTCGGATTCTCACGCGGCCTGATGACGGGAGTCTTCTTTTTCGATGTTGCGAAAGCATTTGACAAAGTCTGGCACAATGGCTTATTATATAAGTTGTATCAACTCGGAGTGCCTGACCGTCTCGTTCTCATCATACGAGACTTCTTGTCAAATCGCAGTTTCCGATATCGAATCACGGGCGCTCTCTCTTCCCCCCACCCCATTAGAGCCGGAGTCCCACAAGGATCCGTGCTAGCCCCATTATTGTTCACACTGTACACCAGTGACCTCCCCAAAAGACCTGCTAATACGACCCAATTAGCACTGTTCGCGGATGACACGGCCATATTCTACTCTGGTAGCAGTCCCGATAATATAACTAAGATCCTCCAAACCACAGCCAACGTCTACGGTAAATGGTGTAGGAAATGGCGGATCGAAGTTAACCCTATCAAAAGTAAAGCCGTCCTATTTTGCAAATTAGGCGACGACCACCCACGCTTCAGGGAGATCTCGATGCTGGGCCAATCGGTTCCTTGGCGACCGCACGCCAAGTATCTTGGAGTCACCCTAGACAAAAAACTGACCTTCATTCCCCACACAAAGATGGTGCGTGCCCACACTGCCTTTGTGCTCGGTCGCCTTCACTATATTCTGAACGCTCGTAGTAAATTATCCCTTAGAAATTAGGTGAGAATTTACACCACATGCATTCGACCCATCATGACCTATGCCAGCCCAGTGTTCGCACACGCTGAATCATACCCACTCCGAAGATTAGAAACCCTCCAAACCCATTTCATGCGCAAGGCCACCGGAGCGCCTCTGTACATGCGAAACGACCAACTCCATTTCGACCTTAACTTGCCGACCATCAGGCAATTTATGAAACAAGCGTCTAAACGCTATCTCGATTCTGCCCTGTCCCACCCAAATCCCCTTGTGGTATCAGCCGCCGACTACGAACCCTCCCGTATCAGTAGAGTACGCCGCCCGAGGCACGTTCTGGTCGATCCAGACGATAAAATCACGTTAGATCACATGAAGAGACTCGCGTTGTCTCGTTCACTAAACACCCGACCGTTGTACCGCCCTCGCCGCCGAGGATGCCCGCCTCACCGACGTCGCGGAGGCCTATCGCCGCGTCACCTTCCCGTTCAAGTTAGCACTTCTCCCTCCCGTCTCTTGCTCGCGCCGGCCCGTGCCGAGCTGTAGCTTTAAATGTCCCCTAATACAATTTAAATAATACCGATCCAGCTGTCCCCAAAACAATAGCTTGATATCCCCAGCAACGCCCTAAGCCGAGGTCCGTGTCCCGCAGGGGGCGCCCTTAGCGAAAGTTGCTTAGTTTTTAATATTTATATAATATATAATTTAAGCCTGGCTGGAGGCCTCTTTTGGCTTCGCCAGCAAATGACCGGTTAAGCAACCACATTTCCCAGAAATGTATGCGAGAAGCCCAACAAAAAAAAAAAAAAAAAGATAAATATTTTGTCGAGTGTCGCAGATCGGGCAAAGAGAAATATTCAGTGCTCATACTAAAGTCTTTTACTGTAAGGTACCGGAAATAGCACCACCCCATCTTTCCGTGGGTGTCGTAAAAGGTGACTATGGAATTAGCAGGAGGATGGGCAGCAGCGTCCTTTGAGTAAATTTACAACTCAACTGTAATCGCTAACCCATCTGCCAAGCATGGCGATTCTGGCAAAACCCAATGAGCACACAACGTAAACCTAAAGCGGTTGGTGTGATGGTCTTTGGGGAAACCTATGTCCAGCAGTGGACGTTTCTCAGCTGATTATACCAAAGTCTGGTCCGCCATTTCCGATTGGTGCTCCAATTCTTCCTACTCCATTTAATAAACAAATACATATATTAATGAAAAATAAAACGATACTGCTAAATGAGTTACGAGTTGTGATAACATTCTTTTATAATACTTAGTATTTATAATCAATTTGCAGATACGATAATGAACTTGGTTTTCAGGCATCAAAAAATAAGCTGTTTGATGCTATGCACCCCTGGCTCATTCTGACTAACATAGATGCTGAAAATAGCACAGAATACATTGATGACAAATTTAAATGGCTAAACCTTAGCGTCGATGCAGATATTGCTGTGGTTGCAAAATACGGTAAATATTTTTGCTGTAAATGATAAAATTATTTTATTTTGTTAGTATTTCTATTAAATAGACCTTTTAAAGTCTTTATTATACAGACTGACCTTTCGCTACCGACAACTTCTGAGAAGAAACTCCTGAACTGACTTTTGCATGCATGTGTTACTAATTTAGAAAACCATTTCATATTTTCCAGCTGACTATTACACTTTGTCGGACGTATATAATCATGGCAAAGTACAAGGTAACAATTTGGAAATAGCGGCACTTGGAACTTGGCGGCCAGACACAGGTGGATCTCTCCTTCCCTAACATCATAAATATTAGTAAAAAATGCGTTGCGTAACTTTACACTTGTTTGGTTTCACAGGCTTAGAGATGCTGCTTAAAGGGTACAAGTATTACAATCGTTGGGATTTCCATAACTTGACACTGCGTGCAATTACTGTGGTTAGTATTGTTATTGCCAAGTAACTTATATAACAGGTACAGTCAGCATCAAATTGACGTCAGTATTCAAGGTAGTCAAAATTATAGATTCTACAAATATTATCATCTAGATCATACAAAGATTATAGAAAAATATAGTATGTATTGGGAATAAGTTGACATTATTTATTGTTAAAATGGGGCTTTATTTCACTACATCATTTAGATACACTTTTGGGAAGAAATATAACTCCTCATCAATAAACTATTTTAAATAAAAAAAACTGACCTCCCACAATCCCACTGGTACAAATATATGGAATATGTAGGTTATGTATGAAAATATGAACTGGTATTTCATCCAGATCGTGGACCAACCCGAGGTGTTCTACCCGGAAATGTTATCGGATATGGCGTACACGGCAGGCGTGGCCGCGATGACTAAGATCACATCACAGATGCTCAACACGCTCAAAGAACAGCATAATTTCAGGTCAGAATTTTATCAGCCAGATGACTACGACGAAGAATCGATAACAATTCCTTTACTGTTTATGACTGAGTTATCTTTATCTACCAATGGATAAAGAATGGCAAAGTTGATTGTTTTGTAAATTAAAAGTGTTATCAAATATTTTATTTACATCACACATCTGTTTTTTTTTTATTGATGTCCAGTGGAAATTCTACATGAACTTCCTTTACCCCAGGGAAGGGCGAAGGGGTATATCAGGGGTATTTCGCGAAGGGGTGGACTTCTACCGGCTAAAACCACTGAAGCGGTCATTTTCGGCACCGAAGAGAGGCTCCTGGTCCTCGTAAGATCACACTAGAGCAGTAAATACCACACCTACTTTAATGTCATCATTTCCGTACACAGATTCAATTACAGCATTGTGGGACGGTGGATAGGCTCGCCGGAGAGGAACACGACATTGGTACTATTCTTCCATTCTAGTATTTAAAGCAAAATTAAACTATTAAAATAACCTATTACGGTTTGCAGGCAGTCACCAATGCTCTGTTATGGGAACAACAGGACCTGTCGAGCACCTGTGCCAGGATCTTTCCCAATTGGCTTGACTGGGTTGACATATACCATCCACCAACCACCAACCTTCAGTAACTATGTTTTTGTTTTTAACCGCGTTTTATTAACTCTCTTTTTTGTCTGTCTGTCTGTTTGTCAGATCGGTACAAATTTTGCAATCGAATTTAAACTACCTTCCCGATGAGCTCAAGACATAAAACTTTAAACATAGCTCAGAAATGGATTGCAATGCAATATTAACTCGGTTCTTTTTCTGTTTGTTTGTTTATCAGTTCGGTACAAGCACTGTTATAAACCCATCAAGTTTAAAATCGTTTGCAATACACACAAACACAATATTTGTTTTCTTTCAATGTACCACATTTATAAAGTGGACTAAAAAGTATAAACTGTTTCTCCTAACCCCATACAGATCGCCCGAAATTGTAATTGTGAATTTTTATCGCAATGAAAATATATGTACTATTAGTGTAATGTTTAAAGCTTTAAACGCGGGGCACAGGCAGTTGATAATTGATGAATTGTTCACCTAAAATCACTTCCAGTTTTATTGCACTGCAAATGTTAGGAACTTTTGTGTTAGTTTTCTCAACGACAGCTTCTCCTAAACTCCTTACGCGGCCCACTTTTTCATCGAGATACCTGACAAGTATTTTCATACTTAGTACAAAAAATTTACAGGACAATTTGTATGGGATTAGGAATATATGGGTATATAAGGTCTTACTTTAATAATAGAAAATATTTTAGGAGGTAAATCTATAAGTAGCAATGATGCGTTTTAGCAAAATAAATAAACGTAACATCAACCTTTATTTTATCAAATAGTACAGAGTAAGTAAATCTTTCGCTAGTCGAATGTTTGAATTTTGATTTATTTGTTATCAGTAAAACCGATGCTTGATATTTGAAATGAATTCTATACCATTCATAGAGCCTAGCCTTAAAATATTTTCCATTATTAATGTAAGACCCTATATAAATAGATATGATGAAATTATTTTACACTTAGTCCATTTTAAAAACGCGGCATGTTAAACATATACATTAAATTTAAATAATCATTTTCATATAGGTTCCGTTTGCTTAAATTTATTGCCTTTGAAATAAGTTCGATAGTAAATGGTGTTCTTAATTTTCAATGATTTTGAATAATACTTATTTTAAAAGAACGATATACTTTATCTAGGACCAAGTTCTACTACCTGATCCCAGAAAAAGGCGTCGGCCAGTACGAGAATCGGTTTCTGACGCCATTGTCTGACGGTGTATGGTGTTGTGCGTTCTTCGCTGGTATTGCTTGTACGCTGGTCCTTGCAGCCGCAGCTCTGATGGAGAGCAGGCCCAAGCCTGGGTTGTATGCCTTCTTCAGCGTGTTTGCTGCCGTGTGTCAACAAGGTACAGTATCCTATATCAGAAACCATAATAAAGAAACAGTTTCGCGCAGCAGTCCCAGACATTACCATTATGGGATTTTTATATTTGTATACAATACTGTGCCGTATGGTGCCGACTACGAATAGCACCGACCCATTTCATCCGTAGGTGTCGCGTAAAAGGCGACTAAGGGATTAGCCGGAAGATGGGCAGCAGCATCCTTCGAATACATTAACAACTTAACTGCGATCGCCAACCCGCCTGCCAAGCATGGCGATTATGGCAAAACCCCCCAATGAGCACACAACACACTGATATCGGTAGTTGTGGTGATCTTTGGGGGAGGCCTGTGTCCAGCGGTGGACTTTATTTGGCCGAAATGAGGATACAATGTATGCCAATTTCAAGCTTTCAAGCTTGTTATCTGTCTAGACACCTTTATTATCTTTAATTTATTATTATAATTGCAACAAAATCAGTTGGTTATCATCCAATTTCGTGTCTGGGTTTACAATTACTTTGAAGTTAGTTGAATTAGAAGATGATTATTTTGTACTCAGGTTATGAAGATGGAGTTCAGTTATTAGAAGCCCCATTTTCAAGTCAAGGTAAAAATTACAGTCGTTTTGATTAAATAATAATATAATAATAAATTATTTGTTTTCAGACTATTTTGGCCCATAGATATAATACCTTATATACAATACCTTACAAACTAACATAGATATTATAATAATACAGATAGTATAAAAAACTTATGTCTATGTTAGTAAAAACTTCACTCGCCCTACGTCACTGTGCGTTCTAGTGGCATTTGTCCGCGGAAGCGACGGAACACAACGCCTTGCGGCCAAAGGTCCTCCTCCATGACGAAGTGCAGATAACACGTTGGTACTCGCACCACATACGCCAGACTCGAGAAGCTGCACTCTCGGCGTGTACTTGGTCCTTTAACGCACGTACTCCCTGGTGTCCTCCGCCTTGGTGTAGTGTAGGCGAGAAATATACACGGGAGTGTTCGGCTTCGCGGCACGTATTGTTATTTTGGACTCCGCAGGAGCCGTGCCGCAGCGATTCTTATTGGGTCGATGATGGCGCTTCTTTCTTTGCACCATGACAAAACTATCATCATCAGCTTCCTTCAGTGCCTTTTTAGGCATGGGCTTCTTGGTTCCCACAGTGGCGCTGGCGAGATTTCCCGTGCGGGGAAGAGTCGCAGAGGCGCGAACGGAGTTGGGGGGCGCGCGAAGTACACACACTGTAGGCTCAACATTTGCCATGTGATGCTGGCTAAGAATACCAACACCCCATTTCATCCCGTGGGTGTTTTAAAAGGAAAAGGACTATGAGATTAGCTGGAGGATGGGCAGCGTCCTTCGAGTATATTTGTATCTCAACTGCGTTCGTCAGACGGGTGTCTGCAAAGCGTGGTGATAATGGCAATATCCCCCAATGAGCATACAGCACAAACCCATACTTCATACATACATACATATTTTGGGGAGGCTTTAGTGCAGCAGTGGACGTTTTTACGGCTGAAATGATGAGATGATGATTTGATCCAATATGCGTACACCATATTCTAATAAGAAAATAGATTTTAAATTAATATTGAAATAAAACCTTTAATCATGTTTTGAGAAACGTGAAAGGAGCAATTTTGTTTAGTAGACGATTGCCGACAAATATACTAATAATAAATATTAACTAATACTTGTATGGCCAAGAGATAGTCGTTTTTACAATGCCGATGCCAAAGGATTTCTTTTGTGTCGTGGGTAGTTTACAGACATCAATCTCACAAGCACAAACACCCAGACCCGAAACAACTATCTTGTTTGATTGTACAAATATTTACTCCGTGCATGCATAACCTAACACTAGTTAAAATGTTTTAACAGAAAATAATAGTGTTCACGACTATTTGGTCATTTTATCCCATTCTCTCGCTACATACATAAAATAATTTTATGAAATGCATTTAACATTATTAAAATTAATTTTCAAAACGATTTTATTTACATTTCAAATTTGACATGTACTTACTTCATAACAAATTATTACACAAATTAATTAAAATATTGTTTACAGATACTTTGACTTAGCTGGTGTTTGAGATTACATTTTTTTTGTTATTTACTTTTTATTTATTTGAACTCAATAAAACGTAAATAGAAAGTAAATAACAAAAGAAATATATATATATATATCTATATATTAACATGCAGTTTCTGTCATAGTTTCAATTTTTATCTATCAATATCAATTTAAAATTAATGTCTTAGATTTTCGCGATTATTAAACGGATTAAATCGCGCGTATTATTGATTTTTGGTTTCCTGACGTTTCGAACACTTTGCAGGGTTCACGAATCGCAGGATGACTACTAGTTATCAGTAATTTAAAATTAGTTCACATAATTATGGATTTAGATATTATTTTAATAATTGGCAATACTGACAATAATATGTAATAAATAATGTAATTGATTAGTATAATATTGTTGTGATTTGGAATTGTACTATCTATCCGCTGATTGCACATCATTATTATGGTGGGATGTACGATCAAATTACTAATTACTAAGACCATTATATACTACATTCTTACAATAAATATATCTTTATCTTTCTTACATTCACCAGGTCGTAAATTGACGCTCCTAGTAATCGGCTTGACCAGTATGCTACTGTATAACTACTACACTAGCAGCGTGGTGTCATGGCTGCTCAACGCCGCAGCGCCATCCATCGCTACTCTCGACGGCCTCATCAACAGCGACTTCGAACTGGTGTTCGAAGATATCGGATATACTAGGGGATGGCTTGATGTGTGTATTAAAATGATTCTTTCATAAGTAGCAAAACATTAAGGTTTAGCTGTAATTTTTTTTCACAATATGCTTTCTTGGTATCTAGGCAATTCTCTTCTTAATCAAAAAACATTGGTTGAATCACTATTGTAGCATTTCCTCAACTTATGTCAGGCATTTGCTTCATACGAGTAATACTTAGCAACGGACTCGTTCCTTTGCATAACTACATCGTTCTTTTCATATTAGAACTAGTATTTCGAATTTAAATGTCTATTGTAATGTTTTTTGTGCAGAATCCAGGATTCTACTATTATAGCGGTTTTAAGAACTTGAAAGAAGATGAGTTGAGAACTAAGAAAGTGACGAAACCTAAACGAACAGCTACGGTGTTGCAAACTGTGGCCTCTGGCGTTGAACTTATGCGCACCGGCAGTATGTATGATTCAATTGTTAGCAGAACTATTTTATAAAGGACTAGCTGGGACCCGCGGTTTCTCCCGCCGTTTAATTTAAAATAAGTTCTTTCTTTCTTTATTCTTTTAGCAAAACGTTGCCCCACACTAGGATTTCTCCTGTGTCGTGGGTGCGTTTACAGACATGAATTTCACACACAATACACCCAGACCCGGAACAACTACCTGCAGATCATACAAATATTTGTTCCGTGCGGGAATCGAACCCACAACCCGGAGCGCAGCAGCCGACTGTATCAGCCACTGCACCAACCACCAACAATTATTTGTAAACAATTTAGAGTATTTATAAATAATTTAGAGTACTTCGGCATAGACAATTGATATAGAGTATATATATATAATGGATTTCATGGGTTTTACTTTTTTGCGCGGAACCCTAATTATTTTTCTAAAATAAAAGTAACCTAAGTTGTTCCTTGTAGCATCAGCTATCTGCCAGTGAAAGTCCTGTCGAAATCGGTCTAGCCGTTTCGGAAATTAGCGGGAACAAACAGACAGACAAAAAAAAATTTAAAATAGTATTTTTGTTGTAGGTACCGTATATACTTTTATATGCATTTAGTAAAAAGCTGTTATTTTGACATTACGAACAGACACTTCAATTTTATTTGTTTGTATAAATAAATAATAAAAATAGAATTACCACAGAGCAACCAATGCCAATTTATAACTAGTGCATAAAAATTGCATGTATGTATTAGACAGCTATGAAATTTTAAGGATCCTAAGTTGATCGTGATATTTCTAATAGATCATTGAAACCCAATTTTGGGGCAGAACAACGTCAGGTCATACTTTCAATTGTACGTGATCCAGAACTTAGTGTTTCATAACAATTAATGAATGATATGATTGTTGAAGACTACATTTTCTGCTTGTGAACTGATGTTTAATTTCCAATCTCCCCTAAGTCAGGAGATGTATAATCCACTTTTACTGGATGACCGGGTATTTTATTCTCTCACTGGCATTAAAAACCAACTTATTTCAGAATATGCATTCCATACGGAGCCGTACACAGCAAGTCAAGTGATCTCGAAAACCTACGAAGATGAAGAACTATGCAACCTTGGGACTCTACAGATGATGTTGCCAGCTCATGTGTACATCATGGCTCAGAAGCACAGCCCTTATAAAGAGTTCTTCGATTGGAGGTAAGAGTCTGTAATTTTAAGTGTTTAAAGATTCTAGTCCCATACCAAAGTCCGTTTGCTTTCTGCTTTCAGCTACCCTCTACTCATATCGGCCATTTATACGTCCACTGCTGAACAAAGGCCTCCCCCGTAGATTTTCACAACTGTGTCATCTGGGGTCATGGGGGGTATTTGCCAATACTCACCACGCTGGGCAGGCGGGTTGGTGAGCGCAGTATGGCTATCGTTTCACAGAAGGGACGCTGCTGCCCATCCCTCTGGTTAAGATTCCCTTATTCGCCTTTTACGACATCCACGAGAGGAGATGGAGTGGTGCTATATTCTTAATCCGGATACCACACGGAATACCCTTTACTAGACCCTCGTGATGAAAAAATGTGGTAAACAGCTAGTATTTTAATACAAAAACTTTCTCTACCACAGTCTACTACGTCTCGTGGAGCGTGGCCATGTAAAAGTCATTCGTGCAAGGTTCGCAGGCACCATGCCTGCATGCTCAGGTGCGCGACCTCGCGCCCTCGCTTTGGGCCAGGCCGCGCCCGCTTTCCTAATGCTGTTCCTTTTTACTCTACTTTCCTGGATTGTCCTAGCTTTCGAAGCGTTGTGTCGTAGGTAAGATCTTCGTACGATTTGATTATTTTTCTTATAATAATCTTAGTAAGATGTAGCCGTTTCGCAAGCAGAGGCGATAACCTGAATGTACTGGTAGAAGCTCAAAGCTCAATCATTACAATACTTAATCGGGCTTAAATTATGATAAGTAAGAACTCCGGTCTTTTGCATTAGCTGTACAAACCAGTCGCAGTGTAAATATTGTCGTTTCTGTTTTCGTACATACAATATTGTACACAATATTGGAGATGTTCTTTATAGCAATTTCCATTCGATATTTACTCAGAACACTGTATTTTATATACTATTTTGTCGTCATGGCGATGAGCAATTGAAAGAAAATCAACCTTGTACACCTATCCAACTGTACAAGAGAATTGACATCAATCCTGACAACTTTATGCTAGGTTATCGTACAATTAATCTCGAGCTACTCAAAAATCTGTTCAAATTACATAATTTATTTCAGGATTCAGCTAAAAAATCACGGAAAGTAAGCGTGCTACAAAACCTGACGTCACTAGTACTAGACTACAGCACATAGAGAGACACCTACACTACACATAGATGAATAAAGAAAACAATTGAGGAAAGACGTTTGACGTGACGTTAAGAAGCCTTATGAGGAAAAATGTTGCACAGTAGTTTAACAACACTTTGTTATTATATTATAGTTTTGGATTGCTTTGTAAAAGTAATGGTAGAAATATTTTGAATAGAGATCAAGAAATAATTAAGCATTGAGATGCTGTTATCAAATGTTATGGATACCTAAATAAAAATATTCGTGTATAGAACCATTATCTTCACCATCATTTCAGCTATAGGACGTACACTGCTGAGCAAAGACCTCCTCCATAGATTTTTACTATTATTTCGTAATTTTGGGGGCAATTTACCAGTACTCACCACGCGGGTTGGTGAGCCCGATATTACTACTATACGACAGAACGACGCTACTGCTTAATCGTCTTTTATGACATCCACGGGAGAAGATGGAGTGGTGCTATATTCTTAATCCGGACACGGAATCAATCATTATCTTATCGGTTTAAAATTGAAACTATGTACTTATTGCTGTTGCACATCGGTTGCGACTAGCTCCATTCCGTCATTTCGGCCGAATGAAGTCCACTGGTGGACACAGGCCTCCCCCAGAGATCACCACAACAACCGATATTGGTGTGTTGTGGGCTCATTGGGGGGTTTTGCCATAATCGCCACGCTTGGCAGACTGGTTGGCGATCGCAGTTGAGCTGTTAATATACTCGAAAGACGGTACTGCCCATCCTCCGGCTAATCCCTTAGTCGACTTTTACGATACCCACGGGAGGAGATGGGGTGGTGTATTCTGAGCCGGCACCACGCGGCTCTTCTCCATTCCACTTTAATGTATTTTCCTAATCAATTACAAGCAGAAAGCAGACTATGTGCGCGAGCTATCATAAAAATAGAAAATTAAAGGAAATATATTTTATCTCATGTAAGGCCAAGTTACAACATCTATAAAGAACCTAAGTCATAAACAAGACGGTTAAGAGTTTTTATTATTCCAGAAAAATCCTCATGGACTTCCTTCACTCTGGGAAAGACGGAAGGTCGTCTCCGACTCTTGCCGGCTAAAACCCCACGGTGTTTTTCGACCTATTGCTGGGGGTTTCGGATTTACTTGCACATTCGGTAGTTCTCACTACACTAAAACTTACTATTGTTTTCATGCTCTACATATAACATTAGGAGGTAAAAAATATGACCATCTTAGGTCAAATTCTCTAACAGGTCTTTGCAGCCACACTCACAAGTCTCCCAAAGGACCAAAGGACCAGGCTCGTATATAAGGACCAGTTACATCCTTGCGATACATTTTACATTCCCGCTGAATTTTAAATCGTGTATTCTTTCACTTGTCTTACTGTTCGCACGTGCACAACGCATTGAGTAATGGACCGGTGTCGCTCGGCTATCTAAATCACGCGTTATAAATGATGCGATCAATTCCTGTTTACTCCCCAAGGTACCAGATTCGATTCACGCTGCACCGATACCTACTATCATATTTGTGTAGAGAGTGAGATGTTTAGTCAAAGTTATCTAAGAACTAGAAACAGGTGATGTCATATGAAATAGAGACGTGGTCACTCACAACGGGCCTCATAAGAAAGCTCAAGGTCACTCAGCGAGCTATGGAGAGAGCTATGCTTGGTATTTCTCTACGAGGTCGAATCAGAAATGAGGAGATCCGTAAAAGGACTAAAGTTGCCAACATAACTGATCGGATTAGTAAACTGAGGTGGTAATGGGTGGGCACATTGCTCGTAGAACTGATGGCCATTGGAGCAAAAGGTTTTCGAGTGGAGACCACGTACCGGAAAATGCAGCGTGGGACGACCTCCAACGATGTGGATAGACGACCTGGTGAAGGTCGCTGGGAGTCGTTGGATGCGAGTAGCATGTGACCACTCGTTGTTGAAATCTACGGGGAAGGCCTTTGTTCAGCAGTGGACGTCCTTTGGCTGATATGATGAGAAACAGGTGCCTCCTTACATTGATTAATTGTATTTTAATTTCTGATCTTAGACATACGTCAAGTAATAGATTACAACAGCATGGAGCATTTCTTGTTACAATACATCGTCATATTCGTAGTAGGTTTTATACAGTTTAGATGTAACGGCCGAATACTGAAACGCCAGTTAATATTAAATCCCACCTATACTAACCGAGACACCTGTTTTCGGTACAAAAGCGGCTGGCTCAAATAGTTAAAGTGGGACTTAATATTAACTAACGTTTCAGTATTCAGCCGTAAGACAGCCAAATGCAGAAATATCTGTGGTTTGTCTTGAAAATGCAATCTCAAAGGGTTTTTGGCAATCTCATCAGGTTAGAAATACAGTTCGTGTTATAAGTCGGTGAATACTTTGGTAATATCGAAATAATAATGATTATTTTTAGAATTATTCATGATAAGTCTAAAAAGTATTTTCAAGAACGCTGTTTTTTCGAGTTTTCGCTGATCATTCGCTGTATAAAAGACAGAAACAAACTTCTACTTTCTGATACGACTCCAGTCAAGCCAGCCCATTTCCGGGCTGTGGCCAATGCTGAGTAAAAAGATCCATTAATGTGTAATAAGTCCCCATTTTGTGTTTTTTTTTTTTTGGATATTGGTTAATACAGATCCATTTATCTATATATTTATGGGCCCCTTTTTGTATTCCTTTTTTGGATGGAATGTGCATGAAAGGTCATGGATTTTTCCGCATTTGTACTTTGGACTAGGTAGTCCGCCTTTTACAAGTACGTCTAGGTCAGTACCTACTTCTCCTTCTGTGAGAGCGTCATGCTCCAGAAGGAGACCGCAGAGCGGGATCGGGAGAGGGCCGATCCCGCTCGAAGAAGAAGGAGACGGCGCCGGGGTAACAACCGCCCTGGCGCCTAATTCCGATACGCCTGAAAACCCCTGCCGTTGCTATAAGGTGGGGGACCTCTGGGTTCGCGGGTGCGTAGATTGGGGAATCTGCGTGCCCACACCAAGCGACCCAAGAGAAGACGGTAGCACGCATGTGGTCACGCGCTGCCGTGGGACGCTTTGGGGGATCCTTTACAATCCCCCTGGGGGGGTGACCGCTTTACAGTCACCCTCTCCGAGATGTGCCAATAGGCGCGGCACCAGTGGGTGGCTCTAGTGTGATCATACGAGGACCTGGAGCCTCCCTTAGGTGCCGAAGATGACCGCTCCAGTGGTTTTAGCCGGTAGGATACCCCTTCGTCCTTCCCCGGGGCGAAGGAAGTTCAAGATGAATTTCCACTGGGCACCAATAAAAAAAAAAAGGTCAGTACCTACTGAAACGAGCAGTTTCTATTCAAGCAGGTCAGTCAGGTCTTGATATAAAAAAACCTAGATACCATACTACAATTACTTTACTATAAATCCTATCTGAATGCTTTTTCATAACAAACAAATATGAACAAGAATAATTTTAATAAAACCATTACTTAAGACGTATCCATTTCGCGGCGTTGTCGCGGCTACGTCGCGCGCTCGTCGTGCCGTCGTCGCCTGCATTTGCATACAAATGGAAAACGTCACTCGGATATTATATTACTTAACTGGCGAGACTGTTACAAAAAATTCCTAATACACTCCGTAACAACCTTATTACAGAAGCATAGAGTTCAATTTTAACATGCCATTCTACAAAATGAAATTATACTCATTTGTGTGCGGTACGCAAACGTGGAAAACGGCGTTTTTTATTGTTCCTTCATATGATGTTGTTAGTATTCAGACAATGCAATTTAGCACTAAGTCAAAAAGAACACTTGTTATAGTAGTATCATTTTGGTTGCATTATTTTACCTTATGGGGAACAAGGTGTGGTGTTCCTCCATAGAAAAGAGAGGATCGAGGCCGAAGCCCAACGGTTGATGTTGGGCGTCTGTATATATGCTACGCGAATACTCTAATAGCGTGATTCGGGATTCTTTTGACGTCATCGGAGAGTTGCATTTGATAGTCGAGTAGATGTCGTTGTAAGTTGTAGTTGTATTGCTGGCGATGTAGGTGTCGCCACAACCTTATTTATGAAACAGATCCTATCTCAAAAGTAAAAAATAATTATTATATTCTTGTATGACTAAGAAGAATTATTATGATAATATTAGCATATTTAACTTATCTATACTAATCATATTATTTTTTTTTGTTAAAAAAATGTTGCCCCACACTAGGATTGCTCCTGTGTCGTGGGTACGTTTACAGACATGAATTTCACATACAATACACCCAGACCCGGAACAAATACCTGCAGATCATACAAATATTTGTTCCGTGCAGGAATCGAACCCACGACCCGGTGCGCAGCAGCCGACTGTATCAGCAACTATCCGTGAAATTTCAGGCAAAGATTGGGCTTATCCATTATATCTGTGGGTGTGGGTGAAGATGAACAGCAATCCGTCTAAACGTAAATGACAAAATACATTTAAAAAAAAAACGATCTGAACAACGTTTAATATTTTAAAGATAAGAAGGATTAAACTCTATTATGCAGTGAAAGTGGGACTTATGATTGCAGAAAACTACAGGATGCTGTTGTGGAGTGAAGCGAGATAAATCGCCTGTTCTTCAACATGGAATAATATAAAGTTACTTTTTTACGTGCACGCATACCAGTGCATTTTAAACATTACATGACAGATGGACCGCGTAGACCAAATACGAGACTTGGGACTGACATTAGACTCGCAGATAAACTTTAGGTATCATATGGTATCTGCATGTGGTAGTGCCAATAGGATGCTGGGTTTCGTTATGAGGGTATTATTTACTTTTAAGGGGATAAGGGCCGCCCTAATGTTGTAATAGTAATAGTAAGTAATAGTAATAGTAATTCTTTATTGGCATAAAAATTGATTACAAAGTAGTGAGGCCCTGACTCCCGTGCTAGGTACAATATCTGTGTTACAGGAGTCAGTGTCATTTCCCAATAGTTGTGTGAGCAAATTTTTATGCAATAAGTTTTTAATTAAATTAACAAAGCTTATCATGAAATATTGAAATATAATTTAAAATATGAATGTTGTGAAGAAAATATGTGTGATGATTTATGACTGTGGTTAAGTGTATATGAGGGTGTTTGTGCTTGTGGTTTTTTGTAATATCTATAAAGTTGTATAAAGCGTATGTTCGCAGTCGGCTCGAATAAAACGCTATAGTATGAGATCCTCACGAAGCCAAGCACGCCCTTATAATAGAACGTGTCCAAAAAAGTTTGCCCGATTTATTATTAAGAGGATGTACGGGTACCCTTTACTCTACCCATCTTTGTTCGTCACGGGGAAACCTACCATGGTTTAGACAGCCTAGAACTCAGACGCAAATTATTCGTTTTAGTCCACTACTATCTTCTTTGGACTAGCAAAGTGGACAATCCGACTACATTGGAGTGGGTAGGATTATCGGGAGTACCGCGACGCTTTCTCATAGGAGGGGAGGGCTTCGAAGGGCCGCGTCGTCAGAGGAAATTATTCGCGGATCCTCCGGGGGTCCGCACGCGGTGAGCAGCTGCGGCACCCACTTCAAGAGCGATCACACCCCTCAACTCCCTGCTCACTCAGCACACTAACCTGGATATCTTCCATGATAAGTCACGACAATTATATAAATATATATCTATAGCTTTTTATGTCATTATGATAAAACAATTTTAAACGGATTAAATCACGTGTATTATTGATTTTTGTTTTTCCTGACGTTTCGAACACTTTGCAGGGTTCGTGGTCGCAGGATGACTAAGGTGACAGATTTTTAAAAGTTATTTTATCTACCGTACAAAACTAATCAAAAATTGTTTCGATGCACGCAGTAATCACTCACAGTGCCTTGATGTTTCTTAGTGCGGTGTGTTGTTTAGGATTTTATTAATTTAATAACTGGATTCCAAACAGGTGGCACCTGCCAACCATCTTCTCTATTAAAATTAGGATGTTTTTTAATTTCAATAGCCTCACGAAACATTCTAGGTACATATCGGTTCTCTTTCGCGAGGACTTGAGGATGATCGAATCGAAGAAAAAGGTTGGGTTTGCCTAAGGCATGTTCACACAAAAATCAATAATACACGCGATTTAATCCGTTTAAAATTGTTTTATATGTTTAATAATCGCGAAAACCTAAGACATTTCTACTTTTTATGTAATTTGTAGAATTTATAATTTATTATGAGTTATTTGTTTCAGTTTTGTGTTTTTGTATTATCTTTATTTTGATGTTAAATTAGGTATATAATCGCTAAAATGTAAGCGCTTTGGTAATTGTAGTGTGAGCTTCAATTCAAATAAGAAATAAACCATATCAGCCACAGGACGTCAACTGCTGAGCAAAGGCCTCACCCTTAGATTTCCACAACGAGCGGTCACATGCCGCTCTCATCCAACGACTCCCAGCGACCTTCACCAGGTCGTCTGTCCACCTCGTTGGAGGTCGTCCCACGCTGCGTTTTCCGGTGCGCGGTCTCCATTCGAGAACCTTTTTGCCCCAACGGCTATCAGTTCTACGAGCAATGTGCCCCGCCTATTGCCACTTCAGTTTACTAATCCTTTTAGCTACGTCACCAACTTTAATTCTTCTACGGATCTTCTCGTCAAATATCCAAGCTCAAGCTAAAAATGAAAGTTTAAGCAGTCAACAGATGCATTGATTTTGTGACATGAGCTTGAAAACGTATTCCAGATCTTTGTCTTAATTTTTATTTTCCCGCAAACAATATCAGATTAAATGGAAATAAGTGAATGATTGCTACTCTTAGCTTTGCACGCATTTTATTATGCAGACCGAGAGAGTTTAATCCACTTACCATATTGATAAGCTTAAGCTTAATATTTCTGTGTGTGTGCATTTAAAGCGCAACACTCCGTAATCAGAACATATAGGTACTTAGAAAAGAAACGTCAATCAAGACGTAGCTTTGGAGTAAATTAAATTACATATAATTTTACGTTCTGCTTCACAATTAGATCTGCTGTTAAAGTTATTTTGAAAAACCTAATCACCAGCTATATACTAAAATAAATATATAACCATATACCATAAATACACACTTTATAAGTCATACGGAGAGGAAATGCTTTTTAAGTCGTTTCTTGAAACGTCCAGAGCAGGGCTGTCGCGTAGTAAGTGTGGCAGAGAATTCCAGAGACGCACTCCGCGTACTGCAAATCAGGGAGTCCCAAAATGGACCCCAAGGGGTCGATGTCGGTTTCCCGGGGGTCGACATAAACGAAAACTGATTTTGGGGGTCAACGAGATCTAAAAATCGACCCCTATTAATTAACACAAGTTCTTATTTGAAACTTTCAAGATACAGTATAAGTTGTGTTACGTGTACCAACTTGTTATAAGAAAGACTAATATTTTAGTAGGAGTATCATTGTAGTACTTTTAGTCGAAAAAGGCTTCGGTGAGGTTACAAACATTTTGACAAAACAAAGATACCGTTTGAAAATCAACGAATGCGACTTACCAATACTGAACCGGATTTAGCTAGATTGATAGAAAGTCACCAGGTTAATCCAACACACAGATTTTTTTAATTTTAACAAGTCAAGAATTTACTTTGTAGTTTTTATGGTTCTTGTTTCAAAAAATAATAACCTACTTAAGTATTTTTACGTAATTTGTATTAATTATTATTAATTACACTTGATATTTACTGAATTTTATGACTATATATTCTGTCAAAATTTAATAAGAAAATTATGTCAAATTTACTCACATAACCAACCGCATATTTTGTATCAATAGAAAAAAAACTAGATATTGGATTTTTAAAGTAATTTGGCTATGGGGCCTGTCAGTTCATTTTGGAAAAGAGGTCTCTTGGCCAAAATAGTTTGGGAATCCCTGCTGTAAATGATCTATCATAACGGCTGGAAGTATGACAGGCTGTAACCCTTTTTTTATTTTTATTTTTTTTTATTTGTGCCCATTGGAAATTCTTCATGAACTTCCTTCGCCCCGGGGAAGGACGAAGGGGTGTGCCGGACTCCTACCGGCTAAAACCACTGGAGCGGTCATCTTCGGCACGTAAGGGAGGCTCCAGGTCCTCGTATGATCACACTGGAGCAGGCTGTACCCTAGTGCCTAGCACAAGATACTCAAAGCTATATTCATTCCGACTATTGAACAAACCTATAATTCAGACAAATCTATCGAGTAGGAGGGTATAGAACCTCGCTTCAACATATTCTCTTTAAATGAAATTTCACATCCACATTTCTATTAAAATTTCTCATTGTTATAATCAACGACCTTCGTAATGAGGTCGCACCAGAAGAATCGCCCGCGAAATTACCAGGCGCCGAGTTTTGATAGGTAATTGAAACGCTTCCACTGCTAGATATTTGTGCACATATTGAAACGCGCTGTTGATCCAAGATTAATTGGAATTGGATCGGTCGTCATTATTACAAGCGTGTTTTTGCTTCATTTGTAACAATTTGCTTGTTACGTTCGAATGAATATAATTTTAATATTGGCAAGATTTTAGTTAGCTGTTGGAAATGGGGTTTACATGGGTTTAACAGGTTTCTCTAAATAGGTACTCGTTTTAAATTCGGTGCTTTTGAACTAAAATACAGTCGGAAAAATTTAACTTCGATAATTGGTGGATTGGTAATTTACAGATATTAAATGCAAAGTCCGAATCAACTTCTAAGGTTCAAGAAAAATCGCCATCATAATTTTGGCCAAATGGGACTTCATTTGGCCAAAATGATGATGATGCTGGTCACAGGCCTCCCCCAAAAATCACCACAACGACCGATATTGGTATGTTGTGGGCTCATTGGGGGGTTTTGCCGTAATCGTCACGCTTGGCAGACGGGTTGGCAATCGCAGTTGATTTGTTAATGTACTCGAAGGACGCTGCTGCCCATCTTCCGGCTAATCCCTTAGTTGACTTTCACGCCACCCACGGGAGGAGATGGGGTGGTGGTATTCTGAGCCCGCACCATACAGCAAAATCGCCATACAAGTTTATAAATTGTTGCGTGTGCATTTCTGTACAATTCCTCATCTTCACTTGCAATTGTAATTCAACTTGATATTTCATATCAAAAAACGGCTCGTTAAAAGTAATATGCTATTTATACTAATAAATAGCATATTACTTTTCCCCATTAAAACGGCCTATGTGTGAATGTTTGCTGAGCCGATATTTGACGATATTTATCATCATCATCATCATCATATCAGCCACAGGACGTCCACTGCTGAACAAAGGCCCTTAAATTTCCACAACGAGCGGTCACATGCCGCTCTCATCCAACGACTCCCAGCGACCTTCACCAGATCGTCTGTCCCACGATGCGTTTTCCGGTGCGGGGTCTCCATTCGAGAACCTTTGTGCCCCAACGGCCATCAGTTCTACGAGCAATGTGCCCTGCCCATTGCCACTTCAGTTTACTAATCCTTTCAGCTATGTCGACAACTTTAGTTCTTCTACGGATCTCCTCATTTCTGATTCGATCTCGTAGACCACGTCCACGTCCACGTCTCTGTTCCATATGTCATCACTGGTAACACACACTGGTTAAAGACTTGCGTCTTGAGGCATTGCGGTATTGTTGACGAAAAAACGTTGCGAAGTATCCCGAACGCTGCCCAGCCGAGTCGGATTCGACGATTGACCTCTTTCTCGAAGTTGGACCTACCTAACTGGACAGTTTGTCCTAGGTAGACATACTCGTCAACAACTTATCGGCTCTGCAAAAATACACGCTATACAATCCGGCAGAGATACTGCATGCAGGGCCCTGCAGATAGGGCTTTGAGTAGGCCCCTTTATGCAGCTCGCTGCTATCAACGTCTTGTGTAGTTACTGTTACATTCAGATATATGTCAAAAGCACTTGATAGGACGGTATATTATCCTTCTGTGTGAGCGTCATGCTCCAGAAAGGGACCGTGGCGCAACTCCCGAGTAGTACCTTTTTTTTTTTATTGGTGCCCAGTGGAAATTCTTCATGAACTTCCTTCGCCCCGGGGAAGGGTGAAGGGGTATGCCGGACTCCTACCGGCTCCAGGTCCTCGTATGATCACACTAGAGCCGCCCACTGGTGCCACGCCTATTGGCACATCTCGGAGAGGGTGACTGTAAAGCGGTCACCCCCCCAGGGGTATTGTAAAGGATCCCCCAAAGCGTCCCACGGCAGCGCGTGACCACATGCGTGCTACCGTCTTCTCTTGGGTCGCTTGATGTGGGCACGCAGATTCCCCAATCTACGCACCCGCGAACCCAGAGGTCCCCCACCTTATAGCAACGGCAGGGGCTTTCAGGCGTATTGGAATTAGGCGCCAGGGCGGTTGTTATCCCGGCGCCGTCTCCTTCTTCTTCTTCCCTCTCCCGATCCCGCTCTGCAGTCTCCTTCTGGAGCATGATGCTCTCACAGAAGGAGACCACTGCATTCCAGTTTTCGTGCTCTGCCAACATAGCCGACACTACTGCTGGCAGAGAGAGATCTTGCCCGATCCGATCGACCAAGATCCGCCGCTCGGCGGCCCACGCAGGGCACGCCTCGAGCGTGTGCCCGCGAGTACCTACCGACTAGACTATAAACTATAAAAATAAATATGTAATTTTACTAAAGTTCAACACGGATTGACGTTAGTCGCCGATAAACCGTAAATTTTTCTTCTCGGGGCAGCCGGCTGCCGTTCACTGGACACTGGACTCAATATTGACTATCGCTTTATGACGTCAATAACATTTTTTATGCGATGCCGTTATAAAATGCATGCCCGTGAGTAATGGATATTTAAACCGATTTACTGGACGGCTCGGGACGATGAGCTTCACGCATATTTACTCCTGTAGTGAAATGTGTTATATAAGCAGCTGTAGAGAAAGCCCTCTATTTTGAGAGATGATTCCGATAGCAAAGGTTGGATTATGTCGTAAAATTTTGTTTGTTACACAAAATTCTAGGCATATTCCGTTTTATTTGTATTTATATCAGCTCGTAAATGGCGTTGGAATACGAACCTCGTAAATTTCCAGTAGAAGATAATTGGGATATTTGAAAAATTACCACACTTACCAGACGGGTGGCATTTGCAATTGATTGTTTCCAGGCACATTCAGTTACAGAAATAAAGGAAATGGCAGAGTTTTCACTGGAATCTACACTAGATATCATAAACTTTGGAGTGCAGTGGTTTCCTTCTACGAGTACGTCATCCTCCAGAAGGAGACTGCAGAGCGGGATCAGAGGGCGGATCCCGCACGGAGAAGGACGAGACGGCACCGGGGCCACAACCGTCCCGGCACCCAAGTCCAAAATGCCTGAGCCCCCTGCCGTAACTACATGGTGGGTGGGAGGGGGGCACGGGGGTCACGGGCGCGCAGATTGGGGAGTCTGCGTGCTCACGACGAGTGACCTCCGGGAAGACGGCGGTGCGCACGTGGTCACGTGCCGCCGTTTGCGCAGCACAGCGCAAAACGAGGCTTGGGGGGACCCTTTACAATCCTCCCCGAGAAGTGCTTAGGGGCGACATTTTTACAGTCGCCTTCCCTCCGTTAGAGTGGGTGACCGCTTTACAGTCGTCCCATCCGTGATGCGCTTAAAGACGTGGCACCAATAGGCCGCTCTAGTGTGATCTTACGAGGACCTGGAGCCCTTCTTCGGTGCCGAAGACGACCACTCTTGTGGTTTTAGCCGGTAGGAGTCCGGCATATCCCTTCTCCCTTCCCCGGAGCAAAGGAAGTTCCATGTAGAATTTCCAAAAAAAAAGACATCATTATAAACTATGAGTGAAGGACAAAAGTCAGGCGTCATAAATAACTGTCATGTCAGACTTTTATTTCAGTGTACACAATGATAAATTAACCAAATTAAATCACAATGCTTTTAGCCGCCATAATGCAGCTATTAAATCACAGACACGAACACAAGCAGTATTTGAGTAAATAAAACGAAACTAAATATTCATTCGGAGAATTTGTTTGGGAACAAAGTTTGAAACAAATTAGTTGCGCTTACAATTTCAACTGTAACATTTCCAGTTGCGTAGTGTACATTCATGTTTTTAATGATTCAACTTTGAGGGTAGTTTTGTTTCATTATTTTTATATTGATAGTCTCCATTCGTGTTTTTGTACTGGAACAGTCAGTAGGTACACCTACCAATGCAAGTTTTTTTATTACACTGCACTCAGGCAAACTACCTTTTTTATATACAACTTATTGATGAGACGATCAAGTCATTCGCCGGATGGTAAGTGACATGCCTGCCCATCACAATGAGAATGATACCCAGGTCAAGTCATACGAGGCATCATACTGTAATCACCACCTCGAGATGTAAAATATTTAGTCTCTTATGCTCAGTAATTTCACTAGCTACAGTGACCTTCTAACCGGAGCACTATTATGTCTAAAGTTTAAATACTACTGCTTCGTGGCCAATATCTGGCACTGCGATGGTACCTACCTAGCCAGCCTCTTGCAATAAGAGGCCTACCACCAGTAAAAAATATGCTTCATTCGTTACAAATGTACAAATTGCTGACGAAGAAATTTCTCAAAGCTGAGATCCTGGTAGATTGTCGTCTTCTAAACCATAAAAATGCAAGATTCATTTTCAAACTTACGTTAGCATATATTAGAAGGGTATGCAATTATCGAAAGAACATCATTACATTACATTACCGAATAACCAAATCGAATGCTACATAAAACGCAGAGATCCCATAACCCTTGCAGATGGCTCACAAAATCACATAACTCTTCGCTGGACCAAACAAAAACTCCTTCTCCTCACAGCTACAGCACAGCATTATGATAATAAAACAACGTGAATACAACCACTTAAGGGTATAAATCAAATGGTTCGTGGTCTTGAACGCAACATTAAAGTCGCGGATTTTCACTTTGTGGGAGGTTTACTTGAGACTCCGCCGTATCTGATGTCTGTCACGCATATTGTGAGTCATAAGCTACAGCGACGAGCAGAAACCACAGGTAAGTATAGAGTAGTCTTTAAACTTGTGACGACCACGATGACACCACTTGAACCATCTTTTTGTCATTGTAATCTATTTAGGACTTTCAAAAACTATCACATTAGAAAAGTTTTTAAACTATCGCAAATTTATTTTTCGCGCACAGGTAAATCAAAATAATTTTTTGACTAACCTCGACATTTCGGTCAAGTTGTATTGACCGTGGTCACGAGAAGACTGACCGATTGACTGCCTTTGTATTATGAATTTAGTTATTTATTTGTTTTTGCGTCATTTGATTTTTCTTTGACATCATCATCATCATCATTTCGGCCGAATCAAGTCCACTGCTGGACACAGGCCTCCCCCAAAGATCACCACAACCACCGATATGGATGTGTTGTGGGCTCATTGGGGGGTTTTGCCATAATCGCCACGCTTGGCAGGCGGGTTGGCGATCGCAGTTAAGTTGTTAATGTACTCGAAGGACGCTGCTGCCCATCCTCCGGCTAATCCCTTAGTCGACTTTTACGACACCCATGGGAGGAGATGGGGTGGTGGCATTCTGAGCCAGCACCACACGACATCGGTCTGTTCAGAATATGGAAAAATTAAAATATCGCGTTATTTAGAAATACGAGTTCCACCGTGGCACCAGCGCTGCAGAAACAGCTTGAAGGATTATTTATTTGTATGGGGCAGTCCGTGTGTCCGGATTAAGAATATAGCACCACTCCATCACCATTCCCCCTGTGGATGTCTTAAAAGGCGACTAAGGGACTATAAACCAGAGGGATGGGCAGCAGCGTCCCTCCTGTAGAACATTAACCATTCTGCGCTCACCAACCCGCCTCCCAAACGTGGTGGGTACTGGCAAATTTCCCCTAATATGATGACATGATTGTGGAAATCTATGGGAGGCCTTTGTTCAGTAGTGGACGTTGTATGGCCGATATGATGATGGGGCAGCTACTGCAAAAGAAAATATGGTACGTTTTTGGTTCCAACGTTCCATTTCTGGAAATTATTAATAATTAATCATTAGAACAAGCCCCGTGAACAGCTGGAGACCCAATTTCATCATCATCATATCAGCTATACAGTCCAGTCAACTGCTGAACTTGGGCCTCCCCGTTAGATTTCCACAACGAGCAGTTACAATCCGCCCTCATTCCATGACTCCCAGTGACCTTAGCCAGGTCATCTATCCACCTCGTTGGAGGTCATCCCACGCTGTGTTTTCCGGTGCGCGGTCTCCACTCGAGAACGTTTTTGCCCCAACGGCCATCAGTTCTCCGATCTCTGTGACTCTCTCACCTTGACCTTGAGCTTACTTATGACCACAGTGAGTGACCACGTCTTTACTCGCCATTGATGTTAATACCAAATCCTTTCGCCTCTAGTAGCTTGAAGGCATCCTCCATTGCAGCGATGAACAGTTTCGGGGAAATGACGTCCCCCTGCCTTCATACCTATCTGCAAATGTTTTAAGTCAATCGTCAGTCGTCAATCGTCAATCGTGTTTTAGGTCATCGGTCTCGTACAGGCTGATGTCCGGGATATCCTCGGTATAGTGTCGGGTTAGTTTGGCTCGCGGGTCTTCGTCAGAGCCAATGATAGGTATAGTTATCGAGGTGTATAGCTGCCGGTAGAAGTTCTCAATCTTTCTCAAAAAACTATGTCGACGCTACACTAATATCCTCGGTCTTCAGCTTCATAATACGACTTTGCCCAATAAACATCTTTTATTCTTGCGAACAGTTTGGAGCCACGATTTCGCTCGTCTCTTTAACACCGATGGCGCTCTTTAATATCGGCCCCATCGGCCATCCGTTCTACGTGCAACGTGCCCCTCCCGCTGCCTCCTCGGGCTATATCGGTTACCTCGATATTGGTTCAAATCAAATACACGGTTATATTATTTATACTTAAACCAATAGGGTACGCCGTGTATATGCATTTGATGCAAAAATGTTCCACTTGTCAATTGCGCCAGCGAAGTCTTCACATGGATCTCTTTCCTGAAAGGGTTCACTTCTAAGCCGCCCATAAGAGACCGAAAGGGCTTTGTTAGATAAGACTTGTTTGGGCCAATCTCTTCACAGAAAACACCACGATATCAATTTAATCATCGGATACCGACTTTTTATGTATTTTTTCTTCAATACATCTTGGTCAAACATAAATCTCAAAGTTGCCATTTTGAAAGGGACCGTTATGCTTGATAGTATAAAGAATTAATAATGTTAAGTACTATAAAGCTATAGAGAGTGACTCGACCAAATAATATTGTGGACCCAGTTTGACTCCATTAATGTATTATTACAATGTCTGACCCCTTCAGGGAGAACATATCTATAACAACATCTAATTATATCTCAACTTGTACATACATATAAATGTTTTAGAGATTGATATTATGTTCCTACTGTAATCCGCTAATTATATTTGCTTCAATTTCTACTAATCCACAATTTCTTTTGAGCTTACAACTCACCAGCGGCTATGCGAGCCTAGAATATAATTATATTCTATGAATAATTAATTACATTAAAATTTTTGTTTTATTAGATTGTTGGACTATAATAATGTGATTACAAAGCGTTCACACGATAAATCACTTCACCGACATGATCACCTGGCCACGTGACTATCGATATTAAACAGGTATGTAGGTCAGTTCCCTCCAGGTATTGTTGACCCGAACAAGGTATGAATTACCAAAAATTATAAGCGTATTTCTAGTCCAAACTCTACCATTATACTGGTAAAAAATGACTTTAAAACTTTATTTCTCTCTTCACAGAGGCATTGGTATATAATAATTTGTTATGACTACTACAATGTTTACTCCTTTACAACAAACAACACAACAGTTTTTTTTAAAACCGTACTTACTTTAAAACGAATTACATTCAGGTAATTTTATCTGTACAAATAAATTAAATTGAAGTGTCTGTTTACAATATCAAAATAACAGCTTTTTACTAAATGCATATGAAAGTATATGCGGTACCTACAACAAAAAAAGTGTTTTTTTTTGTCTGTCTGTTTGTTCGCGCTAGACTCTGAATCGGCTGGATCGATTTCTACGGGATTTTCACTGGCAGATAGCTGATGTTATAAGGAATAATTTGGGCTACTTTTATTTTAGAAAAATAATTTGGGATCCGCGCAAAATAATTAAAACCCATGAAATCCAATATATTAACTATATATATGTCAAATGTCTATGCCGAAGTACTCAACATTATTTATAATAATCAAATATATTTTAATGTAAATGGCGGGTGAAACCGCGGGTCCCAGCTAGATATTAATAAAATTTGTCACACTGCCTCAACAGAATATGATTTTAAAGCACAACGTGAATTTGTTGTAGATTAGGGTCTTACTTTTATTGTTGAACTAATAGCAGGGTTTGTAGTAATTATTTTAGTGCTACCATCATAAATAAAGCACCAAGGAAACCACAAACGAAACCATTTGCGTAACATCTGGACGCTTTGTTTAATTATTTTAAGTTTTCCTTATACTTTTTGCCATGTTTGTTCGAGTTGGGGACTAATACAGCCATATTTATCGCTATATCAGTATTTAGTTACTGAAGTAATTATGATATCGTATGACCTGGGTATTTAGCCAAAATGGACAAAATACCATGCGTGAAATTCCAATATTAATTTCGGGAAATATCGGAATACGCGAACGTATCTCTCAACGGAACGGAATTTAATCATCAAATTATGTTTGAGAACAACGGCTTGCAATAGTTGCATGCTACGCAGTGGCTGGGTTTGGCAGTAACTCTGAAAATGTTGCCCACTAAACTACCGGTTTCGTTAGTGTGGACATTTTTAACGAGCTGCTATTGTCTATCTGTCATCATCATCATTTCGGCCGAATGAAGTCCACTGCTGGACACAGGCCTCCCCCAAAGATCACCACAACCACCGATATGGATGTGTTGTGGGCTCATTGGGGGGTTTTGCCATAATCGCCACGCTTGGCAGGCGGGTTGGCGATCGCAGTTGAGGTGTTAATGTACTCGAAGGACGCTGCTGCCCATCCTCCGGCTAATCCCTTAGTCGACTTTTACGACACCCACGGGAGGAGATGGGGTGGTGGCATTCTGAGCCGGCACCACACGGCCATTATGTGGTTCATGTTTATTTTATTTTATTTATTAGGGAAAACAAACAATTACACACTTTATATGATTAAATGAAAGTAATTACATAAGGATGCATCAGCGTGCAACTGACTACGTAATCCACATCTTATATCACTAAAAGATTTATTCACGAGTATAATTTAACAATTAAACTATTAAAGAAAATGGAACAAAGCTTCAAATACCTATGTTCACTATAGCTTTATGAAGACATTTTTGAAATCGATTGGGTGGCAAAGAAAACAAATCTAAATCTAGAGAAAGGGTATTATAATTTCGTGCTAAGCGACGCAGCGGTGCGCGGATCCCAGCATTTGTGCGACAGGGTGAGACTGCAATAATGGGCGCGCACGCACCTCACGTCTTACAACAGTCCGAGGTACTATAAAACAGTTCGTCAGTGATATGAGCTTGTGAACATTTTATGTTTTTAATTAAGTTCGAACACCTAATCAAACCAAGGATCCTTTCAAGGCCTCTGATATTTCTTGTTTTGAAAATAGATATTTTCAATTCAATAAATTATAATATAACTAGCTGCCCGCCCCGGTTTCACACCGGCAGGTACATGCAAACCCGATTGCAGTGACACCTTTATTTTTTTATTTTTTTTATTGATTTCCAGTGGAAATTCTACATGGAACTTCCTTCACCCCGGGGAAGGGCGAAGGGGTGTGCCGGACTCCTACCGGCTAAAACCACTGGAGCGGTCATCTTCAGCACCGAAGGGGGGGGGGCTCCAGGTCCTCGTAAGATCACACTAGAGTTGCAGTGACACCTACCGGGTCCAATCGATCCAGTCAACTAATCACTTTATACCGCTATCTATTAGAATCCTATCAAACTAACAGATAATTATGACTCTTTGACAGATAATAAGCAAATAATTCGCAATAAAATAATATTGCGATTATAAATTGAGATATAAACTATACTGTATTTTAAGTTGGATAAAAGTGCACACAGTGTGCAAAATTTTATTAAAATCGGTTCAGTAGTTTAGGAGTCCATAGCGGACAAACAACGTGACACGTAATTTATATGTATTAAGATTTCATCACCAGTTGAATTGCCAAACATAGTAATTATTGTAAGGCGTTAACACACGACATGCCACTCAATGTGCTGCGGCATATCAGTACCTCCCTAACATTTTCTCCGCCATTTATCTTCAATAGGCTTTATCTACTAATAAAAAGGTAAAGAGACAGGTATAATGTTATCAAAAGCTAGCTTTACATCTAATTGTTTTGTTGATTACAAAGAAAAATGGCGGGCGTTTGTTTAGGACATAATAAACTGCGGGCATAATTCCACGATAACGTTTATATAAATTCGGGGCTGAATGAAAAACACGCCGCGAGTAGATTGAGCAGTCGCGTACAGGGTTATCAGCTGACTGTTTTTGTTGTTCAACTCATCATATTTTTTTTTTCCAATGTATTTGGTGATGGCGATAGAGGTCCTTTTTTTTATTGGTGCCCAGTGGAAATTCTTCATGAACTTCCTTCGCCCCGGGGAAGGGCGAAGGGGTATGCCGGACTCCTACCGGCTAAAACCACTGGAGCGGTCATCTTCGGCACCTAAGGGAGGCTCCAGGTCCTCGTATGATCACACTGGAGCCGCCCACTGGTGCCACGCCTACAGGCACATCTCGGAGAGGGTGACTGTAAAGCGGTCACCCCCCCGGGGGGATTGTAAAGGATCCCCCAACGCGTCCTACGGCAGCGCGTGACCACATGCGTGCTACCGTCTTCTCTTGGGTCGCTTGGTGTGAGCACGCAGATTTCCCAATCTACGCACGGCGCCGTCTCCTCCTTCTTCGAGCGGAATCGGCCCTGTCCCGATCCCGCTCTGCGGTCTCCTTCTGGAGCATGACGCTCTCACAGAAGGAGAGGCGATAGAGGTCCTAAGAATTGGTAAATCTGAGATTAAATCCGCGCGAGACTTCGTCATAGATTTTTATACTTTTCTCATAATACATTCTCACTCCCAGCCTTTGAACTTGAAAGGCGGGTCATATTGAGGTAAATAGCGCTCGAGTGAATTGCGTCTCGCGGTTTTGCTTCAGTTGGAGGTCTTATTCTTATTACTGCTTTCTATTCAAAGTATAGCCAAATCATTATAATCCTCTATTGACTTATCTGACAGGTTATGAACTGTTATTACTTAAACACGATATATTTCGATGTAACTGTAATTACATTTCTGCTGGTCAAATCAAAACTCGTACAAAAACAAAACAGATGCAATAAACCCTGAGACTTTTCTTATTTTTCTATATTTTTACATTCTGTGCAGCCCATTCTCTAGATAGTCTTCTTGCCTGATTTTATATTCTGGTATATGTAGCTAATTACAAACATATTGTTTTCTATATTTTCTATATTGACGGCACGGTTGATGCAGTGTTCGAGCCCCGCACGGAACAAATATTGGTACATCTACAGATTCGGATTCTGGATGTTTGTGCATGTGAAATGTATGTCTTTA
This sequence comes from Diloba caeruleocephala, assembly GCA_947459985.1. Taxonomy (NCBI): domain Eukaryota; kingdom Metazoa; phylum Arthropoda; class Insecta; order Lepidoptera; family Noctuidae; genus Diloba; species Diloba caeruleocephala. The sequence continues at coordinate 30,520,368 of OX381610.1, forward strand.
AACTGTACCCACGATGCAGGAGAAATGCTAGTGTGGGTCAACGTTAAAAAAATATCTGCTGACATTATCATCATCATATCCACAATATGCCGTGTAGTGCTAGCTCAGAATGCCACCACCCCATTTCATCCCGTGGGTGTCGTAAAAGTCGACTAAGGGATTAACCGGAGGATGGGCAGCAGCGTCCTTCGAGTACATTAACAACTCAACTGCGATCGCCAACCCGTCTGCCAAGCGTGGCGATTATGGAAAGACCCCCAATGAGCACACAACACACCATATCGGTCGTTGTAGTGATCTTTGGGGGAGACCTGTGTCCAACAGTGGATTTCATTCGGCCGAAATTATGATCCACAATAAGGTCGTCCACTGCTGATCAAAGGCCTCCCCGATAGATTTATGTAGTGACTGGTTATATGCCGCCATTCAATGACTCCCAGCTCTTCAACAGTTCACTCTCACTTCTTCTAATGACCTATAATAGCAAATATAAAACGAAAGACTAACAAAGTCAAGTAAAGCCCTAAAGTGCCACGAAATCCTCTCGCAGCCATAACCAGTTCTGCCTTGAAAACCCTCGGCACATCAACTGCGGTAATTTCTCCACTTTTGACTGACATTGGCATGCCCGAATTTAATTTAGACACCTGAGGCTGTTGCATAAAACATGGCGCACTTTTTCTGCCGTTCATTTGAGGCGCCGACATTTCGCCTTTTGTATTTTAATGAGCTGCGCGATCATATATTTTCGCGACACTTGAATATGTTTCACGTTTGAGCTTGAAATATTATTAAACAACGCAATTATTGTGTATTCAATTCTTCATTTTGTTGTTGTGTGCGTAATAGTGTATATGTGTATTGTCTCGTATGTTTCTCATTTGCTATTTATTTACACAATTATCAATTAGTTTTTTATCATCATCATCATCATATCAGCCACAGGACGTCCACTGCTGAACAAAGGCCTCCCCCTTAGATTTCCACAACGAGCGGTCACATGCCGCTCTCATCCAACGACTCCCAGCTACCTTCACCAGATCGTCTGTCCACCTCGTTGGAGGTCGTCCCACGCTGCGTTTTCCGGTGCGCGGTCTCCATTCGAGAACCTTTGTGCCCCAGCGGCCATCAGTTCTACGAGCAATGTGCCCTGCCCATTGCCACTTTAGTTTACTAATCCTTTCAGCTATGTCGACAACTTTAGTTCTTCTACGGATCTCCTCATTTCTGATTCGATCTCGTAGAGAAATACCAAGCATAGCTCTCTCCATAGCTCGCTGAGTGACCTTGAGCTTTCTTATGAGGCCCATTGTGAGTGACCACGTCTCTGTTCCATATGTCATCACTGGTAACACACACTGGTTAAAGACTTGCGTCTTGAGGCATTGCGGTATTGTTGACGAAAAGACGTTGCGAAGTTTCCCGAACGCTGCCAGCCTAGTTTTTTATAGGTATGGTATTTTATTTTTGGGACTCCGAAGAAAAAAACGGCGGGACCCTTATACCCGTACGTCTGTCTGTCTGTCAAGTTAAGTTGAAATTTGGTGCAAATTATAATATAGGAAACAACAACGGACGTGTAACGTAAATAAAATATTTTTGAATGTCGGATTACTCTTCGGTGGAAATTTGGATAAATAAAGAATAAAGTTATGCAAACTGTACGGTGTAAGATATGAAATGGAAGGTTTTGTTGTTACGGTCTCAAATATATTTACATTATAATTTTAAATTGCATAGTTTTAAATCTATTTGAGAAAATAGACGAAAATTGATCGTTCCCCCCTTATCTCCGAAACTAAATAGCATAAAATTTTGAAAAAAATATAGTTCATAGCTTTTTACCTATAAATTACAGGTAAACCTATAATAATTCTATGGTCTGAAAATAACAAGGTGAATCTTTCAATATTGTGCGTAAAAACTTACGTCTGCAGTTGAAACATATGGGGAAACATGTTTTAAACTACGATTTTAAGTTTGTTCTTGGGTTTGTTGGTAAAAAACCTAATTTAACAATAGACAATATATTCAGCTATTTCGGAACCCTCTCCACGCGTTATTAATTTACCCTTGTCCGGTTTTTTTTTGCACGATTGATGTCCACGCTATTTAAAACCAGCGCTGGAATACCGCCTGTACAGTATTTTAGCAAATAGCGAATGCTACCCGTTATAGGCACGATATGAAGTTTTGTTGTTGCAACAACATTTCAATACCTTTTTAACCGACTTCAAAAAGGAGGAGGTTCTCAATTTGATGCATAAGTTTTTTTTATGTATGTACACCGATTACTCCGAGATTTGTAGACCGATTTGAGCAATTATTTTTTTAATAAGTGCAGAATGCTTTCTTATTGGTCCCATATAAATTTAATTATATTTGAGTTAGTAATTTTTTAACAAGGTTCAATGAACAGGTTTAATTTTGATGTCCTAATAGTTTCGATTCTTCGAAGATTAGAGAAGATTTGAGTTATTCTTATTTTTAACACGCTTTTATTAGCTTCACCTGTATGTATGTATGTATGTTTGTTTGTTTGTAACCGACTCCTTTGAGCTCGATTTTGCCCTACTTTGAACGATCAGATTTGATTCAAACTTTGCACACCTGTCAAAGGTCGATGACAATGCAATAATCCGATCAAAATATCCGATTATCCTAATTAGATTCGCCAGGATTAATTCATTTCTTTCCGCATCCTTTGCATGCGAGTAAGAGAGACAGAGCTAGTGCGCGAACTACGCATGCGTGCAGTTCCAGACTTGCTCTTTCGGGCACTCAGTTCAGCACAACCTAGCGTGTTTTTTTAGTTTTTTTAAACTATTATTTTAGTGTTAAATACTGATACCAAATTGGAAAAGTTCTTACATTGATTTAAACTAAAAAGAAACAAATAAAACTTACAAATATAACTTCTCGTTGGTCTACATCAGGGGTTCCCAACCTTTTTTGTCTACTGCCCACTTTAAGAATAAATTATTTTTTAACGCCCCCCTTTTTAAACATACTTAAAAACCGCTAAGTACTTATAACTGATTATTGAAACGCAAATTTATAGTATTCGGACAGAGTATCTTTTATTGGAAATAAAACAAACATAATCAATTCTTATATAAAAACTAATGTGAAGGTTGAATCTGATGCTGTTCAATAATTTTGTTGATATCAGGTTCCAATTTACTCAAAAACAGCCGCAAGTCGCCACGTTCGGTAACACGCAAACGATTTCTCTTTTTAGTAAGCAGCGTTGCCACAGCACTAAATCCACGTTCACACAAATATGACGATGGGAATGCTATCAAAAATCGTTGAACAATTGACCACAATCCAGGGTACAATCGCGGGATCGGTTTTTGTAGCCAAAATTCTTGATATCCATTTTTGAACTTGATTTTTATTTCTTCGTTTGTTGTCAATTCTATAAGTTCTTCTTCCAGCTGAGGTGACATTGCTGTGTTGACATTTGAAAACGGATCCAACATCCAGTCTGGTATTTCCAAGTTTAAAATGTCCTGGTATCGTTCGGTGAAGTCAATGTGGAGGTTTTCCAAATGTTGGCAGTAGGCAAACAAGTCGTCGTTACTGCAGTATACTGATAAATTCGGAAAATTGTGAAACTCACGTCTGCCCATATTCTTTTTGTGCAGAAGCAGTTTGGCTGCGAAAGCAGCAACGACATTTTTTGTTTTAATTAGTTCATCGCCTTGCAGTTGGAGGTTCATGTCGTTGAACATTTTATACAGGTCTGTCATGTAAGCTATATCATTCTTTGATGTTATGAGCTTGTTGCGCAGTTCTGTATCTTTAGTTTCCAAGAACTCTATCATAGAGTCAAACAGGTTGTAAAATCGAATCAGACAATTGCCTCTTGACAGCCAACGAACTTCAGTATGAAGCAACAAACGGTTGAAATCTTCGTCATTAGTAACACAAAGCTGATGAAATAATCTATCATTCAAAAAGCTGCTACGGATTTTATTGACTGCTTTGATGACATATTGCAGTGATTGAAATAGTCGTTCACTTAAGTTTCTAGCAACCAAATGTTGTCTATGAATAACGCAATGTATAGCAAGGACATCTGGAATGTTATTCTTTAAGTATGCTATGAAGCCTTTATGGCGCCCTGTCATAGCCGGAGCGCCATCCGTAGCAACTGATATAATATTTTTCAAAGGAATCTCTTTCTCTTCACAAAACTTTTCCAATGTATTGAATATGGTTTCGCCTTTTGTATCTGTCTCCAAATTTCTGGCAAACAATAGTTCTTCACGTATTTTCTCATCTTTAATAAACCTCACGTAAGATAGCAACAACGCTTCATTAGTTGGTAAAGTGGACTCATCGAGCTGAATTGAGAATTGACTAGTCCTCAGATGATTGCACAATGATTCTTCAATGTTTTCAGCCATTTCATCAATTCGTCTTTGCACAGAATTATTACTCAAAGGAATTTTTCGGATAATATCTGCGGCCGGTTTATGAAGCACAGTAGTTATTACTTCCTTTATTGCTGGCAAAATTAACTCTTCTCCGATGTTGTGTGGTTTGCCTTTTTGAGCAATTAACAAAGAGATATTGTACGAAGCTCGAAGTCCGTCGTCATCTTGCTTAGCAGCCGCCGAAAATAGTTTTGATACACTTGGCTGAGTATTATGCTTCTTCTCTAGGTCTTGAAAATATACTACATTCTTTTCTGTCTTATCTGGATGCATTTTATTAATTTTTTATATAGGATTGCATAAGCAGCACGCACCAACAGGAATAAGACAAACGTGCATAAACTCGTTTATCTCATTCGACGCCCAATCGTACTCGACAAGCAAGAACAAGTATTATAGAACCAGCCGATTGGTATAGGAATGTACAATTCGGATTATTTAACAAAAACTTGTTAAAACATGATTGCCCGCGGTCTTTTATATCGAACCGAGTTTGAGCTATATCTTAATTAATATTAGTTGATATTCACAAGATGTAGTCGAGAGTCGAGAGCTCAGTCGGTGTCTAAGAGTCTTCCTAGCTAGGTAGATGAAATTATAAATCGGCCCCAAAGCCCTACACAATGCCCCCTTTTTTTTCTGGGTCTCTTACCGCCCCCCTTTAGGCCTGCAGCGCCCACAAGGGGGCGTTATCGCCCACGTTGGGAAAGACTGGTCTACATGAACCATGGTTGGGGCAAGTCTGGCCCCGCCCGACTTCATAAATAAACTTTTCTTTATTTTTTTCTTTTTAGTGGTTTTAATATTTTTATATCATGTAGAGTTTCTGAAGTAGATATTTATTTAGTTTAATTAACACGTTTATTATGTGCCAATAATAAAAACTTTCTATAAAAATGGTCAAGTAATTAAACAAGAAAAGTAACACGAATTGGCAGGAATTATGATGTAGAAAAAAACACAATTGATACAGCAATTCAGCCGTAAACAGGACAATGTCGTATTTTCAATTTTGTGGGATTACACAAAACGGAATTCACGCGAGCTTTGGCCCGCGTCATGGCGTGACATGTCCGTAATCCAGCGTCGCTCACAACCTCATAATCTGGTTCAAAATACGACAAAAATAAACATTTGAAGATATTCTTTGAGTATTAAGGACGTTCTGTAAATGTTATCTGACGAGTGTAGAACGTGACGCGTAGATGGTGTCATAGAAGAAGTGGCTGTTCCTTTTTCTTCCAAAAACGGTTTAGTTTATTTATATCGAGCAATTTAAAAAAGTAGTTAGGTGGCCGCTTGTCAATTTTTGTAACATAGTTTCTCTAACCTACCCTGTGACGAGATGAGCAGTCATTCACCTTTTTTTTGGTGTCCGGTGGTAATTCTAAATGGAATTTCCTTCACCCCGGGGCGAAGGGGTATGCCGGACTCCTACCGGCTAAAACCACTTGAGCGGTCATCTTCGGTACCGAAGGGGGGCTCCAGGACCTCGTGAGATCACACAAGAGCTACCCATTGGTGCCACGCTTTTTGGCACATTTCAGAGGGGATGGCTGTAAAGCGGTCACCCCCTCTAGCGCGAGGGCAGGTGGCTGTAAAAAGGCCGCCGCCCAGGCACTTCTTGGGGAGGATTGTAAAGGATCCCCCCAAGTCTTACTGTGCGCCTTGCTGCACACACGGCGGTACGTGACCACGTGCGCGCCACCGTCTTCCCGGGGGTCGCTCGGTGTGAGCACGTGGACTCCCCAATCTGCGTGCCCATGACCCCCAAGCCCCCCCCATGTAATAACGGCAGGGAGCTCAGGCGTGTTGGAGAGCAGTCATTCGCCTGCACTCCGCGTGGTGTCCGGATTAAGAATATAGCACCACTCCATCTCCTCCCGTGGATGTCGTAAAAGGCGACTAAGGAAATCTAAACCAGAGGGATGGGCAGCAGCGTCCCTTCTGTGAAACGGTAGCCATACTGCGCTCACCAACCCGCCTGCCAAGCGTGGTGAGTATTGGCAAATGCCCCCCAGATAGTGACACAGTCGTGAAAATCTATGGGGGAGGCCTTTGTTCAGCAGTGGACGTATAAATGGCCGATATGATGACACCTGCTCATAACAATTGTAATGCTACCCAGGACTAGTCTTGCGTTTTTACTCTCACCCTCTCCGAGATGAGCCTATAGGCTTGGGATCAGTGGGTGGCTCTAGTGTGACCTGGAGCCCCCCTTCGGTGCCGAAGATGACCTCTGCAATGGTTTTAGCTGGTAGGAGTCCGGCATGCCCCTCCGTCCTTCCCCCAGGGCGGAGGAAGTTCATGAAGAATTTCCACTGGGCACCTATAAAAAAAAAGCATCCATCATCATTTCAGCCGAATAAAGTCTTCCACTGGGCACACACCTCCTCCAAAGATCGCCACAACGACCAGTGTGGGTGTATTATGTGCAAATGCTATTTTGCCATAATCGCCATGCTTGGCAGGTGGGTTGACGATCCTCCGGCTAATCCCTTAATCACCTTTTACGACACCCACAAAATGAGATGGGTTGGTGCTAATCTTAGCCGGCAACTCATGGAGACACGTTGGTGTAGGACTATTGTATGAGATGGAAGCTACAATAAGAAGGTCTATTGCGATTTGTGTTCTATGGACTGAAAACTTTGGCTTCATAGAAACAACAGCATCTGCCTTTTCCACCTTGGATGTCTGTTGCAAACGGTGACTCTTCGCTTACAAACAGGGCCCCCTAAATGGCCACCACTACATGTGAAAGTGAGCAACACTGGCGTGACTGGCTCAGTATTTCGAGAGGTGCAGCAATGTCTTCACCATCGCCATTCTCGAAGACTAGGAGCGGGCTTCTCCGTTATAACGTCGTTAGACACTTCCACTCAGGAGCACCCCTTTGGTCGGCCAACAATGGCTAGCCAGAGTAGAGACTTGCGGGCACTCAAGGGGTTTCTCTCTAGCCAATCATTAAAGGCAAGCTGGAGATGAAGCCATGACCGAACCTCGGGCGTTCGGGTACGTAGTGTCACCACTCACATGCAGCTCGCCAGAAGTCGCCCTGGGGGTAGCATGCTTCTTAAAGATCTCCTTATGATTTTTTCGTGTCAAAAAGGAGGATGAACTGAAGAAGCTGCTTTAAACTTCCCTCCAACATTACGTTATCCCATGGTGACATAACGATTGCCCAGAGAGAATTTATTATTTTATTTAGGAGCTTTTTATTTAATTTATTGAAATTACTCTAATCCATAATTTCATTTCAAAGTGCAGCTATAGAGAGTCGTATATTGAAATTAATGTTAGTACTGTCAGGTATACATATTTATTTATCTTTATTATTTTTGTCAACATGGATTGTGTATCTCCGAAATAAAAATATAACAAACCTACCGTTGAAATAGCAATGGGCGGGGCATGTGGCTCGTAGAAATGGTGGCCGTTGGGCAGAAAGGTTCTCCAACGAGAGGGATAGAAGACCAGTTGAAGGATGCCAGGAGTAGTTGGATACGGACGGCATGTATTCGGTCATTGTAAAAATCTGTGGGGAGGTCTTGGAAGATATTATCGATGCAAATATTACTTCAGTTACTATTACAAATTTCCCACGATCCTAAGCCTGCCATTCCTACTATTACAGTATGGTCTAGTGAGAGCATGTTTCAGCAGTGGACATCCAGGCTGATGTCCAATCAGTAAGTGTGCCTCCTAATAGTCACCACAATGCACGGTCTTATGGGTCAAGCTATGTGCACCCATTTTGGTGATCGAAGGTTTTGTTACTCAAAAAAATACCTTCTTCACCACCATCACGTGACATACAAGTGATTTTCAGCCAGGAATATGTGTACCAGAATAAAGACTAACATTTTAAATGTTTACCAAAACTTGTCGCTATAACTGTTGTTTAGCACTAGCTAAAACTTTGGGATAAAAAAATATGCTAGAACCCAATTATGGGCGTATTAGCGTGACTATAAATAAATGATGATGCGTCAGTCGCGTGACGTAATCCGCATAGCGACGTGTTCTAATCGCAACAACGTATTTATGAAACGTGAAACATACTATTGCCGTGTGGTGCCGGCTCAGAATGCCACCACCCCATTTCATCCCGTGGGTGTCGTAAAAGTCGACTAGGGGATTAACCGGAGGATGGGCAGCAGCATCCTTCGAGTACATTAACAATTCAACTGCGATCGCCAACCCGTCTGCCAAGCGTGGCGATTATGGCAAGACCCCCCAATGAGCACACAACACGCCCATAGCGACCATTGTGGTGATCTTTGGGGGAGGCCTATGTCCAGCAGTGGACTTCATTCGGCCGAAATGATGATGATAAACATACTAGGGATAATGTTGCTCCAGTCACTGATTTTTTAAGCAATGCGGCTCACTATCTTGAAGAAACATTTTATTGTGTTTGGGACCAGTGTGAGAAGAGAAATGAAGAACGTACTCGTATGGTTATGCAGTATATTATACGAAATTACAATGAGGATGGTACAGTAAATTATGATAGAACGTTGATCACAGGTGGTGTCGAATCGTGAGTGGCGGCTATCGCAGCAGCGCCACTCGCGGTCAAGCCGTGCCCCCACCTTCGTTGTCCCTGTCACGGCTCGGGGCGTTAACATATTGTTTTTAATTGTTAGTTTTATATTAATTTTATAGGTACATTTACATTTGATACTGTTTAATAATTTTAGTATATATGATATTAATTTTATATTGCATGTATAATAATTAACTCTTTTAGTATCGTGAATGTGAGCATTATGTAGCCACTAATGTCATAACATACACCAGCTTGTTGCCTGGCAGTATGAGTCTGTCATACTCACTAAAATGTCTTGTTGAAGGTAGCGTTATGTGTTAGGTGGCTAAGTTCCCTGCATTATGGTTGAGCTGAGCTATGCTGATGCATGCGTTATGCCCGTGAACCTGCCCTCTGTCGGGACTGGTCAGCTTATAACTGTTATAGTTAGCTAATTGTCACGCATTTGATTATCATTGTGCATAAATATGTGTGTATTTATCCCACACATTGGCATGCATTATCCTCACATAGTGTTTACGCCTATATTGAAGACTGTAATACTTTCAAATATTATTTCAAAAGAGTATACCCATGGAGTTTCTTGCCGGTTCTTCTCCATAGGATCAACGACTTGGAACAGTGCAACTATTTAAATTCTGACTATTCGTGAGTGCCAGCAAATGGTTTACATGAATAAAAACAATTTGACTTTGACTTTGGTGGCGTGTTGCAACAGGATCAGAGTTTTCCATAAATATTCTTATACCTGGGTACTCACTGATGAGCTCTAACAGAAACTGTAACCGTGTTCTGGCTTGAAGAGCACTGTAGCTAGTGAAATTACTGGGCATGAGATGCTAAATAACTGTCTCGAGGTGACGACTGCAGTTTGGTGCCACGCAGGAATTGCTCTGGGTAGCATTAAAATTGTTATGGACAGGCATGATGCTTGCCACCAAGAGAATGACTTGCCCATTTCATTATTAGGTTGTATAGAAAAAACGTTACGGTAACAAAAAATATAGTAGAGCGTGATAAACTCGCAACTCTGCTGAGAGTGACTCGTGTTACTTCCGCCACTTCACAGTGACCAAACGTCAGCTAGTTTTTCTGTAATTCAAAGGACGATACGGTGAATCGCCATGTGTTGTATTTCGTGGACACACGACATATTTTTAATTGAAAACTACATCAATAAAAATGTTTCAGTTACGTAAACGCGCAAGACCATGTCTATGAATTCGTCGTAAAATATGTAAATTACGTTTGGTTTACTAAATATGAATGTGTACTTACAATTTACTGGTTTTTGTCAGTTACAGAATGCTAGTGTGGTGCGGCGTCGGTCGGTGTCGGCGGTGTCGGCGGTGTCGGCGGTGTCGGCGGTGTCGGCGGTGTCGGCGGTGTCGGCGGTGTCAGCGGTGTCGGCGGTGTCGGTAACGCGCGACGCTGTGTCCTGACACCTTGGCTGCGGTTGTGGTCGAAACCTAGTGACACATTTTGTTGAACGTTTTATGCCTAACAGTCTTTATTTAGCAAGATGTTATTAATTATTTTTATAATTGGGTAACTCTGTTTATCATTATTATTCGTATTAATCAGCATTGTTTGTGAGTTTAAGAAGACTAGAGCGGTGTTACTAGTGACGACATATAGCACAGAGGCCTGGTCACACACTAACTGGGCACGGTTGGTCCAGTGGCTGATATAGTCGGCTGCTGCGCATCGGATCGTGGGTTCGATTCCCGCATGGAACAAATATTTGTACGATCTACGGGTAGCTGTTTCGGGTCTGGGTGTATTGTGTTTTTAAATGCACCCACGACACAAGAGAAATCCTAGTGTGGGCAACGTTTTTTTCTTTAAATAAAAAAAGATCATCTTAAGAAATCTCAAGGTCACTAAGCCAGCTATCGAAAGAGTTATGCTTGGCATTTATCTACGAGATCAAGTCAGAAATGAGGGGACACATACAAGAACTAAAGTTACCGACATAGCTTAAAGGATTAGTAAGTTGAAGTGGCAATGGACAACACTGTTCTTAGAACTGATAGCTGTTGGGGCAAAAGGGTTCTCAAGTAGAGGCTGTGCAGCGGAAAATGCAGAGTGGGACGGCCTCCAACGAGATGGACAGACGACCTGGTGAAGGTTGCTGGGGGTTATTGGATTCGGACGCATGTAACTAGCTGTTGTGCAAATCTATGGGGAAATCATTTGGCAGCAGAGGAGGTCCTTTTAGCAGGTGTGATGATGACCAAGCATCTCCATGTTCGCAAGACATGTAAAATCGCCGGTCGCGGCTGTTGTCTTGGACGGTAGTAGTTAGACGAAATTAGAGACCATTAGGCGGGTTGAGCATTGGGGAATCTGCTTGCTCATACCAAGCGTCCTCCGTGAAGATGGCGGCGTGTATACGGCTACGTGCCACCGTATGCGCAGCACGACGCAAAGCGAGCCTTCTGGAGGATCCTTTACGAACCCACCAAGATATTTCTGGGCCTCGTTACAGTCACCTCCCCTCCGCTAGAGGCTGCGACTGCTTTTCAATCATCAACTCCGAGATGTGACTAAAGGCGTGGTACCAATAAGCGGCTAAAACCACAGGGATGGTCATCTTCAGTGGAAATTGCAGAAACTCAAAAAATCTCCATCCTCTAGATGACCATCCTTACGGTTTTAGCCGGTGGGAGTCCGGCATGCCCTTCACCCTTCCCCAGAGTGGAGGAAGTACATGAAGTATTTCATCGTGTGGTGACTGATTTAAGAATATAGCATCACGTAAAAGGCGACTAAAGGACTCTAAACTAGAAGGATGGGCAGCAGCGAACCTGATGTGGAACAGTAGCCATACTCCGCTCGCCAACCTGTTGCCAAGTGTGGTGAATATGGACAAATACATTCACTCTCATTCACTTCTGTCGGCACACCCGCAGTGCAATTTTTTTTATTATGTTTTGTTTTGATTTTATATATAACACAAATGTATTTTTGAATAGAGTATATGACTAATAACGAAAGAGTTCGAAGCTGATGTATCTCACAATATCATAACAATACTATTTTGCTATCACTCTTCTCAGCCAACCATCAAACTAAACATAACCAAAATCAATTAACTGGCCGACGATCTAATCATTTGAAGCTTATATTTAATTCGAAGCGGCCGATCAATGGGTTAGATGTTAAATAAACGTTCATACCGCCGCGTGCCGCTGTCACAACACGCTACCGATACGGCTCGCTATCACAAACAAACATACCGCTGCCAGCTGTGGTCTGTCACGAGATACTGAGGAGAGGGGGGAAAGAGGTCACTTTTTGTATGATTATTTGGTAATGTTTCGGAAAATAAAGAATGTATTGGATTTTTGTCTTATTTCTGGGATGTTGATTTTTATATAATACTTATTATCTTTTCCCTTTCAGCGCTATTAGACGGAGGTAGAGAAAGTGATAAATACTATGGTTTACTTTTATGAAAGATTTTCTTATTATAAACTCGGTGGAAATACGTCATGTATTTTCTCCGCCCGGGGAAGGGCGCATCACACTAGAGCCGCCTATTGCTACTCACTATCACGCCATACCAGAGACGCCAAGCATTTCAGAGAGATTGTAAAGGATTCTCCGCATGTGAGTCTCGCTGTGCGCTGTGCTGCGCACACAGCTGAACGTATCACGTGCGTGCCTCCATCTTTTATACCCGGCGATCGCTCGGTATGAGATCGCAGATTCCCCATACAACTCGCTCATCATTTCAGCCGAAAGACGTCCACTGCTAAACATAGGCCTCCCCCAAAGATCACCGCAATGACTGGCCCTGCACTTCTCGCATCCAGAGCATTCCTGCAACCTTCTCCAGGTTGTCGGTCTATCTCGTGTGGGGTCTACCCACGCTCCATCTTCCAGTACGTGGTTGCCACTCTAGAACCTACCGGCCCCATCGGCCATCCGTTCTACGAGCAATGTGCCCCGCCCACTGCCACTTAAGTCTAGCAATACTTCGGGCTATGTCGGTTACGGATCTCCTCATTTTTATTCGATCTCGCAGGAAAACTCCGACCAAAGCCCTCTCCATTGACCTTTCATCATTTCGGCCGAGTGAAGTCCACTGCTGGACACAGGCCTCCCCCAAAGATCACCACAACCACCGATATGGATTTGTTCTCGCTCATTGGGGGGTTTTGCCATAATCGCCACGCTTGGCAGGCGGGTTGGCGATCGCAGTTGAGTTGTTAATGTACTTGAAGGACGCTGCTGCCCATTCTCCGGCTAATCCCTTAGTCGACTTTTACGACACCCATGGGAGGAGAAGGGGTGGTGGCATTCTGAGCCGGCACCACACGGCAATGACCCGTGATCGTGACCGATGACCCATTGACCTTTGGGTGACCTAAAGTCTTCTTATGAGGCCCACGGTGAGTGGCAACACACACTGGTCAAAGACCTTCGTCTTGAGACACTGCAACACTGCCCTGTTTGTATATCGGAAACTGCAAAACTATATAAAAAAATACGGGTTGCACTCCGGGAGTGTTATGGCAATAAATGTATTTTTTTTATTTATCCAGACGTGTTTGCGGTCTGCTTATGTACATGCATATATGCACATACTATAGCCGTCTCGTAACGGTGTCGCGAGTCCAGAGATTGTATCTCATCTAAAAATATGCGTACCGCGCTAAAAGAAGTTTTCACTTCAAATAGCGTCTCGTAACGGTGTCGCGAGTCCAGAGATTTTATCTCATCTAAAAACATGCGTACCGCGCTAAAAGCAGTTTTCACTTGAAAAATTGTTACGCAACGTCTGGTCGAATATTTAATGCTATACCAAATTAAATTAAATCTGCCTCAAGCAACATTAAAAAATATGTTTATTGCATATTACTGGATAAATTTCTGCAGTATTTGACGAGTTGTTTAGAAATCCCAAACATCAACATTAATAATAAGATAGTATTAGTAATAGTATTACTCTGTGTATGAATGTTGATAGTAATTTTGTATTTTGATTGTGATAACAATTGTTATGGTATTATTGCGGCAATAATGTACGAATTAAAATAATTAATATCCAATGCATAAAAATACATATTAATAAAATATAGGGATAAATATAAATACAAATGCAATTATTAAGGTATTGTTATAGTAAATTGTGTATATTAATCATTTAAATTTTGCACGCCATTTATTATCTTTTAAGATCCAAATGGTATACAATAAAGTATATTCTATTCTAATCCAATCTATGTCCAGCAGTTGACGTCTTTCAGCTGAAATGATGTATTTATTTATTTACATTTACACACACATTTACATTCAGCTACCATTGCAGGAATATCCTAATAATCCTAATCTCATGTAGTCGCCGATATTTTCATGGAGGATTTTGAGGAGAGAGCACTGATGACAGCCCCGGCTACGCCGACTATGTTCAAACGGTATGTAGATGATACGTTTACCATCTTGCCTCACAATAGGGTCTCTGCATTTTTACAACATCTAAATTCAATACACAGTAAAATTCAGTTTACTATGGAATTGGAGGAAAACAAATCCTTGGCCTTTCTTGACATACTTCTTATCCATAATCCTGATCATTCAGTTAGTCACACTGTGTATAGAAAGCCTACCCATACAGACAGGTACCTTAACGGTGAATCTCACCACCACCCTTGTCAGTTAGCTACCGTGGCTAAATCTTTGTTACAGAGAGCACACGGCATAGTGTACTAGTGTATAGTCTGTTACGCTGACGACACTCTTGTGTTGGCCAGCGGGGAGTCCTTCGAGGGAACCATCCGGCTTGCCGAGCAAGCGGTGGCAATTGTCGTGGCCAAAATCCACGCTCTGGGTCTGCAGATAGCGCCTCACAAAACCGAGGCGCTATGGTTCCACAAACTGCCGCGGAGTAGAGAACCACCCAGTTCGTGGATACGCGTTGGTGATGCGCAAATCAGGGTGGGCCAGTACATGAAGTACCTGGGGCTCACCCTGGACAGTCGTTGGGGCTTCGAAGAGCACTTCGCGCGCCTCGTCCCCCGAGTCGAGAGGGTAGTGGGTGCATTACACCGGGTGCTGCCCAATCTCGGGGGACCGAGCGAGGAAGTTCGCCGTCTCTACGGGGGCGTCGTGCGGTCTGTGGCCCTCTACGGGGCGCCTGTATGGTCATCCCGGCTGTCAGGCGTCCAGCGCTGCAGAAACAAACTTCACAGTCTGCAGCGCAGAGTGGCTATACGGATCGCGCGGGGATACAGGACAGTATCCTACGAGGCGGCAACTCTCCTGGCACGCTTTCCGCCTTTCGACATCCAGGCGGAGATGGATGCGTGGGTCTACGACCAGACACGCTCTCTCCGCCAAAGTGGGGAAGGCGTGCCTTCAGGGGCGTTCGACAGACTGAGGCGGCTGGCTCGACAACGCGCACTCGAGATGTGGCGACATCGGCTACGGTCGCAGTTCGCGACCAAGCGCGTCGTCGAGGCCATCCTGCCGCTCTTCGGAGCCTGGCTCAAAAGGAGCGAGCGCGTTACCTACCGTCTGACGCAGGTGTTCACCGGTCACGGTTGTTTCGGTGCATACCTGCACAGAATAGGACGCGAGGTTACGGCACAGTGCCACCATTGTGGAAGCGACCAGGATACCGCACAGCACACGCTCGAGGAGTGCCCTGCGTGGGCGGCCGAGCGGCGGATCCTGGTCGACCAGATCGGGCAAGATCTCTCTCTGCCGGCAGTAGTGTCGGCTATGTTGGCAGAGCGTGAAAATTGGAGTGCAGTGGTCTCCTTCTGCGAGAGCGTCATGCTGCAGAAGGAGACTGCAGAGCGGGATCGGGAGAGGGCTGATCCCGCACGGAGAAGGACGAGACGGCGCCGGGGCAACAACCGTCCCGGCTCCCAAGTCCAACACGCCTGAGCCCCCTGCCGTCAATTGGTGGGGGGCCTCGGGGGTCGCGGGTGCGCAGATTGGGGAGTCTGCGTGCTCACACCGAGCGACCCCCGGGAAGACGGTGGCGCGCACGTGGTCACGTGCCGCCGTGTGCGCAGCACAGCGCAAAGTGAGGCTTGGGGGGATCCTTTACAATCCTCCCAGAGAAGTGCCTGAGGGGGCGACCTTTTTACAGTCGCCTTCTCTCCGCTAGAGGGGGTGACCGCTTTACAGTCATCCCCTCCGTGATGTGCCTAAAGGCGTGGCACCAATGGGCGGCTCTAGTGTGATCTTACGAGGACCTGGAGCCTCCCTTCGGTGCCGAAGATGGCCGCTCCAGTGGTTTTAGCCGGTAGGAGTCCGGCATACCCCTTCGCCCTTCCCCGGGGTGAAGGAAGTTCCATGTAGAATTTCCACTGGACATCAATAAAAAAAAAAAAAAAAAAAAAAAGGTATTTTTAAATCCCTGAACCAACATCCCCGACATGCGACCCCCGATAAGGGATATCTACCCGTTTCAACTGAAAGAATACCTTTTATCAACTAAAGTATTGAATAATGTAGGTCTAAGGTAAGCCCGAACTAAAATTAAGTTATAAAAATCCTTACTACAGATATTTTCTAATACCCAATAGCATTGTTATGCCGAATACATAACATATTCTTGGAAAATATATTTCTCGCCTAAGTTTTTTATGTGTAACTTTTTCGATTGAAAAAATATTCTAAGATCAGGCATTGTAAATCTATTTTCTCGTTGAGAGCTGAAAATAGTGCGCACATTTAAATGTAATTGTAGACATGTTACATAAGACGTGTCTTTCAGTGACCTTTCCCTTCAGGGGTAAGGACTTATTCTGCAAAGCTACGTTTTAGTATAAATAAACAGCTTTATCTGTATTTACCGTCAATGTCTCATGGGTCAAAAAGACGTTTTGTTTACCAAGTTTTCTGACTTGGTGCCGGTGATGACGGGCTTCAGAAAATTACAACGCTTTCTTTCGCGATCCACCACGAAGTCGCTAGCGAAGCGACTTGACTTGTTTAGGCTTGACTAGGTTTGAGTTTGAGAGAGTTTGTTAGAGAGGTTTGTTTTCCGAAATATGTATGTTAAAAATAATTATGACAGGTCTTTTAGAATAAACTTCATTGTACACTATACAAATGAGAATAAAAATATTATTGTAAGATATATGTACAAAGAGCGGTCTTATAGTCGATGGCAATATATTATTATTACAATTCTGTCTCCAAAGCGACTTCTGATAAAAAGATCTACGCGGTGACTACGCTATGGGCTACGTCACTACAATAACTGCTACGGAGCACGATCTGCTACGTAGCACCTGTAGCTGTAGCTGTGACGCTTCTTCCTTTAATCAGCTACGCACAAATATATTATTATTTTGTCGTGGAGATATTTCATGGGCTTCATGTGCCTTGTACGGAGGGTGGAGGGGCTGTTCAGTCTTTTACCGTCTAAAAGTCCACGGTGTTCCTACAACAGGCTGGGGATGCGGTGTCTGCTAGGCAATGGGCCGCAAAATAATATCTGAAGTATTATTCTTACGTATATTAACCGTAGTACCTGGATGACCGAGCTTTGCTCGGTATTTTCGTGTTACTTAACAACGCCATCTGCTGTTGTGTCGTTAAAGCAATTAGTTGCTCACAAAAAATAGTATTAGTATTCGCCAATAGATGTCAGGAAGAGTCATATTTTTCAGTTGAGACTACTCAAACGCCTATAAAATGACATTTTCTAAAAATGATTCCTAGCTAGATCACTTTATCGCCTCCGAAACCCCCTATATACAAAATTTTATGAAAATCGTTGGAGCCGATTCCGAGATTCCAATTATATATATACAAGAATTGCTCATTTAAAGATATAAGATAATATGCGACACACCTTCGTAAACTTATAATTATGAAAATTTGCAATTTATAAAAATCATCATTTCGGCCCAATTAATCATATGGCCGAAACGATGTCCACTGCTGGACATAGGCCTCCCTCATAGATCACCACAGCGACCGATATCGGTGTATTGTGTGCTCATTGGGGGGTTTTGCCATAATCGCCACGCTTGGCAGGCGGGTTGGCGATCGGACTTGAGTTGTTAAGTATTCGAAGGACGCTGCTGTCCATCCTCCGGCTAATCCCTTAGTCGCCTTTACGACACCCACGGGATGAGATGGGTTGGTGCTATTCGTAGCCGGCACCACACAAAATTCTAATATGAAATAATACACTGATACGTATATAATATCCGACACAGTCCAGTTCCACTCAAAGTGGTATAATATTTTCCGCGCATGTTAGGAATGTTCGAGCTAAGTTTGTACGGCCCGCGGCTACTTATCTACACGAAACGTACCGAGTCAGAATATCTCCAGCTAATAGTAACATTCAAGTTTTCCTGTTCTCCGTACGAAAGTATTGACTCAGTTGATGTATCGACTTGTGAGTTAATTTTGAGAGGTATAGTAAACAAATGTGGGTAGTCAGTAGCTAGGGACTTGTGTACTTTCCGTTTATTTAACTGAAATTTTCTATGGATACATCTAAAACATTTCGTATATTATGTAGGAGGCATTTACATGCTAACGTTAGCAATGTATGTTTGTTATAAAACTTTTTTTGTTAATCTAGGCAATCAGCCTACCTCGTTTCTCTGGTTGGCACTACTACAAATCATCATCACCATCATATCAGCCACAGGTCATCGACTGCTGAAGAAAGGCCTACCCCGTAGATTTCCACAACGAGCGGTCACATGCCGCTCTCGTCCAACGACTCCCAGCTACCTTCACCAGATCTGTCCACCTCGTTGGAGGTCGTCCCACGCTGCGTTTTCCGGTGCACGGTTTCCTTCGAGAACCTTTGTGCCCCAACGGCCATCAGTTCTACGAGCAATGTGCCCCGCCCATTGCCACTTCAGTTTACTAATCCTTTCAGCTATGTCGACAACTTTAGTTCTTCTACGGATCTCCCCATTTCTGATTCGATCTCATAGAGAAATACCAAGCATAGCTCTCTCCATAGCTCGCTGAGTGACCTTGAGCTTTCTTACGAGGCCCATTGTGAATGACCACGTCTCTGTTCCATATGTCATCGCTGGAAACACACACTGGTTAAAGACTTTCGTCTTGAGGCATTGCGGTATTGTTGACGAAAAGACGTTGCGAAGTTTCCCGAACGCTGCCCAACCGAGTCGACTTTGATATATATAATTTTTTTTATTTTTATTAATGTTAATTTATCAGCACTTATGAATAGTCAAGACTTTAGTTGCCGCGTTCCAAGGTGTAGATTTCCTATGGAGAAAAACGGGCAAGAAACTCGATGGTTACTCTTTTTAAATCATATTGGTACACTGTTTTTTTTTAACTACCATGTTCTCGAAATGATGGTAATGCGAAAAGAAAAGAGAATAAGAAAAGAGTCTAAACTTCTTAAAAAGTCTACACTAAACAATCCTGATTTATATATTTACCAGAGTTTTTGATTAAATTCTCATGACAGCATTAAAATGACCAATTCCAACAGACGGCACTTGTTCACGAGCATGACGCATGCATCAGCGACGCCCAGCTCAACCATATTGTAGGGAAACTTAGCGACCCGACACACAACGCCACCATAAGCAGGACACTTGAGTAAGCATGACATACCTAAACTGCCAGACAAATATCACGTCAGTAAAACAAAATAATTGAATAGCCCGTTTCAATTAATATGTTACAAGGTACAGTTTGCCAGCGAGCGAATTGCTAGACTAAGGAGTTACTACAGCCCTACCTAAATCACCAGCCGTAGCAACTATTTAAAGAAAGAAATAAGTGTGAGCGTTGTTGTGATCTGAGTGATGATAAAGATAAAAATATAAAAATGTTTATTGCAAGAATGTAGTAATTAAAAATAGATATTACATTGCGCCATAATAATAATGTGCAACCGTTCAATTCGAAAATACATAAGTTAAATGATTTAACCGCATGCAGTTATTCCAATCATTTAATTATTATTAAAATCCAAGATCTTTCGTGTAGTGTCCAGATTAATAATATAGCACCACTCCATCTCCTCCCGTGGATTTCGTAAAAGGCGACTAAGATAATCTAAACCAGAGGGATGGGCAGCAGCATCCCTTTTTTGAAACGGTAGCCATACTGAGCTCACCAACCCGCCTGCCATCGTGGTGAGTATTGGCAAATACCCCCCAGTATGATGACACAGCTGTGAAAATCTATGGGGGAGGCCTTTGTTCAGCAGTGGATGTATAAATGGCCGATATGAAATTCCAAGATAGTCATAAACGAAAAATTTACAAATGCAATAAATAAATTTAATTATATTAAAATATAAAGACAATTTTTTAATGGTACATTATATATATTCATTTGCGTTAAGTAAAAAGCTATTACAAACAGACACTTCGATTATTTATTTGTATAGATCTATAGATCAGTACCAAGTACCAACAAAGCCGGACCTTCAAGTATACTAGAACATTAAGCGCACAACAAAGTTGCACTGTCGTACAGTTAGTCCTAGAATATAGAATGGACGGACATCTGGCCCTGTCTATCCAGACTTAGCCAGAACTAATTGCTAAGTTTCCATTAACCATTGTCTGATCGACCCAGTGAATAAGGGCTAAGAACCTTAGTGCATGAGAAGGCGTGCTAAATATTTCGGTCGATTTATTTGATTGAAATGAATTGAATTCAGTATAGCACATGTCTTAGGTTTTCGCGATTATTACTATCATAAAACACTTACAAACGGATTTCAGAGCCTACTCGTATATTATAGGTTTTGGTTTTGCTTAAAGTTCCGAACTCTTAGCAGTATTCGTGATCGCAGGGTGACTCAGTCATCCTGATTCTTAAATTTTCTTCTTTCTTTTTATGTGATATAGTGGCCAACCTTGTGTCGAACTTTTTCAAGCCGCCCAAAGCCTCCGACTCCGACAAACAACAACCGAGACCAAGGATTTCACGTGCCCTCCGAAGCAAGGAGATGCTCAGTTAAAATACAACTATGCCATCACCCATCCCTAGACTGACCGCGCCAAGCGTTGCTTAACCTTCAATGGAATTCAGTACTTGATGACTTATAATAGTTATCCGTGTGGTGACTGAATGCGTGTGGTGACCGGATAAAAAATATAGCACAATTCAATCTTGGATGTCATAAAAGGCTACTAAGGCCCCATGACACAGGAGAGACCATAATGTGAGGCAACGTTAAAAAAAAACAAAACAACAAGGGGCTTTAAACCAGAGGGATGGGCAGCAGCATCCCTACTATGGATCAGTAACCATACTGTGCGCTACAACCCGCCTACCAAGCATGGTAAGTATGGGCAAAATCCCCTCAAAATCATGGCTCAATTATGGAAATCTATGAGAGAGGCCTTCAGCTGGTTCAGCAGTAAACGTCCTTTGTTTGGTATGATGATAATGATTTATTAAAGCTACATAGGAATGTTATTGTTATGTTATTGTTATGCACGACTTTATTTCTGATTATTAAAATAATTCAGAATACAATGTTGATTAATACAAAATATTGTAAAACATATATCGAGAAAAATGTAGGTCAATGTGTTAAGACAATAATATAATAATAATAGTTTATTTGCCGTGGCAGTTAACGGCTGACCGGTCCCAACAGACGGCACCCGTTCACGAGCATGACACATGCATCAGCATCTGAGAACCATAATTTAGGGAACCGAAAGACCCGATACACAACGCCACCGCCAGCAAGACATTTTAGTGAGCATGACAGACCGATACTACCAGGCAAAAGACAATCAATATAAATAATAAAAATAACATGGCTACATGATGCTAGTATTTGAAAGGTTAGTGTAGTGTGTAGTGAGTATTGTTTTGGGGTTATCTTATTCACAACGAACTATTAATTGCATATCTTAATAAAAAAATGGTTACGCTTTGCGCTTGTACCATATTTGTTGGAGGTCTCATAGGAAAATTCACATATGTGAAACAACGAGAAAAATTACTGAAGGTTTCAGGCTTAAAATAAATAGCCAAATGAAACATGTTGCTTCAATAAGCAAACATATCTCACAAAATTATCCAATAACATCAAAATAGCTGAGAGCGTCAATCCTACACAGCTTCAAGTGACCCTAACAGTTCAGACAGACTACGATTTAAGGCAAAATAGGTATCAATATTAATTAATATGATCGTCCAGGAATATCCGACACGTCACGACCAATCAATCTATGGGCAACGAATAAAATATACACGTAACCAACTGCTATGGCACACCTGATGACATGAGAGGATGTCATCCCATAGATTGAAATATAATATAAGAATTTATTTTGTAATTAGGTCCTAACAGACCTTAGGGGTGGTGTGGTGCCGGCTCAGAATACCACCACCCCATTTACTCCCACGTGTGTCGTAAAAATCGACTAAGGGATTAGCCGGAGGATGGGCAGCAGCGTCCTTCGAGTACATTAACAACTCGACTGCGATCCCCAAACCGTCTGCCAAGCGTGGCGATTATGGCAAAACCCCCCCAATGAGCCCACAACACAACCATGTCGGTCATTGTGGTGATCTTTGGGGGAAGCCTGTGTCCAGCAGTGGACTTCATGCGGCCGAAATGGTGATGATGAGACCTTAGGGGTCACAGGCACGCACGTTGTAATGTGCCGCCGTGTGCGCAGCTCAGCACACAGTGAGGCTTGGGGAGATTAACCTTTACAATTCTGGGGGGGTGGCCTTTTTACGGCCGCCTTCCCTCCGCTAGAAAGGGTGACCGCTTTACAGTCATCCTCTCCGAGATGTGCCTAAAGACGTGGCACCAACGGGAGGCTCTACTGTCACTGTATGAGGACCTGGAGCCCCCCTTTGTTGCCGAGGATGACCGCTCC
The DNA here is from genome assembly GCA_947459985.1 of Diloba caeruleocephala. NCBI lineage: Eukaryota > Metazoa > Arthropoda > Insecta > Lepidoptera > Noctuidae > Diloba > Diloba caeruleocephala. Next base: position 30,543,209 of record OX381610.1, read on the forward strand.
AGTGGTTTTAGCTGGTAGGAGTCCGGAATGCCCAGTCACCCTTCTCCGGGCGGAGGAAGTTCATGATTTTCACTGGGGACCAATAAAAGGTCCTACTAGACGCCTTATGGGTCGCGGGCACGCCGATTGGAGAACTTGTGTGCTTATACCGAGTGACCCCCGGGAAGACTATCACGTGCCACCGTGTGCTCATCACTGAGTTGCAACAGATTGAGTTGTTAATGTACTTGAAGGACGCTGCTACCCATCCTCCGGTTAATCCTTTTACGACACCCACGGGATGAGATGGGTTAGTGCTATTCGTAGCCGGCACCACACGGCCTGATTTGAAACATTGTTACTTTTAGAATAGCGACATAATAACCAATCTTTTTAACATCTAACCTTTCCACATCTAATGTAAACTCTATTCAAAACAAGCTCCTCACAAAACCTCGTCCAATTGCGTTACATTTATAAATTATTTACACGATATACCTGCGTCGCATTTTTACGGCTGCCGCAACTTCGGATAAAAAACAAAGTCGGAGAAATCCAACGAGTGTTTAATTAACCCTTTAATATTAAGTGTTGTTTAATCAAGTGCTGTCTGAACATGGGCAGGCTGTTGTTTTAAATCCATAGCGCTGTTACATACGTTTTGTGAGCTCCTATTATTTTAGTGGAGCAGTTCGATACTTAAGTTTATTTAGTATTAGGGGAGCAATAGGGCTGTTCATCTGGCGTAGGATTGGTAAAAGATAGTTGGGAATTAAAATGATTAAAAGAAAGGAGCATATGCCTGAATTTTGCTAAAATCATATCATATCAGCCATTACTTCGTAATTGAAGGATTTTATTATTTGAGGGTTTTGAATATAACTGCTGCAAAACGACTAATCTGGGTTTTATAGATTATTGGTGGAATATAAATTGGTAGTGGGATTTAGGCCGGTGATACACTGAGGGCTTCTTCCAGTGTCTACTTGAATAGTGACAGCCGTCATCTCAAAGAATTCTATTACATATTAAAACAATTCATCATCATTGCAGCCGAATAAAGTCCACTGCCGTGTGGTGCCGGCTCAGGCAAACGCCCCAATGCACTCACAACACAAACTTGGATCGGTCGTTGTGGTGAAATTTTGGGGAGGCCTGTGTCCAGCAGTGGACTTTATTCGGCCGAAATGATTTATGATGATGAAAGTCCACTGTTGGACATACTCCTCCCCAAGAACACCACAACGACCGATCCAAGTTTGTGTTGTGAGTGCATTGGGGCGTTTTGCCATAATAGCCACGTTGGGAGGCGGGTTGGCGATCGCAGTTAAGTCTTTAATGTACTCTAAGAACGCTGCGGCCCATCCCTCGGCTAATCTCATAATCACCTTTTACGACACCCACGGGATGAGATAGGTTGGTGCTATTCGTAGCCGGCACCACACGGCCTTAAATCAACTAATTCGCAATAAACCACCACAAATAGTGCGTCTATTCCCAGCATTACTGCTCCAAATTACAAACATGACAAACTTCTTAACCTTCTTTTTGCGAAAGTAATAATCTCTGTAGAATACACTAATCTCTTAAAACATTTCACACAAAACACACAAACGTACAAGTTAAGTAGTAAGTTAAGTAAGTATACATTTCTATTTAATTCGGCACTTTTTGTCATAATCTACTCAATAAATTTTAGACTAGAGCTCCAAATCGGTCGTACTAAAGGAGAGATCCGCAAAAAACTGACGATGGCCGTCAGTGCAGTCGTTGGCTTTAAACGAAGGGATAAAAATAGTCGCCTAGTCCCGCACCTCGCTACAGTTTACTACGCGAGGATAGAATAAGGGTAGAGTTCGATATTAGAGGGAAAAGTGGTAATTATAACGGTACGAGCAGCAGTCTCTATGATTGCTACATTGAAGTGGGTGTTAAATTGGAAATTAGTGATAAATGAAATAGATTCTAGAACTACCCAGGGTTAACATAATTTATTAATAGTATAGAAGAACAAGGGTGTGGTCGTAAGTCCGTCACTAATAATTTTTCCCTATCCAAGGTACAAGGTAGGCGAAGGTACTTTCCTGACTCAGCTTCCGAAGTTGGTGAAGGTCACGGAGATGGTGACCGCGCGGTATTGATGACCACGGTAGTGACAGCCTGAGTTGGTGAAGGGCCGCAGGGACTCGTCAAACCAGAAAGCACCGGCCGGTACTTGATATGCAGTACGGGTCTATGGGTGTTTGTGCATCCGGTAAAATAGTACCCTGGATATTGTTATCCAGCGTGTCATAAAAAGTTCCACTATTGCCTGGTCTGATTGTGACCACCGGGAAGCACGAAGAAAGCGATGTTACTGATGCACTAATGATGGTGGTGTTTGTTCATCACAACCAGATCGGAGTATACAAAAGGTGATGTTAAAAAGCAATAATCGAAATTATACAAGGCTAACGAAGATAGTAATAAAATAGATGAAGGCTGTAAAGTAAATTTTTTTGAAAAAGAATAAGACCGTTAACAATGATATTATACTATAGATATGTTACGTCCATATTAAATGGCGCGCAAAATACAGTCTCGCTTGCACAACCATGTCGAGAGAAAGAAGATACAAAAACAACAAGTGTAAAAGAGATAGCTATCCAGGCGAACTGATTGCTAGGTGCTACAATTGGGGGAGTTTTGGTTCTTACTTTTGGCACGCATGTAACATATCTACTTCTTTATATAATATCATTGACCGTTAATCATTGAACAATAAAAATGTCAGGAAGGACATTTTTAAAAACGGCCTATGAATCAACACGTATGCAACCTATACAATAATTTCATGTTTGCTTAATACATTATATATTAATTAATACAATCAAACGGATACTTCACAATCTAGTAATGATTTTAAAAAATGCTGTTACGACTTTATTTGACTGTGACATCTCCCGGCGCCATATTTGGACTAATAGTATAATTTGCGCTCTCAGCGCTTGATCTTTGGATAATGTTTTTTGTTGCAAATAGACGTATTAACGCCAAAGCACTGAACAAGCGCTGACTCGCTGAATGGGCGAGGTTATTGCGAGTGACATTGACACTAACCAAAACGTTTTTATTTTGTTAAAGTAGGTATTTTAATTTTAATTTCCCAAATAAATAAATTCAATTATTACAATTACAATTGTAGTTGTGAAGATTACAAGTTACCGACTACTATAATATTATTGTATGCATTTTACGACTATTACTATAGGGCAATATCTGCATCTGCTTGATCAGAACATGGAGCCACGCATATTCAAGTACTTCGAGACAAAATTAGTAAGGCTCTGCAGATATAAAGGAAAACTTCGGAAATAATATTATAGTAGTCGGTAACTTGTAATCTTCACAACTACAATTGTAATTGTAATAATTGAATTTATTTATTTGGGAAATTAAAATTAAAATACCTACTTTAACAAAATAAAAACGTTTTGGTTAGTGTCAATGTCACTCGCAATAACCTGACTGCAGTCTGTAGGCCACACAATAACAATATGTCGAAAATACTAGTAAGACTAAATAATTTTTAATCCGTGAAATACTATTCTAAGAAATATAGTTAAATAGCCATGTATTATATCGCACCATACCAATTTCTTAAATGTAACGACCAACGCAATTCGGCCCCGCGTTATCGGCAATTGCCAGTCTTCTTTTAAACACTACTGTTTGGCGCAAATATCTGGCACTGCGGTGGTCCTACCGAGGCGACCTCTTGCAATAAGGTACCTTCCACAAGTAAATATGTCATTGTATTCATAATTCACTGAACCCATGCCAGCAGTAATGAATAAAATGTCGATTTGAATCAACAAACTGTGCACGAACAAAAAGTACATAATAAAGGACATCGGCCAAAATAGGCCCACCAGTAGACATAACTGAAATGTATATGAAAATATTGCTTATATTTTTACCGTAATTTGTAAATAGCTCAAAACGGCGGGACAGTGGAGATCACAAAAAAATAACTCGACAAAGGAAATTTATTAAAACTCTATTGTCATTTGAATGAGTTGCCATATGCAAAATACTATGATACTCTTCTACTAATAAATAACTCACGACTAAGACAGTTTCGCAAGTATTTGTATATTATCTTATAAATATTTTGTCTTTGGCTAAACGACTAAATGCCAAATCAAATCAAACGTCACGTCAAAATGGTTAATAATATGAATATGAAGATTATTAAATATACCATTAGAAACAGCAGTTTTAGTTCTAAAATGTGTAATTTATTTATTTTATGTACTCAGCTTTCACTAGCATTATCTACCCTCGTTGTCTTGCAAAAGATCGTACTACATAACCTCAAAATCTGTATACAAACAAATATCTTTGAATTCCTACGGTAAATTTTTATCTTAAAGTGTTTATAATTATTTGCGTATTTTTGGCAGTATTTTGATTATATTATTGCTCTTGTCCGATGGGACAAGACTTTGGGCGATGGCCGGTGTCCTTTCGCGCACATCGCTTGCTTCAATCGCGGTCACCTCACGTGAGTTATACCATAGACATGGAATACTAACTCGAGGGCATTGTAGCCAAAATCAATGACCTGCACCCTGGTTAGGTAAAAACAGCGCAGTAGCCGCGATAGCAGCTGTTCGGAATACATTGTAGTATTTAATATAATTTAGATGTAGGTAATATTATCTTACTTTTGTTAAATTATACCCGCAACTTTTGATTACTGTTGGCCGGCCGGGCTGGGTATCGTTACCGTGGGTCGAAGAGTTGTAAGTTGGAACGTATTGAGTGCGGTCGATAGTACATCCAAGTTTGGTTATTGCGCCCGCGTTGGTAGTTGAAAATAAATATTCTTCTCGTGAAGTTCTCGTTGCGCATACATAACCCACGGGATAGTGACAATATCTTAACAGAAATAGTTTCCGTGAAGTGTATTGGTGAAACGTGGTGTGAAACCCCGGTGATCGCCACGCGGTGGTATGTGGCGATGGGTCCAGTGGACAAATATACATTCTTGAATACCCCTTAGCCCTTATTGATTTAATAATAGTTTATTAGATTCAGTCCACTCAGGGGAACCCCAAATCCCTACCTACACCTGACCTTGACGGACTTACATGTGACCCTCGCCCTAACGTTGCGCTGGTAAGTTACCTAGGCTATCCTTACAGAATCTATAGGATTTGTGTCGCCGGGCCGCCGATCCCGTTGCGTACGATACAGCAGCTATCGCGCAGCCAAGGATCCACCGGTGGCAAATCGCCTGAAATTGAAAGGCGAGGTATACTTTTTAGTTCACCTTTTTAATAACTATCGGCAAATATTTCATACCAAAATGACCTTTCACATCGGCGTCTGCGCGATTCACGCCCGTCGCAAACTATCTGCGACATACGTAAGCAGGCTGCCGATCCGAATTAATACCTGTTTAATCTTTGTTATAGAACAAAAACCCGAATAAGAGATCAATGCCCGCTAATATGCATATCGTAACTCAATCCGGTTAGTATTTGCTTTGAGTCCGCCGATAATTGAAACTCAAATAACTCGATCCGCGGCTGTCTTCGTAGGCACGTTCCAATTCAAAAGTAATCCTACTCCAAACATTTGTACGTCTCAATCGGCCCTCCTGTACCATGATATCGCTATTAATATTGTTGCATTGACATTATCGTTTTCATCGAATACACTGCCCGCAGAATTCGCAGTCGAAAAGAAATTGATGAGCTTCAACAGCTATGTATCTGTATTGATTTCAAGTTATTATAGTATTGTGTTACTTTCTGGTTAGCATAGTATTTCAGCGGTTATGAAAGGAAACAGTGGGTCGTCTGTTCCATGTAATTATGAGGCGAAGTAAATATTTGTGCAGCACTGTAAAATGCGAGTGAAGTTCGATTGCAATTGTGCTTAATGGTTATTTTATATTCGATTTGAATTTCATATTGAAGATATTTGATGAGTAGCAATTGCTTGCATTTAAATTGAATGTTTAGTATTAATTGCGTGAATGGCACAGATAATTGTAATTTAATACTAGACTTCATCGGACATGGGTCATTGTAATAAAATACTATCACTATATTGAATTTATAGCTTCATTAAAATGATTTTTTTTTAACCTTTGTCATGGGTGCATTTGCAGACATGAATTTCACATACAATACATCCAGACCCGGAAAAGCTGGTGCCTGCATTGTATTTATCAAAGAATAATGCTGGTTGTGTTCTAATAATTAATAACCAGGTTCCTCTTTGCAGAGGTTATTAACCCGTGAATAGAGAGACATGTAAATAATAATAATAAGTGGTTTAATACCACGTAAGCCTAACAAAAGACCGGATTCCTCTTTGCAGAGGCAATTATAGTAACCCGTGGGTAGAGATACATTTTTTTTTCTTAAACTTTGTCCCTCACTAGGATTTCTCCTGTGTCGTGGGTGGGTTTACAGACATGAATTTCACACCCAGACGGAACAACTACATGCAAAAAAAAATTGTTCCGTGCGGGAATCGAACCCACGACCCGGTGCACAGCAGCCGACTGTATCAGCCACTGTACCAACCGTGCCGTCAAATAGTATAGTATAGTATTTCAGACAATATAATATTTTAGTTGGTTAACTTATTCATTAACGCACATCCAGAAGAGACTTTGTCTAGAATTAAAACTCCACATAATAAAATATTCATTTTATAGACAAACTAATAACTACTAATATAAAAATTCCAAATATGAAATACAGACAACACTTGACCGGGCTGTAGGCCAAAATATGTATACAGAAAAATATAGAAGAACGTTTGTGAAATATTAAAAGCGAACCATCGCGTTTAATAGAGAGATGGACGTCAATTTGAGACCCACTTCAGCAGCCCGATGCGAGACATTCGGCTTCAACTGTAAGAGTGGTCCTAGGGAGCAGCGGGAGCGGGCACGATTAATGTCACTTCAGAAATAAACAAAAATGTTTGTAGACGTTTAAATATAGAAATGTGCCGTGTGGTGCCGGCTAAGGGATTGGGATTAGCCGGAGGATGGGCAGCAGCGTCCTTCGAGTACATATACTACTCAACTGCGATCGCCAACCCACCTGCCAAGCGTGGTAATTATGGCAAAAGCCCCCAATAAGCACACAACACAAATTAAACTGGTTGTTGTGGTGATCTTTGAGGGAGGCCTGTGTCCAGAAGTGGGTGTATTTCGGCTGAAATGATGAAACATAGAGAATATCAAGTACTTTTTTTTTTGTTCGCTGACTTCTCACTCTCGTTGTACAGAGAGTCGTCGATTTTAACTGTGAACTTTGTGAATGAGAAGTTTAAGGGGAGATAGTCATCATCGTCATTTCAGCCATTTATACATACTGCTGAAAGGGCTCCCCCATAGATTTCCACAATTGTTTCATCATTTTGGGGGGTATTTTACTCACCACGCTTGACAGGCGGGTTGGTGAACGTAGTATAGCTACTGTTTCACAGAAGGGATGCTGCTGCCCATCCCTCTGGTTTAGATTCCTTTAGTCGCGTTTTACGACACTCACGGGAGGAGATGGACTGGTGCTATATTCTTAATCCGGACACCACACGGACAATAGTGTGGATGAGAAAAGAAGTGATTTCGGTTAGTATAGGCCGATCCCACGGGCATCGATTAAAAAAGTGTGTTTAATACCTTTGGTAATATGTTGGGTGTCGGAACCAACACACATGTACGGAAGTGAAAGTTGGGTATGGCAGAAGAAACATGAAAGCAGAATAAATGCAGTTGAGATGAGAGCGTTAAGAAGTATGATAGGAGTTAAACTGAGTGACAGGATAAGGAATAGTGAGATAAGAAAACGTTGTGGTCTGAAAGAAGATGTAGTGACAAAAATTGAGAAAGGTATGCTGAGATGGTTTGGCCATGTTGAGAGAATGAATGAAGAACGATTGACGAAAAAAGTGTATAAGGCGAGTGTGAATGAAAGTGCTGGAAGGGGTAGACCTAGGCGGACGTTTCAAAACCAAATCAGGGACGTCTTGGAAAAAGGCCAGGTCAAGAGTACCCTAAACCGAAGAGCATGTATGAAGGGAATAATGAAAGTGGACGAAGCGAAACAAGTATGTAAGGATCGTAGCAAGTGGAAAGAAGTGGTCTCTGCCTACCCCTACGGGAGAGAGGCGTGATTATATGTATGTAATATGTTAATACATGGAAGAACTACTTGCACGGATTTTTTATGCTTTTTAAGGGTTTCGAACGTCCAAAGAAACAAAACGGCGGAAATCTCGTAGGATCACGTGGTGACCATTTCCCCTGTATCTAATTGATTGATTAAGTTGAAATTTGGTACATTTATGGATTTCTGCAACCCAAACACGGACGTGTAAGGTAAGTAAATGAAATTTTTATGTGGGGTCACATTTGGGGGCAATATAAAAATTATAGTTTTATTTTTTGCGAACTGTACCGTGTAACATATTAAATGGAAGTGCTTATTGTAAGAGTCTCAAATATATTGATGATATAATTTTAAAATATATAGCTTTTAAGTAATTTAAGAAAATAGACAAACATATACTATTCTCCTACCTTACCTACGAAACTACTAAGCCTGAATTTTTTTTAGTAATAATAGCTCTTTACCTATAGATTACAAAAATACCTACAAAAAGCTCTATGATTGTAATATAATATGGTAAATCTTTACAATATTGTGCGTACAAACTTACGTTTGCAGTTGGAATATCTGGGAAAACTTCTACTACAATGTTAAGTTTGTTCTTGGGATAAGTTGTAGGTACAAGACTGAATTCAATAATAGACAATATACTCAGCAATTTCCCTCTACAATCTGGTACCATACATACTTTTTTAGTTACGGTAAACAAATTCGGGTCATATATTTCTTTAAACATGGTGAGTATCATATTCTTCGTACGGAACCATCTCCTCACCGATGTCGCCAAAGCCTATCGCCGCGTCACCATCCCGTTCAAGTTACTACTTCTCCTCCCCGTCTCTTGCTCGCGCCGGCCCGTGCTGAGCCTGTAGTTTTGAATGTCCCTTAATACATTTTAAATAATACCGATCCAGCTGTCCCCAAAACAATAGCTTGTTGTCTCCGACCTAAACCAAGATCCGTGTCCCGCAGGGGGTGCCCTTAGCGCAAGTTGCTTAGCATGTAATATTAATTTTAAGCCTGGCTCTTTTGGCTTCACCAGAAGCGACTGGTTAAGGAACCACTATTCTCGGAAAAGTTTGCGAGAAGCGCAACAAAAAAAAAACGACATAATATAGGTTTCAATTAAGTTCAACACAGCGACAGAAACACACATACCTCAAGAAATTGATTTAAATACGTAATGGAAACCACGCTCACTATATACATAGTTACCTTAACCGTGGCTTCCCGTATTTAATTTCAATATATAAATTAATTATAATATCAGTGCATCGTAACCCCTATATTTGGGTAAGTGTTGAACCTGTCTTGTGTTTTGTAAAGATACCTATCCATTATATATTGTTCTAACTGATTTAACTGTTTACAATTATCATATTCAACATTCTCACCAATTAGCCATCAGTGGTGATAATAGGGGCTGCCCATGCGAAGCATTTCGAGACACGCTGGACATCATTTCCAGGGTGCGACGTACCGACTTCACCACACCAGTATAAAAAGTACTGTCCATCAAGTACCGCCGATAGCACCGCATCCCATCACCGTCTCGGGACCCATCGCTCCCCCCACTGCCAGCCACGGTGATTTAAGCCAAGAGACTACCGCTGCGCCTATCAGCCTTAGAAAGTGTAATAGTGATGGGCATACCATCCACACCCTATTCATGTTTTTTTTAAAATAATATGTTGTAATTTGGTCTTTTATTTAACAACCGTTTTAACGTAACAATAGCATATTTATTTACGTGAAACTTTTAAATTGGATTAAGGCTAGCCAGACGGACCGGCGCGGTGCCAGTGATTTGAAGTGTGGGAAATTGTTGCGCAGTAGAAAAATAAGCTGCTCATAATTTCAGATGAAAGACGTCCACTGCTTGACATAGGGCTCCCCCAAAGAGCACCACAACGACCCATCTAGATAATTTTGTAATGGGTGGCCCATCCCCCGGCTAATCTACTCACGGGCTAATAACAGAGGACAACTCCTTGTAGTTACTGTGTGAGCGAATGGGACTGCAAAGCCGCCTGGCAATATTTACAGACCCACCCACTGCGGATGCAGTTTGCGACCAAGCGCATCGTGGAGGCCGTCCTGCCGCTCTTTGGAGGTGCTCACCGGGCAAGGTTATTTCGGTGCATACCTGCACAGGATAGGACGTGAGGCCACGGCACAATGCCACCATTGTGATAGCGACCAGGACACCACACAGCACACGCTCGAGGCGTGCCCTGCGTGGGACGCCGAGTGGCGGATCCTGGTCGATCGGATCGGGCAAGATCTCTCTCTACTAACAGTAGTGTCGGCTATGTTGGCAGAGCACGTAAACTAGAATGCAGTGGTCTCCTTCTGTGAGAGCGTCATGCTCCAGAAGGAGACTGCAGAGCGGGATCGGGAGAGGGCCGATCCCGCTCGAAGAAGGAGGAGACGGCACCGGGGTAACAACCACCTGAAACCCCATTTTAACCTAACCCCAAATTCTACATGGAACTTCCTTCACCCCGGGGAAGGGCGAAGGGGTATGCCAGACTCCTACCGGCTAAAACCACTGGAGCGGTCATCTTCGGCACCGAAGGGGGGCTCGTAAGATCACACTAGAGCACGCCTGAAACCCCCTGCCGTCACTAACAGGCGGAGGGCCTCTTGGTTCGTGGGTGCGTAAATTGGGGAATCTGCGTGCTCACTCCAAGCGACCCAAGATAAGATGGTGACTTGCATGTGGTCACGCGCTGCATTGTGCGCATAGCACAGTGCACAGGGACGCTTCGGGGGATCTTTTATATTCCCCCCAGGGGAGTGACCACTTTACAGTCACCCTCTCAGACATGTGCCTATAAAAGTGACACCAGTGGGCGGCCCTAGTAGGTGGCCCCTCTTAGGTGCCGAAGATGACCGTCCCAGTGATTTTAGTTGGTAGGAGTCCGGCATGGCCATTCATCCTTCCTCGGGGCGGAGGAAGTTCTTGAAGAAACTCCAGGGACAAAAAAAAAATGGTACTGACGCTTACGACATGGACCACATGAAAATAAAAACAATATAAAAGCTAATAGGCGCTGATCAAAAGTGACGCGGGCGAAGTGCACGCCGTTACCTACGTATTTCTACCATATAACCTGGAGATAAGTGTACATTATTCTATCTATCATCGGGGTCAATAGGCAACCAGGGATCTATCAAGAAACATCAATGGGGATGGACGGCAGCTTTCTTCTATGTGCTAGAAAAGAACAAACTGCGATCACCAAGTCGATTGCCAAGTGTGGGAATTATGTAAATATCCCAGTTACCGTTCCTGCCGCCATTGAGGGCCTTTGTTTAGGTGTGGGCGTTTACGGTCTGATATGAACCAAGGAATTTGGTAGAGTTAGTGCAACCTGAGATCTGATTATTCTTAGTAATCTTAGGAAGTTAAGTAAGCGTGGCGATTATGGCAAAACCCCCCAATGAGCCCACAACATACCCATATCGGTCGTTCTGGTGATCTTTGCGGGAGGCCTGTGTCCAGCAGTGGACTTCATTCGGCCGAAATGATGAATGATAATCGTAGGAAGTTTCCTCCATCCATATAAAGTTGTTGTGCTAATTGGGCATAATGTACAGTAGGGTTAAGTTTTGGTCATTCAGGTCGCACCATAACAGCTCTCGTCCCACGTCTATCAGCATCCGAATGATCTGATTGTTTTATGATCTCTCGTATACAAGTGCCAGAGTTTTAATATATATTTTTCGATCGTAGTACTACGACTTGCCGTGTGGTGCCGACTCAGAATACCACTCCATCTCCTCCCGTGGGTGTCGTAAAAGTCGACTAAGGGATTAGCCGGAGGATGGGCAGCAGCGTCCTTCGAGTACATTAACAACTCAACTGCGATCGCCAACCCGTCTGCCAAGCGAGGCGATTATGGTAAAACCCCCAATGAGCCCACAACACACACATATCGATCATTGTGGTGACTTCATTCGGCCGAAATGATGACTACGACTTCTGTATCGTAAGTATAGTTTACAGACATACATCTCACATGCACAAACTATCTGACCCAAAACAAGTATCTGTAGATCATACAAATATTTGTTCCGTACGGGGATCGAACCCGCGATACGTAGTGCAGAAAGCCAATTGCTTAGCCACTGCGCCACACGTGCCGGAGTCAGGTAAGAAAACGTTTTATGATTGCTTCTGAAATTCGTTATCAAACGACGTGATGTTGATATGTAAATGGTTACAACGAATCGATAACGTTATCCGTATAGTGTCTGGCTTAAAAATATAGCACCACTCCAACTCCTCAGGTGCATATCGTAAACCAACGTCTCTTCAATGGAACAGTAGCCATACTGCGCTCACCCATCCGCCTGCCAAAAGGTGAGTACTGGCAAATTCCCCCAAAATGATGGAACAATAGTGGAAATCTATAGGGGAGGCCTTTGTTCATCATAGGACGTACTTTGGCTGACATGATGACGATATGACAACGTCACAACTATTCTTTTTTTAAAGGTTTTCATACAGAGTTTGATGAGCATAATACAAATTAGCAAGAAGTGTGAGCAGTATAGAGCCTAATAATGAGGTTGTATACTGTTTCATAAAAAAGAGGTTCTCAGTCCGGCGAGGTTTCATAGATGTAGGCTAGTGTTGAATGTCACTTTAGATAAGTGTTCCTTCCAATACTTTACCTCTTTCTGGGCATACTGTCGTATTATTTTTATTGACTCCAGGTTCCCGAGCTCTCAATGCTTCATTCCTTATGCGGTCTGCGGCGCATATATTTTCACAGCGCTCGTATATTTACCGTGTTAGTTTTACATTCCTTTCTACTATACTCAAGATAATTCCGTGTCCGGATAAAAAATATAGCTACTCCATCTCCTGGACATCGTAGAAGGCGAATAAGGTAACTAAACCTGAGTGATGGACCGTGGCGTCTCTTCTGGAAACGCGGTGAGTACGGGCAAATTCTCCCCAAAATAATGACATAACTGCTAAAATCTAAAGGGAGGCTTTGCTCAGCAGTAGATGTCATTTGGCTTGGCTTTCATTGTTTATTAACAACGTATTACATTCAGGATTTCCGTCCAAACCAGACGATCAAATAATAATTAATCTTATTAACGACATTGTTGTGGATGTCTTGGTTGACAGATAAACTGTATTCAAATGTTGACTTTTCAAAATCATAGTCAAACGTCCACTACTGAACATAATCCTCCCAATGATCACTACAATCGGTCATAGGGGATATTGCATATCGCCACAATCACCACTTTTAGTAGATGGATTACTGATTGCAGTATGTTATCATTAGCCCATGAAAGGACGCTGCTGCTCATCCTCTTGACAGCAACTGTTATTCGCCTTATATTACACCCGTAGGTAGAGAGAAGTGGTCTTTTGTTTGCCGGGCACCACACGAAACTAACTATATCAATACAAATAAATAAAATTGAAGTATCTGATTGTAATGTCAAAATAACAGCTTTTTACTAAATGTATATGGTAGTACATACGGTACCTACATCAAAAATCCATTTTTAAATTTTTTGTCTGATGTCTGTTTGTTCCGGGTAATCTCCGAAACGGCTGGACCGATTTTGACGGGACTTTCACTGGCAGATAGCTGATATTATACGGAATAACTTAGGCTACTTTTATTTTTAAAAAATATATTTTCTATGTCAAAATTGTATGTCGAAGTACTCTAAATTTCTTTTAAATTAAACGTGGGTGAAACCGCGGGTCCCAGCTAGTCTAAATATAACTGCGTAAAGAATAAAATGCGCCCCCATTATACTCATGTCTGTCGTCTAAACATATGTAGGAGGTTAACTATTTAATTAGCGTTGAGTGGGGTTTAGAACGAGAGGAGCCGCGCTGGGGACGATGTTCACGACACGGGCGCTGGGCCCGCTGGGCTTAATATAACATTTTACAGAGCACTTGTAAACGTATGCTTTGGGACATGCGTTCACTGAACGAGTAGAGCTTACAATTTTAGAAGCATAGTAAAGATGACAATGTGTAGTAATATATATAAATGTGTACTTGAATTATGTCCGAATGCCGTGTGGTGCCGGCTCAGAATATCACGACCCCATCTCCTCCCGTGCGTGTCGTAGCGCAGCGTTCTTCGAGTAAATTAACAACTCAACTGCGATCGCCAACCCGTCTGCCAAGCGTGGCGATTATGGCAAAACCCCCCAATGAGCCCACAACACACCCATATCGGCCACTATGGTGATCTTTGGGGGAGGCCTGTGTCCAGCAGTGGACTTCGTTCGGCCGAAATGATTGATTGATTGATGTCTGAATATAATCGGTACCTTATTTTTTACCTCTAACATTTCATCGTCACATGAGCCCGTAAAATGCTGAACATGGAACTGCTTACCATGTAATGAGCCATCGGATATTGATCTAAAATAGAATAGATTATGTACGGGCGAGAACCGATGTTAAGGTTTATTGACTAACATCCGTACGTGATATTTAACCTAACTTCCTATCTGATAAACTACCACATAACCTAAGTGCTTCTTTTTCTTTTTTTTAAACGTTGCCCCACACTTGTATTTCTCCTGTGTCTTTTTTTTTTTTTTTTAATTCTGTTTTATTTAAGGGATTTATGTACACATTTGCGACAATGTCAATCCCATCGTGCTTTTACAAAAAGTAACTAACTCATAAAATAATTTAACTAATATTAATCACACATAACCAATAAAACTAAAATAACTTAAACTTGCTTAACTTAATCTAATAAAAATGTATATAATATTTTTGCTGCTTCAGAATTAGGCTTAGCTAAGATTCCATGAAACATACCAACATCTATCATTGACAAATTTAAAGATCTAAGTAGTGTTTTCCTTTTATTGGCATACCGGATACATTCCACTAACACATGATGTGCATCCTCTATTTTACCACACACGTCACAATTAGGCGAGTCCGATTTTCGCATGAGATAAGCAAAATTGTTTAGTGGAATATGTCCTGAACGCAAACGAAACGCAGCAACAATTTGACATCGATTCAGCTTTGACCCGGAGAACCAGGGTATATGAGGAGGCTCACACTGTATACTTTTATACCAAATTCCTTTAGTTTTTGATCTCTCGTTAAAGTATTCCTTCCAATCTAAATTATTCTTATTTCTAAATTTACTTAATATTTCAGAATAACTTGGTAATAAACTCTGTGTTTGTATGTCTAACAAAATGCCCTCTTTGGCTAGTCTGTCAGCTTCTTCATTACCCGAAAGTCCAATATGGGACGGTACCCACTGGATAACTAAATTTATACCCGACTGGTTAAAAAACTGGATTTGTTTTAAAATTGTGTATGCTATAGCTAAACCTTTTGATCCGTTATGAACACATTTAGAAATATGCTGCAAAGCACTCTTACTATCAGTGCATATTACCACTTTCTTTAGTTTATTTTCTAAAACATATTTTAACGCTTCTGAAATGGCAAATAGTTCAGCCGTCATAATAGAAGCATGTTTATTAATTTTATATTTTCTGTGACACCCATTGGCTAAATCACAATATGCTGCCCCAACTCCATCGGACGTTTTGGACCCATCTGTGTACATGACATGCCACCCAGTGTATCTTTCCCGTAGTTCATTGAGGACATTGTACTTTAACAAATAAATATTATAATGTGATTTTGGAGCACGAACACTAATTAAATTACATCTAATTACATCCTTAATATCTATGTTTGATACCCATGTCTCTAAAGTAAACATGTGAAGTGGATACGAACACGAAACCTCTTCATCTCTCAACATATTATGTGAAGTAACCAGGAGAGGCTTCCTTTTCCCATTCCAGTACCTATTTCCAATCATATCATTTAGATGTGTAATACAACTTGTAGAAATATCACTGGTCCTGGATTGCAGTTTTAAACAAAATTTAATCGAGAGGAATTGTCTTCTTAATTGTAGAGGGGGGACACTCAACTCACTCTCCATGACATGTATCGGAGTCGTTTTAATAAAACCACCAATTATTCTTAGGGCTTGATTTTGTAACTTATCTAATTTATAAGTGTGACTAATTGCAGAGTTATCATACAAAAAACATCCGTAGTCAATCCTACTCCTAATAAGGGCCATGTATATTCTACGCATATACAAAGGATGAATACCCCATGACGATCCAACTAGAACTTTGAGTAATTGAATTTTTTTTTGTGAGCTTTCATACACTTCGTTGATATGTTTCCCCCATCTTAAGCATTTATCTAGCCAAATCCCCAAATATTTAATGTGGTTGACAGATTCTAAAACATTGTTATTTACTTTAATATCAACTGACAGTCTTCTACGACCTCTAGTAAATAAACATAGTTTAGATTTACTACTTGATAATTCCAATCCCAAAGTTTCTATGAATGAAATAAAATAATCTAAAGCTCGCTGCATATTATCTATACTATCTTGCAATTTATTGTAGTGACAATATAGTACGAAATCGTCAGCGTATTGACTGACGTAAACGTTATTAATATTTTGACTAATGTTAGCTGTAATTATATTAAAAAGAAGGGGGGATAAAGGATCCCCCTGAGCAATTCCCTTGCCGGTCCATCTTACATACTGTCTGTCCGTTTCGTCCAATTTTATAGTGAGATGCCTTTCTTTTAAGAATTCCCAAATATAGGAGCATATATACTTACCAACTTTTAAGTTATTCAGTATATAGATAACCCGGTCAATAAGAACGTTATTATATGCTCCTTCTATATCTAAAAACACACCTAGAGTTGGATAATTTTTGGTAAAACCTATTTGTATTTTAGTAACTAAGCGTGCCAGACTATCTATACAAGAATGATCTCTCCTGAAACCAGTAGTACTAGGAGAGAGTATTAATTTATACTCTATAAACCATTCCAATCGCTTCAGTATCATGGAGTGAAATATTTTACACAGACAAGATATCAATGCGATTGGTCGAAGTTTACAAACGGAACCACCGCAGGTTTTAGGGATCGGTACTATGTAAATATCACGCCATTGAGAGGGAACAAATGATGTCTTAAAAATTAAATTATATAATTTGAGTAAATATTTTTTAGCAATAGTAGGCAAATTTAGAATCATTGAATATGTAATACTGTCGATACCGGGAGATGTATCTTTTGTTTTAAAGCAAGATTCTAATTCTTGTCTCGAGAATTCACAATTTAATGGAGATTCATTATTATCAAGCACAGGAGATGGGGTCATCACAAAATCGGGAGCCAATGAACTCAGTAATTCCTCTTTTTTTTTATCTGATGTATAACATCTAGTTTGCTTAAATCCTTTCATCCAACGCATTTTTCGCCACATGGTTGATGAAGTTGTATTATTATCAATACTGTCACAGAAATTATACCAAGACTTAGACTTAGCACGCCTGATAAGTTTTTGGCTTTCAGAAATTTTAACATTAAGTAAATTCAAATTTTGGGGGGTAGGGTTTTTCCTAAAAATCGTTAGTGCTAGCCGTCGCTCGGCTACCACTTTGGAAAGTTCTTGGGTCCAATATATTTTTGGTATAAATTTACGTATCGGATTATTACAGATTTTTATGAATGGAATTGTTATATCTGCAGCTTTATACATTTGTGTAGTAAGAAAGTTATACATAAACTGAACGTTTTCCGATGGCGGAACTTCTGTAAAGTAAGTAATCATTGTTTGGCGGTAATTAGCCCAATCTGCTTTTTTAAAATTGCGTTTTAAAGTATTATCAAAAGAATCTTGATATTTAAAACGTATCTTTATAATTAGATGGTCACTACCCAGACTTTCACTACTAACACTCCATGAACCATTAATAGCTATATCTGTGGTACAAAATAAAACGTCAGGGGAGGTTTTTTGTAAAAAACCATTCACGAGTTTCATTCTCGTAGGATCACCGTTATTTAATGAGATATAATTGTTTTCAATTGTAGCTTCGAACAATTGTTTACCCCTAGAATCATTTTTATTAGACCAGCTGGCGTGATGCCCATTAAAATCACCCGCAATAATAGTATTTTTGGGAAATTTAGCAAAGATATGCTCCCAATCTAATTGAGAAGTTCTCACCGAGGACGGACAGTAGATAGAAATTATATTATTAATTAATTTACAATTAAGAATTTTAATATGTACGATTTCAATACCTGAATTAGTCACACTTATAGGAACAATAAAGGTTTTAAGAGATTTATGCGAAATGATTGCTACTCCTCCGTACGAGTCATGTCTATCCTTTCTATAAACATTGTACCCAGATAGATTTAACAGGTTCTCAGAATCCAACCATGTTTCGCTTAAAATAGCTACATGAATATTTTCTCGATTCATAAATAGTTCGAAATCAATTAATTTGGGCTTAATACTCTGGGCGTTCCACTGAAGTAAGTTGATATCAGCTGTAATTTGATTATGATCCATCAATAAATAGCATGAATAATTTACTTACAATATCACAATTCTTAAAAAAATCTACAATATATACCATAATCTCTTCTAGTACAATTCTAAAGATCTCCTTCACCTTTTGTTCCAAAGAAATGTCTGATAACCACGTTTCCTTAGTCTTGTTGTAGAACTTTCTCCATTTAGAAATATTATCGGTTTCATCCAGTTTTTTGGGTCTTTCTTCTACTGTTTCATCATGATTTTTCTTAGTGTGGCTTTCCTGAACTTTTTTTTTGTAACTGCGCTCTATTTTCTTTTCGTTCTTTTTCTTATTACATTGTTTGGACGTTGTTTCATTTTCGTTTATTTCTTCCTCACTTTCACTGACCTCTTCAAGCCAACTGTTTGAATCCATACAGGTATTTATCACGCTTGTTGGTTCTTGGTGGATGAGAGCATCTCTGTAAGTTTTGCTACGTGAAATAGAAGTATTGCGTATTTTACTACCTGTAACAGTTTCAAGAATCACTTCATAACTTTTTTCTGTTTGTTTCAAATGTAAATCCAGTGCTACCTTATATGAACAGTTGTTTTCGCTCATTATGTTTCGTATCATTTTCTCTTTGAGATAAACTGGACAAGTTTTATTTAGTGCCATGTGCGGGCCTTTGCAGTTAATGCAAGAGTATTCCATAGTTTGGCAATTATCATGTGCTTGTCCACACTTAGGGCATTTGACTTTTCGGGTTGGACAGAAACGCTTCATGTGGCCATACTTCCAACAACCTGAACATTGGGTGACAGGGAATGAGTATGATTCAACCCTAAAACGACATCCATATCCATATATATATCGAGGTATTGTTGATCCCTTAAATGCGATGCGGATTGCTTCGCTGTTAATCCACTGCCCATCATCAGCGAGTCTTTTAAGCCTTTTAACACCACAAATATCTGATTCACTTTGAAATAATTCCGTGAGTTCATTTTCTTCTATCTCCAAATCGATGTTTCTGACTATTCCGTAGGTAATACTCAATTGATCTGTTCTTTGACATCTAAAATCTAATTCTATGAACTTTTGGCAGTTAATTATTTTATTTGTATCTTCGATGTTTTTTAGTATTATAAATATTTTATATGGACTTTTATATTTTATTTTAAGAATATCATTAATATCTTGAGACTTCAATAATTTGGCCATACCAATCATTTTTGGGAGTATCGTCTTAGATGTAAGACATACCTCAAAACATCTTGCTTGCTGTGTACTAATTTCAGAACCACCCACAATATCCTTACAGTTATTATTGTGCGGAGTACTAAGTAATATTCTTTTCGGTTTTCTGTTCACCGTGGTAAACCCATCATCCTCTTCAATAATTTCCTCACTATCATCTCGCATCCTTTTCTCAACACTTCTCTGTGTTATATTTTCTATATTCAACATACTTCTTTCAATAATTGTTTCTTCTCTGGTATTCTCCATCATCTCTTCATTTATAGCACATCCATCTGGTATACTTGACTCAATACTCAAAGATCTAGCAAAACTATCCATTATCTAAATCTAAATAATTAAATAACATGAGGGTGATTGTATAATTATGTGTCAAGACAATTAACGTAAGACGTCCGAACGTCCCAATTGTCAACGCGACACTGTTCTCCTGTGTCGTGGGTGTGTTTACAGAGACAAATGCCTGCCTACAAAAACCTGCAGATCGTACAAATATTTGTTCCGTGTGGGAATCGAACCCACGATCCGGTGCGCAGCAGCCGACTGTATCAGCTACTGCACCAACCGTACAGTCTCTGATTCTCTAGCCCTACTATATTGTAGTTTGAAGGCAGAGAAACCTACTACCAGGAGACCTAAGGTAACAGGCGGAAGGCAGGTGGGATCTGGGTGTATGGTTTTATCACTGCCGGTCGAGCAGGCTCATAAAACCGATCGTACTGATGGGTAAAGGAGTCTTGGCCGCGGTGACAGGTGGTGGACTTTGTATTTTCTGCACTAAATTTATACCAATGCCTCAACTTGTCCGGTTCTTTTGATATGTTACTATTTGATCAGCTTCTATCATTAGCCGCACAGCACTCACGTTAACTTCAGTGGTCGCCGTAGAAGGACGCCCTTCGCGCAAATCATCTGTGACATTGCTTCAACAACGGTTAAACTCATTGAACCAGTTATAAAAAGTCGCACAAGATGGGGCTTCATCACAAATTGCCATTCGAAGTACATTATAACATATCATATCGTCATATCGGCCATTTATACGTCCACTGCTGAACAAAGGCCTCCCCCATAGATTTTCACAACTGTGTCATCATTTTGAGGGGTATTTGCCAATACTCACCATGCTTTGCAGGCGGGTTGGTGGGCGCAGTATGGCTACCCTTTCACAAAAGGGACGCTACTGCCCATCCCTCTGGTTTAAATTACCTTAGTTGCCTTTTACGACATCCACGGGAGGAGATGGAGTGGTGCTATATTTTTCACACGGAATGTCCACATACCACACGGAATAACATGGTTGTTGATTAAGACCGTAACGAAAGTCCCAATAAATCATAGAGCAAAAATGTTCTTTTTTAAATTCATTTCGACGCCCGACACACGCATTTTTAAATAGCCACCAATTTTTAAAACAAATGAAATGTGAATTCAGTGTACACTAATCTACACCTTCCCAAAGAGCTCTTTATTCGAAATTGAAACAAGATTTTCATGGGTAACTTTTGTTCCTCGCTAATTCTAAAAACTTGTGTGTTTTTGTGTGTGTATGTGTTCTTTGATGGCAATTATGTGAGAAAGGTACATATCTTACTTACTTCTTTCATGGCTACTGTCATTTCAATACGACATATAAAAGTGTAGTAATGTACTGTGACTGTGTGTGACTCAATGCAGTAGTTCACAATGAACCACTGCATTGACTCACTCCGTCACTTCACGTTTTAAATAAAGCAACTGGATGCAGAGTACTGCAAGTTATCAATAACTTATCTTTACTCCAAGTAAAGAAAAGTTTGACCCGTTCAATACTAATATATGTAAACATAATAATATATATGTATTCACTTTTCAATATAATAAATTGTGTACCTGATTTAAGCAATTTATTATTGAGCAGGATCATTATGCTCAACCAGCAGTAATAGTTTCAAATAATGAGGTTTTACGTTATGGGCAGGTCAGTGAATATGTGAAACATTGCAATAAATATATTTATTGCTGGGACACCACAGCACATATATTGCTATACACACTCATATATATCATCAGTTAATACCTCATTAAGTAAACTACCAGCGGCTAAAGAGTTACGTAGGTAAATACTAACCCAACCCATACAAGTTTCCCTACCACTACCCAATTAATCGCACTATATGTTGTCTGTGAAATGGAGAAGTCTGTGCCTACAGAGCACCCTTGACTCCGTTAATGTGTGCTCAAGTTACAAACGAATGGTTTTCATTAAAATTAACTATTCATTCAATGTCAACGAACCAGAGTAGTTTTAAAATCTGAGAGCCACTACCATCGTCATATCAGCCAAACACGTCCACTGCTGAACAAAGGCCGCCCCCACACATTTCCGTAGTCTCCATCCGAGAACCATCTGTACCCCAACAACAGTTATCAGTTCTACGAGTTATCGGCATGGATAACCTGCAAATTTGAAAACAAATACTTATTTAAACAGTTCTTGCTTTATATGAAAGCCAAGGATATTTAAAAGTGCGTTGAAAAACGGCATTCAATTTAACTGACTAGCATTTTTTTATTTATTTATAATTTATGTACACACAGCGATAATGTATTAGGATACAGTAGGTATATACAGACACTTGAGTACAAGCTATTTTTATAAGTGACGTCGCCGGGGACTGACCAATTGATTGCACATGATTGCAGGCGCACATAATATGTAAATGTTGGATTTACGGATAGGGTATTGAGGTAATAAATAGTCGTTATAAAAAGCAAAGAATTGATCACTGTAGTGGTGTAGGCAAATAATAATTATGTTACAGTAGTGTTTTTTTATACATTTACCTACATACTGCTCGTTATATGTTTTACCATTATTTGTATCAATCAACATTGTAATCACAATTATTTTAAAAGAATATCCATGGAGTTTCTTGCCGGCTCTTCTCCATAGATCAACTATTTGGAACCGTGCAACTTAGATTCTGACGTTTCACAAGTGTTTAGCCGGACTCCTACTGGCTAAAACCACCGGAGTGATCATCTTCGGCACCGAAGGGAGGCTCCAGGAACTCGAAAGATCTCCATCTAGAGCCACCCATTGGTGCCACGCCTTTAGGCACGTCTCGGAGGGGGTGACTGTAAAGCGGTCACCCCCTCTAGCGGAGGGAAGGCGACTGTAAAGAAGCCACGCCCCCCCCCCCCCAGGCATCTCGTTGAGGGGATTCTAAAAAAATCCCCCGAAGCCTCACTATGCGCTGTGCTGCGCGTACAGCGGTACGTGACGTACGGCGGCGGTTGTTACCCCGGCTTCGTGACCTCCTCCTCCAAGCGGGATCAGCCCACTCCCGATCCCGCTCTGTGACCTCCATCTCGACCAGGATCCGCCGCTCGGCAGTCCACGCAGGGCACTCTCCGAGCGTGTGCTGTGCGGTATCCTGATCGTCTCCACAGTGGTGGCACTGTGCCGTGACCTCGCGTCCTATCCTGTGCAAGTACGCACCGAAACAACCGTGTCCGGTGAATACCTGCGTCAGGCGGAATGTGACGCGCTCGCTCCTTTGGAGCCAAGCTCCGAAGAGCTCCGTGGTAGCATGAGCGTCTTTGACTAGACCTAGCGTTTTAATTGTTGTCGGCAGGCGTGATGCTTACCACCAGGAGAATGACTTGCTCGTGTCGGCACCAGGTTGTAACATAAAAGTGAGCCATTGGGGGCGTCTAACAGATGTGCAACATTCTTTATTTATTTAAGGATAAATAATGAAGGGGTTAGAGTAAAAAGGGTTCAACTGACAGAAAGACAATTTTGAGAATAAAGCTTCCCAAGTTTGTAACTAGTTTCTTGTTTTCTTTTTTATAAGAAATATTCGTTTCTTTTTTCAGATTTTGTTTCTATTTCGTTTTGTGTTATTGTTGAAGTAATTACTTACAGTTTGAAGTAGTTTTAAATAAGGTTTCTTTATTATTAACTTAATTATTACAGAAAATGTTGTTAAATTCTTGCAAAATATGCTTTAGACATAAAATGTGTAAATGTGTGTTTTAGCGCTGAAAGTCTCCGTGATGCGTTTATTGACGATCATACTGTTTTGATACACAATTGAATGACAAATTCAATGATATTAAAATCTGTCTTTTACTGAAATTGGCAGTTGAATCCTTTTTACTCTAACCCCTCCGTTATAAAACGGAATAATGATATATATTTATAAAGCGGTGAGCGTGTAAAAGAAAAGCGGCAACGACGCCAATACACCGGCACACACAGGCAAAGTGGTGAAAATGAAGCACCGAGTCAAAGTGGCGAGGCGGTGAGGGCCGCCGAGATACGATGCTGGCTGAATCACACATTTTCACGATGTGCCATACATTCTTACCTTCTATTGGTGCACCATTAATTCAAAATATTGCTCCTAGATGATCGCCAGAATGACTCATAATCACCACGCTTGGCAGTGAATCGGTGACTGCAGTATGCCATGTTTAGCACACAGAAATTGAGCCTACCCATCCTGTAGTGAAGAGGAGAGAGGCGGCCTAATATTTTGAGGGAACTACACGGTCTATTTCACATGGTTGGGCCCGATTAAGAATGTAGTACCACTCCACATCTACTCGCGTGGGTGTTGTAAAAGGTGAAGAAGGAACTCTAACTCAGAGGCTATCCCTCTCCAGCAGCGTCCCTTCTGTGGATCAATGGCTTTACTGCGTTCACCAACCCGCCTGCCAAGCGTGGTAAGCACTAGCAAAATCCTCCTAAAGTAACGAAATAATTGTAGAAATCTGTGGGGGAGGTCTCAGTTCAGTAGTTAACGTCCTTTGGCTGATATGATGACGTTCCTTCTATTGGGTACAGTTTTCAGTGTTGACTTTTCCGGCCATTGACTTGTAAGAACATCTTAGTTCTAAAACAAGCTTCCTTTGTTCTGTCTCTGCAATGGCGCATGTCCTTAGGAACTGCGTGACAATCGTAGCAACACAACGATATTATCATTTAACCAGACTTTAACAGGACTTTCAAACAACGTGAGCAAGAAACAATTATTAACTGAACCTTGGATTTTGTTTATGCGATTACATCGTGAGTAATGATGACGTAAGAACATATTTTTTTGGTTTACGTTGTTAGTATTTCTTAAGAAATCAACGTGTTAAATGATTACAAGATTAGATAAGTTTACAAAAATTATTTCATTTTATATATAAAAATAGTGAACATTATTTAAAGGGGACAATCAGAAGGTTACAAGTATAGCTTATATATTTAAAAAAAACCAGACAAGTGCGAGTTGAACTCGCGTGGGGAGGGTTCCGAAATTGCTAATATATTTTTTATTTTTTTTTAAACGTTGCCCCACACTAGGGTTTCTCTTGTGTCGTGGGTGCATTTACAGACATGAATTCCACACATAATACACCCAGACCCGGAACAACTACCTGCAGATCATACAAATATTTGTTCCGTGCGGGAATCGAACCCACGACCCGGAGCGCAGCAGCCGACTGTATCAGCCACTGCACCAATCTTCTCATTAACAAACCAGGGATATGGATAACAGCGGCACTTGCACTGTGTTACAGTAGCCATACTTCTCTCACCAACTGACCTGCCAAGCGTGGTGAGTACTGATAAATGCCCCTAACTATGACACAAATGAACAACTTGCCCACAGTGTAACCGCTGGTTGTGAAAATCTATCGTGGCCAGTGGCAAATCTATCGTGGCCAGTGGCCAATCTATCGTCCAGCGGTGGATTTTTTCGGCTTATATATATATACATATATTATATCATTATACTACATATATAAGTCTTATCTCATTGCCCACTTTCAATATTCATGCTCTACTCAGGATAGGAATTTACGTTCTTCGAACAATCTTCTCTTATCATTCTTCCTTCCACATTTAAACTATAATGCTTTGGAATGCGCTTCCTGTCGAGATCAGGATGGCTACTAGTAAAGACGTATTTAAACGAAACATCCGTAAGTATTTTCACAATAATTTGGCAAAATCATGTCAGTAACAATTTATATATATTATAGTAATATGTATGGATATATTCTTATTAGATATGCATATATTGATAAAATATGTTTACTCTGTTCTCAGTTTATTTTCTTATACATTATTGCACCTGCCATGTCATCTCTGCATCACCCTAAGGTTGACTGGTAGGGAATGCCTAAGGCATTAAGTCCGCCTATGTACACCTGTTGCATAAAGTTTATATAAATAAATATTTTTTTGTTTTTTTGTTTTGTTTTTTTAAAACGTTGCCCCACACTAGGATTTCTCCTGTATCGTGGGTGCGTTTACAGACATTAATTCCACACACAATACACCCAGACCCGGAACAACTACCTGCAGATCATACAAATATTTGTTCCGTGCGGGAATCGAACCCACGACCCGGAGCACAGCAGTCGACTGTGTCAGCCACTGCACCAACCGTGTCGTCAAATAAATAGTCTATTGTTGAATTCGGTCTTGTACCAATAACTTATCCCACGAACAAACTTAACATCGTAGTTGAAATACAGGTTGTCCCATAAATTCCAGCCGCAAACGTCAGTTTATACATACAATATTGAAAGATTTACCATCTTATTGTAAGACCATAGGCTTCTTATAGGTTTTCTTGTAATTTACGGGTAAAGAGCTATTACCTAAAAAAATACAAAATTGTAGGCTCAGTAGTTTCGGAGAAAGGGGGGAATGGTCAATTTTCATCTATTTTACTTTAAAACTAAATATTTGAAATGATAAAATAAATATATTTGAAACCCTTATAACAAATCCTTCCATTTCATGTTACACGGTACAGTTTGCAAAACTTTATTCTTTTATTTTCTCTATTACCCCCCAAAAGTGACGCCCATATTCAAAATTCATTTATTTACGTTACACATACGTGTTTGGATCGCAGAAATCAGTAGATTCGGAGCAAATTGGCTGTGGCAGACGGACAGACAGACAGACACACGAGTGACCCTATAAGAGTGTCGGCCGTTTTTCCTTCGGACGTTCGGAACCCTATGAATTTAATTTTAAAGGGACAATCAGTAGATTCTAAGGGTAGCATTTGTGAACAATTAAAATAATATAAAGAAAGTGAATAAATGTTTAATGATTGATTTCGAGAAAGAGATCAATCGTTGAATCCGACTCGGCTGGGCAGCGTTTGGGAAACTTCGCAACATCTTTTCGTCAACAATACCGCAATGCCTCAAGACGCAAGTTTTTAACCAGTGTGTGTTACCAGTGATGACATATGGAACAGAGACGTGGTCACTCACAATAGGCCTCATAAGAAAGCTCAAGGTCACTCAGCGAGCTATGGAGAGAGCTATGCTTGGTATTTCTCTACGAGATCGAATCAGAAATGAGGAGATCCGTAGAAGAAGTAAAGTTGTCGACATAGCTGAAAGGATTAGTAAACTGAAGTGGCAATGGGCAGGGCACATTGCTCGTAGAACTGATGGCCGCTGGGGCACGAAGGTTCTAGAATGGAGACCGCGCACCGGAAAACGCAGCGTGGGACGACCTCCAACGAGGTGGACAGACGACCTGATGAAGGTCGCTGGGAGTCGTTGGATGAGGGCGGCATGTAACCGCTCGTTGTGGAAATCTAAGGGGGAGGCCTTTGTTCAGCAGTGGACGTCCTGTGGCTGATATGATGATGATGATGATGATTGATTGAGTCTCGCCGCACGCGAATCCATACGCAATATTAACTAATTATAATATTAGCGAGCATATAACGAGTTTAAGGACAGTGATAGCCTAGTAGTTATCGCTTGCTTTCCATACAGGAGGATCAGAATTCGATCCCAGCCCTCACCTCTGACGTTTCCGATTCATGTGCGGATCAGAATTTGATTATCATTTGCGGTAACGGTGAAGGAAAACATCGTGAAGAAACCTGCACACCTGAGAGAGCACCGAAATGTTCTCAATGGTGTGTGTAGTCCGCCAACAGGCACTAGGCTAGCGTGGTGTATCCACACTAGGCCAGTGTGGTGCCTAACCTTTCTCATCGTGAAAAACGGCCCGCGCCCAGTAGTGGGACAGAAATGGACTGATAATGAACAAGTTGAAACTGTAGCTGTGTCCCACAGTTACAGGAAAATTATTTTTGCATCATATATATTCATACATAAACACTTACAGTCTTATTACAAAAATCTTGTTAGACTCAGGTTTAAACCAGAACTATGAAGTCTGGACTTAGTACGGAACTAACGTTAGTACCGTGGTTTAAACTCGCCCGTATTACAAATATCGTAGTACCTGACTTTAGTTCTGGCTTAAATTATTTCCACAGATTATACACGGAATTCCTTGGAAACATTCATTCAATCAGATAGCATTCGGTTACATCGTTCCGTTTACCCAAATGCTGAATATTTCTGTAATTTTTTTTATGTTAATGGTATTGATATTTTAACATATATAATAAGGTATTTAATGACGATAACTATTAGAAACTAATGGTTGTTCTTGTTTCAATAAATGCCATTTATTTTCTTTCTGAGGAATACTATTATGACATTTATTTAATGTCCGAAATATGTACTTTCAAACAACACTAATGCGTAACGGAATGTCTATATCGCGCGGAAATCTTTAAACATAGGTACAACTATTCTGAGATTTGGACGTTTCTTCGTACTGATTATTGATAAGAAGTTAGGGAATAATATTAAGAAAATAAAACAACAGAAAAAACGAAGAAGTGAAAACTGGAATTCTGAAGAACAAGTTAGTACTTGCCTACAATTATTGTAATTACGGCACATTACTATCTTTAGGACAACACAAATTTAAACTATTTCAGGAAATAGTACAGTATAACACACAAAAAGAAACCAAATCTAACCTCAAAACAATGAATATGACGTATATTTGTGACTTAGACCAAAGGTTTATAGAGTTAAACTAGGTCCCCATCAGGTTTATCTTTAGTACCATAGATAGTCCAAGACTAAGAGTTAAACCACTTTTTGTAATAAGAAATTTTATTAAACCACACTTATAGTCCGAGACTATCGATAAACCATGTTTTGTAATAAGACGGTTATGGTTTATAATTATAAACCTGAGAACATCATGCCTTGGCCCACATACACCTTATAATTAAACTCGCAAGTTATCAACACGCAGAGCGAACCCTCTTTGGAACCAGAAGCTAATCAGTTGACAGATTCAATTTAAGGTGTAATGAGCCATAGGTACCTAAGTTAACAGGGTGTTTGCTTCTTGGCCGCGGGTCGGGGATTCGATCCTGTGTCCGCCGGGAAATTAATACCTGCGCGCACTGAACAAACTTTGTGTACAACACGAAGATAATATGCGGCTACAGTTAGTAGGGACTTGCCCTTTGTGATTTGTCGGTATGCAAATTATTTTGGTAAATAAAATAGGATTCAAAACGATGCATATCGTTTTTTTATAAGATAAAATAATTTAAGCTCTTAATTGCGTTTGTATTTAGGGGCTCGTAGCTAAGTGTAACCGGGTGGACTGAAATATCTGTGAGGTTAAGTAACGCTTTCTGCGGTCAGTCCCTGGATGGGTGACCATTTACATTGAGATATCACCGTGCCTCGGAAAACACGTTATTGGTCCCAGTGATCATATCATTGTTGTCAACTACGACAGTCGTTACGGGTATTCAGAAGCCAAAAAGTCTGACAATCATCATCATCATCATTTCAGCCGAAACGTCCACTGCTGAACATAGGCCTCCCCTCAAAGATTTCCACAACGACCGGTATTGCGCTACTTGCATCTAGCAGAATCCCGCAATATTCACCAGGTCATCGGTCCATCTGGTGGGGGGTCTGCCCACGCTGCGTCTCGGTAGACGGTAGAGAGGTACGCGCGATTCGAGAACTTTTCGGCCCCTTCGGCCATCCGTTCTACGAGCAATGTGCCCTGCCCACCGCCACTTAAGGTTAGCAATTCTTCAGGCTATGACGGTTGCCTTGGTCCTTTTGCGGATCTCCTATTTTTTTTATACGATCTCGCAGGGAAGCTCCCAACATAGCTCTCTCCATTGCCCTTTACGTCACCCAAAGCGCAATGGAGAGGGTTATGCTCCTTCTTATGAGGCCCATAGTGAGCGACCACGTCTCGGTACCGTAGGTCATCACCGGCAACACACACTGGTCATGTCAAAGTGTGACAAATCTATCTAGTCGTCCAGTATCTAGGTTGTAAGTCTGAGTCTGGGTCTGAGCAGTAGTTCCATCTAAAATATGGATGTTCAGCCCCATCTAGTTCGACTAAAAGCCGACCCCAACATAGTAGGCAAAAAACCTCGAAGGGTGATGCATTGTGTTTGTTTTTGCTTTTGTATAATTTTACCAAGTCCACACATTCAGCAACGACTCCGGGAGCGTACCCCGGCTATATTAAGCCTAATTGGTGTTATTTTATATCCCGCGAACATAACGCGCCAGTTTATTAGCCCCCTCTCGATTGCGACGCGAAGCCCCACGCCCGCGCAATTTCCCTGCTTGCTAATATACCAGCACAAAAAGGGGGGACAGAAAGCCAACTCTTAACAGCTACAGGTGATAATAAACCTTCAGGTTATCGCAATCCACTGCTTGATGGAGAGTTCTCTTAAATAGAACAGTTCTGATGGCCGGTGCTCCTAGTGGGTCACTGTCATCTCTAAACCAAACTGCCTTTTGTAATACACTGTTGCTTTGTAGTAACGTTACTTCCAATTTTAAACTCCGGGTCAGATAAATTGCTTAATCTGTAAACTGTAACAATCTACATTACATTTGATTGTTACTACGACGTAGCTGATGTGATTATATATCTGCTACGCCAGCTACTCTGTCATTACGAAATCGCTACGCGCCTAACTTTCACACTGAATATTCCAGCTAGTCAAACACTACCAGGAATGGTCGTGATATAATATAATGGTGGAATTGGCAATAACCACTATGCTTGGCATACTGATCGATAATTTCTGAAGAGGAGACCGCTGCCCATCTTCATGAAAGACTTTACTACACCACACACGTGTGAGTGAGCGTCTTCTCGAACATCATGCCGAATTAAACTTCTTTACTTTATATTTAATACTGACTGAAGCAACTTAGCTCCGTCGTGCCAAATTGTTCGTAATAATAGATAGTTCATTGTTGAATAAAGCCAGCCAAAAGCATTTAGTTTATATGGAGAGTATAACATATGTATGAAGCTGTTAGTCTAAGAGATCACTGCGTAGGTGAAATTTTTAAATGGTCTATGTGTTCATATTGAGTGGTCTCCGAAAACACTCCAGTGCACACGTGGTCCCATACCGTCATGTGCACTAGAGTGCAGCACAGTGCACAGTGAGGCTTCGGGGGATTCTTTACAATTCTCCCGAAAAGTGCCTGAGGGGTGGCTTTTTTACAGTCGCTCCCCTCTGCTATAGGGGTGATCGCCTTACAGTCATCCCCTCCAAAATGTGCCTATAGCACAATTTGAATGAATGGATGACTGTAGAGGTGTAGCACCAATGTGCGGCTCTAGTGTGATCATAAGAGGATCTAGAGCTCCCCTTGAGTCCTCAAGATAACCGCTCCGGTGGTTTTAGCCGATAGTAATACAGCATGCCCTTTCTCACCCTTTCCGGGGATGGAGGAAGTACATCATAATAAAAAAGGAACCCTCCCGTATCAGTAGAGTACGCCGCCCGAGGCACGTTCTGGTCGATCCAGACGATGAAATCACGTTAGATCACATAAAGAGACTCGCGTTGTCTCGTTCACTAAACACCCGACCGTTGTACCGCCCTCGCCGCCGAGGATGCCCGCCTCACCGACGTCGCGGAGGCCTATCGCCGCGTCACCTTCCCGTTCAAGTTAGCACTTCTCCCTCCCGTCTCTTGCTCGCGCCGGCCCGTGCCGAGCCTGTAGCTTTAAATGTCCCTTAAAACAACTTAAATAATACCGATCCAGCTGTCCCCAAAACAATAGCTTGTTGTCCCCAGCAACGCCCTAAGCCGAGGTCCGTGTCCCGCAGGGGGCGCCCTTAGCGAAAGTTGCTTAGTTTTTAATATTTAATTTAAGCCTGGCTGGAGGCCTCTTTTGGCTTCGCCAGCAAATGACCGGTTAAGCAACCACATTTCCCAGAAATGTATGCGAGAAGTCCAACAAAAAAAAAAAAAAAACCCGCATTGAGTTTTACCGAAATCAACGATAAACCAATAGGTGTGAAAGGACTCGTGGCAGTCGTCGTAGAGTCGAGGTTGATTACACACGCGAGCACGCGGGCATTAAAGTGCTAGACCGAATATAGTGAAATAAATATCTAGTGTAAGTTGTGCGAACTTTCATTTCCTTCCACACCCAATACCAATACCACAGACACGCTGCCGACAAAAAACAGATTGGGACAACACCCCAACACTTATTTACTTATAACGCAATGTCTAACAGATTGCAGAACAGTTTCTTTAGTACCTAATACTTTCAATGGTTAAACCAAATATTACCTGAGCAAACCGTGCGTTCCGCTGAAATATAGCCCGTTTACTCGAAAGAAAATTGACTCCATAACTTACTTGGAACAAAAACTATTGATCTATAACGAGCGTGTTTACTAGCAATTCACTAAAATACCGAATACCCAGGTACACTGAGGGATGAAAAATAAAAATGTTGATTTATGACAAGCCGTTTAGTAGGGTTCGCCATAAAAGTGATGGGAGGGCCGCCCGCCCAGCAGACGGTATTGGCGGAACATCCGTTCTCAATTCTGTCAACCCTAATAAATATAGGCACAAAAGCATTGCGGTGTCTCTCATCAGTTTTTCAGTTATCCTGTATAGACTTGACGTATTGTGTGTATACTATTGACTTATACTTGAAATAGACCGTGTAGTGCCGGTTAAGATTAGCATCACCGCATCTCGTCCCATGGGTATCGTTAACAGCAACTGTCGGATTAGCCGGAGGTTGGACAGCAGTGCTCCTTCGAGTATATTAACAACTCAACTGCGATCGCCAACCCAATGAGCAAACAACACACTCATATCGGTCGTTGTGGTGATCTTTGGGGGAGGCCTGTGTCCAGCAGTGGACTTCATTGGGCCGAAATGATGATGAAAAAAATGATATGTATATACGTTAGGTAAAGGAAATAAAAATAATTAATTTTGATTTCAAAGTAAAGTAAACATTTACTATGTTATATTCACTGAGTATACTGACACTTCTATAAAAAAAAAAAACAATTCGTGATGTCGATATTGTAATTCATCGTATTATCATATTATTGTGATGTACATAACGTGTATGTAGGCATTAAGAAAATAAATTTAAGAATATGTTTATTAGGATAGGAATCAATCAATACTTTATCTCTGTTAGTCGGAACATGCATATGTGTCCAGGAAGACGGGTTTCATTCTTCCTTTCTTTTTTTAATACTGACATACTAGAATTTTTCCTGTGCCGTGGGTTCAGTTTACAGATATACATTTCACACGCACATACACCCAAACCTGAAACAGCGAAGTATCGCTAGATGTTTGGTCCGTGCGGGGATACAATAACTTAATTATTAACATCACACATCTAGAGCTCTAGATTTGACAATTGAAGATATAAATATGTAACTGAACCTGCGTTGAACATTACTTCACGTGAATAGCAATAAACGTATATTAAAAAGAGTATCTCACAAATAAATAGTACCTTGTACACAAAAAAGGCGGGCTTTAGCGTATCATGCCGACTAAGAATAGCACCACCTCATCTCATCCCACGGATGTTATTAAAGGTGACTATGGGATTAACCGAAGGGTGGGCAGCAGCGTACGTCTACAACTCAACTGTGATTACCAACCCGCCTGCCAAGCTTTATCGTGACTATGGTGAAACTCCCAATGAGCACACAACCCAAATGCAGACCGGATGTTGCAACGATGTTTGAAAGAAAAGAAAGAATTTTATTTTTTATTTTGTACCAATAACGTAACACCCAACTAAAATTAATAACACATACAATAGAAATAGATAAATAAATACATAAAAAAACAGAAACAACCTGAGCATGAGAAATAAAACAGCCAACAACGAAAAACATTTGGGGAGGCCTATTGAGTATTCGGCTGAAAGTTAGGTTGTTCTAGAGTAAGTACTAACATTAGTTTTTAGGTGAATGTTTGTATACCAGCACAAATGGACTTTAGTCTAAAATAAAAATTATTATTATGAAGCAGTGAACATTTTTCGGTTGAAATTAGCTCCGTAATCTATTTCGATTTAATGGATGCCATTTGCGTAAACTTCAAGTAATATTCTGAAATTATGAGTCATAAAAAATGACGTCAAAATTTGTTCCATTGTTCTGCAAACACTTTCAAAACACAGAATGCACTATAGTAAACAATACATAATGATTGTAACTATCTATGTTGTACGAAAGCACTAGCATACTGTAGACACGAGGGTTGCTCCCTATGGATTAAAATGATCGGAACAAGTTGTTTAAGCACGTTAAGCACACCAAACATAACTTCCTGTGAGCTCACCGCATCGCGCCTTGTATCTAATAGTGTTGCTACACTACCGGATCTATATATGTTACTGCGGATACGAAACTTTTTCGGATATCAACCATATTATAGAGACAATACGTTATTGGAAAATATATCGCAGCGGCGTTAGTTTAGCAGGATACTCGTTGGACTTGCAATCGAGAAATGGTGAGGTTAAAACCCAACTACTACCGTAAATATATTTAAGTTAGATAGTATAGGGCACCTCGTAATAATACTACTAGAAATACACATCAGACTTAAACCCGAAGACTACCTTACTTATCCTTCAAACAGTAGTTAAAATTTTGTAAAATGCTACGAATAAATCCCTAAAGTTCCGTTAAAATTAATTCAGTCAAATAAGAAAACAGATCTAAACTCGCTAATATACGCACAATATCCGAACTTACCCACCTCTACCAAAGTATCAGCTATACTTAACGTTATTATCTCAGTTCATACCACTTTAAATTAGGCATTGTCTGTCTTGAAAAGTTTCCGAGCGCGCGGTAGCGGTGCGGGCGGTGCGCTGAGCTCTTTAACTCGTGGCGTTACAACTTGCCAACTAATTAGTTACAATATTATGCATTGTTGGCTTGCCGTATTGTTCGTTCTGTGCTGTGTGGACACTCTGAATATGGCTTTGTGGGTGTGGTTGAAGCTATTTTTGTATCTTTATTGAAAGAATGGGTTTTGATCGGACACGATCGTGTTATCCCCATAGATAAGATCAGATCTGATAATTTATTTGTTTAAACACGGTGTACATACAAAGCATGCAAGATAACAAATATTTTAGAGGGCTGTCAAGTTTAGCCTCAATATTTGGGTCGTACAGATTGAAAGACGGTCCTCCGAGATAATTAGAAACTAAAAATGTAATGTCAATGTTAGTTTACAAATTAACAATAATTTGATAGCATTATTTTGTGAAAGAAATAAATGTCATTACGGACTGATTAATTATTATTTTGTGTTAAGAAATCCGAGATATTACAACAGACATTTTCTAATACATGAAGTTTCAACCTGATGATGATCTTTCCACGAATTGTTGCCATACAAAAGATACTTCAACGCATTAGCCTTGTCTTAGCTTCATGTAGGCAGAGTTTATCACGTCTTTTCTCGAAAAAACATCTGTGAAGTTTAGATAGATTCGACATAGTTACATACAGTCATATTATATCTCTTGTCTACGTTTTAAAGCACAATTCTATGTATAATTTTCATTTCTGCCGACAAGGGGACAGCCAGAATACTACTTCCATAAGCAATCTCTACAGAGATTCTCTCAGACTAATTTCGGGCACATTTCATTAAAACATGAAATCCATATTCACTCGTATCACAATCAGTACAATTTTCGGAAGTCACTTTACGCAGTTGGTAAGTATAACTATTCAGCGGCAAGTGTCTGGAATACCGCCTCATAGCAGTTACTTTACTCGTTTAAGATATTAAATGCTATTATAACGTAGAGTTAGGATTAGTTCCGGTTTTTGTTTGGGTGCGATATTAGACGAAACGATATAACCATTTTATAATTCATTTTTTTTCACAGCTGCAGCAAGAGGATCTTTATGAATTTTCATGTTTTTTCTATATAAGACATTTTCCCTAGCTTATTGCTAGAGTTATCACGAATTTCTCTCAAATGTCTGCTGTTAAAAATGCAAATAAAAATGAGAAAAGTACTTTATATCATCGTGGAATCTCAAGCAACGCAATTGGAAGATATAGATTATTGTATACCAAAATAATGTTAGCCTATTCCTTCAGTTGACCATTTGCGCCATTTTACATAAAAAGTAATTCGTACAAAGTTTGAGTAAAGGTGGTCTATGATATAAGTAAATTAAGCAGAAGAAGCAATAAGACTCATTGGCTTCAATTATAAGAATTTGTACGGTGTTGTGTCGAAGTTTTTTAATATACAAATGAGTTTTGTGAATCCTTATAAGGCTGAGGCTGAGGATGAAAATCTCAAAACTCTAAGCTCTCTCAAATTATTCTTGCACAATATTTATTTTGGTGAAATACTTATTTTACCTGCACATTTATTGGAGCTTCTGTCTATTATAATAATAATAAATAAAGGGCAGCTTGTGGTGAGCTGAATGTGAGTGGCGACACTGCGTGCCCGAATGCTGCAGAGAGCCGGTCAGGGCCTCGTCTCCGGCCTCCCTTTATTTAACCAACCAGGTTGGAGTGGAACCCCAGAAGTGCCCACAGAACTTTGAAGTCTGGCTTGCCTTAGTTGGCCGATAAGAGTGGGGTCGCCAGAGCTATATAAGGATATTAATATGGAATAACTGGAATAAAGTGGAAGTGTCTAATGACGTAATAAGGGGGAAACCCACTCCGAGTCTTCGAGACGCGCGATGGTGAAACTGGTGCCGCACCTCTCGTCACCCCGAGCCACTTACACCGGTGTTGCTCCTTGTCATTTAGGGGCCCATCTTTAGAGTGGCGAATCACCATTTGCCGCAGAATTTCACATTAAAAGCAGGAAGGCAGCTGCCGTTGTTCCCGTATGTCTTAATTTTTTCATTCCATGTTTCACCCATTGTAATAGACCTTATCGTTAGAGTTTCCATCTCATATAATAGCCTTACACCACCGGGAACTATCCGTGACTTCATTACATAGTGCAGCTACGGAGAGTGGCCGGTTAGTGACGCATTACATTTTAAATTAAAAGCCTCTGCGTGTTAGACCCATTTCCCTACGTAAACCTATCAAAAGACGGGGTTTTTCCTTCCAGGGAATATATGCATGTAACCCCATTACATAGCGCATGTACGTAGTGTTATGAAGTTTTTAAGCCTTTTGTAGACACTTTCTTGATAATTAATCGTCTCTATTCTTTTTTCTCTTTTTTCTTTTTAAAAACGTTGCCCCACACTAGAAAGAAAGAAAGAAAATGATTAGGATTTCTCCTGTGTCGTGGGTGCGTTTACAGACATGAATTCCACATACAACACGCCCAGACCCGGAACAACTACCTGCAGGTCATACAAATATTTGTTCCGTGTGGGAATCGAACCCACGACCCGGAGCCCAGCAGCCGACTGTATCAGCCACTGCACCAACCAACCAATTAATTGTAATTTTAATAGTTGGATTTGTTTTCGACGTTTTGTCTTGGTTGATATTTTTATGCCTTTGCCATATCCATGCTATGTATTTTTAACCATGGCTACTTTTAGAGTAATTTATGGGAAGCACAAATTAAAAAATAATGTAAAATGTCCAGAAAGCTATCAAAAGCTCTGTCTAATTTTGATCAGTATATAATACAGTATAATATACAAGTAGTACCAAATAGTACCATAATAGCGCCAGTATTACAACTATCATAGACCGACACAACACACTCGACTCGGAAATTGGATGACACGTTAGTTTATTTGTGTTGTTATGGCCGCACATTGGCACTCTTATATCTACTCCTAAAATATGCCCTATTATTATTTACTAGAAGTGTAGCTCCATTTATGCAGTTACACTGTATTGTGCATACAAATAAACAGGTCTCCCACAATATAGTCACAAATCAAACTGTTTGTTTGTTCATGTATATCATATTGATACATTGAGAGTAGCCATTTTTATAGTGGTATTAAAACAAGGTGAGTCTCCTCTCTCCACTGAAATGAAAATTTTGACAACGAGCGGTAATATGGCAGTACATATTGGAACTGTAGTATCGACCAATGTTTGTGTAAGTAGTGTGAATTCCCTTTCGTGTGTTAGTATGAGTTATCATAATAGTCTAAAGACGACCACTTCTGACACTTCATACCAGTGATGACAGATGACATATGGAACAGAGACGTGGTCACTCACAATGAGAACCTAAGAGGCCTCATAAGAAAGCTCAAGGTCACTCAGCGAGCTATGGAGAGAGCTATGCTTGGTATTTCTCTACTAGATCGAATCAGAAATGAGGAGATCCGTAGAAGAACTAAAGTTGTCGACATAGCTGAAAGGATTAGTAAACTGAAGTGGCAATGGGCAGGGCACATTGCTCGTAGAACTGATGGCCGCTGGGGCACAAAGGTTTTAGAATGGAGACCGCGCACCGGAAAACGCAGCGTGGGACGACCTCCAACGAGGTGGACAGACGACCTGGTGAAGGTCGCTGGGAGTCGTTGGATGAGAGCAGAATGTGACCGCTCGTTGTGCAAATCTGAGGGGGAGGCCTTTGTTCAGCAGTGGACGTCCTGTGGCTGATATGATGATGGTGACCACTTCTGAATGAAGGCTTCCCCATAAACGATTATTTATATTCAATTCGCGTCAAAAGTAATGTTGCGAGGCAGTACTCTCGCTCGGCAGGCGGATTGGTGAGTGCAGTATGGCTGCTGTTCCACAAAAGGGACGCTGCTGCCCATCCCTCTGGTTTAGAGTCCTTTAGTCGCCTTTTACAACATCCACGGGAGGAGACGAAGTGGTGCTTTTATTCTTCTAACACCACAGTATGAATAGACCTTCTTCATCTTTTGTATTATGAAGGTATTGAGCACAAATCAACAAATTATCCACCTAATAATTGTTTGTTCTGAGCGTTGAAATCAACAAATGCGATTATGCTACGCGCGTACATATCCGTCCATATTTGCCGTGTGGTGCCAGCTCAGAATACCACCACCCCATCTCCTCCCGTGGGTGTCGTAAAAGTCGACTAAGGGATTAACCGGAGGATGGGCAGCAGCGTCCTTCGAGTACATTGACAGCTCAACTGCGATCGCCAACCCGTCTGCCAAGCGTGGTGATTATGGCAAAACCCCCTAATGACCTCACAACACACCCATATCGGTCGTTGTGGTGATCTTTAGGGGAGGCCTGTGTCCAGCAGTGGACTTCATTCGGCCGAAATGATGTACATATCCTCTCGCATGTCAATTGCCGGCAGCTGTGTAGACATAATAGATTTTTAATTGTGCCTCGTTTTGCGGCTCGTAATGAGATATGTTCTATTCGATTTCCAATATTAGTAGTTTCTGTGTTTGCCTATGGGACCAGACGTTTCTCCGCGTGTTGTCCGGATTAAGAATATAGCACCACTCCATCTGCTCCCGTTGATGTCGTATCAGGCGAGTAAGAAACTTTAAACCATGGGAGGGGCAGCAGCGTCCCTTTTGTGCAGCCAATGCGCTTACTAACCCACCTGGGGTTAGTGAGCTGAGATTTGCACGGCACCAAAATATTATAGCATTATACGATCGTTGTGGTGGTAACTGCCATACATTTTGTGACAATGAAGTGCGTTTAATAAACAAAATCGTTAATAAAGCTGTAAAATATAATAGACACATCAATAAAACTGTGTGTATAAATAAATCAGGGCTGCGACAAACCCGGCTCCAATACGTCAAAGATAACCGAACGTGAATAATCGCGGGTAGTTGGGAACAATGGGCATTTGCATTTATAAATGATTCATGTGCGACGCGCCCTGTTGTAGGAGAAAGCGTTCCCGCTGATCGTTGTTGGCGGAATTTTGACGATTGCCAACCCTATGCTGACAGGCCGCGCGCTTGTCACGAGCGGAGCGGAGAAATATTTCAGTAAAAAACCTAAAAACAAAATAATTGGTTAAAAAAGTGTGTGTCAGCTCCGACGCACGGCTGGAGTTTACTCCTTAAGTACAATTGTCTCAGGAATGAATAGGCGGTGAGGGTTACAAAATAAAAATCACGGATATTTATATGTACGATATATATCATTCATAAAAATAATTTAAACCTACCTAGTAACTGCATCCACGTATTCATCGGATTTTCTTTCTGACTTAAACTAGATTATTCCATAATAAAAAGAATATTTACTTTTTTAATCACTCTACTGCGTATCAATAATGATTTTAATTATCAATATTTATTTATATTAAATGAAATGATATAAAACTTTGACATCAAACAACATTTGACACACACTTGACTAACGCAGAAGGTGCGCAAGGTCCGCAGAAAAACGTAACGCATTTTAGTTAACACTCAACAAAATTTCACTCCTCATAAATTTTTCATTCATTCATTTTTTTGAGGCATTCATTCATTTCAAGTAGTAAACTCCAAACATTTGCGCACCGGAAACCGTAGCGTTGCACGGTCTCTGACGAGATGGACAGATGACCTGGTGAAGGTTGCTGAGACTCGTTGTCAGCATGTAACCGGTCATTGTGGATATCCATGAATAGGCCTTTGTGTTTGATATGATGACGATGATAAAGAAATCTTAGGCTCGTACGCATTACAGAAAGAGAATAATTTAAAACTCACTAAGTCGAGCTCGCAGTAATTAAACATAAATCCTGGACTAAACAGTTCATTTTTGATTAACGCAATCTAGACTTGAACTTTTTAAGCAAACTTATAGGTTTACTCTCGTTAACTCTGACCTTAATCATTATTTGTAGGTCCTTCTTTGTTTTTACATTTGCTAACTGCAAATACAAGCGACGCCAAATGAAAAAGTGGAATGTGCCTTACGTATACTGAAATAGTCAGATCATATCGAATCATATCGTATATCATATCGAATCATGCCATGTGGTGCCGGTGTCGTGTGGTGCCGGCTACGAATAGCACCAACCCATCTCATCCCATGGGTGTCGTAAAAGGCGACTAAGGGAGGAGGAGGATGAGCAGCAGCGACCTTCGAATATATTAACAACTCAACTGCGATCGCCAACCCGCCTGCCAAGCGATTATGGCAAAACCCCCCAATGAGCACAAAATACACCGATGTTGGTCATTGTGGTGATCTTTGAGGGAGGCCTGTGTCCAGCAGTGGACTTTATTCGGTCGAAACGAGGAAATGATGATCGAATCATATAAAAATCAAGGCAAGGCTAAGCTATTGTATTCTGAGGAGTCCTCAGTTAATTTCGTCCATCTTCGAAACAGATTTTTATAAATCGGGGAGTTTTAATCCTGCGATTAATATCTAGAAAGCAACAGACACGGCCATAGGTAATGAAGTATTCGATAATACACATCATATACATAAATAAACACAATATAAATCAATTCACGCCCCCGCTTTTATTTTCGATGCGTAGCCCTAACTCTAACACAAACACGAAATCCGGCTCTATAAATAGATATTGTGTGTGGAAAACCAAATATTTTCGCAGCGATATCATTTTGATGAAGTTCGCTCCATGTTTTATCCGGACGCGTTTGTTTTGTGACACACACAAACACATGTATGTACTACCGCATACACGCTGTGCGTGTCATTAAAACGAACCGGTATGCATAAGCACTCACACATTCATACGGATACTGTTTCTATGTTAGAAAAGTCTTTGACAGAGTAGCAAAGGCAAATTCGTGAAGAGCCAATTGAAGGTAACGTTACAAGGACCTGCAACTGTGACGCAGCGTTTCAACGGTTCGACAATTCTATGAAAATATTTTTGTGATGTTAATATATTATACCGTGAAGCCCCGGTCACGAATAGAGCTACCTCATCTCATCCCGTGGGTGTCGTAAAAGGCGACTAAGGGTGTGGAACCCGATGCGTACTTTGAGTTACCCGCAGGTGGCGGATAAACAACGAACACTAGCATACCCAATGAGGATTGGAGTTAGGCAGGCGGTTGACTGTAAAACCCTTTTGCCAAAACCTTAGCAATATTTCATACTGCACCGAACCCAAGTAACTTAGGACCAAGACCAGGACCATGGACAAAAAGATGAAGAGTACGACTGCCAAAGTATTTGTTGATTTGTAATTCTAAACTATCGTACAACTCATATTGTCGGTCCCAGGTTACAAATGTAAGCCAAGAAATTACGAGAATCCTGCGGTCTCTCTATCGCTTCATAACTTTCTCATGACCATAATTGTTCGCATAGTCGACTATTTTGATGAGTTCCTCTTTGACCTGAATGCAGATGTACTTAACAAACTTGACCATATTCTTAATAATTGCATCCAATTCGTCTTCAATCTCCGAAAATATAATCGTGCATTTGCGAATCGATATCTTTTAAATTGGTTGCCCCATCCCAGCGTAGAAACATTAGGCTGAGGCTGACTACTCTATGCCCCTAATAATCCTTACAATTTATCTTGCCATTTCTTTAAACGTTGCCCCTCGCTAGGATTTCTCCTGTATCGTGGGTGCGTTTACAGAC
Source organism: Diloba caeruleocephala (assembly GCA_947459985.1). Lineage (NCBI taxonomy): Eukaryota > Metazoa > Arthropoda > Insecta > Lepidoptera > Noctuidae > Diloba > Diloba caeruleocephala. The sequence goes on from OX381610.1 coordinate 30,585,732, forward strand.
ACAAACTTCACACACGATTTCCAATATATTTATTCCAATCACAACAAATATCTTAATAATCGGTTTCTTCAATGTCCCACTCATCACTTCGACTTTATTTGTTCTACCTTGTTTGTTCAATCTAATGTGGAATGCGCTCCCCTTTGATATCAGACTGGCTAGCAATTGGCACAATTTTAAAGTAAATATAGGTAACGACGCTGATGCATGCGTCATGCTCGAGAATGAGTGCTGTCTGTTGGGACTGGTCAGCTTAATACAGCCATGGAAAATTTTGCTGTAATCTGGCTTGTTTAAAGTTAGACGTAATGTAATTTAGACTCTTTTCTCCCATATTGTCCTCACATAACCTTCATTTCAAGAACAATGTATTCAAATATTGTAACAAAAGTATTTTGATTTAAAAAGAGTAACCATAGAGTTTCTTGCACGTTGGAGGAGCCATAGGAAACCTAACCTACATCTTGGAACGTGACTGGCAACTAAAGTCTGATTATTCATGAGTGCTTGTAATTGGTTTTATATGAATAAAAATATTTTTATCTTTATCTTCGTATCTATACCTGTCACTCGTATCTTGTTGGATCTCGATCAACCTACTGTGCCAGTGCTTGGCTGAAACTTTTATTTTAAAGTAGATAAATTATTACTATATGTTTTAATGACGGCACGGTTGGTGCAGTGGTTGATATAGTCGGCTGCTGCACTCCGGGTCGTGGGTTCGATTCCCGCACGGAACAAATATTTGTATGATCGGCAGGTAGTTGTTCCGGGTCTGGGTGTGGTGTGTGGCATATGTAAACGCACGCATATGTAAACGCACCCACGACACAGGAAAAATCCTAGTGTGGGGCAACGTTTTATAAAGAAAAAAATATATATTATTTTAACATTTATGTTAACTAAAGTTATTCCAAACAGAACAATCGTAGTAAAAATAAATCCGAGTGAAAACAATATTACTACTAACTATTTTGTGGAAAAACATGCCAAACATTTTAGTACAATTAATATTAAGACTTCAGTTATTATGCTAACCAAGAGGATTCCCACCAACATCATGGCTAATTTATTTGTATTAACACAATATCGTGGCTAATATAATTGCACCTACGCAAACGCACCAGTCGGTGTTCGGCAGGTAAATGGCGTGGAGTGTTGTTTGCATGCCAAATTTAATTTGAAATATTTTCGCCCGCTGTTTAGCCGTCGACTGTACTCGTAATGAATAAAACATTTCTACTCATACGTCGCTTCTAGCCTTTTTGATGGAGCCAGTACAACGGCGGAGTGGAAGGTGACAGCGGACAACTTGCTCTACGTGTAGAAGTAAATACCAAAAAATGTGTATCTTTAACAGCTACCATAATTTTCATTATCCTAATTATTCCGTGTGGTGTCCGGATTAAGAATATAGCACCACTCCATCTCCTCCCGTGGATGTCGTAAAAACCATTCTTATTATATATATATAATATATCTATATATTCTATGTCAAGTAGCAATGTCGAAGTACTCTAAATTTCTTTTAAATTAAACGCGGGTGAAACCGCGGATCCCAGCTGGTGAATGATAAAATTAAAGACTAGTCGAGTACTCGTAACTGAAGTCCCGCAAGATGCAACCATCAGGAGTTTGCTTACGAACGGCTCAAATAAACTTTGACATGAGTATTGTACTGACTCAGCCTGTTAAACAATCGACCAAACTTTAAATCGATCAAACTCAAACTCTCAAACTCATTTTTTTTAATTTCATATAGGCCCTAATAGGCTCTTACGAAAAGTCAAGTTAAGTGCACGGTTCGGAAAAGTCGAAAAAGAAAGATCGTTTACCTACGTTCCTTATACTTGCAATCGTGACATAATGTGGAAACAAGTACTGAATGGTTTTGTGCTAAGACCCGCCGGAGACATTTTGACTGGTTTGGATTGTTGTGCATGTGAGACTTGCGTCAGTAACCGCATTCATGAAACAGGACAGATATTTAAGTGACTGCATATTTGTTAGTACTTTCTATAATCAATACTTGAAGTGGTCATAGCGGGGCGCATGTTCTGCAGTGGCCGCGGTACTGGCAGGCAGCAGATGTCTAATGGGATAACAGTGATGGTACCAGTTAGCCGTATGCAGCTATTGGGTTGCCTAGTTTTTTTTTTCTTTTTTTTAAATCGTTGCCCCACACTAGGATTTCTCCTGTGTCGTGGGTGCGTTTACAGACACAAATTCCACACACAATACATCCAGAACTGAAACAACTACCTGCAGATCATACAAATATTTGTTCCGTGTGGGAATCGAACCCGCGACCCGGTGCGCTGCAGCCGACTGTATCAGCTACCGCACCAACCGTGCCGTCTTACTAATAACTCCCTTTTTAGGTTCAAATTACTAGATTTAAACTTTTACTAAAAGAAAGAAATATTCGACATGATTGAACCAATAAAAAAACGATTGAAGCGGTATACCAGTTGCTACCTCTGTACTCGTAGCCCCAAATCAAGCGAGGCAATATAAAGCTTTGACGATTTTCTTTTCAGAATTTCAAGTGATTCTAAAGTCCTTCGGAGTTATACGACAGGTTCGCATACCGCACTGGCTCAAACTCATATGTATTTATGTATATTTACATATGTATACCAACAAATACATAAGGAACCAATTTATTTTTAAAAGCACTCATCTGCAGACAATGAGGCTTGTTGTCATGCTGACCTGCAGACACGTGGTTTCGTGTTTGTATTAAAAAATATCTTTATAAATATTGAAAGGCTGAAGCCGTTTTTTCCGTTTTTCGAAGTATTAAATCTGTTTAGCACCCATTACAATGGACCTTATAATTGTAGTTTCCACCACATACAATAATTTTACACCTCCGGGAATAAGCCAAGACTGCACTTTATAGTGTAGCAATGAAGAGAAGTTGAAGTAAGTTGAATGAAGAGAGATAGTATCCCATTACATTTTAGATTAAATGTCTCTAAAGGGCCTCTGCGTGTTGGACCAATGTCCCCGCGTAAGCCTATCATAATACTGGGTTTTCTCCCTTACAGGGAATATGGGCTTATATCCCCTGTAAGGGAGAAAAGAGAAACATCTCCATAATATATCGAACATATATCCGACGTGTGGTGCTGGTTACAAACAGCACCAACCCATCTCCAGCGTCCTTCGAGTATATTAACAACTCAACTGCGATCGCCAACCTGCCTGCCATGCGTGGCGATTATGGCAAAACCCCAACGAACACACAACTCACCCAGACCGGCCGTTGTGGTGATGTTTTGAGGGAGGCTTGTGTCCAGCAGTGGACTTTATTTGGCCGAAACGACGAACTATTTTATGGCGTACGAATAATATTAATTCGCATACCAGAAATGGCCAATATGTGGCAGCTTAAAATCTTTAAATTGGTAATATCTTTGTACCCATATTTGAGCGGCTAATGACTTTTGTATTTTTTTTTCATAAACGAGCCCCCAGTTTGCATAATCAATCACCACCATCCAGCAACATTTGCAACACCAAAGGGTGCTGAAGTGTTGGTGACTTTTAAGACAAATATGCTTTTTCCTTGAAGACTGGGGGTGTTGTATGTCTATCATATTTTATTTGGGGCTGAACTTCCAGTATCCGTCACTCAGCAAGCTGCTACTTCACGCCAGTATTCCGTGACAGCGTAATTCCCCGGTCGAGCCAGCCCATTTTTTTTTAACGTGCCCCACACTAGGATTTCTCCTGTATCGTTGGTGCGTTTACAGACATGAATTCCACATACAATACACCCAGACCCGAAACAACTACCTGCAGATCATACAAATATTTGTTCCGTGCGGGAATCGAACCCACGACCCGGAGCGCTGCAGTCGACTGTATCAGCCACTGCACCAACCTAGACCTAGACCTCTAGTCAACCAACGACTAAAGCTAGGCTTTCCCACGCAACGGCAATTTAAGCTTCCTAATCTAAAACATTTGCTTACTTCATTACTATTAAGTGAGATAGTTTACACGACAATCTTAACAAGATTATGATCACACTCGTAGCTGTAACAACTACTTCCACAGTTTCACAACACATTACTTCAAGCAAGTATATCCATAAACTTAATTACCTCTGTCTGTTTCTCATACATGTAAAACGAACTAGATCTCATTTAAAATGGTAAATTTATACATTTTTTTCACACAATATGTGACTGAAGCGACTCAAAGAGCCACACTGAGCGAAGGCGGATTCAAACGGAGGTAATTGAATCCCTTCCGTCGAGATCCAATCCCTCTGAGATGAGACAACGCATTTGCAAGCGCGATGCAGCGATAAGCATGCAGGCACAAATATTTTGAACACTATAGTATTTTCTTTTGACATACTTCTTGGAGGATCTCTCATCATCCATCGGCCATTCATACGTCCACTGTTGAACCAAGGCCTCCCCCATAGATTTTCACAACTGTGTCATCATTTTGGAGGGTATTAGCCAATACTCACCACGCTTGGCAGGCGGATTGGTGAGCGCAGTATAGCCCCCGTTTCACAGAAGGGATGCTGCTGCCCATCCCTCTGGTTTAGATTCCCCACGGGATGAGATGGGTTAGTGCTATTCGTAGCCGGCGCCACACGGCATATATAACTATAATTTACGACCAATTTATGAAAAGCACACAAAAATTTACTTAGTTTACCTTGTAGTAGTAGTAGTAGTAGTAGTGTAGTATATTGTGTGTACGGTGTGTGACACTTTAAAAAAAAAAAAAGAATAGTAATAAAATAGGTGGGTTCTTGATTAATGATTTATTGGTACTAAAATGATTATGTTAATAAGCAGCATTAAATGTAGCAAGTCTAGTAAAATGTGCGGCTACCATCTACCAACAACAATCTGTAAAATTATAATAATAAATTATTGTTATTTATTTATATATACTTAATGTGCAACAGTGTACAAAGGCGGTCTTATTACCACAGGCATTTTCTGCCAGACGACCTTCGGGTGATGCAGAGAACAACGTTATTTTTATTACTTCTGTTTTTAAAGAAGCAAGAAAGAAAGAAAGATACATTTATTCCAGTCTCGCACAATTATGAAAATAGTAAAATACAAACAAAACTGCACATGTATAAGTAAGGAAACATGATACGAGGCCAGAATAGGCTCCTATCTCAGCATTGTACTGCAACATCTAAAATGATCGAAAATATTGTGCGTACAAACTTACGATTGCGGTTGGAATGTATGGGAAAACATGTTTTCAACTACGGTGTTAAATTTGTTCTTGGGACAAGACCGAATCCAACAATAGACAATATATTGAGCAATTTCGGAACCCTCTCCACGCGAGTTCAACTTGCACTTGGCCGGAATTTTTTATCATTCATAGTTTTAAATCTTAGTTTCTAGTTTAAAATCTGTAACGCCGACTATACATTTCCGCTGTCATGCTGAAACTACGAACGCTGCGAAGTGTTCGAAACGTAGCAAAAACAATAATCTATAATATACACGATGTAATCCGTTTCATCATTTCGGCCGAATGAAGTCCACTGCTGGACACAGACCTCCCCTAAAGATCACCACAACGACCGATATGGGTGTGGCTCATTGGGGGGTTTTGCCAATTTGCAAATGTAATCCGTTTAAAAGTGTTTTATTATAATGTGTGATAATCACAAAAACTAAAGACATTACTATATCTGTTAAAGTTAAACTGTCACAATGACCATTAAAGTGAATTCTTAAGCGGGAACGTGTAAGGGCCTGATTTACAAGCTCACAAATGGCGTGGCCCGTGACCGCGGCCGGCGCGGGCCATGTCGGATAGTTTATATAATTTATACAAATTTCACGGCAGTTATCCCAGCGTTATGGAGGATCGGGGTCGGACGCGCGCCGTAATGAGTGTCGTGTTACAGTTCTGTTTGCTTGTGTACCCCGGTGGCACAGTGAGGTATAGGGGCAATGCTCTTATGACGACTACAACGCAATAATGCCAATGTCCAGGCTCCAAAAAAATTGTAATTCACTTAGGTCCCAACGTATACGTTTCTACAATAAGATCCCATAGTATTAAAAATCTTAGTCTTAATAAATTTAAATCTAAACAAATAAATAAAATTGAAGTGTCTGTTTGTAATGTCAAAATAACAGCTTTTTATTAAATGCATATGAAAGTATGTACGTTACATATAACAAAAAAAAACTAATTTTAATTTTTTTGTTGTCTGTCTGTCTGTTTGTCCCGGGTAATCTCCGAAACGGCTGGACCGATTTTGACGGGACCTTCACTGGCAGATAGCTGGTGTTATAAGGAATAACTTAACTTACTTTTATTTTGGAAAAATTATTAGGGTTCCGCGTAAAAAAAATAAAACCCTTGAGATCCAATATGTATTCCATGTCAAGTGTCTATGTCGAACCTTTTAAATTAAACGCGGGTGAAACCGCGGGTCCCAGCTAGAACGTAATAAAAAATAAACTATGTAAAAACGGTTTCTATACAGTTACAGATCATATAGACGACAAAAATGCTTGGGATTGAGCTGCTCTAATCTCATCATATCAGCCACAGGACGTCCACTGCTGAACAAAGGCCTCCCCCTTAGATTTCCACAACGAGCGGTCACATGCCGCTCTCATCCAACGACTCCCAGCGACCTTCACCAGGTCGTCTGTCCACCTCGTTGGAGGTCGTCCCACGCTGCGTTTTCCGGTGCGCGGTCTCCATTCGAGAACCTTTGTGCCCCAACGGCCATCAGTTCTACGAGCAATGTGCCCTGCCCATTGCCACTTCAGTTTACTAATCCTTTCAGCTATGTCGACAACTTTAGTTCTTCTACGGATCTCCTCATTTCTGATTCGATCTCGTAGAGAAATACCAAGCATAGCTCTCTCCATAGCTCGCTGAGTGACCTTGAGCTTTCTTATGAGGCCCATTGTGAGTGACCACGTCTCTGTTCCATATGTCATCACTGGTAACACACACTGGTTAAAGACTTGCGTCTTGAGGCATTGCGGTATTGTTGACGAAAAGACGTTGCGAAGTTTCCCGAACGCTGCCCAGCCGAGTCGGATTCGACGATTGACCTCTTTCTCGAAGTTGGACCTACCTAACTGGACAGTTTGTCCTAGGTAGACATACTCGTCAACAACTTCGAGAACAGAGCTCCCAACGGATATTGGGATGGGCACGACATGGGCATTTGACATGACTTTTGTCTTGCCCATGTTCATCTTAAGGCCCACCTGTTGGGAAACTCTGTTGAGATCATCGAGCATTGTGCTGAGCTCTTGCAGCGATTCTGCCATGACTACGATGTCATCGGCAAATCGAAGGTGAGTGATATACTCGCCATTGATGTTAATGCCGAATCCTTTCCACTCCAGTAGCTTGAAGGCATCCTCCATTGCAGCGGTGAACAGTTTCGGGGAAATGACGTCCCCCTGTCTCACACCTCTCTGCAATGGAATTGCCCCCGTGCTCTGTTCATGTACTCGGACCTAATCTAACATACTTATTATTTGGTGTTGAATTTGGACATTATTTTTGTGACATTTGAATGTATAAATGCTTTTTTATGACATTTATTGAATAATTTATGACACTTAATTATTTTTTGACATTGTTCTGATGATAAAATATTTGTTATTTGTGAATGCGAGTATATTGAAGAAAGAAAAGAAAGAAGAAGAAAGAAAACACATTTATTCAGCACAATAAAACTGATAGCACAAAATGAAAATTTAACAGCCATATTTATAGATACTTAAATAAAGACAAACGTACCATCAATATGATCATGCCGAAAGGGTTACCAACTCAGCATTTGCTGGGCGTTGCCCAGCGCTGATTTTCAGTTGGCACCCTTGCAGTGACATACGGACGGAGGAAACGTAATATTAGGTTAATAACTATACCATATAAAAAATAATAACTAAAATGCAGTGGGAAATAACATGTAATAAATATATTTAAAAGTAGAACAGAAATAGTCAAAAATATTTAAACATAGTAAGTATAATCGAGAAGAAGGTTTATTGCTTTTCAGTAGCAGACAAAAATATACATATATATATACATGTACATATGAAGTAAATGGGTAGGAAATGTACCATTCAATTTCGCTCGGACGGCGGCACGTCTATAATATTTCTTTAGTAGGAAATTGAGTGCAATATTTAAAATCATTTAATATTCTCAAAATACATGGCGCAGCTGTCTTGTTTCTCTACTCTGTAGTTCTTACGCACTCATGCTCAAGAACTCAAGGCAACTAATACATTTATTTCAAAAGAGTATGTCCATGGAGTTTCTTGGCGGTTCTTCTCCATAGGACCAACGACTTGGAACCGTGCATGTAGAAAGTACTATGGGGCGCTATGGTGACCTTATAGTGCTTTCTTGTGTGAACTATTTAAATTCTGACTATTCGTAAGTGCCAGCAAACGGTTTACATGAATAAAAACAATTTGACTTTGACTTTGCAGTACAACTACGACCGTGACGCAACATCAATACAACTCTTTCCAATCTACTCGGAAAGCAGAATTTGTCGACAGGACTACGATAGTTAAATAGGAATTAACAAAAAATGAAATGACCATAGTTAGATGATATATGATCATATAGCTCCGCCGTCAGCCCATGACTACAGACATAATATCTGAGCTAAGCGATGCTGATGGATACGTCGTGCCTGTGAACGAGTGCCGTTTTTTAGGATTGGTCTACCAAATACAGACAATTCTGTCTGTTAAATACCTTTACAACTCAAGTGCGACCATCCAAACGAGCCCGCAACATATCCAGACCACACCACACCAGAACCGTATTCGGCTGCAATGATGATGAAAGTACCTGCTGGACATCTGGACCAGCTGGACCTTGGGTCAATCGTGCAGCTGACATTCAGCGCGACGATGCTTACAATGAGACGTAAAGTACATACAGTTATTAGCATGAAACTGAAAGCTTACACTCCATACAGATGCATACTAACATATCTTATTCTGTCCATCCGCCATGTGTATTACTTTCCCCATCCGTCCTGTTTGACGCTGTGTCATGTTGCGCGTTTTCGTGAGCGCCACCTAATTGCTTACGCACACTTACCGATAGTTCCCGCTGCCACCCCACAATCGCTTTAAGGTGTCGTCGTTTACTGCGACATAATTATCGTCACTTGTGCTTGTTTACTTAGGACTTACTTCACGTTTTATACCACAGAGATAGAAGATAAGGCCTTATTTTAATAAAACACCTTTTACGGATCACATCGCGTATATTATAGATTTTTGTTTTTCCTGACGTTTCGAACACTTTGCAGGGTTCGTGGTCGCAGGATGACTAAGGTGACAGGCGTCGTTACAGATTTTAAAAAGTTATTTTATTTTATCTACCGTACAATTGTAATGAATGTATATATATAATAATTTAATGTATTTGAAACGTCAGGAAAATCAAAAATATCATCATCATCATTTCGGCCGAATGAAGTCCACTGCTGGACACAGGCCTCCCCCGTAGATCACCACAACGACCGATATGAGTGTGTTGTGTGCTCATTGAGGGGTTTTGCCATAATCGCCATGCTTGGCAGACGGATTGGCGATCGCAGTTGAGCTGTTAATGTACTCGAAGGACGCTGCTGCCCATCCTCCGGCTAATCTAAAGTTGACTAAGGGACATTTACGACACCCACGGGAGGAGATGGGGTGGTGGTATTCTGAGCCGGCACCACACCGCACATCAAAAATATACGCGATAGAATCCGTTTAAAAGTGTTTTATTATAATGTGTAATAATCGCGAAGGCCTTTCTAGTATGCCTTACACTCTTATTACGCGAAACATCGGAAAAACGTAACCCGCTCTTATTATATTACACATATTTGATATTCAACATTCATGTCCGTGTGATCCGTGAGGTGCAAAAGTGACCAATAGTGAAAAAAAAGCACTAGCAAAGTACCAAATTGTTTTGGTAAACCAAACCAAGACTTATCTAATGGTTAATAATAATTAATAAGTGACTTTGCAACGTATTTTCGTGAACAATACCGCAATCACCTTATAAGAAAGCTCGAGGTCACTCAGCGAGCTATGGAGAGAGATCTTTGCTTGGTTTTTATCTCCGAGATCGAATCAGAAATGAGGAGATCCGTAGAACAACTAAAGTTGCCCCCATAGCTGAACAGATTAGTAAACTGAAGTGGCAATGGGCAGGGCACATTGCTCGTAGAATTGATGACCGCGGAGTACAAAAGTTCTCAAGTGGAGACCGCGCACAGGAAAACGCAACGTGGGACGACCTCCAACGAGGTGGACAGATGATCTGGTGAAGGTCGCTGGGAGTCGTTGGATGAGAGCGGCATGTGACCGCTCGTTGTGGAAATCTAAGGGGAGGTCTTTGTTCAGCCGTGGACGTCCTTTGGCTAATATGATGATGATAATGATGAAGTGAATAAAGTGCCGGCTCAGAATGCCACCACCCCATCTCCTCCCGTGGGTGTCGTAAAAGTCGACTAAGGGATTGGCCGGAGGATGGGCAGCAGCGTCCTTCGAGTACATTAACAACTCAACTGCGATCGCCAACCCACCTGCCCAGCGTGGCGATTATGGCAAAACCCCCCAATGAGCCCACATCACATCCATATCGGTCGTTGTGGTGATCTTTGGGGAGGCCTGTGTCCAGCAGTGGACTTCATTCGGCCGTTAAATTATATTAGAATGATGAAGTAATAATTACAAAGTTAACTTATTTATTTTTAACTACAAACATTGCAGGTGCTTTTTTGACAAACAGCTTAGTTATTTTTAGCTGTATTTTATTTATTTTTAATGCATATGTTGTTTTAGTGAAGGGACTCTAAGCCAGGGGCAGCAGCGTCCCTTCTATGAAATATCAGGCATTCTGCACTCACCAAATCGACCTGCCAAGCGTGGTGACTATGGTGAGTAGTTACTGGCAAATTCCCCCCTAAATAACATGACATGACACCTGGCATGAAACCGGCTGCCTTATAAGGGAGGCTTTTGCTCAGCAGTGGACGATTTTAGCTGATATGATGACGATGATGAATCATGTCCATCTTTATAAATAAGGACTTACTCTGTATTTAATATCGTCATATTCTATTTCAAAACAACCACAATACCTACATGAATGTTTTGATTGAATTTAAATCGAGCGACCGCTTTTTTATACATACAATAAGTTTTGGAACAGCTGCGACTTGATCGTCGCGACCATCTGTATACATTTCAACGATAGTAATATGAAATGTTACGACGTCAATTTTATTTAGAAAAGTCTACAATCGTTCAGCGCATTCAAAGTGATATTACGAGGTAGAGCTTGCTATGCTTTTTAACTTCATTACAATTTTTTTTTTTTTTTAAACGTTGCCCCACACTAGGATTTGTTCTGTGTCGTGGGTGCGTTTACAGACATACATTTCACACATAATACACCCAGACCCGGAACAACTACCTGCAGATCATTCAAATATTTGTTCCGTGCGGGAATCGAACCCGCGACCCGGAGCGCAGCAGTCGACTGTATCAACCACTGCACCAACCGTGTCGTAAAATATTTATTTATTTATTTATGCTTAATGTACAAGTGCACAAAGGCGGTCTTAATGCCGTCGGCATTTTCTACCAGACAACCTTTTTTTTAAATAGAAAGTGAATGGGTCTAATATACTTCACATGAAAAAAAAGACGATGCCGACCTCGTTCACGATCCTACAACACAAGTAAGCCACTCAGACTTGAAGCACTTTTCCACTTAAGAGCGACTGTTGGCGTCGATTGGAGGACAAATCGGCTACAAGTGGGCGACGCTGGCTAAAAGCATTGTCTTGTTCGGCCGCCGCGAGCGAAGCCGACGCGCCGATATAACTTACTACCCATTAATGTTCCGACGTGAGGTTCAAGATAACGAGGTGATGGAAATATCTTCACAATTTTTTTTTTCACTAATACTATTCTCCTCGCTAGGATTTCTCCTGTGTCGTGGGTGCGTTTACAGACACGAATTTCACATACAATACACCCAGACCCGGGACAACTACATGCAGATGATAAAAAAATTTGCAACCTCAACCTTCAGCTAACGAAAACACGCTACAATCGCCACCTAATCACCGCGTTGGCTTTTAAATATTCGCATAAATCCGGGCTCTCACGGAAGTAAATTTGACCGAGGATCAGCCAGCAATTACATGTCGGACTTTGCCCGCCGGAAAAAACTTGGATGTCGAAACAAACAAGTTATTTTGGGTAGCACAAAGAGTCCATGAATTTATAATGTGGAGGGAAATTAGCTTTTTCCTCTCACTTGCCGGGTGAGGGCCGAGCTGAGAGGAGGTAGAGCGTGCTCCGCGGGTGTGTCTGCTGAATTATGATGAGTTAACATTGTTTAAACAGTACAATGATAAGAATATTATTGTGTATATTGTTATATTTATTTGCATTTGCGAGCAACTGTAATACGATCTTAATTTTGTATTAGTTTATGGGCAAACACGTGAGTGTTATATGTGGTGCCGGCTACGAATAGCACCACCCCATTTCTTCCCGCGGGTGTCATTATAGGCGACTATGGGATATAGCTGAAGGATGGGCAGCAGCGTCCTTTGAGTAAGTTTATAACACTACTGCGATCGCCAGGTGGATAGCTGCTAAGCGTGGAAATTATGGAGAAAACGCTCCAATCAGCATGTAACATTAACCCAGAGAGGTCGCTTGTGGCGATGTGGGAGGCTTGTGTCCAGCTGTGGACGTCTTACGGCTAAAATGATGATGATATCATGATGTATATAAATGTTGGAATACCTACATAAAATTTAATCACATACAGTTAAAGTTGTTACAGTCTAAGATGTTTTATAAGTGTAAATGTGATGCCCGCGCTCTACGATGGTCACATGTAAGCAAGGTAATTGCCCGGAGATCACTTAGTCGCGCACCGACCAGTGTCGCGGCTCGACGTGAATGATAAGCGTAATTCAGTAACATATTGCGAAAAAATTATGCCATCATGTGTTTATAAACGATGCACGAAGTATACTGCTGTTGTGAGAGATAAAGACGTTTTATTTCATAAATAAATAAATACGTAACGTAAATCGATATTGTAAATAGAAAATAGTAATTGGCGCGCCGTTTTGTAGTGCAATAATGTTCGTGTATGGCGCGTCTATATGTAAAATGTCATTGGTTACAGTAGATGGATACAATCACAATCTTCACGGTTGCGATAAACTCTCACCAGCCCATAAACGTCCACTGCTGAACACAGGCCTCCCAATGACCGCTACACTGGCCACGTTGCCATAATCACCGCGCTTGGGAGGCAAATTGGTGATCGCAGTATGATGTTACTAGCACATGGAAGCACGCTGCTATCCATCCTCTTAATATCAACCCTTAGTGATATTTTACGATACCCATGAGTAGAGGAGGGGTTGTCTATTCTTTGCCGGAACCACACGGTCACACGGCGACAAACGATAAAAATAGCAAATATACCGTCTGCATAAAATTCCGGTGCCTGAGAAAATTTAAAAAAAAAATACTTCGCTTTTTAGTTGACTTTGAAAGTCAGTAAATGTCTTCCTGACCGTACTGAGCGTGCGAGCGCGTTCATATTTAACTGTTTTTTCGAGGAGTATCTCTCTCCTGCCTTCTTTACGGGGCAAGGGCACCCCGCGCCCTCACGCCCCGGAAAGGGATTTTTTTATGTGGTTACATTTTTTATGTAGCTCCAAAGATTTTATTTCGGAGAAGACAACAATCACATTTTGCTAGAACATCGTTGTCGCGATGTCTATCAAATATATATCGCCGCGCTGACCCACTGATGTAAAATTCGATTCTAATGGAGATTTTACTATCAAGTATAACTATTAGATTTATTATCTGTTATGAACTTTATATCGCTTATAAAATACATTAATAGTCCAAGTTATTAACAATGTTATCGTACCGCGAAACGGAATTTTAAATAGTTAAACAATATTATAATTCAATATGTAAACGATCAATTTCAAATTATCATCATCATCGTTTCGGCAGAATAAAGTCCACTGCTGGACACAGGCCTCCCTTAAAGATCACCACAACAAACGATATCGGTGAATTGTGTGCTCATTGGGGGGTTTTGCCATAATCGCCACGCTTGGCGTGCGGGATGGCGATTGCAGTTGAATTGTTAATGAACTCGAAGGTCGCTGCCGCCCATCCTCCAGCTAATCCCATAGCCGCTTTTTACGATACTCACGGGATAAGATGGGCTAGTGCAATTCGTCGCCGGCACCACATGGCAACACCACTTTTGAATGTAGCCAATGTTATAACAAATACATAACTGATGTTATTTACATCTACAAGTAAGCACACAAGTAGAATTTATTCTGTATTAGTATTGCTAATGTAACAGTCTCGTTGAATACCGTCCCACGCTAAGTTTTCCGGTCCCCACTTGAGATTTTTTCTGCGCTACAGCCATAAGTTCTATTAGCAAAAGCAGCTCATTTCCACTTCAGCTTAACAATCCTTACAGCAGTGTCGGCTTTAGTTCTACTAATCTCGTCATTTGTTATTCGATCTCGTAGAGAAATAACAAGCACAGCTTTCGATCGAATGACTTAGCTTTCTTATTAGACTCATCACGGTAACACACACTGGAGGTATGACAGATGACCGCGAACGAAGCTAAAGTCGTCGGATGCGGGTGGTATGTAACCGATCGTTGTGGCAATCTAAGGAGGAGGCCTTTGTTCAGCAGTGGACGTCCTGTGGCTGATATGATGATGATAATGATGTGCCGTAAACTATGATAACGTAACGTAAACCGTGTGGTGCCGGCTCAGAATGCCACCACCCCATCTCCTCCCATGGGTGTCGTAAAAGTCGACTAAGGGATTAGCCGGAGGATGGGCAGCAGCGTCCTTCGAGTACATTAACAACTCAACTGCGATCGCCAACCCGCCTGCCAAGCGTGGCGATTATGGCAAAACCCCCCAATGAGCCCACAACACATCATATCGATGGTAATGGTGATCTTTGGGGGAGGCCTGTGTCCAGCAGTGGACTTCATTCGGCTGAAATGATGTAAACTATGAAACTCGTGGTTGGACCCGCTGGTGTCGCCCGATTAATAATATAAAAGACTTTAATAAAAATTTCCTCAGCTTTTGGAGGCATAAAAAAGTAATTTATAATATGACAAATAAAATGAGTAGACTAAAAGTTCTGTTTCATTTCCGGTATCTCAGTATTATAGACACCTTATTTTCACCTGGAGAAATTATAAAGCAAAGCAAAGACAGGGCATTTATTAAACCCCGGCAAGCTCCGTATCGTGAGGCCACGACGCCAGCGGGACCATCGCGCCATCCCTTGTAGCCTACTTGGACTGAGCGACCCTTAAACGGACCTAGTATTTTTATGCACCCCCATGGCACATCTCAGATGATTATTGGGCCTTAACTAAATATATGCCTGTCATGCTGGTTGCACTTTCACCTATTCGTCTTGCTTTATGATTTCCTGGCAGCCTGGTGGCTTTCAGTGGAATCATAAGCTGGATGATACTCCTGTTACGGGCACAAATGACTCTACTGTGGCGATTACGTCCTTTATTTATGCTTTTGATACAGTTTGCTTGAAGGTATCATCATCATTTCAGCCTAATGAAGTCCACTGCTGGACACAGGCCTCCCCCAAAGATCACCACAACGACCGATATGGGTGTGTTGTGGGTTCATTGAGGGGTTTTGCCGTAATCGCCACGCCCGGCAGACGGGTTGGCGATCCCAGTTGAGTTGTTAATGTACTCGAAGGACGCTGCTGCCCATCCTCCGGCTAATCGACTTTTACGACACCCAAGGGAGGAGATGGGGTGGTGGTATTCTGAGCCGGTACCACAAGGTGTAGTAGTAATACTTGCACTGAATGAATGCATGCAAGACAGAAGTATTTAACTTAGAGACATTTTCCACTTTCGCTTCATCTTATGGCTCCGCTCACTTCGCGGCTGCGATAGTCCGCTCGCCCTTCCTAGTGATAGATCACCCGCCACCGGCAGCCGGTGTAAAATCTGCATCTACTTACACCGACGCCTGGATTTGCTCTACACTTTATTTACGCTGGTCTTATAAATCGCCGCCATCAGAGCCTCACGCCACCCAATTATGTGAGAGCGAAGGATTATTAAGTAAATTTTTCTGTCGCGAGCCTTTTAGTTTTTTCGAATTTGCTTGTATTTTTCGTGTTGTAAATTAGATCTAATGTCGTTGTTGATTAGAGCGAAGTATACATGCTCTTGTTTTCTATTGCTGTTTCGATCACCACACTTTCTTCTTTTGTGGAAGTGGTAAATGGCGACTAGGGGACTCAAAGCCAGAGGGATAGGTTGGCTTACAAAGCGTGGTGAATATTTCCAAATTCCTCCCCACTGCCCCCCTGCCCTGGCCTCCTAAATGACAACACAAATATGGAAAGTTGCACCCACGGAGCACGCCTCGATTGTGTGCTGTGTGCTATCCTGGTCGGTATCACAATAGTGGCATTGTGCCGTGGCCTCACGTCCTATCCTGTGCAGGTACAAAGACGTGGACATATTTTCGCTGACATAATGAAGGAATAACTTGTATCAGAAAAATGTATCACATACATGAGCCTCTCGATGACTTAAACAGTTAACGAACACAATGGAACAAAATACTATTTTTTATTTACAATATCGATTTCCGTTACGTATTTATTTATTTATGTAATAAAACGTGCTTTTCTCTCACAGTAGCAGTATACTTCGTGCATCGTCTATAAACACAAGATGGCATTTTTTTTCCGCAAAATGTTACTGAATTACGCTTATGATTTACGTAGAGCCGCGACACTGGTCGGCGCGTGACTAAGTGAACTCCTTTTATTTTTATTTTGTTGGGCTTCTCACAGATATTTTCAGGAAATGTGGTTGCTTAACCGGTCGTTTCTGGTGAAGCCGAAAGAGGCCTTCAGATAGACTTAAAATCAATACTAAGCAACTTGCGCGCATTCCGTGTGGTGGCCGGATTAAGTATATAGCACCACTCCATCTCCTCCTGTGGATGTCGTAAAAGGCGACTAAGGGAATCCAAACCAGAGGGATGGGCAGCAGCGTCCCTTCTGTGAAACGGTAGCCATACTGCGCCCACCAACCCGCCTGCCAAGCGTGGTGAGTATTGGCAAATACCCCCCAAAATGATGACACAGTTGTGAAAATCTATGGGGGAGGCCTTTGTTCAGCAGTGGACGTATGAATGGCCAATATGATATGATGATGATGAACTTGCGCTAAGGGCGCCCCTGCGGGACACGGACCCCGGCTTAGGGCGTTGCTGGGGATAAGAATGTATGTTTTGGTGATAGATCGGTAAGCTTAGTGAACTCCGGGCATTTACCTTGCTTTCATGTGACCATCGTAGAACGCTGGCAACGCATCTACAGTTATAAAACCATCTTAAGTCAAACCCGAGAAACATTCTGTTATTTTTGAAGTGAAAACTTCTTTAAGCGCGGTACGCATATTTTTAGATGAGATAAAATCTCTAAACTCACGACACCGTTACGAGACGCAACTATAGTGTGTGCATATATGCATGTACATATAGCAGACTGCGAACGCGTCTATATAAATAAAAAATAAAACATTTATTGCTATAAAATGTTCACTTCTGTCGGCACTCCCGAGTGCAACTCGTATTTTTTTTTATCATGATTTTACCTAATATCTCATGATAATAATGACTACTACGTCCACTTCACAACGTGCTAAACATGTAAAAAAGTAACGTTGCAAGCAGCTCAATCCAGCATCACGGCCCGTCTATTGTTACCAGCCATATTGCGACCCGCTTGTTAAGCTCGACGCTTATAGCAATACTGCGACTCTAAGCTTTTCTAGTTGCCAATCGCCAGCTGTTCTTGAGAGAATTGCATAGATTAATAATATGCCTCTTTGTCTGGGTTTCTGTCAACGCATGCAGAGGGGTATGCCGGACTCTCACCGGCTAAATCCATCATAGTGGACATCTTCAGCACCGAAGGGGGGCTCTGTGTTCTCAAGAACCAATACACTAGAGCTGGCCACTGGTGTCACGCCTCTAGGCACATCTCGGGGATGACTGTCAAGCGGTTGCCCCCTCTAGCAGAGGATAATAGAATAGAATAGAACCGTTTATTCAGTAATTAGGTCGTCAGACACTTTTACGTGTCATAATTGAAACGACGGAGGGCACATTTCGGGGGACTGTAAAAGACCCACCCAAAGCTTCTATATGCACGATGTTGTGCACACGGTGGCAAGTAACCAGGTGCCCACCGCCACCCTCCGAGGTCATTCGATATAAGGACGCAAATTCCCTAATCAACAAACGTATGCTCATAGCACAGCACACAGGGACGCTCCGGGGGATCCTTTGCAATCCAGTGACGGTTTTACAGTCACCCTTTCAGAGATGTGCCTATAGGTGGCTTTAGTGTGATCATACGAGGACCTGGAGCCGCCCTTAAGTGCCGAAGAAAACTGCCCCAGTGGTTTAAGCCACTAGGAGTCCGGCATACCCCTTCGCCTTTCCCCGGGGCGAAGGAAGTTCTATGTAGAATTTCCACAGGACACAGATAAAAAAAAGGAGTCCGGCATGCCCCTTCGTCCTTCCCCGGGGTGGAGGAAGTTCATGAAGAATTTCCACTGGGCCCAATAAAAAAAAAAGGTGGATATGGAGAGGGAACGTAGGGCGCTGGCAGTCCGATGTAATATGCTGGCACGCAGGTTTGTACGATGAAGCAAGCCTGTCAAAATAACGGTTTTTAAACCTTATTGTATAGTACTCTACACATGCAGCCTGTAGACCAATTATGCTTAGCGGACTATCAGTGCCCTGCGGGTCCAATATAATAACGGATTCAGGATGTTGATGGGGCTGCCCCGCTTCTGCAGTGCATCCGGTATGTTCACACAGGCACACGTTGATGGCTTTCATGCTATCGTCAGAAACAAATCTGCCTCGTTGCTCTGCAGAGTGCGGGCCAGCTCCAACTCAATCTTGAATACCATAGCAGGGAGGAACGACTCTCCTTTAATGAGTAGTATTGTCCAAAGATGTGTCACGGGCAACGAACTCGTTACTAGACAAGGTCTTTCTTTCTTTTTTCATCATTTCAGCCGAAACTACTGCTGGACAGAAGCCTCCCCCAAAGATGGCCACAACGACCGGATTGGTTTTGTGTTGTGCGCCTATTGCGGGGTTTTGCCATAATCGCCAGGCTTGGCAGACGGGTTGGCGATCGCAGTTGAATTATAAATCTACTTGAAGGACGCTGCTGCCCGTCCTCCGGCTAATCCCATAGTCACCTTTTATGACACCACGGGATGAGATGGGGTGATGGTATTCTTAGCCGGAACCACACGGCTTCTTTCTATTTTACTCACATACTATGGATGATACATCATCATCATCATCATATCAGCCATTTATACGTCCACTGCTGAACATCGGCTTCCCTCATAGACCTCCACAATTGTGTCGAGCGTGCGATATTTTTTATCCTGACACCACACGGGCAGAAAATAGAATGACATGTTGCAATTACAAAAAAAAAAACATTCCCATATCCGACGTAATTCAACAATCGCTCACCTGACAACTAATTACCGCTCACCTATAGCAGTACCGAGTATAGCTTGCTCAATACTCTAATCAATCATTCATAGCACCTCGTTACCTTACCGCACCTCATTAAATCCCACTAATCATTCTATCTCTTTCTAACGAACCATATTAGAGCGAGTCAGATCACCGAAGCGTGTATCGGGTTTAAACACGGTTAGCGGTCCAGTAGTGAATTAAACGGTGCATTTGGGAGATAAATGTTCGCCTGCAGTTGTGCGGCAGTGCGGCGCGCTGAGTTGCGCGGGAAACGGCCAGAGATGGCGCTGATTTTACTCATTAATTATTACGCGAACGTGTGACGTCACCGGGTATTGTAGAGACCAATACGTCACTTAATGATCAGGTGCAGAAGGCATACTTCTTACAACACATAAAAAATAATTTGTATTCTGCTGTTGATCGTAATGAACAAAGAGATCACCCCCTCTGGTGGATGTGAGGTGAGTGTAAAAAGGCCGTGCTCCCTGACACATAGCGGGGGGATTTGAAACGACCCTTCCTCGCTGTACACAGTGTACGCTGTCTTCCTGGGGGTACAATCACCAGCCAAATGAAGCCCACAGTTGGACTTCGGGCTCTAGTAAAAACAAAGTTTATACCCAGATAGTACAGGTAGGTAGTAGTTTCGAAAAATATTTTTGATTTACTGCACTATTACAACTTGCATAGACTTATTCTACGGTATATTAATGAAAATAGTAAAAATTGGACCTTCTTTATATTATTATCTTCTTCGTGCTGGACGCACGTACGTATCCTTGTATAATATGTATATTATGTAATATGTAACGTCATACTGCGATATAAAATTAGATTCGATTTCAGGTCAGTCGAAATTAATGGAAATACATGAAGGACAAAGTATGAATCCAATAACAGTTTTTAAATATGTTAAGTATGTGAAATTATATTATTATATTAAATTAGGAGTAGATTTTTTTTGTCAGTCACCTATGCAATCGAAGCATCTATGCCAACGAAGTAGCAGTTTATTGATGCCCTTCTTGAAGAAACCAGATGGACGGGAGGCGACAAACTATTCAAAGGCATCTTGTACTGCCTCTCGGGTATTGATTTTTTTCCCGCCAGACTTAAAATTCTGGAAAAAGTAGTAGTCTGTAGGCGCCAGGTCTGGTGGGTACCGGCTCTAGTGTGTACTTACGAGGTCCTGGAGGCCCCCCTTCGGTGCCGAAGATGACCGCTCCAGTGGTTTTAGCCGGTAGGAGTCCAGCATACCCCTTCACACTTCCCGGGGTGATGGAAGTTCCATGTAGAATTTCCACTAGATATTAATAAAAGAAAAAAGAAAGGGTCTGGTGAGTACGGCGAATGACGAAGAGCTTTCAAATGTAGCTCTTGTAGCTTGGAGACTGTCTGTTGTGCAGTATAGGATCGCGCGTTATATTGCGTGCGCGTTATTTTATGCTGCAATGCGTGACAACATGCGCGCCACCGTCTTCTCGTGGGTCGCTCGGTGTGGGCATGCAGATTGTGTAATCTGTTCACCCGCAGATCCAGAGGCCCCTGACTTATATCGACGTCAGGGGGTTTCACGTTTGGGAATTAGGGATCAGGGCGGTTATGACCCCAGCGCCATCTCCTCCTTCTTCCAGCAGGATCGGCCCTCTCCCAAACCTGCTCTGCGGTCTCCTTCTGGAGCAAGAAGGAGACCACAGCATACCAAAAAATTTACATGGTAATATATCTATAATGACACTTATTCAAAGTTTTGGTGGATATAATGCACTAATTTAACATCATCTATGTTTAAATGTGAAAACCTCTCTGACCGGCTTATTGCTAGGCCTTCATAGCCAGTTACACGCACTGATCGGTAAACGATCGGCGAGGTTAAGCAATGCTCCGGGGTCGGGTGTATTGAGTGTGGAAATTGTGTCTGTAAACGTACCCACGATACAGGAGAAATAGGTACTAGTGTGGGGCAGGGTTTTTTAAGAAATTCTAATTTTATAAGCACTCCTATGGCTATTTTGTTTGTCAGTGCAAGCTCGTCATAGATTATGTCCAGTGTCAGCTATCTCGGGCATTAGCAGTGAGTTGTAGCATCGAGGAGGCGAGAGTTATCCTCCTTACGTTGCAACCGCTTTAGGCACTAACCGTCAGATATACGGATAACATGAATTCATGGATATTGCACGTTGTAGACAAAATACTGAAGAGAATGTTCTGATTTGATGGATTAGGTTAGAATCACTTTAAGGGTCCTCCATTGGAGAGAACAGCCGTTACCACTATAAAAAAGAAGATTTTGAAGGAAAATAATCCTATAAATCCTGGAAATAGATAAGTTGCACTGGGATGTTGTGGGTTTATTAGAAGTCCGAAGAGAGGGCGAGGACGCGATAACACTGAAATACAGCTACTTGTTCTACTGCCGGGAGGTGAACAACTGTCTCAAGGTGGTTTCAAAATTTCTACATTACGATACAAATACCTTTTTTTTATTGATGTCGATTGTGTGGCAGACTCCTACCGGCTAAAACCACTGGAGCGGTCATCTTCGGCCCGAGGGGGGGGGGGGGGGGGAGTTACTCCAGGTCCTCGTTAGATCACACTAGAGACCAATACCTATATGGTTAAATTTAATAGTTTATGGATTCGGTACCAAGCTAATAAACAAAAAAATCCTACCATAGATAGATATTCGTAGCAGATTTGCAGCAATATGGACAAGTAATATCACCTGTATGTATATGCTTAACCTGGCAATAGCGTCTGGCTAGCTTTCGACTGACAGAGTTGATGGAGCCACTCGAAACTTTTACTCGAATAAATTATACGAGTTACGGCCGCAATTAATAATCAATCAAATCCAAAATCTTAATACCTATGGATTAGATCGGTTATTATTTTTGGGCCGTAAAAATTAAGTTAATATTTGCCTAAGCAATCAATCGGCTCTCTGTACCTAAGTGTGAGATATGCAAACAAAACATTCGACCTTTTTCTTTTCGGGCTTGGAAAGAAAGGGAAACGTTACGAGCCTTATTTTATTAGCCGGACTTCTTAGCAACTTAGTCATCTGCCAGTATGTCGTACGCGGAGTCAAATGTGCCGCCATTTGTCCGGGGATGAGGCACAAGTGTCCGGACACTCCACCATACGTCACACAGAATTACTGCCTCGCTATTGTGAGAACACTTCCGTGTATACGCAGTGTGTCCAGGGGTTCAATTCTCTAAGATCAAACATTCATACATCCTTGAAAACAGAATTAATATAACGGCGATAACCCAATTTGGTATTTGCTAAGACTGATCCTCATGGCTTACCTTTTGCAACGTGTCCTTGAATAGCTTCAACCATTTCTTAGTGACTACTGAATTGGTTTTACACCGTTATTTCGATTCTGTATTCAAGGATGTATGGATGTTTGAGCTTAAGGAATTGCACCTCTGGACTCGTAAAAACAGTGAATTGAATACTTATAAGCCCGTGATCATACATCAGCGTAGGGCATCCTCTGTAGTCCCAGCCCGCAGTTGTTGGATGCAGGCGGCTGGTGCCTGGTCGTTACCTGCTTTGGTTGGGATGATGATGATTATCCAGTACTAAACAAAGTCCTTCTGCTAGATCACTATTTAGAATTAATGGTCGTGAGGCGTTGAGGTGGGGATATTGCCGGTATATCATCATAATTTCAGTCAAAAAACGTCCACTGCTGGGCTAAGCCTCCACCAAAGACTGCCACAACGACTGGTATGATTTTGTGGGCCCATTGGGGGGTTTGCCATAATCGCCACGCTTGGCAGGCAGGTTGGCGATCGGCGATAGCACATATTCTGATGTCCAATCTACTCTACACCAACTAATCTCTTTGTACACGCATGGTATCATTAGCAAAGGCTCGTTCGTTGCCGGGAGAGTAACCAGCTTGCGTGAATAAGTTATTATGATTGCATCCACTGAAAGTTTTATTTAGAACAAGAGTAGTAAACGAATAAACACAAAGTTGTGTGTAACTATTGTATGGATTTTAACATTATCATCATCATATCAGCCAAAGGTTGTCCACTGCTGAACAAGGGCACGCCCATAGATTTACACAAAAGTGTCATATTTTGGAGGGAATTTGCCAGTACCCACCACGATTTGCAGGTGGGTCAGTGACCTCAGTATGGCTACTGTTCCATAGAAGTGACACTGCTGCCCATCCGTCTGGTTAAGTCCCTTGATTCGCCTTTTACGACATCCACAGGAGAAGACTGATTAAATAATATAGCACCACTCCGGTAATTCTTAATCCGGACACGATACAGAAATTTTAACATTGGCTGTTAATTAAGTTGTCTAAATTAATGGTGTCAATGGAAACAGTTTCAACATCCAACGCTGCATAACTGCATGAAAGTGGACTATCTAAATAGTCCATAGCCAATTGAATAGAAGTATATGTATATCTTAATTTTAAATTAATATATAGTGTATTTAGATTAATAATCATTAAAATAAAACACTTTTAAACTGTTAACATCGTGTATATATATATATATAGATTTCCTGCAACCACGAACGCTGGAAAGTTATCGACACGATAGGAAAATACAAAAATATGTAATATACCTGATAGAATCCATTTAAAAGTATTTTATTATAAGGAAGTCTATCTGCCCAAAATCGCCATTTATTTTCGTATACTTATGTAACTATTCTTCTATTCTTTACGCTTACATTGTGCCATAATTGCGTATAGCATCTGTGGCGTACCGTGACACGCTAAATTAGTATTGCTAAAATTGAATCATAACTCTGTATCCGCGGCCAGATTCGGTAATAACACTATTTCGGGCTAGTGCACATTCAACTATTCAAAACTAGGAACTTCATTGTTCTAACTGGAAGATGGTTTCCGTTACAGATTTTGTAATTATCTTTCTACGTTATTACGTTATTTATCTGAATATTTGACCAAGTAAAAACTATATTCTACAGTCGACTGCTGCGCTCCGGGTCGTGGGTTCGATTCCCGCACGGAACAAATATTTGTATGATCTGCAGGGAGTTGTTCCGGGTCTGGGTGTATTGTATGTGGAATTCATGTATGTAAACGCACACACGACACAGGAGAAATCCTAGTGTGGGGCAACGTTTAAAAAAAAAAAAAATTACTAGAGTTTTTTTTTTATATACTAGTCCCAAACTGTTTTCTCCTGTATATATTATTTACTAGACGACCCGGTTGGTGCAGTGGCTGAAACAGTCGACTGCTGCGCTCCCGCACGGAACAAATATTTGTATGTTCTGCAGGTAGTTGTTCCGAGTCTGGGTGTATTGTGTGTGGAATTTGTGTCTGTAAACGCACCCACGACACAAGATAAAACCTATAACCTGGGCAAACTTTTATTATACTGTTGAACTGTAGCGTTGGTTTTGTGACTGACAAGTTATATCTATCTATCAGTACTTACCAGTAGAATTTATTTTTTGTACTGTTAATGGCCAACCTTGTGTCAGAGCTGTTCAAGCCACCCAAAGACTTGGTTTATAGACTGCCGTCTACTGACAACAACTGAGACCGATCATTTTACGTACCGTGCTCTGAAGTCCAGAGAAGCTCAGTTAAAATACCACTATACGGTCACCCATGCATAGTTTGACCGCGGTGAGCATTACTTCACCTCACATATCGCTTACTGATTAATGAGTTTGACTGGCTGCGAGGGCCTCAACAATAGAATAATTTTAGTATATACAAAACTATTCAAGCACATGCAGAACTATATTATGTCCGCCGAAGTCAGGATCTCGTCGTCAAGCTCAGGATTGTCAAATGTCAGAAGTGTTTAAAAACCCTTCATCAACGCATTATGGTCCAACAACCCAATGGCTGAAGTGTATCATGACAATAGTATTCACTACAAAGCGTATTCAAGCAACGAATCCATGTCTAAGAAAACGCCATTAACATTTTGTCTCGCCTCATTCTCTTAGGCACCGACAAATGTCATAATTTAGAGACTACACGGGAACGCAACACGAGCATACACGTCTGAGCTTTTAGACTAGCAGCGTTTCTAGAAACTACGATGAAACGGTGACTATACGATGCTGTGATGTGTTCAATACATTCAGTGCCTTGACGGCTCAGTTTCTCGTACAGGACTATGGGTGTCGCATTCCCGACAATCATCATCATCATCATCATATCAGCCACAAGATGTCCACTACTGGACAGACGCCTCCCCCTAATATTGCCTCAATGACCGGTATGGGTTTTTGTTGTGTGCTCATTGGGAGGATTTGCCGTAATCGCCACGCTTGGCAGACGGGTTGGCGATCCCAGTTGAGTTATAAATGTATTTTTTGGCTGAAATTATGAACCACATAAAAAACAATTGTAATGGGCTGTAACTGTTACCACAGCTGGGCACGGGCCTTTTCTCACAGTGAGAAAGGCCTTAAGTCTTAGTCCACCATGCTGGCCGAATGCGGGTTGGCGGACTACATACACCATTGAGAACATTTTTGAGCTCTCTCAGGTGTGCAGGTTTCTTCACGATGTTTTCCTTCATTTAATAACACTTACTGCAATGATATTATATATTAAAAAGAAGTAGATATGTTACATGCGTGCCAAAAGTAAGATCCAAAACTACCCCAATTGTACTGCAATCGGTTTGCCTAGATAGCTATCTCTTTTACTCTTGTTGTTATTGTATTTTCTTTCTTGAGACTGTATTTTCTGCGCCATTTAATATGGACGTAACATATCTATGGTATAATATGACTTACTGTTACTAAATTTGTGGTTTACATCAACTCACCCCAAGCATCCTTGATGGCACGGTTGGTGCAGTGGCTGATACAGTCGGCTGCTGCGCTCTGGATCGTGGGTTTGATTCCCGCACGGAACAAATATTTGTATGATCTGCAGGTAGTTGTTCCGGGTCTGGGTGTATTGTGTGTGGAATGTGTCTATAAACGCACCCACGACACAGGAGAAATCCTAGTGTGGGGCAAGGTTTTAAAAAAAAAAATACAAAAAACAAAACATCCAAAACTAACAATTAACAACGTCCTGGCTGTACCGACGTGATGCAACCGAAGAAAGACGCGTCAGTTTCCCGTCTGCGCTCCATCTATCCGCTTCGTTTATTGCTGTATATTTTCCATTCGTGGTGAGCATCGCGAGATACGGGCAGCAATCAAGTGACGCGAAACACCAACGACAAGACGCTACACGACACGACAACGGAACGACCCCGACACGGTTCCAGGCCATTTGTAACCACATACTGCTCTATTAACTTGCAGCCATTTTCCTCCGTATTTTTGTGTTTATTACTCTGTTTTATCTTGAGGCTGCTTCTCAAGCGGGGACAGGAAACTGCTCTTAAAATGATTGGTCGCTACTGCGCGCACTTATTTACAGGGACGATGTTAAAGTTTGGCCACTAATTGAGTGTCCTTGATTTTGATGGAGAGATATTTAATTAGGGCAAAAGACTTTTATTTTTAGCGGTGAGATATAAATTAAATATGTGCTTATAATGAAATCTTCGAATCCGACTCGGCTGGGCAGCGTTTGGGAAACTTCGCAACGTCTTTTCGTCAACAATACCGCAATGCCTCAAGACGCAAGTCTTTAACCAGTGTGTGTTACCAGTGATGATATATGGAACAGAGACGTGGTTACTCACAATGGGCCTCATAAGAAAGCTCAAGATCACTCAGCGAGCTATGGTTCTCCATAGCTCACTGAGTGAGCTGAGCTCTCTAGCTATGCTTGGTATTTCTCTACGAGTTCGAATCAGAAATGAGGAGATCCGTAGAAGAACTAAAGTTGTCGACATAGCTGAAAGGATTAGTAAACTGAAGTGGCAATGGGCAGGGCACAACTGATGGCCGCTGGGGCACAAAGGTTCTAGAATGGAGACCGCGCACCGGAAAACGCAGCGTGGGACGACCTCCAACGAGGTGGACAGACGACCTGGTGAAGGTCGCTGGGAGTCGTTGGATGAGGGCGGCATGTAACCGCTCGTTGTGGAAATCTAAGGGGGAGGCTTTTGTTCAGCAGTGGACGTCCTTTGGCTGATATGATGATAATTAATGAAATCTATAATCACACACATAAATATGTGCTTATAATGAAATCTATACACATAAGCCCACTGCTGAACATGGAGTTCCAATGATCAGTACAATGAACGATCATAATGGATAACAGCATAATAACCAAGCTTGGTTGGCGGATTGATAATCGTAGTATATTGTAATTAGCACTCGGGAGGATGTTACTCTCTTAATCAATCTCCTCTACCCATGGGTGAAAGCAAAAGAAGAGTACGTAAAGGGAAACTAAGGGTATCAACCCTTAGGTACCTTTTTACCAGAAGATGTGTATCCATTCTTACGTTGAAGGTTATAGGTAGAAGGCCGGCTGGTGCCGGCTTACCGTGTGGTGCCGGCTCAGAATGTCACCACCCCATTTCATCCCGTGAGTGTAGTAAAAGTCGACTAAGGGATTAACCGGAGGACGGGCAGCGGCGTCCTTCGAGTACATTAACAATTCAACTGCGATCGCCAACCCGTCTGCCAAGCGTGGCGATTATGGCAAGACCTCCCAATGAGCACACAACACACCAAATTGGTTGTTGTGGTGATCTTTGGGGGAGGCCTATGTCCAGCGGTGGATTTCATTCGGCCGTAATCAATGAAATGAATGAGGTAGAAGGCAGCACAGATACTGGTAGGGAGTTCCTCTCTTTGGTTGTGCGCATAATAAAGGTTGAGGAAAAATGTTAATACGACTTACTGAGATATCAACCAAGTACGCATGGTAACATTTTTTTGATTATTATTTATCCCAGTGGAAATTTATCATGATCTTCCTCCACCCCGGGGAAGGGCAAAGGAGCCTGCCGGCCTCCTACCGGCTATAACCATCAGAGTGGTCATCTTCGGCAACTAAGGAGGGCTCCAGGACCTCGTATGATCACACTAGAGCCACCCACTGGTACCACACCTATTTGCACATCTCTGAGAACTGAAAAGCGGTCACCCTCCTCGGGGAGATCGTAAAGGATCCCTCCGAAGCGTCACTGTGCGCTGTACTATGCTGCGCGTGACCACATGCGTGCCACCGTCTACTCGTGGGTCGCTCGGTGTGGGCACGCAGATTCCCCATTCTGCGCACCCGCGAACCCAGAGACCCCCCTACTTATATCGACGGCAGAAGGACGGATGGTAACCTGCATTGCGTCTGGTAGTTCGATGGTAGAGTGGTAGACGGTAGCACCAGAGGGCCAATTCTCGTAATTTAAAAATGTTCAAATTATAGTTCCGATCTAGTCCCGGTGTCATAAATATCACGAATGGTATTCTCCTAAATTAAAAAACAACCTCAAATGTGAACTTACACTGTGATGAGATCGAAAATGGATCGAAAATTGATCAAAGCCAAAACGGTATTCTGCTAACATTTTGAACAGTCACATGTACTAAATTGTCATCAAATAAACGTCAAAATCGAGATTGAAATGAGACTAAATCGAGAATATACTGAAATCTGACTGAACTTTATGAATAGCAGAATACCATTTTTTCGATTAATTCATAATTTAATCTCAGTTCGGTCAAGTTTCAGTCATAGTGTAAATTAATTACGAGAATTGGCCTTCAGATCGTGTAACACCGGTACAAACTTTCTGAAGTACAGTTTGTAGAAGGCCGAAAATAGATTGTACAGCTCAGTAAGTTAGTCAAAAATTAAAGAGCATCGTGAGATGAGCATTAGAATTCTCGAAACTCACTTGCATGTTCCTTTACCAGGAACTACGTAAAGCTATTCCAGCACAGGTTAGGGAACAATATAAAACTACCACCTAAATACCTGAAACATTCACGTGCGAATGCTGAGTGAGAAGAACTGGCATTCGCCTTACGAATACCACGTTTAGAGGTATCCATGCGGCTACCACAACCCTTAATTCAGTGATGTAAGATCTATAACTGCATTAGTCCGTTTTATTAAAAGTTTGTCAAGTACTTAGAGTGCATTACACATTCGCGGAGTTAAGTTAGAGTAGTGTGACGCGGTCGGAATGTTAAAACATCTCGTAAGGACTCCAATGTATGCACTTTTGTACCTGCCAGTATCACTATTAAATTATTGTGTTTGTACTTTAATGTAAACCGTCGGGGAATCGAGTGTGCCTGCGGTGGATGTGTTTTCCTTTTAGAATAACCACAATTGTGTTGTTGTACAGTTTGTGTGTTTTTTGGATTAAATAATGTATTGTATCTATAGTCGATTTTTACTAATGCCGACTACACTTAAACTTACTAAATTTGTAATTACACAAATGTTCTTTTTTTTTTCAGTAACTATGTATAAACATGTTAATATTATGACATAACTGCCCATGGTATCTACATACAGGCCCTGTCAGAAAACCAGCGCTGCAGCAGAATTGGTTGCAGCATATGCTGAGATAGGGACCTTTTTTGGCCTCGTACAGCACTACTGTAGTCATAACTATTCTATTGTTAATAATAAATTTCATTATCATTTTGTACGAGTCCAAAATAAAACATTTTCTTTCTTTCGTTCTATGTATATAAGGCATTTCACTACACGACCACCTCTGAGAAGAAATGCCCAAAGAAGAAACTCAGGCTATGTCTTTTTTGGTCATTACTGTTTCTATTTTTACGTCTTATACAAATCTGTTCTTTACAGTGTTTAAAACAGCTACACAATGCAAATACGAGTAGTAATTCAACTTCAATAGTATATTTATTTATTGCACGCCTCATAAGCGAAGCGTTGAGGTGGGTATTACTGTCAGTTTACGCACACCAAGTGATTCTCCTACTTAAAATGTCACTTTTTTTATTCTTTATTGCTTTTATAAGTGAATATAAATAGACAAATGTTGAGAAAAAACACTATTTAAAAATACACTCATGATATTTTTAAATCTCTTTTCATTATTTAAACTAATTAAAAAATTGTTTAAAAAAGTTCTGTCTTGGACGTCCGTGTGTCTGTATGTGCGGATCCCGTATCTTGTGGTCACGATAATGAGCGAAATACTTCACTTATCGAGTTGGTTTTTTTTTTATAGGCTACAGTATTTTGAGGAATAGAAGCCTGTTACTTTTGACGGTATAATTCGTGTAGTTTAATTATTATTTAATAAATTAAAGATTATGAGGCGTGCACTTTTGGATTTTCCAACTATTTAAAAATCATTTTATCACTTTACCACGTCACTCTTTTTTAATACCCCGCATTAATGTTCGTCCTATATCGTGAGTACAGTTTACAGACAAATCTCGCATACATAAACACCAAGACCCTAAACAACTATCTGTACACCGTATAAATATTTGTTCCTTGCGGCAATCGAACTCACAGCCAATAGGGCAGAATCCCAGTCGCTGTGACACTGTGCCAATCGTGCCTTTTACAAGCTTACCATTTATATCAGCCAGATGGCACTGACGTTTCCTATTGGTGATCTCCAAAACGACTGAAGAGGTCAAGGTCCTTTTCAATGTCCCATCCCATCTGAAGGATATCGCAGTCGTGGTTTGATCATGACAGAAATCTAGGGTGCAATTCTCTAAGCTTAAACATCCATACATCCTTGAACACAGAATTGAAATAACGGTGATAACCCAATTTGGTATTCGATTCTTAATAATAAAACAGAAAGTGCTGAGAA
Source organism: Diloba caeruleocephala (assembly GCA_947459985.1). Taxonomy (NCBI): domain Eukaryota; kingdom Metazoa; phylum Arthropoda; class Insecta; order Lepidoptera; family Noctuidae; genus Diloba; species Diloba caeruleocephala. The sequence goes on from OX381610.1 coordinate 30,617,148, forward strand.
ACCACTTACTGAAGCTCTATAAACAAAGTTTTGGGACCTTTAAAAACCAAACATCTTTTACGTAAGCATTTGTACGTACAGTTCGGGTACAAGTCAAAATCCGCGGCCGCGCGTTTGGGATGCCACAATAGCAAACGCGCCGGGAAAATACATCGGGATCCCGTCGCAATTCCGGGCTGCCCGGGATTCCTGGCGCGCTCCACCCAACGCTGCAATACACCCAATGAATTGCTGATTGTACTCTTACTGCATTTAGTGGTTTATTAAATACTTCGGTTGGAATCAAACATACTAAATGCTTTTATTGAAGTTACAAAGTTATTGTTCCAATTAGTTTGCTTAATCGACTATACTGATATATGATACTGGAAAGGTCATGAGTTTGACTGTGAATTAATGTAAGACTCCACGCATGTAAATTCTGTTGTATTGTTTGAAATTATGCGAACAGCTACATTCCACCATCTCACCTCCCACCACCACGGCAGTTCATAAGAGCCCAAATGATCTCGTTATGTGCTATTTTATTGAATCTTCCTCCTGCGGACTATGTTTCTAGAATAAACTCCCTGATAAGGTTTTCCCAAGTAACTACAGCAACTTTTTTTTGAAAAGTCGTTCGTGAAAGTACTTTTACGTGGTACCTGCAGCAAACGCATTGAGCGGGCCTTATCGAGCCTTAACCACCGACTTATCGTAAGCGACAATTTTTTGAATTTGCAATTTGTGTCCTAAACAGTGGGAGCTTCCGATGCTTGTTTGCCACCGCAATTTATAGAAAATGTAGTAAATAAAATTGGATATAACAGTGTCTCTCCTGTAATGTATCCTTCAGCAAACTTAAATTAAAACGTGTGAGTAGCTCTAAAAGTTTTTCGAAAATCAAAAACAGAATGATGTAGGTCCCTGTTAATATTTTTACTGTTTTTCTAAGTAGTCTCCGTTCTTTTCTAAGCATCGTCGCATACGATGGAACCATTGACCGAAGCAGTGAGCCCACCCTTCATTAGGGGAGCTCTTCCACGTTTGTTTAAACGCAGGCTCTTCATCTTCAAGCAGCATCTTCAATGTTCATGCAGCGAATTCTACATAAATCCTTTATTTTGCGAAATAAATAAAAGTCGCAAGGTGACGTGACTGTAAGGAGGATGACTCACTAATTCCACACCTTCCATAGACAAATATTCGATTGTCCGTCTAGCGGAGTGAGCTGGAGCGGTGTCGTGATAGAGGTGAATCCTGCTTCTTGGTCCCTGCTGCAAAACATTTCCCAAGACAACTGGTTAACAATGAATAACATATCAATATGCAGTAACAGTTTTTATTCTCTAGGGCAATTATTGCGAAATGACCCGTCCGTGCAAAGAATGAGACAATCATCTTTTTCCCTTGACTTCTGCCCTTCTTTACTTCTGTTGGCAAATCATTGAATTGAAGCATCCATTGGGCATGCCGTGTGGTGCCGGCTCAGAATACTACCACCCCATATCCTTCCATGGGTGTCGTAAACGTCGACTAAGGGATTAGCTGGAGGACGGGCAGCAGCGTCCTTCGAGTACATTAACAACTCAACTGCGATCGCCAACCCGTCTGCCAAGCGTGGCGATTATGCAAGACCCCCCCAATGCGCCCACAACACACCCATATTGATCGTTGTGGTGATCTTTGGGAGAAGCCTGTGTCCAGTAGTGGACTTCATTCGGCCGAAATGATGATCCATTGGTTTAGATTATCTTTTAGTTTCGGGCTCGTAACAATATATCCGTTTTCATCACCTGTGACGATGTCAAACACAGCATTTGAGTCAACTCCATTATACTTTTCAAGCATTTCGCGGCACCAATCCAAACGACGGCGGTTTTGATCTCCCGTCAAATTATGAGGTATCCATCTGGTGCAAACCTTTCTGACGCCTAAATGTTCATGTAGACTTTTTGCATGAGCTCAAACCAATGCCATTTTCCATGTGGTGTCCGGATTAAGAATATAACACTACTCCATCTCTTCCCGTGGATGTCGTAAAAGGCGACTAAGGGAATCTAAACTAGAGGGATGGGCAGCAGCATCCCTTCTGTGAAACGGTAGCCATACTGCACTCACCAACCCGCCTGCCAAGCGTGGTGAGTATTGGCAAATACCCCCCAGATTGATGACACAGTTGTGAAAATCTATGGGGGAGGCCTCTGTTCAGCAGTGGACGTATAAATGGCCGATATGATGATGATGAAACCAATGCCAAACCTTGCCCGGCTCTTTTGATATGTCACTCTTTTATCAGCTTCTATTATTAGCCGTTCTCCATCGTTCCCCTACATAAGGCACTGCTGCAGTAGGCATGTCGCCAGGGTATATAAAGCCTAAATTTAAGTACAGCCTTTTATTTTATTTTTATTTTGATTCATAATGTTATTGAATTTAGTCTAGTTATTTGGTTTTGTTGAAATTTTATATTATTATTTTGACATAAACGTGTACTAAATTTTTCTGTGATTTTAAATGAATAGCGATGTTGATTAATGATATCAGATGTTAATTGCAAATTTTAATTTACATTAATTTTTATGTATTTTTACGATGTAATATGGGTTTATCCTGAAATAAATCAATTTTAATTTAATTTAATTAAAGATAACAATAGGACATCAACATGGAACGCGGCAACTAAAGCATTGACTATTCATAACCTGCATATGATTTTACATGAAAAAAAATATTTTTATCTTAAATCTTATCTTATCTTTATTCCAAATTGTTTGAAGAACAGGGCATTATTGTCATTTATATCAAAAAGAAATATCAATAATAACATTATTAAATAAATTTATAGTTGCTTTTAAAATTCTAGACGAAATGTCGGCTATATACATATCACGAACACAATAAGGTAACTTTAAATAAGTAGAGCAATTTGCTGAGCAATTCAAAACTAAGTCGGTACGAACCGAACCCCAATCGGTTTTATGTCGTCCATTTTTTGTAATGTGTATATGGCTGTCCGGCGATATATTACTTTGCGTTTGTTAAAGGCAAGCAGGTCGAACAGGGGCTCCGGGAAAGATATTAGTTTTCAATATTTAATATAGAGGTCGTCCCGGTACCGCGTCAGCGCGGGACTGTCGCAGCACGAAGTCTTGTTTACCTGCAGATGTTGTGTTATGTAACGTTGTGGGACGAAAGACGATTGTTAAACATTGATTTAAGGTTTATTTTGTGGTGTGATGTCAGTTTACAAACAAAAGTCCGATATGCACAAACAGCCAGACCTATAAAAACTGCGAGTAGGCTCTATATTTTTCCGTGCAGAAATCAATACTACGACCCGTAGCGTAGAAAGCTAATTACTTACTCACTACGCCAACCGTGCTGTCAAATTTGGTTTATCAGTAATAAACAAATTGTTTAAACGTTTTACCGTTTATGTTTTCAGGCCATTGGAATAGACTATATCGTCATAACTTCCACCTTATTTTTTTTTAAAACGTTGCCCCACAAGATTTCTCCTGTGTTGTGGGTGCGTTTACAGACACAAATTTCACACACAATACACCCAGACCCGGAACAACTACTTGCAGATCATACAAATATTTGTTCCGTGCGGGAATCGAACCGGCGACCCGGAGCGCAGCAGTCAACTGTATCAGTCACTGCACCAACCATGTCGTCTATTTATGAAATAGTAATGTAGTTTATCCTCCGCGGACAAACCAAGGCTGTAGTATCTTCTATATGAGTCCCCAGTCAGTGTACTATTACATTAGACGGCACCAGGTAACACCCGCTCAGCACCTATGTCCAAAACGTCTGACCGCGGTGCCGTCCTCTATGGCGTGGGGCCTTTGGAGTCGAGGGTGCGCTGACTAGAGAATCTCCGTGCTCACACCGAGTGACTCCTGAAAAGACAGGCGTGCCCCTTCGCCCATCCCGACATTGGAGGCAGTTCATGATGAAATTCCAATGGGCGCCCAACAAATAAAATCAAAATAGCGTGTTGGTGAGCGCAGTATGGCTACTGTTCCACAGAAGGGTCGCTGCTGCCCATCCCTCTGGTTAAGAGTTTTAATCACGCTTTAAGAAATCCACGGGAGAAGATGGAGTGCTGCTGTAAATCTCAATCTGGACACCACACTTCCTTGTAGAGTGACCTTTGTGAATGTTTAACTTTGCATTATTAATACCGTGTAATAAAATGTTTTACATTTTACAGCAAACTCCAGTCTAGATACGAGTCTAATTTTAATAATACAAATTAATAATGAATTAGTGTTGAAATTAATTCGGTTCTGTCTCAGTAATTCGCGTGACGGACCGGGAGCTAAGCTCACGCGAGACATTCATTAGGTAACGATTTTGTCGGTGAATATAAACGTGATGTTGTTAGCCTGTTTGAATCACCAGTCTTGATGGACCAGTTATAGTGATCTACTATTTGTTTTGGACTATTCAATCGTTCTATTTATATATATTGACGGCACGGTTGGTGCAGTGGCTGATACAGTCGACTGCTACGCTCCGGGTCGTGGGTTCGATTCCCACACGGAACAAATATTTGTATGATCTGCAGGTAGTTGTTCCGAGTCTTGGTATATTGTATGTGGAATTCATATCTGTAAACGCACTCACAACACAGGAGAAATCCTAGTGTGGGGCAACGTTTAAAAAATAAAATCAAAATTTACAGTTGTGGATTTTATACTTGCAAAAAATATATTTATGTGAATTGTATCAGCCACTGCACCAACTGTGCCGCAATTCTATTGTAGGTAATGAATGATCTAGAATTCTAGATTATATTAATTTAACTTTTCTCTCGATATTCTCCTTCAGGATTCAAGTAAATGGTGTCTTAGATTGACTAAGATAGTTCATATTACATTGAATAAGTGACATTGATACATGCCAGGTTTTGAACTGGCAACCCAGTGCTTCAGAAGCGAGTCCGTAAACATCCGGACCACCACTATTTATTACGGTCTACCTTACACTAACGCACGCACTGTCCTTATAGAAGAAATAGTAAAAATAGGAAGCAAGTTCTCACTCTCAATAAAAATCTGAAAGAGTAGTTAAACAAAGACAGTTCTTATTTTAGTCAAAACAAATGCAGATTCTCCGTGTGGTTTCCGGATTATGAATAAAACACCACTCCATCTCCTCACTTGGATGTCGTAAAAGGCTACTAAGGGACCTCAAACCAGAGGGTTGGGCAACAACATCCCTTCTGTGGAACAACAGTCATACTGCGCGCATTAATTAACTTAATTTTTTTTAATATAACTTAATTGTGTTTTAATCGAAACAAATGTCCCTGAAGTTTTTGCTGGCTCTTCTCTATTGAACCGACTTTTCGAAACAGTAAGTTTGTACGCACAATATTGAAAGATTTGTGATGTTGCTTTAAGGCCATAGACTTCTTATAGGTTTTCCTGTAATCTACAGGTAAAGAGCTGTCTATAGTGTGTTTTGTCTCTGTACTTTCAGAGATAAGGGGGGAGTAGTCAATTTTCTTAAATAACTTTGAGACCCTCACAAAAAGCCCTTCCATTCCATATGTTACACGGTACAGTTTGCTAAACTTTATTCTTTAATTGTCTATATGCCCCCTAAGAGTGTCCCCTATATTCAAAATGCATTTATTTACATTACACGTATTTGCTTGAGTTGCAGAAATCCATATTTGCACTAAATTTCAACTTAATCGATCCAGTAGATTCGGAGCAAATTGGCTGTGAAAGACGGACAGACAGACAGACACACGGGGTACCGCCTTTTTTCCTTCGGGCGTTTGGAACCCTTAAAATGACTTAGATAACCCTCAACGTCGATCGGCTCTAATTGTGGCACCAACGAGCCGGGCCGCGCGGCGCGAGGAGGGGGGGGGGGGTGGGGGGGGGGTGCTGGAGCGACCGCGGCAGGCGCGCGCGCTGCTAATTTCCCGCGTGGCCCATAAATTACGTGCACTTTGTCCTCACTACTCCGCGCCTCTGCGACTACGACCGGAGGGTCAATTTGGGCTGCTGTAAAATACTATTCGATATTTCAAAGTACAAAAACTAGGAATATTAAAATTATCTTTGCAATGTTATCCAGGTTTTACTTCATTTACTTATTGCATAACGAATATTCACGAACAAGTAATTAGCTGTAGGAACTTAAGAAGTACAAACGTTAAGGAGAAATAGATTGAAAACTCTTCAGACCTTTCATATTTAAATACAAAAATTCTTCTCGCGAACTATTAGTGAAATATATCAAGTACATCTTAACGCAAAGACATGTTGGTGAGAGCGGACTTTAAATATCTCTTACAATCTCGTGGTAATAAAACATTTTTAAATGGACCATATACCTTTAGATTTTAGTTTTCCTTTTTTTTATTGATGTCTAGTGGAAGTTCTACATGGAACTTTCTTCACCCCGGGGAAGGGCTAAGAGGTATGCCGGACTCCTACCGGCTAAAACCAGTGGAGTGGTCATCTTCGGCACCGAAGGGGGACTCCAGGTCCTCGTAAGATCACACTATAGCCGCCCATTGGTGCCACGCCTTTAGGCACATCATGGAGGGGATGACTGTAAAGCGGTCACCCCCTCTAGCGGAGGGAAGATGACTGTAAAAAGGTCGCCCCCCAGGCACTTCTCGCGGAGGATTGTAAAGGATCCCACAAGCCTCGCTTTGCGCTGTGCTGCGTACACGCCGTCTTCCCGGGGAGATTTTTGTTTTCCTAATGTTTGGTACAGTTCTAGTGTTCCAAACGTCGGAATGAAAAAACGGCGGAACCCAGGATCACTCGTATGTCTGTCACAGCCAATATGCTCCGAATCCTTTTTTTTTCTGTTAGGATTGCCAACAGCATCACATTGTTCTTAACAGTTAGGTTTACATGGCACGACTTACGAGCTTAATGCTTGGCCAGTTATAGACAACCACCACATGCAATATACTGTTACTTATAAATTATAAATAATTGCAGAAGATGCCGATGCCGATGATCCCGTGTGGTGCCGGCTACGAATAGCACCAACCCATCTCACCCCGTGGGTGTCCTAAAAGCCGACTAAGGGATTAGACGGAGGATGGGCAGCAGCATCCTTCGAATACATTAACAACTCAACTGCGATCGCCAACCCACCTGCCAAAGGTGGCGATTATGGCAAAACCACACCACACCACAATGAGCACACAACACACCGATATCGGTCGTTGTGGTGATCTTTGAGGGAGGCCTGTGTCCAGCAGTGGACTTTATTCGGCAGAAATATATATGTGTACCAAATTTCAATTTAATCGGTCCAGTAGATTCGTAGCAAATTGGCTGTGACAGACGGACAGACAGACAGTCACACGAGTTATCCTATAAGGGTTCCGCTGTTTTTTCCTTCGGACGTTCGGAACCCTAATAAGTAAACCCAATCATAACTAAATGGCCACTAAGCCATTTTATTTGCAGTGTCAGTAATTAGTCTACTTCTGTTTGCTCCGTCGTATTCGGCGCTCAACTAAACGCGGAAACATTTGCTCAACGGCGCTATTGTGCCGGCGCTCTGGCCGTCGCCGCCGGGCACTCCCGTCGGCGCGGATGTGGGGCCGCGCCCGCCGCGGATACGTAGGGTTACCTACACAATAAATAACAAGACACAGAAATCCCGCTCCAAACAACACGCGATTAGGTTCCTAATCTCTTATATGATCATTGATAGACACACCTACCTGTAAAAGTCCTTTGCTGAATATGGGCCTTCCAATGATCAATATGCTTGGTAGGTAGATCGCTCCTCGTAGATTGGGGAATCTGCGTGCTCACACCAAGCGACCCAAGAGAAGACGGTAGCACGCATGCGGTCACGCGCTGCCGTGGGACGCTTTGGGGGATCCTTTACAATCCCCCGGGGGGAGGTGACCGGTTTACAGTCACCCTCTCCGAGTTGTGCCATAGACGTGGCACCAGTGGGCGGCTCTAGTGTGATCATACGACGACCTGGAGCCTCCCTTGGGTGCCCCAGTGGTTTTAGCCGGTAGGCGCCCGTGAAGAATTTCCACTGGGCACCAATAAAATAAAAGGTAGATCGCTCTAAGACAGTTGCTGTCACTTATTGGTAAACGATCTGCAAGGTTAAGCAACGCTTGGCATGTTCAGTACATGAACGCATGACTGCGTAATGGTATTAAAACTGAACGCTTCCATGCTTTGGAAGGCTCGTTAAATCGTCGGCACTGACTGTTGCCATTAGACGGTAGTCGTTAAAGCCAGTCAGAGGTCTTTGGGTGACTTGAACAACTCTAACTAGCGAGAACTAGCCACTAACGATAAAAAAAAAAACCAATCAAGAAATAAGGTGAATTGGTTGACGCAGAATGTTATTATTAGCCCAGATTAATCCTAGGTCCTTGTCCGGATATTCCGTGTGGTGTCCGGATTAAGAATATAGCACCACTCCATCTCCTCCCGTGGATGTCGTAAAAGGCGACTAAGGGAATCTAAACCAGAGAGATGGGCAGCAGCGTCCCTTCTGTGAAACGGTAGCAATACTGCGCTCACCAACCCGCCTGCCAAGCGTGGTGAGTATTGGCAAATACCCCCCAAAATGATGACACAGTTGTGAAAATCTATGGGGGAGGCCTTTGTTCAGCAGTGGACGTATAAATGGCCGATATGATTATGATTTATGATGAATCCTAGGTCACCTTTTGCGACACCCAAAATGGTGGAGGAGGCGTGGTTGATTCTTTACACATAGAATGGTGTAATTGTCACACTGTAAGTAAAATGGAACAGTCTCTACCAAAGCAGACATAGTTTTGATGTGCTTTTGAGTGAGTATGTACAATGAAGATCCGAGAGTACGGCTGGCGCATAGGCTAAGCGATTGGCTATACGCGCAACGTGTCGTGGGTTTGATCTTAACACAGAATAAATATGTGCATAATCTACAGATAGTTGTTTCGGGTCTGGGTGTTTGTGTATAATTATATTGTAATATGTATATCTGTCAAATTTACCCACTGGCCGCTACACGAGAAATCATAGCGTGAGACAACGTTTTAAAGGAAAACGAAAGAGATGGGTTTCGATTACCTAAAATAAGTTAGCTATTTACCAATTTGCAAGCCTCCTGCAGCCTCTTGTATTTACTAATTTAGAAGCATCCATTAAATAACATTTTATTTTCTTCAGCATTTTCAGTATGTATGACGTGTATTCCTTCTGTCTCCGTCTATCATTTGGCCACCTTTATAAACAAATGTTTTTACAAAAACTGTTCTGTTCTGTTAGTTTCAACCATTCTAGTGTATTTTCGTTTAACGTTAAAAGCGCACCTCTAGTAAAATATATGGAAGCGCAATGAATGTACATTAACAGCTTGGATGTAAAATTGCGCTCGAAGTTATTTATTACTAAGCTCATTAGACATTTGTGTGGAAGTTCTTTTACCTGCGTTAAGTGGCTTTAGTTTATCTGAAATATGTAAATGTTCTTTAAAATGTAGTCATTGTTCCAACTCATCAAGTATTCATTTCAGATTACAATACATTTAAGTTTTTTTTGTTATAAATTGTCACATTAAAAGTACATTAATACCGAAATTAATGGCAAATTGACGACTATATATAGATTAGTTTTCTACACGGAGGTTTGATACCCGTATGGAACAAATACTAGTGCCCTACAGATAGTTGTTCCAGGTCCAAGTATTTGTACCAAGTGACGGACCGATACCTGCCAGGGGTGGGGTCCAATAACTACACGGCGAACACCGCACCTGCGGCTATAGGTAATTGACAAGAACTCCATGGGATTTTAGCCAATAAGGGTCCGGCCCCTCCGCCGCTCCCAAGGCAACGAAGTCCATCAGGATGTCCCGCGACAAAAAAAATGGTCTGGGTATTTGTGTACCTACGAAATAGAGAAACACTAGTGTTTAACGATAAAAAAATATTGTATAAGCAAAGTAATATAAAATTTTTGTAGAAAAAGAAAGACAAATCTCTTAAAGAACTACTCTGTATAAAAAGTCTTCCTATACAGGCACATCACACACACATCATCCTGTAACCGTCCACTGAACACGAGGAGGCCCCTATGGTCACTACAATGAGCGGATGAATATCCCCATTGCCATAGTCACCACACTTTGTAGGCCGATAGGTGATCGCAATACGCTCTAGTGTAATCTTACGAGAACCTGGAGCTTCTCTTTTGAGCCGAAGATGACCAGTCCAGTGGCTTTAGCTGGTAGGAGTCCGGCATACCCCTTCGCCCATCCCCGGGGCGAAGGAAGTTCATGTAGAATTTCCAATGGACAGCAAAAAAAAAATAGCTGATCATAATATATTGTTTCTATCACACGAGAGGGTGTTGCTGCCCATCCTCTTGATCACCTCACAACCCTTAGTCACCTTTTACGACACTTATAGGTGGACGCCGTGTGGTGTCAGATCAGAATACCACCACCCTATCTCCTCCCGTAGATGTCGTAAAAGTCGACGAAGGGATTAGCTGGAGGATGGGCAGCAGCGTCCTTCGAGTACATTAATAACTCAACTGCTATCGCAAACCCGTCTGCCAAGCGTGGCGATTATAGAAAAACCCCCCAATGAGCACACAATACACCCATATCGAGCCTTGTGGTGATCTTTGGAGGAGGCCTGTGTCCAGCAGTGGACTTCATTCGGCCGAAATGATGATGGGTAGAGAGGAGTGGTCTATTTTATGCCAGAAACCACAGACCCAGAACCAAGCTGAACTCAGAATGAACACTTAACCGCTGAGTCATGTAAATGTTAAAGCATTACCTTAGTCCAAACAGGGTTTCATAAAATACATCTCACGTTAACTGCTACGATGTATCGCGCTGCTTGTTTCAACTTCCGTGCTACACAAGACACGGTATCCATCTCTGTCAGCCGCTCGCCACCGCACGGGGCCGCTGCATGTTGCACTGCATCGGATTAGAGGTGTAATTGATGTTGGGAGATAACGTTTCAGATGAAAGCAACACAGCTTCACTGCTTGACGTGGTGATATACCCTCGACAGATATGGGATTTTCTGAGATAAATCTGTCTAAGGAGATTAAAATATTTGACTTTTATAAAGCTTTTGAACAATGTTGTATATAGTATGCGTATTTTCGCTCCATTTTTCTCAAGGAATCTTTTTTTTAACATTGGCCCACTAGTATTTCTGCCACGTCGTGGGTGCGTTTTAAGACCCGGAACAACTACCTGCAGATCATACAAATATTTGTTCCGTACGGGAATCGCACCCGTGACCCGGAGCGCAACAACCGGTTGTATTAGTCTCTGCACCAACCGTGCCGTCAAGCATTTATAGCAGTTAAACAAAGACCATATTAAGTCTACCCTACAGGTTCTATTGTATCCCTTATGCAATCGTATTCATTAGCACATGTCATACGATGTTTACACAGGTATGATACGACGGCACGGTTGGTGCAGTGGTTGATACAGTCGGCTGCTGCGCTCCGGGTCGTGGATTCGATTCCCGCACGGAACAAGTATTTGTATGATCTGCAGGTAGTTGTTCCGGGTCTGGGTGTATTGTATGTGGAATTCATGTCTGTGAACGCACCCACGACGTAAGATAAATTTCAACGTTTTTCAAAAGAGAAAGAAAAACGTTTTTTTTAAAGAAACAGAAAAAAAGTTTAATATCTTTAAAACATCGCCTGTTTATTATGATTGAAAGAGTTTAGTACAGTAAACTGCGAGTATAAAACCATAAGCGCTATAAAAACATACAGAAATAACGGCAACACTAGAAAAAGCCTGTCAAACCCCGGGTCTCCGGCCGCATCACTAAAATGTACCGACATACGCAGCGCGGCGGAAGCTCGAGACTCGACAAAAATGAGCACACACATTGACACTAATTGGACCTCCGCTGTACTACCGTATGAATTACACGCGGGCTACGAATATTCGTAAATTGAGGTAATTTAAATGATATGTAGGTTAATTCGTTTGCCCAGCAGCACAGAGCGAGTCATGCTCAGTTTTATTCTAAATTAAAACAATTAGCGAGCTATGGAGAGAGCTATGCTTGGTATTTCTCTTCGAGACTGAATCAGAAATGAGGAGATCCGTAGAAGAACTAAAGTTGTCGACATGGCTGAAAGGATTAGTAAACTGAAGTGGCAATGGGCAGGGCATATTGCTCGTAGAACTGATGGCCGTTGAGGCAAAACTCTTCTCGAGTGGAGATTGCGCACCGGAAAACGCAGCGTGGGATGACCTCGAACGAGGTGGTTCGTTTGTTGAAGATCGCTGGGAGTCATTGGATGAGGGCGGCATGTAACTGCTCGTTGTGTTAATCTGAGGGGTAGGCCTTTGTTTAGCAGTGGACATCCTGTGGCTGATATGATGATGATGAAAACAATTAAGGCGTTGAAGTAAAAAGCGTAGCCACAAATCTTTACTAGGTTTTTCAATTTCTAGATCATACAAGGTGGCATGTGGTGTCTGGTTTAAGAATATAACACTAATCGGTCTGTCTATGGATGGGTGATCACATAGTTGTACTTTTAACTGACCGTCTTCGTGCTTTGGAGAGCACGTAACATCATCGGTCCCGGTTGTTGTCGTTAAGCCAAGTGGGGCCGCCGGGCTGGAACACCTGGTGCAAGGTCAGCTACTAACCACAGCAAGAAGGAAAGAACGAATTCAATGTAATAAACTAATCTGAGCAGTTTAAAATTATTGAATATATATCAACAGTAAAAACCATATTTCACCGTAAAATAATATACGAAGTTTAAAGTCTAAAAGATCGCTACCAAAACGTCGCATAATCGGTGTTGTTAATTCCCCCTCGGCTCTCATATACTACTTAAAATATGAATATAATGTATTTCAAAGTAGCATATTTTAAAATATTCAGATATGTATACAATAGCAACAAATGGCTTAACTCCGGTCGGATCGCGACCTCTGTCTCGTAGCGGCGTGGCTCGGTAGCTGTAGCACCGTAGCAGCGTAGCAACAAAACGTCGTCCCTCGCGAGACACGACACTCACACACCTAGCTTGTTTAACTGGCTAACAATTATGGAGAAGGCTTCTAACTAAATAAATATCAATTAACATTACCAAACAAAAATATACGCGTATAATAAAATTTCACGCACAGTTGGAAACTACTATAATCGATACATACAAAGTTACTATATACAAGTTTTTTTTCTGTTCTATAGAAATTCTATTCATTAAGAAGATTTCAAATCATTATCATTTCAGCCAAATAAAGTCCGCTGCTGGACACAGGCCCAGGTGTGCTCATTGGGGGGTTTTGCCATAATCGCAACGCTTGGCTGGAGGGTTGGCGATCGCAATTGAGTTGTTAATGTATTCGACGGACGCTGCTGTCCATCCTCCGTCTAATCCCTTAGTCGGCTTTTACGACACCCACGGGATGAGATGGGTTGGTGCTATTCGTAGCCGGCACCACACGACAAAATTCAAATCCGCAATTTTTTTTAATAATTGTAACTTAAATAAACCTATCAGCCTTTGTGTATTGTTAATATACGATCTGCTTTATGATTTAATTAGTTACTTGATACTTCATTTTATAAAGTTAATAAACACTAAACTGTTAACACTTTTTAATTAACTAGAAATAAAACGTACGTAAACATTAACATTTCGGTGTTAAACATTTTTTTGTAAATAATTTTGACGCAAAGAATGATGTTCTTTCAATTACTAATTTTGTATCTGTATCACTTCGAAATGTAATCCTGAAAAAAAAAACTTCCTCCAATCTTGCTTAGCACGGGCACCTTGCATAACTGAGGTATATTCAAGCGGCTCATCTCGTGAGATGCACATTCGCACCGACCGAAAGGTGGGGTCCTCTTACTTCACCTCACCTCCCCGCCCGTCCTCGGCCCGTCACATAGCGCCCTCTACCGACGACCTCTTTGTGAAACCTTTTAGGATATCATCCCGTTCCCGTCAAGCACGCGGCAGTCGCCATGAAATATTATTCAGTTTTATAGTCGACGTGAAATATCAAATGTCATGTACACATACCGGCTCCATGTGTGTCTGGCAGGCATACAATTGAACACTGCCTTACGAGCGGCCACCCCTTACGAGACAATGAGTTTTACCTGCAAACTGATGCCGTGGCCATGGGTTCACAGGTCTCTCCTGTAGTCGCCGATATTTTCATGGAAGACTTTGAGGAGAGAGCACTCGTGAGAGTTCCAACTATACCATATAGATGATTAAACGACACGTAGACAATACTTTCAGCATCTGCTGTCTCTTCATTCTTCCAACACCTGAGTTCAATACTCAGTAAAATTCGGTTTTCTATGGAATTGGAGGATAACAAGTCCATTGCCTTTTTTGATATAATTCTCAGCCATAAACCTGATCATTCACACCGTGTGTAAAAAGCCTACCCATACAGACAGGTAACTTCGTGGTGAATATCAACACCATCCTTGTCAGTTAGCTACCATGGCCAAATCTTTGTTACAGATGCCGTCTGAAGATGATAAGCGACGTTACAGACTTTAAAAAATGATTGTATCTACCGTACAATTGTAATCAAAACTTGTTTCGATGCATGCAGTAATCACTCAGTGTCTTAATGTTTTTCAGTGCGGTATGAAGACTTATGGTGGGACTGGGAATTCTTGAGTAACAGGATGTAAATAAGATGTTTATTCAATTAAATAGGACATAAATATCCTATTGTGAACATTATTTTTATGTTTGCACACAAACGTAGCATGAATTGTCCTTCAGCCAGATGTAGCTCAAAAAGTTGGCCGGGATGGACTTAACTTGGAAGAGAATGGATGACTGCGAAAGACTTAGGTGGATTATTGCACCAAAAGATGCACCTTTACAACTATCTGTATCTGTATTTAGGCCAGAAACTCATTCACGCGCAACCATAACATGTCAGGCCGCAAACTCACGCAGTTGAACATGGGCCTCTCGCACACTGCCACAAGTATTAAAGATAAAGATAAAAATATTTTTACTCAGGTAAAACCATTTATAGGCACTTATGAATAGTCAAGACTTTAGTTGCCTCGTTCCAAGGTGTAGATTTCCTATGGAGAAGAACGGGCAAGAAACTCCATGGTTACTCTTTTTAAATTATATTGGTACAATGTTCTCGAAATTATGGTAATGTGAGGATCTGGATGTTGTAAAAACAATGCACTGGTCGCCTCCTGGATAGACTTTTAGTTGCTGTATTTAGGTGTCGTAGTAACACCTATAGGAGGAGATGGAGCGACGTATTATTTGCTGAAAACCACACGTCCAAATGGCTATACATGCTACGTAAAGGTACCACAAAAAATCTTAACAAAAATATAACATTCAATCATGTAATGCTAACCGCCGACCTCTTAATACCAGTAGAGTGTGTGTCATGAAATCCGTCGCTGCGTGCCCGTCACATTGACGGCTAGTGTTGTAAATAAATAGAGAGGGGCAACAAATCGCGCTAACGACTACCGCCCGTCAATCGCGCGTCGAGTTAGTGACGCGTATGTGCGAGCAAGCGCTTTGCCGCACATGCCGATCAGTTATAGTCGATGGTAAGTTCTTATTACAATAAGTAATATCTCGCTTCACGATTTTTTTTATAAACACTTTGGGAGTCGCAAGTTTTTTTCCTGTGTCACGGGTACAGTTTACAGGCATGTACAAACACCCAGACCCGAAACAACTATCTGTAGATCATACAAATATTTGTGCCGTGCGGGGATCGAACCGGTGACACGTAGCACAGAAAACCAATCGCTTATCCACTGCGCCAACCGGTTTCTGCAGTGCGGTTGTTCCGTGCTGGGACATTAGTTCAACACGTGCAGCATTTTCATCTAAAATATAATTGGACACTAACCAGAGACTCTCCATGGCTATGCATGGCCAATGGCCTAAGGGATGAAGGTATAAGATAGAAGTGCAAGTTGCAATGAGTATTGTATAGACTAAAATTTTACGGAAATAACAACGTCTGTCTTTCAACCGTTATATTAAATAATCTCCTATTATTATAAAGTGCAATAATCTGTTTTATCATGGTCAGGCTGGTGCAGTGGCTGATACAGTCGGCTCGGGTCGCCGGTTCGATTCCCGCATGGAACAAATATTTATATGATCTACAGGTAGTTGTTCCGGGTCTGGGTGTATAGCGTATGGAATTTGTGTCTGTAAACGCACCCACGACACAGGAGAAATACTAGTGTGGGGCAACGTTTACATTCATCATTTTATCTATTAATCATTTTAGTTATTTTCTGATTTTAATTTTATATTTATTATTCATTTGATTTTATTTTATACCTATATATATAATATTTATTATGATTAAAATTTTAATTTTATTTCAATATTATAACATACGATCTTAAATGGATTGAAATAAATGGTTTTAGAATTTTAAATATTGATTTCGAATTTAAAAATATAATAAATAAAGATTGTACTGGCTAACAAAAGAGAAAAGTTTGTTATGCGTTCATGTTATGACCCTAGGTAAATCCGAAATATTTTGTGATATATGTATTCTCGTTCTTTGGTCGGTTATATTTTGTTATAAAATTTCCATACGCACTCTAAAATAAACTGTGGATTGATTACAAAATTATATATTAGCTGCAGAAAAACAAATAGAGCTTTCTCTAATTTGAATATATCAGACAGGACATATTTACAATACTGGCAATGGCTCGAAGGACCAAAATATATAAATAATAGTTTAATATATACGTTCTGGGTCTGGGTGTATTGTATGTGGAATTCATGTCTGTAAACGCACCCACGACACAGGAGCAATCCTAGTGTGGGGCAACGTTTGTTTTAAATAAAAAAAATAAAAAAATTAGCACACGTGGTGCTAATGCTGACTGGTAGCGAACTAAATTGTATATTAAAATGAATTATAAATATTGTCAACCTGAACCTCGAACTGTGACCTCTATAGTATCGCACAATTTGTGTAATAGCGCGCCGTTGAACAAATGAACATCGCGACGTCGCCCTCGCGCGCCGCCATTAGCCGAATTAAACGTGTCTATGTGGCCAATATACTCTCACTGTCATAACACAGGGTTGCTACTAAAACAAGTCTCATAGAAACACACCTGGACTATCAGCATCACATTCGCAGGACTATTTAAGTTTCCAAGTTGCTATCCACAGGTAGACACAGCTGAGTTTCTTTTGGCATAACTTACTTAGAATTTTTATAAAATAAAATTCTCACTGTTACTTTAGTATTACGTATGTATGTGTAGATAGGGCGTAATGGCTATATAAGCAATACCATTCTTGCTGTTGGCCAGCGCTTCTTGCACTGACGATCCTGGTGCTCGTCATCCTGCCATTTGTCATCAGACCTTCGATAATGTGGCAATGGAAAGAAAGGGAAAGGTGGGCGTTTGAGGTAGAGGCAGAGGCGGACTTACCATAAGGCCGACTAGGGTAGCCAGATATTATAGGTCAGGGGTTCCCAACCTTTTTTTGTCTACTGCCCACTTTAAGAATAAATTATTTTTTAACGCCCCCCTTTTTAAACATACTTAAAAACCGCTAAGTACTTATAACTGATTATTGAAACGCAAATTTATAGTATTCGGACAGAGTATTTTTTATTGAAAATAAAACAAACATAATCAATTCTTATATAAAAACTAATGTTAAGGTTGAATCTGATCTCGTCCTGGGGGACTTCAACGCTCACTCTAGAGCTTGGGGCAATCGTCGGGATGGGCCGAGGGGGAGGATAATGGAAGACTGGGCGGCGTCACTTGACCTCCGATTGCTGAATCGGGGGTCCGTTAGCACCTGCGTTCGGTGGCAGGGGGAGTCGGTCGTGGACCTGACATGGGCTGCTCCTTCTGTGGCCCGCATGGTGTCGGGTTGGCGAGTAGCGGAGGAGGTGGTCACACTTTCGGACCACCGCCACATAATGTTCGACGTGGCCCTCCGCACGCCTTGCCCGAGCCGTTCTAGTCCCAGCCCGCGGTCGCGGCGTTGGGCCCTCACACAGCTGGATCGAGAGTTGCTCGTCGCAGCTGCCAACGTCGTGGCCTGGCCAGAGGTCGATCAAGGGATCTTGCCCGATCCGGAGGAGGAAGCGTCGTGGTTCCGGAGGACGATGACGTCAATATGCGACGCATCCATGCCCCGGGCCAGGCGCTCCCGGCGTACGGCAGTGTACTGGTGGTCGGATGAGATCGCGCAGTTGCGCGCGGTCTGCCTCGCATCCCGCCGCCAATACCAACGAATCCGACGCCGGCACAGCGCTACAGCCGGAGAGACTGACGAGGCCTATAGGGCCTACCGGGCGGCCACACTGGCGTTTCAGACTGCCATCAGTGAGGCGAAGGCTCGGTCCTGGAGCGAGCTCCTAGAGGGACTAGACAGGGATCCGTGGGGGAGACCCTACCGTATGGTAGTAGGCAAGTTGCGCCCGTATGTCCCCCCGGTGACCGAAACCATGGCCCCGGATTTGCTGGAGAGAGTACTTTCAACGCTCTTTCCGGCGGTTCGGGACCATACTGGTCCCTCTCCACCCCTAAATGCCTCGGACTGGGCCGAGGATTTGGGGGTTTCGGATGGGGAGCTGGGCCGAGCCATTGGCCGCCTGAAGAGTCGCAACACCGCACCGGGTCCGGATGGCATTCCGGGCCGTGCGTGGGTGTATGCGTTACAGTCTCTTGGGGACCGCTTGAGGCGGCTGTTCACCAGTTGCCTCCGTAGTGGCGTGTTCCCGTCCGGCTGGAAGGAAGCCGGATTGGTTCTCTTGAAGAAGGAAGGAAGGGCTGCAGAGTCTCCCTCTGCATACGGTCCCATTTGCCTGCTCGACGAGGCTTCGAAGCTATTCGAAAGAATAATTACCCGAAGACTCGTTGAGCACCTGTCGCGAGTTGGCCCTGACCTGGCCGAAAGTCAGTATGGCTTCCGGCAGCGGCGGTCCACCATCGACGCGATTCTTCGCGTCCGCTCGCTGTCGGAACAGGCAGTGTCCCGGAGGGGTGGGGTGGCGTTGGCGGTCAGTCTAGACATCGTCAACGCCTTCAACTCCATCCCGTGGGGCGCTATTAGGGCGGCACTAGTCTATCATCGGTGTCCGCCCTACCTGCAAGGCATCATTGGGGCCTATCTGCGCGATAGGCACATTCGCTACGTGGGCAGGGACGGTAGCGTAAAGCGGAGGGAGATTACGTGCGGGGTTCCGCAGGGGTCAGTTCTCGGCCCTCTCTTATGGAACCTCGCCTACGATGCGGTCCTGCGTGTCGTTCTCCCTGCTGGCGTCAGCTTAGTCTGTTATGCTGATGACACTCTGGTGTTGGCCAGCGGGGAGTCCTTCGAGGGAACCATCCGGCTTGCGGAGCAAGCGGTGGCAATTGTCGTGGCCAAAATCCACGCCCTGGGTCTGCGGATAGCGCCTCAGAAAACCGAGGCGCTATGGTTCCGAGAAGCAGAGAACCACCCAGTTCGTGGATACGCGTTGGTGACGCGCAAATCGGGGTGGGCCGGTACATGAAATACCTGGGGCTCACCCTGGATAGTCGTTGGGGCTTCGAAGAGCACTTCCAGCGCCTCGTCCCCCGAGTCGAGAGGGTAGTGGGTGCTCTACACCGGCTGCTGCCCAATCTCGGGGGACCATGTGAGGAAGTTCGCCGTCTCTACGGAGGAGTCGTGCGTTCCGTGGTTCTATACGGGGCGCCTGTATGGTCAGCTCGACTATCAGGCGCCCAGCGCTGCAGAACCAAAATTCACGGTCTGCAGCGCAGAGTGGCTATCCGGATCGCACGAGGATACCGAACGGTGTCCTACGAGGCGGCAACTCTCCTGGCGCGTTTTCCGCCTTTTGACATCCTGGCGGAGATGGATGCGTGGGTCTACGATCAGACACGCTCCCTCCACCAGAGCGGCGAAGGCGCGCCTCCAGGGGCGCTGGACAAGCTGCGGCGGCTAGCTCGGCGGCGCGCACTTGTAAAGTGGCGTCATCGCCTGCGGATGCAGTTTGCAACCAAGCGCGTCGTCGAGGCCGTCCTGCCACTCTTTGGAGCCTGGCTCAGAAGGAGCGAGCGCGTCACCTACCGCCTGACGCAGGTGCTCACCGGGCACGGTTGTTTCGGCGCGTACCTGCCCAGGATAGGACGTGAGGCCACGGCACAATGCCACCATTGTGATAGCGACCAGGACACCGCACAGCACACGCTCGAGGCGTGCCCTGCGTGGGCCGCCGAGCGGCGGATCCTGGTCGATCGGATCGGGCAAGATCTCTCTCTGCCAGCAGTAGTGTCGGCTATGTTGGCAGAGCACGAAAACTGGAATGCAGTGGTCTCCTTCTGTGAGAGCGTCATGCTCCAGAAGGAGACCGCAGAGCGGGATCGGGAGAGGGCCGATCCCACTCGAAGAAGAAGGAAACGGCGCCGGGGTAACAACCGCCCTGGCGCCTAATTCCGATACGCCTGAAAACCCCTGCCGTTGCTATAAGGTGGGGGACCTCTAGGTTCGCGGGTGCGTAGATTGGGGAATCTGCGTGCCCACACCAAGCGACCCAAGAGAAGACGGTAGCACGCATGTGGTCACGTGCTGCCGTGGGACGCTTTGGGGGATCCTTTACAATCCCCCTGGGGGGGTAACCGCTTTACAGTCACCCTCTCCGAGATGTGCCAATAGGCGTGGCACCAGTGGGTGGCTCTAGTGTGATCATACGAGGACCTGGAGCCTCCCTTAGGTGCCGAAGATGACCGCTCCAGTGGTTTTAGCCGGTAGGAGTCCGGCATACCCCTAAAAGGTTGAATCTGATGCTGTTCAATAAGTTTGTTGATATCAGGTTCCAATTTACTCAAAAACAGCCGCAAGTCGCCACGTTCGGTAACACGCAAACGATTTCTCTTTTTAGTAAGCAGCGTTGCCACAGCACTAAATCCACGTTCACACAAATATGACGATGGGAATGCTATCAAAAATCGTTGAACAATTGACCACAATCCAGGGTACAATTGCGGGATCGGTTTTTGTAGCCAAAATTCTTGATATCCATTTTTGAACTTGATTTTTATTTCTTCGTTTGTTGTCAATTCTATAAGTTCTTCTTCCAGCTGAGGTGACATTGCTGTGTTGACATTTGAAAACGGATCCAACACCTAGTCTGGTATTTCCAAGTTTAAAATGTCCTGGTATCGTTCGGTGAAGTCAATGTGGAGGTTTTCCAAATGTTGGCAGTAGGCAAACAAGTCGTCGTTACTGCAGTATACTGATAAATTCGGAAAATTGTGAAACTCACGTCTGCCCATATTTTTTTTGTGCAGAAGCAGTTTGGCTGCGAAAGCAGCAACGACATTTTTTGTTTTAATTAAATTTAGTTCATCGCCTTGCAGTTGGAGGTTCATGTCGTTAAACATTTTATACAGGTCTGTCATGTAAGCTATATCATTCTTTGATGTTATGAGCTTGTTGCGCAGTTCTGTATCTTTAGTTTC
The DNA here is from genome assembly GCA_947459985.1 of Diloba caeruleocephala. Classification (NCBI taxonomy): domain Eukaryota; kingdom Metazoa; phylum Arthropoda; class Insecta; order Lepidoptera; family Noctuidae; genus Diloba; species Diloba caeruleocephala. Next base: position 30,638,641 of record OX381610.1, read on the forward strand.
CAAGAACTCTATCATAGAGTCAAACAGGTTGTAAAATCGAATCAGACAATTGCCTCTTGACAGCCAACGAACTTCAGTATGAAGCAACAAACGGTTGAAATCTTCGTCATTAGTAACACAAAGCTGATGAAATAATCTATCATTCAAAGAGCTGCTACGGATTTTATTGACTGCTTTGATGACATATTGCAGTGATTGAAATAGTCGTTCACTTAAGTTTCTAGCAACCAAATGTTGTCTATGAATAACGCAATGTATGGCAAGGACATCTGGAATTTTATTCTTTAAGTATGCTATGAAGCCTTTATGGCGCCCTGTCATAGCCGGAGCACCATCCGTAGCAACTGATATAATATTTTTCAAAGGAATCTCTTTCTCTTCACAAAACTTTTCCAATGTATTGAATATGGTTTCGCCTTTTGTATCTGTCTCCAAATTTCTGGCAAACAATAGTTCTTCACGTATTTTCTCATACACGTACGTTCTCATTTAATAAACCTCACGTAAGATAGCAACAACGCTTCATTAGTTGGTAAAGTGGACTCATCGAGCTGAATTGAGAATTGACTAGTCCTCAGATGATTGCACAATGATTCTTCAATGTTGTCAGCCATTTCATCAATTCGTCTTTGCACAGAATTATTACTCAAAGGAATTTTTCGGATAATATCTGCGGCCGGTTTATGAAGCACAGTAGTTATTACTTCCTTTATTGCTGGCAAAATTAACTCTTCTCCGATGTTGTGTGGTTTGCCTTTTTGAGCAATTAACAAAGAGATATTGTACGAAGCGCGAAGTCCGTCGTCATCTTGCTTAGCAACCGCCGAAAATAGTTTTGATACACTTGGCTGAGTATTATGCTTCTTCTCTAGGTCTTGAAAATATGCTACATTCTTTTTTGTCTTATCTGGATGCATTTTATTCAAATGATCTTGCAGTCTTGAAGGCTTCATTGCTTCGTTCGAAAATGTTTTTAGACATAGAAGACACAAAGGCGACGACGGGTTTGTGGGATTTTCAATAAATCCGAATTTAATATATTCCGCAGAGTATTGCCGTCTCTTCGTTTTTACTTCCGACATTGTTTTGTTTTAAGAAATACGTAAGTGTTGAAATCAAGTACTGCTTATCTATTATGCGCGAAACCGCAAATGAAAATAAAATAAATTTACGTCGTTTATATAGGATTGCATAAGCAGCACGCACCAACAGGAATAAGACAAACGTGCATAAACTCGTTTATCTCATTCGACGCCCAATCGTACTCGACAAGCAAGAACAAGTATTATAGAACCAGCCGATTGGTATAAGAATGTACAATTCGGATTATTTAACAAAAACTTGTTAAAACATGATTGCCCGCGGTCTTTTATATCGAACCGAGTTTGAGCTATATCTTAATTAATATTAGTTGATGTTCACCAGATGTAGTCGAGAGTCGAGAGCTCAGTCGGTGTCTAAGAGTCTTCCTAGCTAGGTAGATGAAATTATAAATCGACTCCAAAGCCCTACATAATGCCCCCTTTTTTTCTGGGTCTCTTACCGCCCCCCTTTAGGCCTGCAGCGCCCACAAAGGGGCATTATCGCCCACGTTAGGAAAGACTGTATAGGTGGAAAAATATGAAGGTGGAATAAGGGAAGAAGGGAAAGGGGCGGTTGGTACTACAGGGTCTAGGGGAGCTACAACTGTTAGTCCACCTCTCATCATCGATAGCTGATACCTTACGTCCTTTTGTGATTTAGTAACACAATTTCCCTCAATTTAAGCATAAAACTTGTGTCGCAAATATTTTTCTCTGTCATGCCATCATCATTGCTGAACAAAGGCCTCCCCAGTAAATTTCCACAAAGAGCGGTTACATACTCCCAGCGACCTTCACCAGGTCCTCTGTCTACCTCGTTGGAGGTTGTCCCACACTGCGTTTTCCGGTGCGTGGTGTCCACTAACCTTTTTCCCTCAATGGCCATCACTTACCCTCAATTTGAGCACACATTTTGTATCGCAAATATTTTTCTCTGTCATGCCATAGCTTTGCTAATCAATATCAAGGCTAGAATATATTCCTACGTGAACTTGTTATCACCAACACCCTAACCATTAAAGCTGCTGAAAAATGTGAACACCAAGAGACTAATTCGAAGAATCCACTTCAAAGTAACGTTTAAAAATATATTAAATGTCTCTTACCGTGAGGAACTTGTCATTGGTCATTGGGAGTCTTGCCAAAAAATCTGCACTAATCCAGTATATTTTGTCGTTATTATGTTCATTTTACCTTTGTAATTATTATAAGTGTAACCATAATAGTGTAGTGTTTGGCTTACCCTGAATCATTAAAATATATATTTACCCTCCTCACTGACTGACTGGCTGACTCACTGACGAACTCACCGACTGAGTTACTCACTGGCAGATACAGTCGACTGCTGCACACCGGGTTGTGGGTTCGATTCCCACACGGAACAAATATTTGTACGATCTGCAGGTAGTTGTTCCGGGTCTGGGTGTGTATTGTGTGTGGAATTTGTGTTTGTAAACGCACCCACGATACAGGAGAAATTCTAGTGTGGGGCAACGTTTAAAAAAAAAAAAAACAATATGCGCCTTACAACTAACTAGTTTGCTAGAGTTATGCTTAATAACTATAATAAAATTCTACCGATTATAATGTTGGTACTATTTTATTACCTCTCACATATAATTATATTAGTAGGCGGACACGATTAGCTAAGGTAAGTGGAATAATTAAAGTTGATAGCATGTAATGGTTCAAACTGCGGATGAAGGCGGTACCAACCTTCTTTCTAAATGACGGGGAGCAGGCAGCCCTGTGGAAGATGTGAGCAATATACTTGTGTCATATGTAATGTGGAGGTACATTATTGTGCCGCGAGTAAACGCTCGAGGAGCACTGCCATTTATTTTTTAATCTCACGGGACGAACGAAGGTCATTAGTCAAAAGAAACACAGACAGTTTGTGAGAACTGGCTAACGTTTAAATGTATTGCTGCTAATGATATGTAGAACGGTGGAGGAGTACGTCATTCTGTGTAGTGTCAACGGACAATTATCACATGTAGTGTCCGAGCTTTTTAAGCAGGCCCACAAAGCCAGGACACTATATTTTATGTGATTCGTCCAGTGATGTGATTTCTCAGATCAGCATCAGATGATCTCAAGAATCATACAGAATTTTATCCAGAAATGTACACATATTTTTGTTGTTTACTCCATCATGGAGTAAACAAGCTACTGCTTAGTGTGCCAGGTCGTTCCGGGTCCGTGCGTTGGTACATGTGGAATTTATGTCTGTAAACTTCAGTTTCCTGTGTCATGAGTACATCCAGAAGCAGAGAAATACTGTTGCAATATATTAATTAAAGTAATATTCTAGTCGGTCAGTCATTTTACATTTATTTATCCAAATAATAAAATGAGAATGTAACGCCCTGCTAAGTACGTAAAATCAAACAACGTACCGAACCCGTTACTTTATAATACATTTTTTAATAGGCAAAAAGACACAGTATTATTCAAGCGTTTCTTCTTTTTTTTATGATACCTTAAAAAGGTTTATAATATCTGGCGAGAAAAGCCGCTTATTTTAGCTTTAACAAATTAAACAGAGCTAAGAAATTGATTTTCGAACTGGAGCTCGCGATTCAAGTTTCCACCGTTACTCAAACAGATGGCGTGCAATTAAACAGTAAACGACCCCCTATCCCCGCGCCGCTTCCCGCTCCCCTCGCGCGCCGGACGGTATTTACGTCGTTGTACCGTCACCGCGTCCGATTTACAGCGGCAAGAGGGCCGCATGACTGCTGGTAGGTGTTACATAACGCTGCTTCTACTTCAGTTTAAATTTAAGGAACTAATAAGGAAATATTAAAAATAAATATATTTATGTAAAAAGTTAGAAGAAGGGTGGTGATGAGCGAATGAGCGATTTAAAAGTAGTATTGGAGTTTTATTTCACAATTAATACATTTGTGCATTAATCTACACTAATATTATAAAGCGGAAAAATTTGTATTTTTGTATAGTTGTAACAAATAAACTGAAAAAGTAAGGGTCCGATTAAAAAAAAAAATCTCCAATAGAATGCTACATTGTCTTTGAGTAACATAAGTCTTACTTATTACTAGAAAAAAATAGGGATCCCCACTAAAACTTCAATAATGTAACCCAACGTATAAAAAAAATCGCCATAAAATGTCTTTCATCGCATGCGCTGCGTAAACTATTCATGCTAGAACAAAATAATGCTCTACAATATTAAAGAACATATCAATATCTACAAAAATCTATTTTTTTCGGTATTGGCATACTAACAATATGTATTTTTATTTTTTTTAAACGTTGCCCCGCATTAGTATTTCTCCTGTGTCGTGGGTGCGTTTTACAGACATGAATTCCACGTACAATACACCCAGACCCGGAACAACTACCTGCTGATCATACAAATATTTTGTTCCGTGTGGGAATCGAACCCACGAGCCAGAGCGCAGCAGCCGACTGTATCAACCACTGGACCAATCTTGCCGTTAGTCGTATGTTTTTTGTCTGTAAACTGTAACTACGATACAGGAAAAATACTAATGTGGGACAATCATCAATCCGCCTGCCAAGCGTGGTGATTACGCCAATGTCCTCCCCTATGATTACTCATCGCAGAGACTATCCGGTAGTCTAAGTTAAAAAGTGGACGTTCCCGGACTTATATGTGTGTGCATTAAAACCATTCCAAGCCACAACATCGTCAATTCAAAGCTGTTTACCCAATTTCCTACAAAATTAAACAACACGTACAAGATATCTCAGTAGCACAGTGTCGCCGCCTCGCGTCAGTAATTGGTAACGGACACCGGCGCGGTGTCGCGTGACTGCCGCCAGCGAAGGAAGGCTTTGTGCTCAAACAACGTGCAGCCTCGCGCGACAAACTCAGATATTGAGAAAAGTCATTTAATTGTTAGTAAAACTTTATATTGGTATTTTAACCTTAGATCATAAAGTAGTGCAAAAGTTTAATTCCTGTATTATCACAGAGTGAGCTATTTATTCGGCCATTCTTGATACGCGACTTTGGATTGAGGATTTCTTTGTTTTTTGAGTTAAATGTGATCCTAACACAAAACGGATTAAAATTCAAATCTTAAAGTTTTTGGATTAGACTGATTATTAATTTCGCCTGTTAGTTGGATCTAAGTGTGGCGGTGCGTAGTCTATCGGTGATCTGCTACGCTAGCTACGTATTCGTAGCCGTTACGTCAGCTGCATCATAGCGACTACAAACAAAGGGGAATGCCCAATTTCGGGCCAATCGAAATAGAAATGCAATTTTTAACAACGGTTTAAAGTCTGCCAGCTGTTTATTACAAGTTTTGGATTTAAATGGGATTCAGATTGATATGCCATGAATTACAATAAATATTATCACTCGTAATAATGCTTTAGACTTTAGTTTTCTGAAATATGGCATCACTATTAACATTTGTCACCTGTCAAAGTATTTATTTGTTTTGTTGTTTGCGCGTACCGCATGTACTTCTGTGTGTCATTAGATTCCCTTGATGATTTTGAAGGACAATTTTAATCCAAAATAATATAAAAACAATTAACCGCACATCAGTCAAATATTTTTCTCGTCAAGGCATATATTTTTTACAAAAAAAATTGTATTCATTATTACTGCGCGGCGTACTTTTTGATGGAATTTTCTAATATATTAAGCATTTACGAAACATAGCTAAAACGCATTTCCAACATTTGACTGTCCACTCTGGGCCCACGGTCCTAAGCACAATGGGCAATCCCCTTTATTCCAGTGTAATTCTCACGAAATCTTTCTTTGGTTTTAATGTTATGATTTATTTTTATATTTTTTATATATAAATGCATTTAGCTTTGGAAGCTCAGTTCATGAAGAATTTCCACTGTCACAAATAAATAATAAAGTTTTAGATTCATTCGCGATAACATGGCGTGCAATTGTGCGTGCACGGTAATCCTACACACGGACAACGGTTAACGTAGTAGTGGCACATTACACTGGTTAACTATGTGGCCATACACCCGGCAGGTGGGGCAATACTTTTAATAATCTCCTTATTGGTAGTAAGAAAATAATCTAATATTACTTAAGGTACTGGTTACTCATGGGTCTCAATGGGTAGTCTCGTAAAGAGCGACTAAGGTTTGATATCACGAGGTGAAGCAGCAGCATCCTCCCGTGTAATAATACCAATATTCTGCGATCACCAATCCGGCTGCCAAACCTGGTGATTATGACAATAACCCCTATGACTGGACAGAAATTTATTTATTATGGCACTAACGACGTGTTCACTGATATTAATAGATCTAAGTCGTCAATGGGACAACAGTTTCAGAAATGCGAAAAATGAGAAAGAAAAACATGAAATATAACACAGATTTATAAAGACCACATACAGTATACAATACACAAATTATTACAGCAAAGTTCAATCACAATACACATGAGAACGGTTTAAGCCAGGTCCATTGACAGTGAATGCAATTAGTTCAATTGGTGTTCAAAAGGAAATCTATGTAACGAAACGTTAAAACGAGACAATTGAGAGACCAATGTTCAGCTGTAGACGCTTACGGGCAGGTGAGAATTGTGTGCTGAAAGTATTGAGCGATTTGATTTAAAAAAGACAAAACAATATTCAAACCCAAATACTTTACACACAGCCAGTATATTGTTTTATCTGTACGCTCAAAGACCTAAATAATAAATAAAATAAATAAACCCCTCTGGGCAAACGTTATCTCACCATGGGATAAGGTAATCCTGGAGGGCAGATTAAAGTAGCTGCTTGATTTCTTCCTACCTTCTGATATATAAAAAAAGTATACCAAAAGAAAAAGTATATTAAGTAGCTTACAGAACGCAGGGCAGTTTGTGGCGAGCTGAATATGAGTGGCGACACTGCGTACCCGAATGCTCCAGAGAGTCGGTCAGGGCCTCGTCTCCGGCTTGCTTTTATTGGTTGGTTGGAGTGGTACCCTATGAGTGCCCGTAGGATTTTCAACTCTGGCTTGCCTTACTTGGCCGATCACAGAGGGCCGCCAGAGCTATGTGCTCGGGGGTGGAAGTGTCTAATGGCGTAATAACGGGGAAACCCGCTCCGAGTCTTCAAGACGCGCGATGGTGAAACCGGTGCCGCACCTCTCTACACCCCTAGCCACTCACACCGGTGTTGCTCCTTGTCGCCTGTAGTGGTGGCCATTTAGGGGACCCATCTTGTGAGTGGCGAGTCACCGTCTGCCACAGAATTTCACTTTAAAGGTTGAAAGGCAGACGCCGTTTTTTCCGTTTTTCTTAGTATTAAATCCATTAAGCACCCATTGCAATAGACCTTACACTTGTAGTTTCCATTTCATACAATAGTTATAGTATACCTCCGGGGACAATCCAAGACTGCATTTATAGTGTAGCCATGGAGAGTCCCCGGTAAGTGTCCCATTACATTTTAGATTAAAATTCTCTAAAGGGCTTCTGCGTGTTGGACCCATGTCCCCGCGTAAGCCTATCAAAAGACCGGGTTCCTCCTTACAGGGGATATAAACCCGTGTGTAAACGACGTGCCTTGCGAGGTTATCTGCACCTGAAACATAAACATAATAATATAAAACACTTCTAAAATGCAAACCAATTATTATATAATATGTAAACCTAGATAAAAAGAGGTACTCATAAAAAACTAAATTTTGTACTTACCTACATTAAATAAACATACTTACCGTCATTTTGCGCGCACACTGTGATATTATTCTAATAACGCAGGCAGTCTGCCGGCCGTCACCATTCAGTCAAGACAATATTTTCTCACCAGTATACGCGCATGTGCACCGGTAATATTAAAACGAAACAATTGTTCTTTACTCTTCGAACTCACACCCCACGCTTACCTGCATCCTCAACAAGTGGTCCATCGAACCGGATCTTTACGTGGAAGAGTGCACAGTTCGCTTAAATGTTCGTCACACCTCCGTTACGCTCGCGCCGCCATTTTGATACCACGGTTCGCACACGTAGCGCATGGAAAAAAGAACAAATGGAAAAAATGATTAAGGAAGACCCGGCACGTGATATACAGTCAGAGATACTGAAAAATGAAAACACTGAAAAATATACACTCATAAAACGCCCAAAGACGGATGGCGATAGTATCAAAAGGAGCGTCCATAGTAAGAAGCCCGTGTCCGCAGAGAGAAGTCACAACTCAGCACTGTTCTTTGAAGCCCGTAAGAGGCAACTAGAATTTGAAGCTGCTAAAGTAAAAGCTGAAATTGAGAAATCATTAATTGAAAAAAAGTTAGCCGCTGACATAGCCGCTCTAGAAGGTCAGTCTAAAAGTCACCAAAGCTCTAGAGATCAAGACAGCATAATAGACTCTGTCAAAAAAGTGCAACAGTGGCTCGACCATAGTCACATATCTGAAAAACAAAATATACTTCAGCAAGGGGCTGACTGCAGCGGTGCTGAAATAAAAAACCTTGTCAGTGCAATTCACCAAGCTAACAATCAAAACCGACAGCTGATGGCTCGATTTGCAACATCCAAAGACTTGCCACAGTTTTACGGTGATTCTCTCGAGTGGCTCGCTTTCAAACAGGCTTACGACGAGTCAACAAAGTTTTGTAAATATAGTGACGCAGAAAATATGTGGAGATTACGTAAATCACTCCGTGGAGAAGCTAAAGAAACCGTTTCATCGCTGCTCATCGGGAACACGGCTCCGCATACCGTCATTGAAGCGTTGGCACTCCGCTACGGTAGATCTGAAACAATAATAAATAAAATCACATATCAATTAAGGAAAATACCACCACTGTCACAGAACTACCACCACGAAATAGTGTCATTTTCAATCAAAATAAAAAACTTCGTGGCAGCAGCCCAAGCAGTGCAGCAAACAGATTACCTGAGAAGTCCAGAATTAGTTTCTTCTGTGTTAACAAAGTGTCCCAGTGCTCTTATCAATAAATGGGCCGACTACTATAGCGAAAACTGCAACATAGAAAAAGCGAAGTTAGAATTGCTTTCCGAATTCTTATATAACGAGGCAAATAAAATATCTGGCGCGGGATTGACTCACATACACAGTCAACAAGACTACAGAAAGAAATCTGAGGAGCGCAGACAACACTCTGTACATTTGAGCGAGAAGTGGGACCGTGACACCGCTAGCAATTGCAAATTCTGCCGTGTCCGCAATCATAAATTAACGGAGTGCGGTCGATTTAAACGCGCGATGACAAAAGATCGATGGCGGTTTGTGCGAGTGAATAGGCTCTGTCATAAGTGTCTGCTAGCATCTCATAATCGCGACACTTGCTCGGCAGCCGCCTGCGGCATCGATGAGTGTATGCTACCGCACCACCGGCTCCTGCATTGGAAACTCAAGGCGAGCGAAAATAACAACGAAAGTGACAATTTACCACAAAATAGTGACAATAACATGCTAGTGAATGACAATATAGCACTCATTGACAATTCGGTACATAGCGAGATTGTGAATCATGCGACTGATAGCTCGAAAATGTGCGTGTTTTTAAAAGTGGTGCCTATAAACCTCCACGGGCCACGAGGTGTAATTAGTACGTATGCACTTCTCGACGACGGCGCAACTGTGTCGCTAATATCAGCTGATATCGCCGATCGTGTCAATCTCAGCGGATGTCAACAAACTCTGTGTGTCCGAGGTGCATGGAATTCCGAACTGATATGTAACAGTGAAATCATAAACTGTAGAATTACGAATAAGAATAATAAGACATTTGAACTTAGTGCAAGAAAAATCAGTAAACTCAAGATTAATCTTAAAAACTATGAACACTTAAAAACATTGAGTGATTATATAATGTGTTGTGAAGATGTTAAACCAAAGTTATTGATCGGGCAGGATAATTACCACCTTATTGCACCCATAAAAACCATAATCAGCAATAAAAATGAACCGTGTGCCACGCTAACACCGTTAGGATGGTGTGTGCACGGCGTCTATCCAGAATGTCATTCAAGGTCATCGGAGTGCGCTATGATGATGACAGTACCGGCACAGTATCAAACCAAGTTTTCTGCCGCCCGCGCCGATTGCTTCCCCCGTCACGCCTACTCTGGCGCGGCCCCCACCACTTCCCCACTGGTGACCGCGCACACAGGCGCCTGCGGGACTACGGCCGATTCGCTACGTCACATACTCACGAGCGCAAGCGCTATGGAATGCGATTGTTTACATCGCCCGTACGCCGCGATACACACGGACCATGAGCAAGACGCGCATGTTCACGAACTTGTTCGCAAGTCTTTTATGTTCGAAAGTATAGGCGTTCACAACAAACCGAGACAAAATAAACACGAACTGCAAGCAATTAATATAGTGGATAATTTTGCAAAGTTCGTAGAAGGAAGATGGGAAGTTGGTTTACCTTGGAAAGACGAGAATTCAAAGATGGCAGACTCCTACTGTAATGCCTATAGACGGCTTAGAGCCGTGGAACGAAAAATGGCAGCTGATAAGGGATATGCGTTACGATATAAAGAAAGAGTTGATCATTTGCTCACCAACGGCTATGCCCGTAAAATCAAGCCTTACGAAGATAAACAAAGGTTTAATAAAATATGGTATCTCCCGCACTTTGGAGTGGATAATCCTAACAAAAAAAAGTTACGATTAGTATACGACGCAGCTGCAACCTCTGCTGGACAGTCGTTAAACGATTACTTACTGCCTGGACCCAACTTGCTCGAATCACTTCTCGGCATTATGTTGCGGTTTAGAGAACGCCCCATTGGGGTCACCGGTGACATAAAAGACATGTTCCTTCGTGTCAAAATTAAACCGGAAGATCAACATGCATTGAGGTTCTTGTGGCGAGATAATCCCAATGAAGCTATAGAAAAGTATGTGATGACGTCACTAATATTTGGAGCAAATTGTTCTCCGTTTATTGCACAACACATTAAAAACAAAAATGCACAAAAGTACGCAACTGAGATGCCGGAGGCAGTAGAAGCTATCATCAAAAGTCATTTTATGGACGACTACATTGACTGTTTTGAAACCGATGATATGGCCCTAAAAACAATGAACGAGATAAGAAATTGGACATCGAATAAATTACAAGTATGTCAGGGCATACTAAATGAAACCTTAAGCGTGGCTGCCGTAAGGTTCAAAGTCGGTGAAGATAACCACAGCGAACGTACGCTCGGCCTCTTATGGTATCCGGATACTGATACTTTCGGTATTAATTTATCGTTGCAACGTATTCCTGTAAAAATTATTACATGCGAAAAGAGACCAACAAAACGAGAGTTATTACGCATTGTTATGTCTATCTTTGACATATATGGCTTCCTGGCACCTTTCACTATAACTGCAAAAATAATCATGCAAAATTCCTGGAAATCAGATCTACATTGGGACGAAGAAATAAAACTGCAACAGTTTGTAATATTCCGCGAGTGGATGACGCAATTACAAAAACTAAAAGAAATCAGAATACAAAGATGGTATTTTCGGTCGTCAAACCAAAACAAAAGAGATAACACGACATTTGAAAGTTCTAACGAGGCTATGACAACGGGCCGTGCGAGTAAGACACTGCAATTGCACATTTTCTGCGACGCTTCGCCGGCTGCATACGCAGCGGTTGCATATTGGCGCGCACACACCGATAACAACGTATACTTGTCATTCATCGCTAGCAAAAGCCGTGTGGCGCCGATAAAACCGGTAAGTGTACCACGTTTGGAACTGCAGGCCACTGTGCTTGCGTGTCGCCTCGCCGACACAATACAGAAGGAACACAGATTGCGACCGGTGAAAAGATACTTTTGGAGTGATTTTTTCATTGGATTAAGAATGAGTCACGAAACTACGTACTATTCGTTGCAAAATCAACTCGGTGAGATCGGCGAGTTATGCCAAACAAATGAATGGCACTATATACCAACAGATAAAAATGGTACCAAGAAGATAAAAACCTAAAACCAGGAGACGTAATGATAGTAATAGATCCTAATCTAACCCGCAACACCTGGCCAAAGGGCATCATTAAAAGGGTTTATCCTGGAAAAGACGGACGAGTACGCACCGTAGATGTGAAAACGAAAACCGGGCTCCTTATCAGACCCGTGACTCGCTTGGCACTACTTCCAATGGTCGATTAGTGTCCCTGAAGTGACACTGGGCGGAGAATGTAAACGACGTGCCTTGCGAGGTTATCTGCACCTGAAACATAAACATAATAATATAAAACACTTCTAAAATGCAAACCAATTATTATATAATATGTAAACCTAGATAAAAAGAGGTACTCATAAAAAACTAAATTTTGTACTTACCTACATTAAATAAACATACTTACCGTCATTTTGCGCGCACACTGTGATATTATTCTAATAACGCAGGCAGTCTGCCGGCCGCCACCATTCAGTCAAGACAATATTTTCTCACCAGTATACGCGCATGTGCACCGGTAATATTAAAACGAAACAATTGTTCTTTACTCTTCGAACTCACACCCCACGCTTACCTGCATCCTCAACACCGTGTAATAGAGAAAAATAAAATAAATATATATCACATTCATTTTGTGATATTAAAAACCAATTTCCTTATGAGACGTTTTGATTTTGTTAGTAACTGAACTTTTAATGTCATGAAGAGCGCACAAGGCGACTGGTTTTCTGCACCGTAGGTCGCGACCTACGGTGCAGAAAACCAGTCGCCGTGTTGTGTTTGATTTCCGCACGCATAAAACATTTATCCAACAGTTAATTGTTTAAGATCTGATTGTTTGTGCATGTAATATATGGATTGTAGTCACAATACAGAAAAAATTACAAAGGCATCGATTTAAAAAGAAAATAAATTACATTTATTCCCAAAAATAAAAACACGTTCCTCTGCATGGACGGACACGAAAAGTCAGCTGCAGCCCGCAACCGCATGTCATCGCGGCAATTCACCCAAGTGTGAATTAGTGCGCTTAATCCCGGATAAGCCGCGGTTATAATGCCGGGGGGTCGCACCGCGCTAAGCCGCTTACCGCGCTAATGTTTAATGCGCTGCTTAGCTCCTTAGCCGGACGTTGCTTAAGTTCTGATGGTGGTATTCCGAATAAGAGGAAACACTCGTAATACAAACAACAGTTACGACGAACAGCGGCGTTTCTAATTAATTCATAAACCAAGAAGCAAGCTCTTCGTAATTAAATGAAATGTAAGCAAACTTATAACGTATCAGCTTTCATCCGCCAGCGCGTTGTGTGAGGCAAATAATGGTGAAGAGTAAGAATGGCTTACTTAAGTAATACAAACAACTAATTCATTTAAGTACGTTATATATTAAGACGGTGTGGGTGGTTTGTACGAGTTTTACTACAATGTATTTACCATGAAATAATTCTTAATTCTGTGTGGTGTCCGGATTAAGTTTACAGCTCTGCTCCATCTCCTCCTGTGGATTTCGTAAAACTAAGGGAATCTAAACGAGAGGGATGGGCAGCAGCGTGGGCGTTTTCTCATGGTTCTACTTTCTTTTGCTTCATATTAAATCTAAATCTACTTAATCGATTAAGTTGAAATTTGGTACACATATGAACTTCTACAACTCGAACATGGACGTGTGACGTAAATTAATGAATTCTCAATATGGTGGTGATGCGGGGGGGAATCAAATTAGTCAAAATTGTTGAGTGTCAGTTTACACGCGGAAGAAGTATCTAAGTATATCAAATGATAGGGCTTGTAGAGAGGGTCTCATTTCATTATAATTGTATCGTATTCTTTTTAATTTTTTGAAGTTATTTAAGAAAATAGATGAAAATTGACCATTGACCCCGATGATATATATAGAGCCGATATTTTTGAAAAAAAAGCGGTTGGAATGTGTGGAAGAACATGTTTTTCAACTACAATGTTAAGTTTGTTCTTGTGGTAAACTATTGATACAAGACGGAATTCAACAATATGTTCAACAATTTCCTTCTACAATCCGATACCATACATACTTTTTAGAGACCACAAATAAATTTGGGTCCGATTTAAAAAACATGGTAGATAACATAATCATCGGACGGAATGGATCTTTCTCTTCTCACATTCTTTTTCTTCTCTATTCTATTCTTCGTAACCCTAAGTCTCCTAATTAACTTAGAGAGCGGTTTGAGTATCCTCTCACTTACAAATATGTATGTATTGTTGTGTATTTATTTAACTATATATTATGTTCATGCTGTATATTTGTGTATTTTTTAATAGCACCTCTAAATCTGTTGTTTTTGTTATCCTTAACTACATAATATTATTTCCTTTCTGTTTGTATACTTAATACTGTCCTGTTTTAACCGACTTCAAAAAGGAGGAGGTTCTCAGTTCAGTGCGTATTTGTTTTTATTTTTTATTAACATTCACCGATTACTCCGAGATTTCTTGACCGATTTGAGCAATTCTTTTTTTAATAGATGCAGAATGCTTTCGAGTTAGTCCCATATAAATTTTATCATATTTGATATAGTAGTTTTTAATCAGCTACAATAAACAGGTTAAATTTGACTGCGCTTGTCTAGATGATGTCTTAATAGTTTCGATTCCGCCGAAATTAGAGAACCGATTGGATTTAATTCTTATTTAGTGTTAAATACTGATATCAAATTGGAAAAAGTTCTTAAATTTCTTAACACTAAAAATAAACGAATAAAGCCTTTTAACAAAAAAAATACCGACTTAAAAAACCTACACGATAAAAAACTATTAAAACCAATATGCCCTAACCATGGTTCATGCAGACTAACGAGAAGTTATATTAGATAAAAATATTAAAACTACTAAAAAGAAAAAAAAATGTTTACTTGTGAAGTCTGGCGGTTTTTTTTTTTTCTATTTAGTGGTTTCAATATTTTTATATCGTGTAGCGTTTTTGAAGCCGGTATTTTTTTTGTCAAAAAGTTTTTCGTTTCTATCTTCTGTCACCCAAAGGCTTGCTGGTAGAAAATTCAATGTTGAGCCTTTGTACATTAATTTTATTGTATATTCTAGGTATCCTGTTATATTTGTACAATAAAGAACAAGAAAGAATAACCCTCTCCAAGCGAGATCAACTCGCACCTGCCCGGTTTTTTATAGGTTTTTTTTTATTGGACGCAGTGGAGATTCTACCTGAACTTCCTCCACTCCGGGGAAGGACGGAGGAAGTTCAGGTAGAACGGTGCAGCTAAATATATTTGGTTGCAACCAAAAATTATAATATTATACTGGATAGTTGCAACAAAAAAAATATTATCCGTAAATCAAGTGCTGATTATTGTATTCGTCCAAATATGGCGCCGGGGATAAGATAGAAAATAAAGTCGCTATACCGTAAACTAGCCGTAATTAATTTGTAGACAGTATAATACCTATAGGGCCAGTAGGCCGAATCTAAACACCAAAATGCACGTAACGCAACCCAATCAAAGCCACCTACCTCTGCCGTGGCTTTGAAGATTTGCAGGCACGTGGATGTCGGCTATCAAAGTTCAGGATCCGTGTGGAAGTTTACTGACACAAATAGCACACCGTAATTAATCCAATTAAATAGTTTATGCATAAATCACAGAGGTAAAACAAGCCGTTATCAATATTCGAAAATAATACCACGAGAGGCACCATTCCGCTTTCGTTGCATCCGCCATCAAGCCAAGACCGACTGCCGTGTTTGTGATTGGTCGACGCGTCCCACGTGACGTCGTGTCATCCGGTGCCTAAGGCATCAGGCGGCAGATTCGAATTGGGTGAAGACAAATATGAGCGTGAACAGTCGTGATACCACTTTTTCAATCTTCATGAGATTGTGAACAGATTGTAAACTGATATTTAGAGTATTAAAAAACTAAATATTATTGTGTAGGTCGCATGCGTATTGATCTGTAGGCCATATTTGAAAATGTCCTTTATAATTAAATTGCCATGCTGGTTGCCCAGTTCCAACAGATGGCACTCATTCCCGAGCATGATGCGTGCAACAGCAATATTTCAACCATATTGTAAGGAAACATAGCGACCCGATACATGACGCCACCATCAGCAGAACACTTGAGTGAGCATGGCATGAATGAGATGAACATAAATATGCTATGTTGTTTTATATGTCATCATCTGTATTCATCAAAGAAAGAAAGAAAGAAAGAAAGAAAGAAAGAAACGGCGCAACCAACTCCACAGCAACACTTCTTTCTTTCTTTTCTTACTTTCTTTGAATTCATCAAAATATCGTGTGACAAATAAAATAAAATCCATTGTGAGAAAATGAAACACCATTGATACATCAAAACCAAGAATGACATAACCTTCTTTGTTCTGGGGAAATCCTCATGGACTTCCCCCGCCTTGGGAGGGCAGAGGGGCATGCCGGACTCTTACTTTCTAAAGCCCCCCGGTGTTCCTTCCACTTACCTGTGGCTTGGGGTGAAGTGTTCGCCTTCTAAGCATGGGGTCATACTCCAAGCAGGTATCGGCCCGTCACATGGTCCTACGGGCCCCGTCACTGTGGGACCCGACCAGCCGCACATTCTTTTAGCGCAAAGCACAACGCGCCATCGTCTCGGGCCTGTGTTTCTTCTGTTTTTGTTGGTAACGGACTGCACTTAGTTTTTCGCCCGTAGGCTGCTACTCATGGAGGCCGGAGATGGTTCAGCACCCTCCACTGGCACTCAGGCCTGGTGCGTTTTCTGCGGCGGGGTTCAAAGTCTCCTCACTTCCCCGCTCTGCCGCCTCCTTTGCTTGTCACGTCCTAGCAAAACGAGGCGACGGCATCCTACGCGCTCTCACTCCGGACT
This sequence comes from Diloba caeruleocephala, assembly GCA_947459985.1. Classification (NCBI taxonomy): domain Eukaryota; kingdom Metazoa; phylum Arthropoda; class Insecta; order Lepidoptera; family Noctuidae; genus Diloba; species Diloba caeruleocephala. The sequence goes on from OX381610.1 coordinate 30,655,500, forward strand.
GACTAAACCACGGCCACAAGTGAGAGGTCTTTCTTTGACCACCGCGACGAGATCACGGCACTGCGTTGCCCAAGCTGGACCTACCTCCAACGTGTGCTGCGACGTATCTTCAGGGCATCCCCGTAGTGATGACGATCTTCCTGATAAAGCAGACACTCTCAAACCATGGGTGTTTTGGAAAGAATTTGTGACACATGGGCCGAGAAGGGGCGTCTCTTCTGGAGTGTCTGCTTTATCAGGAAGATGAGGGTGCATGCCACCTATCTAGCTATTCATCTATAACAGGTCTTACTGCCAGTATCGGGGCATGGGGGGCCAGGGATCACACGATCCCTCTGTTAAGACGGTGAACTTCCTCTCTGAGTCCTATGAAACTGGGTAACAGCCAGTGTAAGGCACCCGCCAACGGTTCGATCCGGGGGACAAGGCGCTCGACGTGCACTCCGAAGCTCCCGCAACTGAACAAAAGCAACCTGTCGTCGAAGGGGGTGTCGATGTGGCTGCTTAAAGAATTTTCAAATTGCAACTTTTTATTCGATTTAAATACCTAATCATTTATTTCGGTGAGAAAAACTGCCGCTCCTCCTGCTACGCCTATGGTTTATTGATAAAACATGAATTGACAATCCAATTTAATATTTGTCCAGCTGTAGTTTCATCTTACAGTATTCCTTTACGTTTATATCTCAAAGACGTAGACGTAAGAACGTATCAGTATTCCGCAGACGTCCTCTCAAGAAAAAAGGGTGTTTAATATTTTGGTGTGGTTTTATAAAAGATATTACAGAGCAACAATATAGCGGGCAGCGGGTACGGGCCGATCCAATGATAATAAAATGTGTCAGTGTCAATAAGCGGACGCGGGGCGCAGGGCTGGCGCGCGAGGGAGACGCCACCTGCGCGACACGTGCTTCAAATTATGTCATTCTTTTTCAAATAGGTGCTTACGTTTACTGACATTTCTTCTATTTATTATTTCAAGTTCCAGTTCTTTCATTTATGAGTCAATGATGTTTATGTAACACGGAGTGAATGGTATCCGAGTGACGAAAATAAGTTAGTATGTTTAATAAAGATGTGTTCAACAGAAAAACATTCCTATTGTCTAATAACAATTTGTTTCTGATACATGTCTATATTGTGCCGTGTGGTGCAGGCTCAGAATGCCACCACCCCATCTCCTCCCATGGGTGTTGTAAAAGTCGACTAAGGGATTAGCTGGAGAATGGGCAGCAGCGTCCTTCGAGTACATCAACAAATCAACTGCGATCGCCAACCCGTCTGCCAAGCGCCACGCTTAATCCCTTAGTCGACTTTTACAACACCCATGGGAGGAGATGGGGTGGTGGTATTCTGAGCCGGCACCACTCGGTCTATATTGTCTATATTTCAAGTCAACCTTAGAATATCAATGTATCTACTACAGTGTTATAAATTTAAATGTCTTTATGTTTGAGGTTCAATCATGCCCACACGGCTGAACTGTTTCTAATGAAATTTTGTTTAGAGATAAACGATGTCATAGAATAGGATATAGGATACTTTGTATTTCAATTATCTGTATATAAATAACTATGGCGTAACATTAATTTACGCCCACCGAAGCAAGCGGGCTAAGTAGTAGTATTTATGTACGTAATATTAAAATGGGAAAATATTAAAATTAGAACATAATTTAATTATCGACTAAAGTGCTCCATCAAATTTTATTTTAGTTTACCCTATACATTGTCTGAGCTTCTAAATACCATGGAATTTTAAAAACTCTACATTTAATTGGATAGCTCCGTGTTTTGTCTATCATACGCTGTATATACGTTTAAATAAAATGCAAAACCTAGGGAAAGTAAAGTTGCCTCCATGAGATGTGGCCTGCAGGTGCTGAACTAGTCCGTTGCCCGAACAGAAGCAGGCCTGAAACGACGGCGGTGTTTTATAATTTAAGTAATTGAATTGTGGGAATTTTGCCGGTAAGAGACCGGTGGGCATACCCTTCCGCCACTCTCAGGGTGGATCAGGTGGGCGCGGAGCAGCGCCAAAAAAGGCAGAGAACGCTGATGATCGATTTCTACTGATAATTTTACCGATAGATATTATAAACTTAAACAACAATATAAATATAGCATTTAAAACATCTCTCTCAATACGACTCCATAAAAACCGCTCACAAAACCTTTTTGGTTCAACCCTACGCTGTCCCGTCGCGCGGTCTCGGTCGACCTCCGCCATATTTCATCGGTGTGACGTAACGCACATGACGTCACACAACCGCGGGCCGGCGTCAGATATTTATGGCGTCCACTTTATTTATATCGCTTATCGAACAGACTTAGATAAACATCTGTTTTTGTCACGCACTACTCGGATGTGATTGAGAACACGTATCTGTAAAGTGAGCGACTGATTTTTTATTGTTGTGTAAAGCTTGTGTAATTATACTAACAGGATCATAATTTCGGCCGAAAAACGGCCACTACTGGACATAAGATACTACACTTCCTCCAAGGTCCCCACCACGACCAGTCTGGGCTTCATAGGACATAATCACCACACTTGGTGGGCTGGTGATCTCAGGTCAGTTGTAATAAATGTAATCGAAGGACGCTGCTGCCCATCCTCCAGCTAATCCATAGTCGCGTTTTACGACAGCCATCTGGTGAGATGTGAGATGGGGTGGTGCTATTCTTATTCTTAACCTAAAAGTGAAGTTTTCTAATTATATATTAATGTAGCTCCTTCAAATTACCTCATTATTAGCATTAAATAGAAGCAGACAAAATTCACGCCATAAATGCACAACAATACCCGACGCGTAGTGACTAGCGGATTGGTTAACTGCTACGTTTACGTAGCTGCTGCAGCTGTTTCATAAGCGTGCAGGTAGCGTCGTAGCAACAGTATCGTAGCATTTTAAAGTATTTTATATGTCTGTATCGGAAAATAGCAGCACACAAACGTTCACAGCTGAACGTCGACCTGCTCATAGATCGCTTCATTAAATGGCCGTGAATGTTGCCACGGTCACCACACTCTTTGGTTGCTAATCGCAGTATGCCTCCCGGACACTTGCCTCTCTGTGATGTTGGGCGTCTGTATATATGAGGTGATGTGCGAACTCTTTACATGCGCGATTCAGGGTTCTTTAACGTCATCGGAGAGTTGCACCTAATGTTGAAGTAGATGTCGCTGTAAGTTATAGTCATATAGTGGTGATGTAGGTGTGGCCATCGCCACACATTCTTAAGCCTATTTTATTGTGTACCTACTCATAACATAGTATGTTTAGTATGTGGGTGTGTGTGTAATTACGGTTGTGGGCGTCAGTAAACTTATAAAAAATGCTAAAACTAGATGGTTTTTTATCAGGCCACTGTTTTATAGCCTTTCTGAGACAAAGCCTAGAATCGAACCTAAAACCCGTTAAAACAAACGATTGTACCTCTGTTCGGTAATAGGTATATTAAAATGTGTGCCATTCTTCGTTACGATATAAACGGAGTCGTTATAATCAACACTAGTGTAGATTCGGATTACATAACACGTACGAGTGATCCTCCTCGTGTGGGTCCCGAGCGGCCTCCAAAGAAGTGTTACAACAATTGATACACCCAGCACCGCAGTGTGTCAGCGTCGACACCGTGTGACGCCGACTCTGCGGTGTCGGCAGTGTCGCTGTGTCGCGACACATGTGTCGCCAACCCTAGTCACTCCCTGGCTACACAAATTTCTACGAGCACAAACTTTGTAACAACATTTAATGTTATGATTGTATTTAATGTATTCTGCGAAAATGTACCACAAATATTAGCTGAGAAGCTTTACTTAAGTAATTTCTTTGCTGCTTTGTTCCACTTTAAGTTTTACAAATCTCCTTATTGTATAGGTGTTAAGGCTCAAAGTGCCGGTGTAATAATTAGAGTGGGCGCAGATAGCGTAGCTAAGTTTACAATGAGCTCCCGCCAGATGATTTTGTTCCCATACGTTCAGTTATTCCGCGGATACTGTGTACATAAAACAATATTTTTCTTGTGGGCGCCATGTTTCAAAGAGATTCTTCTTATAAAAGATGACATGAAATTTATTCGAGCGTGGGTAAAATTGTTTGTTTTATTGAGAACATTGATGTAGATATTTAAGGAAAAGTAAATGTATCAATTGAAAATGAGGAAATGTCATCATTTAAATAATAAACCAATGTTACCAGTAAAGATAATGCATGAAATATTAATAACTGTACTCACAGCTATACACAAGGTCTTACTTTTATAGTCCACGATATTTTGCATGCAGCCTAAATGAATGCTGACGATAATGTAGGTATCACAAAAAAAAACTGTTGTATTTTTTCAGCATTTTTTATAAATCACTCATTTCATTACTTACTGGTTCTTCTAGTAAGTTATATTAATATCCACTTGCATCTAGTAAGAAAATGGTGGTCGTGGCCTGCCGACCTATTTAGGTAGTCGGCAACGTCTAACAAAAGAAGGAAACAAATTTTTCACCGCCAAATTAATTTTATGTGGTAGGTACATCATCTTTAGCATTTACTACGATGCCATGCAAAATATCGTGGATTATTAAAATAAAACCTTATATATAGTGCCACGTATATAGTTTTAAGCGTTATGTATTACAGGATACATTCTACGTCTATACCAAAGGAGAATACCCATTCATGGTTTCGTTTTGTATCAGAATCAAATTGGTATAAAAAACTAAGATTTTAGTATTCACTATACCTTCTAAAATACCAAGTCATAACTTCACCGGAAAACGGCAAATCCCCTCAATGAGCCCACAAAACACCCATATTGGCCGTTGTGGTGATCGTTGGGGGAGGCCTGTGTCCAGCAGTGGACTTCATTCGGCCGAAATGATGATGATGAACTTCACCGGATAAAAATCTGCAAATAAGTAGTGTACTTCCTTCGAGGTACCTACATTTATTTTATTGATACGGTGGAAATACAACATGTACTTCCTCCGCCCCTGGAAAGGGCGGAGGGGCATCGCACCACCGGAGTGGTCATCTTCGGCACCGAAGGGACAGGAACTCGAATAATCTCCATCTAGAGCCACCCATTGGGGCCACGCCTTTAGGCACATCTCGGAGGCAATGACAGTAAAGCGGTCACCCCCTCTAGTGGAGGAAAGGTGACTGTAAGGAGGCCACCTCCTCGGGCACTTCTCGGGGGGATTGTAAAAGATTCCCCCGAAGCCTCGCTATGCGCTATGCTGCGCACACAGCAGTACGTGACCACATGCACACCGCTGTCTTCTCGGGGGTCGCTCGGTATGAGCATGCAAATTTCCCAATAAGCGCGCTCGCGACCTCCAAGGCCCCCCGTAATATAAAGACCACAGGGGGCTCAGGCGTGTTGGACAGAATGTAGTTGCACGGTTCCAAGAAGTTGGTCCTATGGAGAAGAACCGGCAAGAAAATCCATCCACATTCTTTTAAAATAATTTTAAAATGTTACATACATTGCAATATAGTAGAATAAAGTTATGTGGAAATAATGTACTGCCAGTGTAAAATAGATGAATTAAAATAATAATCAAATAGATGAAGTAAAATAATTTCACTCAACAAGATTATATGGCAGTAAGGACTGACCAGTCCCACATGACGGCGCCCGTTCACGAGCTTGACGCATGCATCGGCGTCGCTCAGGGCAACCATATTGCAGGGAACTTAACGGCCCGATACACGACGCCACCATCAGCAAGACATTTTAGTGAGCATGACAGACTCATACTGCCAAACAACAGGCAGTTATAATTCATAGCTGTAGGCTACTTGATACTCACATTTGCCGTATTTATTTATGTACCTTATAAATTGTATAAAATGGTAGTAAAAATACTTAATGTCACAAAACTATACTAATTTTAAGAATGTCAAACAATTATTGTATTTGCATAAGGTAGTTAGATCAATAAACCCAGTTGCACGAACACTCGCCACGCTCAATTCTCTTGAGTTCAAGCCGAATTTATGTAGTGTTTGAAGATGAGTGGAAGGTGATCGTGAACAAATATCTGAAATATTGTGAGTTGATCGCAAAACAGTTTATTTTTTTGTATTTTATTTGTTTTGTTTGCAGGTCTTATGTGAACTTTATACTTTTATATCTTTAATCTGTTAATGTAATTTACTTTGCCACGTTAGTAAATAAGTCCCTATCGACTAGACGAGTCCCAGTTAAGTCTACCTATTGCTGAGTATTGGCCTCCCACCACCTGCATACCTGTTCTTACAATTACCGAACTAGTGGCAATATTCCTTACCTGGCATCCCTATCTAATCAGCGTCTTCGTTCAAACACAGCATTGGAATCACGATTAGATTGCGCCGCGCTGCGTACGAACCTTATGGGAAGCGAATGAGACGGGACCGGGAGTGGCAGCACAAAATAAATGTGTAGAAGGACCATTGCTGGTCATGGGCCAAGATACATCTTTCACAAGCAGTGCACAGTTTCCGTGTAATTCAATTGCAATTTCAGCAAGACTGTGCAGTGGCTATGGATACGGTCGGCTGCTGCGCATCGGGTCGAGGGTTCGATTCCCGCGTGGAACAAATATTTGTACGATCTGCAGGTAGTTGTTCCGGGTCTGGGTGTATTGTGTGTGGAATTTGTATCTGTAAACGCACCCACGACACAGGAGAAATCATAGTGTGGGGCAAAGTATTTTTTTTTACAGAAAAAAAAAATTATGAACTTAACGTGTATAAGGTCAAACAGAGTCTCCCCTCCGTGATGTGCCTAAAGGCGTGGCACCAATGGGCGGCTCCAGTGTGATCTTACGAGGGCCTGGAGCCTCCCTTAGGTGCCAAAGATGACCGCCCCCGTGGTTTTAGCCGTCGCCGCCGTTTTATGAGTCCGGCATGCTCCTTCGTCCTCCGCGAGGCGAAGGAAGTACATGTATAATTTCCACTGGGCCCATAATAAAAAGGTAACGCGCTCGCTCCTCTTGAGCCAGGCTCCAAAGAACGACGGATGGCCACTGCGATGCCGTGCTTGGTCCGGAACTGCAACCGCAGCCGCTTTGAGTGCAATCTGCGAAAGAATTGATGTGTCTGTACCGTAACAAGGATTCATGTTAGTTTTTTTCCATATTACGAGTGAACCTTCTGTATAATAACTTTTGTGGGTTGGAAGCCAAACATGGTGCTTACTTTGTTTGCGCTAGATAATTAATATGTCGACAGACAGCGGCTTCTGAGGTATCTACGGATACTTGCCAATTTTAACAAGTGGGTACTTGGGTAGTGACGTCACGCAGTTAAATATTACCACGAGTTGTTTGTATAAGGAGATAAGTTTTATATTCAATAAACAGAAATGTAACTAGGTGTGAACCTTTGTTTCAAATGTTTCTTAGTATGGGAAATAAATGTTCTATAATCAGTAAGCCAAACGCGTATTTTTTTCCGTATTGCCCCGGTAAAGAAGAAAAAAGAAAGTTAAATAAGGTGGTCTAGTCTTCTCCAAAAAGGCTTAGCATGTTTTTATTAGCTTCATAGATATTAGATTATATTAAACGGTCTTCTGGTATTCACAACGCAACATGAATATCGTAAATCTGCTTACCACGCAACCGTTATCTAACGGTTATAATGATCATACTTACGGTGGGTATCACTTCAGGGAGTAATCACTTTACAGTCATCCCCTCCAAGATGTGCGTAAAGGCGTGGCATCAATGGGGGGCTCTAATGATTACGAGGACCTGGAGCCCTCCTTCGGAGCCGAAGATGACCGCTCCAGTGATTTAGCCGGTTGGAGTCCGGCATACCCCTTCACCCTTTCCCGGGGCGGAGGAAGTTCATGTAGAATTTCTACAGGATACCAATAAAAAAGGGTATCACTGCAGGCTCTACCAAAAAAATACCATAAGAAGATTACCGACCGAACTAACTAACCTATACAAGACCTAAGAATATAATTTCAACAAATCATTAAAGAATAATAAATAAATTATAGCGTTCCAGACGATTTCAAATTTACTCTGACGTCTAGATGAGCCAGTGTACTCGTAATATAATTTATTTGAGACAATACGAAACACTAAGCGATAAAATGAGACCTATTAAACAGAACAGTGAAACAGTAGCAGTTGGTCGTAACATCAATGGCTGCTATTTCAGAGAACAGTGTGTTACGTCGCTTCGAGCAGACGACCCTATCTTTATATCAATGAATAAATTAACAATGCAAACGAACTTAATGAAAATATGTATTTTGGAATAATGTTGTCTTATCTGGAATTAGTATTATTCACAAACAAGCGAAACGTGATACAATAATATTCATGAACAGTTAAGTTAAGCACAAACTTTAAGACAATAAAGCACATCAAACCAGTTGTATGTCGGACTGCTGGGGTGTCCGGCACTGGCATGGTCAGCATTCAAGGCTTCAAGGGCTCTCCTTTGCGAATTACGAAAAGAAGCACAATTTTTATTTTCAACGAAAGCCTATACTCCTATATATTTTTCTTTACGTGAGCAAATCCCCATGGACTTCCTCCACCCTACCGAAGGTAAAGAGGCATGCCAGACTCATACCAGTAAAACCCCACGGGGTTCCACCGTGCACACCGCACCGGAGTCACAGGAGGCGTTCTTACATTCATCCGCGACCCCAGCAGTGCCGGTCCGCGTGGGTGGACCCCGTCTCATCGGACAAGGAAGAAAGAATCGGGCCCATTTAGTGATGGAGCGATGGACTGCTCCAAGATCACCGCTCACGGGGCTGCAATAAAGGGGGCCTAAAGAGGGCGTTGTTTGCGTATCTGCCACTAAACACATTCACATCGGCAAAGATAAATTATGAAACCCTTGGCTGTCAGAGAAGATCGGACATCTCTTTGACAGCTACAATTACATGTACTTATTTATTGCCGTATGGTGCCGGCTCAGAATGCCACCACCCCATCTCCTCCCATGGGTGTCGTAAAATTCGACTAAGGGATTAGCCGGAGGATGGGCAGTAGCATCCTTCGAGTACATTAACAACTCAACTGCGATCGCCAACCCGCCTGCCAAGCGTGGCGATTATGGCAAAACCCCCCAATGAGCCCACAACACATCCATATCGGTGGTTATGGTGATCTTTGGGGCAGGCCTGTGTCCAGCAGTGGACTTCATTCGGCCGAAATGATGATGATGACGATTAATTTTATTCTTAAAATTCCTGTCCTATAGGATTTCTCCTGTAGCGTAACTGTTACAGGCATATATTTCACATTCAAAACACACACACACACACCCAGATCCAGATCTATTTAATGCCACGGTTGGGACTGTGGCTAAGCAATTTCACTTACTGCACGACGTGTCACGGGTCGATCCCCTCACGGCACAAATATTTGTATGATCTACAGACAGTTGTTACTGAAAACACGTGCGTACACTCACGACACATGAAAACTCCTATATTGGGACATCGTTTAAAAAATAGCTGCAAGGATTAGTAAGCTTAAGTGGCAATGGGCAGGGCACATTGCTCGTAGAACTGATGGCCGTTGGGGCAAAAAGGTTCTCGAATGAAAGAAAGAAAGAAAGAAAGAAAGAAAGAAAGAAAATTTTATTTTTACACAAACAAGGACGCACATAATATAGAAACAATGTATAAAATGTAAAAGTAAAAATTACATGATCAAATTAACAATAAAAAAAAATACAAGACTAATTGGCCGTACAGGTTTGTCCTAGCTATATATCAAAGCGCAGCGCGGCGGTAGAACGCAAAACATGCAAGCATGCGAGTGTACCGTGCACATTGCACTACCCAGCTAGGACAAAAAGAAAAAAGAAAAATTACAAGTTATTAAAAATAAAAAGCATTATGTTAATATGTTCACTGGTGTTTATCTATGTTACGGGAGCATGTGCGCCACGTCTGTGCAAAAAAAGGGTTGTAGCTCAGCATGAAGCTGCGATTTTGCGACAAGGCAACACCGACAGCGCTGGTTTTCAGTTACATACTACTAATGGAGACCGCGCACCGGAAAACGCAGCGTGGGACGACCTCCAACGAGGTGGACAGACGACCTGGTGAAGGTCGCTGGGAGTCGTTGGATGAGAGCGGCATGTGACCGCTCATTGTGGAGATCTAAGGGGGAGGCCTATGTTCAGCAGTGGACGACCTGTGGCTGATATGATGTTTAAAAAAACTGTACGCCTCGCAAATATTTTGTATCCGTGTGGGGACTGAACCAGTGACTCGTAGGCAATCACATCGTTCGTATATACAAATGCTCGTATATATCTTTACTTGGTAACTGCAGACATAATGCAGCAAAGCGCTGTAATCGCTGAATGCGCCGCGAACAGCCTCGAGCGAGTGAAATTGCCGTGACGGTGACGTCAGGCGACGCATCCACGCGTGCCGTGACGCATTCAATGCGCTATTGTTCGCATGCGTAGTGCACTTGTGTCGACGACACACGGATGAAAAAATAAGTATGTAGTGTTGTGAATGGTCTGCGCAGGTATGGGCTTTTTTCGAGGCAGAAACGTAGTTCTCCGCCAGTAATTGATAAGACTTCGGAAAGTGATAGACATTCCAGGCGAATGCGATTTTACCGTCATAAAAGTGAACGTGGGAGAGCGAGCCATCAACATTTCAGCCAAAAAACGTCCTCTGCTGGAGACAGGGCTCCTGCAAAGATCGCCACTACACACCGGTCTGGGTTTATATTGTTTTCTCATCGGGGGATTTTGCCATAATCGCCACGCTAAGCAGGAGAGTTGGCGATTTTAGTTGGTTGTAACTAATGTACTCAAATGACGCTGCTACCCATCTTTCAGCCAATCCTAGTCACTATTGATCATACGCACTGAATGAGATGGCGTGGTGCTATCCATAGCCACGCTGAGTAAGCAAAGCAAAGCATTTTATGTCTTTGTTCACATAATTTTTAAATTCGCAATACCAGATATCACCATTATTATTATAATAAAACACTTTTAAACGGATTCTATCGCGTATATTTTGATTTTTGATTTTCCTGACGTTTCGAATACTTTGCAGCATTCGTGGTCGCAGGATGACTAAGGTGACAGGCGTCGTTACAGATTTTAAAAAGTTATTTTATTTTATCTACCGTACAATTTTAATCAAAAAATTAGTTTCGATGCACGCAGTAATCACTCACAGTGTCTTGATGTTTCTTAGTGCGGTATCTTGTTTGGGACTTTATTATTTTAATGACTGGATTCCAAACAGGTGGTACCTGCCAACCATCTTCTCTATTAAAATTAGGATGTTTTTTAATTTCAATAGCCTCACGAAACATTCTAGGTACGGTATCGGTTCTCTTTCGCGAGTACTTGAGGTTGATCAAAACGAAGATAATGGTTTGGTTTGCCTAAGGCATGTTCACACACTGCAGACTTTGTGGAGCGTCTATGCTTGACGTCAGCTATATGTTCTTTTATTCGGGTGGCTATGCTACGCTTTGTTTGCCCTATGTATGATAAACCACAATCACAGTCAATCTTGTAGACCCCTGCATCTTGTAAGGGTATGTGACATTTCACTGGTTTGAGAAGTTGGCTGATCTTCTTGTGCGGCTTGAAATAGGTTTTTATAGAAGCACGCTTTAAGATATGACCAATTCTGTCCGTGACTCCCTTAATAAATGGTAAAACAGCGGGCCGTCGATCAACCGTGGTGGGTTTCGGGCGGCTTCTGCGACGGGGATGTGGAGCTTTCAAATTATTATTTTGAAGAACTTGCTTCACATGGTTAAGCTCCCCTGCCAGGTGGTCGGCGTCGCAGATGCCGTGTGCTCTCTGTAACTAAGATTTGGCCACAGTAGCTAACTGACAAGGATGGTGGTGAGATTCACCGTTAAGGTACCTGTTTGTATGGGTAAGCTTTCTATACACAGTGTGGCTAACAGAATGATCTGGATTATGGATGAGAAGTATGTCAAGAAAGGCTAAGCAATTGTTATCCTCCAATTCCATACTAAATTGAATTTTACTGTGTATTGTGTATATACTGTTGTATAGTCCAGTCCAGTCACTGTGTGAAAAAGTGCTCTTACGTATATTTGAAAATAAAAATTGAATCATGGCGCAAAAAGCCCTAGAATGTGTTGTGCGCGAACTACAAAAGACTGTAAGCGAACTCGTCAATAAAGTGTGCTCGCTTGAATGCAAGATTGTCGAGCAAAATGCTATTATCTCGAATCAAGTGGAAAGCTTCAAAATTCTTAAGTGCAATTTGGAGGGTAAATCGCCACCATCCAGTCGTACGTCAACAACTGCCTTGCCCCCGGCAGCGCTGCAGCGCCCGATTCGTCAAGCACGACTAAACGCCGCCGCAACATCGGCCACCAGTACTACTGGTTATGCAGCAGCTACGAAAAAATCCAGCGCTGTAGCTAGCAAGACTCGTAATTTAATTGCTGAGACCGTTCCGAAAACCCCCGAGTCAAACCGAACTGAGGTATCCAAAGAAATTACTACCACGATCCATCTGGAGGCCACGAAATCTGCAGATATGCTAGTGGAAAACATCGCTACCGTCAAAGATGTGAATATAGACGGTGACTGGAAAAACGTGCGTAATCGAAAATCTGCCAGGAAACAACGGCGAATTGTCACCGGTTCAGGGAATATCGACGAAGAACTACAAACTGTCGAAAAGTTAAAGTATATTCAGGCATGGTCTTTTAAACCTGATACTACTATTCAAAATGTTCTTAAACATCTGAACAAAATTGCACAATGTGATCACTATATTGTACAAAAACGTGAAATCAGTACTGATAGACATGCAGCTTTTGTGATTGGTTTCCCGGAAAGTTTGTATGAGCAACTGTGCACGCCAAGTTCGTGGCCCCAAGGCGTAAAGGTGTCAGACTGGTTTCTCGTCCGTCCCCGTGTCGCACGGGGCGTTCAGTCAACGGAGCGATCCAGTCGCGCATAACCACCGCAGCGAACGCGCGTCTTATAATGACTCATCGAGTATTGATGCGCCTACGAGTCAAAATATAAACTATCGGACCGTAATCGTATGCCATCAAAACATATGTTCCTTAGATAGGAAAACTCAACATTTGGAAGTGCTTTTAGAAGGTGAGATGAAATGTGATGTTCTCGGGTTAACAGAGCACTGGTTACCCGCAGATAAATTAAGATACGTCGAAATAGACGGCTTTAAGTTAGCATCGAGCTACTGTAGGCAGCAATTCGTACACGGCGGTTCTTGCTTGTTTGTTAGGAAACATATTAATTGTGTAGAAAATCTCGATTTAGTACAACTATCTGTTGAAAAATGCTGTGAAATCTCGGCTATTGACCTGATTGAATTTAATTTGACTGTTATATGTATATATAGAACGAATTTAATTAGTATTAATGAGTTTATCGGCTATTTTGAATGTTTGCTCGAAAAGATAAGCGATCTCGGAATAAACTGTATGATAGTAGGTGATTTGAATATAAATTGCTTAAGCATTAGTAGCGACACGAAGAAACTTATAGATGTACTGTCGGCCCATGACATGACGAATGAGGTTAACTTCCCTACTCGGATCACTGCAGCCACATCGACGTGTCTCGATCACGTATACACCAACTTATCATCAGGCTATGTACAAACTTCACCTATCACGACTAACCTCAGCGACCACCTTGCTGTTAGGAGCAAAGTTACGTGTACATTTGCAGCTCTTAGAACACAACCCTATTTCGCGAGGTCCTTCTCTCAAGTTAACCAATCTAACTTTCGAGCGTCCCTGATAAGTGTCGATTGGAAAATTAGAATAAGCAGTAAGGATGCAACGGAGATGGCAGCGTCGCTTATTAATATATTAGTAAGCAAATTTGAGATTTGTTTTCCGTTAAGAAAACATATTACTACTCGTAATAGGAAAAATGACACATCCTGGGTATCTATGGATGTAAAAAATTATAAATCATTGCTTTTCGACATCTTAGAAATAGGTAAATTATATCCAAATAATAATTTATTAAATAAAAAAATAACGGACATGAAAAATAATTATGACATTTTAATTAAGAATAAGAAATATGAATTTTATACTGACATAATTATGGCGAGTAAAAATGCTTCAAAAGCTATGTGGACGGTTGTTAATAAAGAAAGAGGTAAGTACAACTCTCCCATCTTAGATTTTACTGACGTGGTACGAAACTTGGACGGATCCATGTTCGAGAGCAAAAAAGTTGCGGTGGATGCCATGAATGCACGTTTCTTGAGCGCAGCAGCAGCTTGTGGAGCGCCCCACGCAGACGTCACCCAAGTTCAGAGCATACTTTGCTCAACCCGACCACCGACAAACTGCTCACTCAGGTTGCAGCCATTCAGTGCAGACGAGATACATAGGCTAATTATTAAACGAATACCGCCAAAATCGGCGAAAGACGTCTATGGCTTGAACATGAAATTGTTAAGATTAGCCGTGATTACCCTTTCGCCCTTACTGGCTGAATTATTCAATCGCTGTATGAAGGAAGGCACATACCCTAATGTGTTAAAAATTGCCAAAGTGTCTCCCCTATTTAAGAGAAAAGGGAAAAAACAGGACATAGACGGGTATCGCCCTGTGTCGATTATCCCCGCAGTGGCAAAGGTGTTCGAGAATGGCTTAAGCTCGCGATTATTGACTTTCCTTGCGTCCACTAAATCACTATCCAACCGCCAATATGCATATCGTGAAGGACGGTCAACAACATCTCTGACTCGCGAGCTAATTCATCGTATCCTTGCCGCACGGGAATGTAAGCAACAAGTTGCAGTGATTTGCTGTGACTTGTCGAAGGCATTCGATGTTGCCGACCATGCTGTACTAGCTGTGAAACTGCGATATTATGGCATGCGTGGTGCGCCGTATAACCTATTTAAAAGTATGCTACAGGATAGATCGCAAATCGTTGTAGGGAACGGAGGAAAGACGAAGTCCGATCCTAAAAATTCGACACTGGGAGTACCACAGGGGTCATCGGTCTCTAATATTCTATTTGCTCTGCTTCTAAATGATCTACCTGATGCAGTGACTATGGCTGAGATCCTTATGTATGCTGACGATGTCGCTGCACTTGTCACTGCCACTTGCGTGGATCAACTTGAGCAGAGACTGAACTTAGCAACTTCTCAACTCGCCAGCTGGTTTCGAATAAATGGCCTAGCTTTAAATTTGAAAAAGACCCACTTCATGCACTTTAGCTTGTCAGGTCGTAAAACTAATAATCTTAAAGTATTTGTAGATGGAATAAGATTGCAACAAGCTGAAGCAATGAATTTTCTAGGATTCGATATGGATGCTGGTCTCAAATGGGACAGACATATTCACAAACTTTGCGGCAAAATAGGTAGTGCATGCTTCGCACTGAGCCGTGTTGCACGTGTTGTATCTGTGGGGGTAGCACGCACATGCTACTTCGCCACGGTACATTCACTACTGCAATATGGTGCGGAGTTATGGGGACGCGCTGCTGATTGGGAGCGCGTATTCCGCATGCAGAAACGGGCAGTCAGAGCCATAGTAGGCGTACATCAAGGCGACACAGCAAGACCTCACTTTAAGAAACTTGGCATCATGACGTTGCCCTCCATTCTCATTCTGCAAGTAGCAATGTACGTCAGAGTAAACTTAGCTTGCTATACTACGCATAATAACGTACATTCGTACAACACACGGAGTGCGAATAAACTCACATCCATAAAGCGTACACTTACAAAATCCTGTAAGCTCACGCATGTGATGGGTCCGGCCGTATACAATAAGTTACCGGAAAATATCACCGCAGCTCCAAATTTGTCTAGCTTCAAGTATCGCCTGAAACGTTGGCTTATCGAGCAAATATTTTACAGTTACGAGGAATTTTTAAATAATTGACTTTATTGACATTAAACGTACTTATTGCTTTTATTATTATTTATGAATGTGTATTGTGATTGATATTGACAAATTTTCGGAATAATTGACTTTATTGACATGAATGTATTATTGCTATTATTATATTTCATAATTGATTATTTATTGTGATTGACATGTAAATTGGCTTTACGAAATAAATGAATATGAATATGAATATGAATATTGAATTTAGGTGTTTTAGGAATGCAGAGACCCTATTGTGAGACAAGATGGTAAATGTGTCATCTACGTACCGTTTGAACATCTTCGGTATAGTCGGGGCTGTCATCAGTGCTCTCTCCTCAAAGTCCTCCATGAAAATATCGGCGACTACAGGAGAGACCGGTGAACCCATGGCCACACCGTCAGTTTGTAGGTAAAACTCATTGTCCCACAACAGGTAGCCGTTGGTAAGGCAGTGCTCAAGTAACTCTGCATATTGAAGAGGCATGTCATGCTCACTTAACCTTTTCTTAACAACATCCAGGCAGTCCTTTATTCGAAACGTCAGGAAAATCAAAAATCTAAATATACGCGATAGAATCCGTTTAAAAGTGTTTTATTATAATGTGTAATAATCGCGAAAATCTAAGACATCACCATTATTACTTTTTAGCTGTAGTCGAGAATTGTGAGCGTGAAAAAAAACACTATTTTCTGATGTGGAAAATACCTTCTGCGAGATTTATCTCTCTGATAAATCATCAAAATCAATTCAGCAGTATACTGCTAAGGTTTTAACATTGTGAGGTATTATAAACGGATAGAGAGACGGACAGACAAACTCACTTTTGCATTTTTAATATGAGTTAGGGTTTTCAATGTTTCACTGCGACTTCAGTTAATAAAGTAGATAGTCCCCGAGACAAAGTTACCTTTCAATAAACATGACTGTGCAGTCTGAATATTTTAGGTTTGAGCACTTTGAGCTGCAGCGACGCGAACCTGAGGCGGTGGGGGAGGAAGAGGGGAGGTCAAGTGAATAAAGCGTCGCCGTAAGTGTGCACAAATTCAAGTGAATTTATTCTCTAATGCAAGGCGCCGACCGTGAGACATTGCAATAAAAGCAGATAAACTAAGAAATTAACTAGTTTGGCACACTTTAATAAGGGGTAGAGGGTACACTTTAGCAATTTACGGGGGTTCCATGTGGTGTCCGGATGAAGCATATAGCAGCACTCCATCTCCTCCCGTTGGTGTCGTAAAAGGTGACACAAGGGAATCTATACCAGAGAGATGGGCAGCCATTCTGCGCTCACCAACCCACCTGCCAAGCGTAGCGTATACCGGCAAATTCCCACAAAATTATGGCACATGGCATGTAGCCAGTCACTTATGCTATATAGGATGCTGCTATGCAGCTCATCTTCTTAATAATAGTACAGTTTAATCGCCTTTCACGATGGACGCTCACAGATATGTCCTAGCCTATTCAGCTCGGGAAGGAAACAGGCTCTAATTTTAATGCATAATAAGTATTTACACAAAGTTACATAGACATACAGATTCCCAATTTAACTACTACCACTTTAGGCTTGAATCAAGCATGCACGGCGATGACTGTGGCACATTTTCTAAGGATACTTAAATTGCCTGCACAGTGCCACTGAGATTTGTGTATTGAGCTTTTCATCATGATACGCTCACTGTCGAAGAAACTCTTATTTTACAAGTAGTACCAAAGTCTATTAATATGAATTAAATCAGCGCAACTATTCCCACATCATCATCATCATCACTTCAGCCGAATAAAGTCCACTGTTGGTCACAGGTCTCCCCCAAAGATCGGCACAACGACCGGCCTGGGTGCGTTGTGTGCTCATAGGCGAATCTTTCCATAATCGCTACGCTTGGCAAGCAAGTTGGCGATCGCACTTGAGTAGTTACTGTATTCGAAGGACGCTGCTACGGCTAATCCTATAGTCACCTTTTACCGTTTATTATCAGTTGGGCAGATTTTCTAAACATCTGACTTTTTGAAATGGTTAGAATTTTTTGTTTTTTATTTTAAATTTGTAAATTGTGTATTTAATAAAAGAATTGCAAAGCGTCACCTTTTCAAATGGTCGAGTACAGTCCACAACAAAAAAAAATGTGACGCACTGCATTACCCCGAATCCCAACAACACCCACGGGATGAGATGGGTTGGTGCTATTCGTAGCCGGTGCCTATTTTTTATCTTCATATAACAGGTTTATGTAGGAATCTAATAAAAAACGTAGCCATAGGGAAAGGGTTTAGATAACACAGCAATCAGCACTTCACCCACTTGATTGAAGATAAATGTACCTAACTATTTTTTAGAGATTGCTGATGTCCCATGTACGATCTTTATTTTTATGAATCAAAAAAAAAAAAAAATTATTAAAAATAAAAAAAATGATAAGGCACAGAAAATACCAAGTGCACTTGTATCACAAAACATGACGTTGGGTCAAATGCTGTCTCCCGCTGACCGCTGCAGTACCACTCCTAAAAATGGAAGCAACGTTAGAAATGTTCTGCGTTTGATCTGAAGCTCTTCAGTTGCGACGCAATCGTGTGCAATATTTGTTTTACCTGCAGCACTCCTGTATCGGGTAGTTGTTCCATCAGAATATTTCAGTTATTTTGTACATCAGACTATGGCTGTACCAATCATATATCATTACAAGCTTTTATTTAACTTGCCTTGTTGGTTTGGGTCAAATCGTGCAACTGAATTTTAAAACAGTTATCACAAACCGATTGAGCTGTAATTTTGCATGTAAGTTTAGTTTGGATGCCAATGGTAAGCTAAGTGACGTCATTCTAAATTCAATATGGCGGACTCTCAAAGTTGGCAGACCAGTTATTTTTTATGCACTCGCATGATATGAGTATCAAATGTAAGGGTTTGCTAAGAAGAATACGAAAATGTTGAGTAAAACCTTGTTCTTAAAGTTATTTTAAAACTAATAATCTGTTTTGTTGTTGTTACATGTAACTGCGAAAATGCATGCATTTTATATTGCTAGTGAACAAAAAGTCGTACTTCCGATCTGAATTCAAGTCGTAAGACTGAAACGTTAACAATAAAGTTCAGAATCTTAGGTAATTATCGTCATTAGTGTTATATTTTTCCGTGTATGCACCGCTTCCATTTGACAGCACCGGTAAAGTTAAAACTGTTTGTCAAGCTCATCACGACTTTCAAGTAATCTAGAGTCAAATAATGTCATAGCTACATATACTATTATAAATGTATTGTCATCATGAAGTATCTCACTAACTGTCATTGGTATCTAATAAAGTATCATTTTATAAGCACTAAAATAAACACTTTTACAGACAGTCCCAACGGAACAGTCTTAGAAACTGCTGTGAATGCTTGATATGTTTGTTTTATTACTACGTTTATGTGTTCGTGAGCCTTACAAGTTGTATGTTTTCTGTAGATACTATATTATTTTGCGTTAAGATACATATCGTGGTAAACAAAAACGTCAGAGCGAAGTGCAGTGCGCGGTGGACAATGAATGACGCGCAGGATAATCCCAAAAAAAGGAAAAAAGAAACACAAACAAATGTAATTGTGTCTACAGAAAACCTACAACTTGTAAGGCTCACGAACACATAAACGTAGTAAAAAGAAAACTGTTCCGTTGGGACTGTCTGTAAACGTGTATATTTTAGTGGTGGACCTTCCGCTGAGCTTATGCACAGACTATCTACAATACTTTCACTGTCCAGATTCATGTCGCTGTACAGGTATTCCAAACTCTTAATTGCTTGCACAGTATGAAAGTCAGCTTGTCAAAACTTATCTTGTTATTGCGCTTGTTCCATACATTTTCGGGCCGGAGTTATATTCTCGGTTAGAAAATATTCTAGAGTCAAATTGGTGGTGTGATACTCCCTGGCCGCGCCACAGTGATGTACTCCAAAAACGACGACGACACATGGCATGTAACCTGTCGTCTATAGAGGAGGCTCTTGTTCAGCAGTGGACGTGTTTGAAATCTCGGGGTACCAGTTATTTTTATTGCTGAAAAGAAACCGTTTATACAGTTTGCCAAAACCTATATTAGGGTTTGTTAATTAAGTAGCCGCCTGAGATTTTCTATCATTGCCCTGGACCCTGGCCACTAGACCTGCACGATAATGCTGCCTTGATCACCATCATCATATCAACCAAAGGATGTTCCCTGCTGAATAAAAGCCTCATCCTAAGATTTTCACAATGAGCGGTTACATGCCGCCCGCATCAGGCCTATTATCTAGGAACTAATAGTGCCAGTGGCGAACAGGGAATTCACTTCTCCGCCTACGTTCTTTTCGTGGATCAAAGGTGTGTGTTTTTGAGAATGTATTATGTTGGTTACACAACATCATAGCTCCTCGTACTTCTTCTTAAATGTTATAATTAAAAAAGCTATAAATTAATTAATTGAACAATAAATAACGCAGATAATTCTTTCTGGTCACGCGGCAGTGCCGTTTATTTGTTTAATCTAAATGCTAATTGTCCGCGCCGGGATCGTGCGGAACCGAACCTCTGGCGTGGGGGACGGGGACAGGGACGGCGGGGGACAGGGGGGACGCCCCAGACGGAGACGATGAATGGGTGCATCCAACGGGCAGACAACGTCCAGGTACTTTAAACAATTTCCCGTTGTTTAAACAGACATTGACGTAACTAGTTGCTAGTGTGTACTGTCTTGTGATGGTTTAGCATATTGAATCATTCTGTTACAGTTGTCATTTCAGTATTGACTGCGAATAGTTGCAGACGTATCTGCGTAGTTCAGTTCCAAAATGGAGGCTCGCAGGTCAATTTATCTGCGAGCTTCAGCAGTGCTTACCGGGGTCACTTCCTGGATGAGTGATCGAACTTTACAAATTCAGACTACCTAATCCATATTTCGGAAAGCGATTTTAAGCATCGATCTCAATTTCGATACGAATACCTTTGACATTTGTTACGGGTAGCTAGAAGCTCGAAAGTCAGACCCCGTCCTGATATTATAATATTTGGACAGCGCGGTTGCTGCAATGGCTCAGCGATTGGCTTTCTGCAGTACGGGTCACGGGCTCAATTCCCAAAAAATCCTTTATCCTTTTATAATTGTGTTGTGGAAGACGGATTGCAGTCGTTCCTCGTGACATATTGATATTTAGCCACATCTTTTTTTATTTCTCCCGTTGGAAATATACCATGTACTGCCTCCGCCCCGGGGAAGGATAGAGAGCCACACTGGAATCCTATCCGCTTAAACCACTAGCGTGGTCGTCTTCGGATCGGAACGGGGCTCCAGGAACTTTCTCCATCTATAGCCGCCCATTGGTGCCACGCCCACCCACTCTAGCGGTGGGGAGGTGACAGTAAAGAGGCCGCCTCCCCCAGGTACATCTAGTGGGAGATTGTATTTAGCCACATCTAGGTGCTGCCGAGTAGGCCAGCTACGAGTACAAATTCTAGATGAAGGCCGCGGATTCCTACCGACCACTATAAACAAATTGTAATGCTAGAAATGATTTATTAGATATAAATCATTCATTCATTCATCATCATCATACACTTGAGTGGTCGTAGACGTGGACGTCATGGTTAAAGATCATCGACAATGCCTCCAGGTCAATCTGTTAAACACCTGTAATGAAGTCAGTTCACATTTAGACAATCACAAACATTTTAGAATTTTTATGGTTGACTCTTTATTCTCCCAACTATGGTTAAACCAACCACCATAACTCTGGACCTAAGAAAAATATTGGATTGCATCGTTTCAATTAAATAATTTAGTGGGGACTTACTTTACCCTAAAGACTAAGAGGAAGAGAGGGTGTGTATGGGTGCTATTTATGTTGACGTTCATAAAAGAACTAAGATATTTTGTCTATTTTGAATAAATAAATGATCATTTAATTTTTTTAGTTTTTCGATAACTAGTTTAGTCAGACGGGTCAGACTCGTAGTCATAGTGGTGCCATACACACCCAGCTTTCGTAAGCGTCATTTTTGGATTTTTCTCCATGAAAAATTTATGAGGAGTGACATTTTGTCGTGCGTTAACTAAAATGCGTTACGTTTTTCTGCGCACCTTCTGCGTTGAAATCATATATGCGTCAAATATCGTTTGATGTCAAAGTTTTATATTATTTGATTTAATATATACAAGGTCTTAATTTAATAGTCCACGATATTTTGCATGGTGCTATAGTGAACGATGAAGATAATGTAGGTATATTTTATTTTTGTAAATTTGCTGTTTAAAAAAATAGTTTATTAAATCATTTATTTCATTACGTCCTAGTTCTCTTTGTTGTGATAATATTCACATGCATCTAGTAAGACAACGGCGGACAGGGCTGGTTGACTGATTTAGATAGTCTGTAGCGTTAAACAAAACAGACGGCGCACGGTAGCGACATCACACAAAAGAAAGAAATGGATTTTTACCATGAGTTTTTTTTGTGTTCGGTACATCATCTTAAGCATTTACTGAGGCACCATGCAAAATATCGTGGATTATTAAAATAAGACCTTATATATGAATGTTTATATTTAATATCATTAATATCATTATTATTAATTATTAATATATAAAATATGGAAAAATCTAGTTTATAGAAAGAAGAAGAAAATCCGACGGACACGTGGATGCAATTACTACGAAGGTTATAATTTATTTTTATACATGATATATATCGTACATATAAACATCTGTGCTTTTTATTTTTAACCCTCACTGCAGTTACTGAGTCAATTGTACTTACGGAATAAACTCCAGTCGTGCTTCGGAGCTGACACACACACTTTTTTACAGATACGGTCGGTCAGAAATTTACTGAAGGTTTTTCCAATACAATAATAATTACAGGCATAAATGTTAACACTTTTGTGGATATAACAACAGTATACAAATTACAGTAACATACAAAATGTGTTTAGTAATGGTTTAGTATAGGTTTTCATGATTATAAAATGAATTACATCAGCTGAAACGAACGCTGTAAGTGTGCGAACCGCTAGAATGATAACGATAGAAAACGTAATGTAATCAATTTAAAATATATAATGAAATTTGTTAAATTATAATAAATTAATTTGAAACGAATTAGATCGCGTATATTATAGATTTTTGTTTTTCCTGACGTTTCGAATGTTTTGCAGCATTCGTGGTCGCAGGATGACTAAGGTGACAGGCGTCGTTACAGATTTTAAAAAGTCATTTGATTTTATCTACCGTACAATTTTAATCAAAATTTTAAAAAAAACAATAATATACGCGATCTAATCCGTTTAAAATTGTTTTATTATAATGTGTAATAATCGCGAAAACCTAATACATTACTAAATTTGTTAAACCTAAAAATGATTAAGGTTCATCCTAAGTTCGCAGTCTTCAAAGTGCGCATCTACACATTACAAAATCGGTAGCTGAACATTTTGGGATTTGAGCGTTGATCGGTGACTGGTCGGGGGTTAAACCGTTTACGAGCAATACGAGTCAATCGCACGCCTCCTAATTAACGCGATTACTTCACAAATTCGGAAACAGTTGGCGCAGGAGCGCCACCACATAAATAAAACACCGAAGTCTTACTCCAAACAACGTGCGTTAAGGAACTTCTAATAAACGGTGGTAGGTATCTTACTGCTCCCCGGGGGGGTGACCGCTTTACAGTTACCCTCTCCGAGATGTGCCTATAGGCGTGGCACCAGTGGCCGGCTCTAGTGTGATCATACGAGGACCTGGAGCCCCCCTTAGGTCCCGAAGATGACCGTCCCAGTGGTTTTAGCCGGTAGGAGTCCGGCATACCCCTTCGCCTTTCCCCGGGGCGAAGGAAGTTCATGAAGAATTTCCACTGGGCACCAATAAAAAAAAGGTATCTTACTGCTAGAGTCCGGCGTAGCATGGCATTGCGGGATATACTTCTGCCAAGCAGTAAAAAAATAGTGTGTTTCGGTTTGAAGGGCACTGTAGCTGGTGAAATTATTGGGCATAAGAGACTAAATAAGTAATTTTTTTTTAAACGTTGCCCCGCACTATTATTTCTCCTGTGTCGTGGGTGCGTTTACAGAAATGAATTCCACATACAATACTCCCAGACCCGGAACAACTACCTGCAGGTCATACAAATATTTGTTCCGTGTGGGAATCGAACCCACGACCCGGAGCGCAGCAGCCGACTGTATCCGCCACTGCACCAACCGTGCCGTCTGTCGTAATGCCTCCAGGTGACGAGCGCAGTGTGGTGCCATGCAGGACTGGTCCTGCACTGACCTGACTGGTCAATTCTATTTTTATTTTTGCATTCCATAAGTAACGTTAATACGAGTAACAGATGGCTCAGGCATAATTTAGCAAGAGACAGAAAGAACTGCTTATTTGCTTTAATTTGATATTTTATTTGTTGTTATTATTAACAAATACATTATTCCACTGCTCGCAGGTTCCTATTTTAATAAATTACTGCATCTATGTACCGTGTGGTGCCGGTTAAGAATAGCACCAATCCATCTCATCCTATGGGTGTCGTAGAAAGTGACTATGGGATTAACCGGAGGATGGGCAGCAGCGTCCTTCTAGCACATTTACAAAACAAATGCGATCGCCAACCCACCTGCCAAGCGTGGCAATTGCGACAATGAGCACACAACATACCCAGATGGTCGTTGTGACGATCTTTGGGGTAGGCTTATGTCCAGACTTTTTTCAGCTGATATAATGATTACATCTATTATTTATTTGTAGCGCGCGACATGTAAGTGGTCGCTGTGAAAATTGGAGGAGGTCTTCGTTCAGCAGTGGACGTCCGTCAGCTGATATAATGATGACGATGATGATGACAAAGGAGCAAATGTATTTATTCAAAAACCACTACAGGAACCGGTCGCACGCATATAATATAAAGCAGCAATTTTAATTAATTCCGCGTCCTTGTGTACGTGCGAGCTTGCAGTGGGTGGATCTTCTTCACGTATGTTTTTGAGGTGCCTGCATTCAACTCGCATTTAATCGAAACGAAAGTTCTAGACCGTTCCACTTCACACCTAGTCTTGTTTACCGCTGCCTTTGAACGAACTGATTAATTAACGATATTGTTAGTTAATTTATCGCTTTAATGAGTTGCGATTTATTTTTCAAGTTTGTACTGGATAGTTTTATTTTATAAAACGATGCCAACTATAATTTATCAAATGACGTAAGTAATTAAATAGACCTATTTATCAGTTTGGTTTAGTGTAAATTGCAAATTAAACTGACATTAATCTATACCAACATAATAAATTTGAAGTATATATGTGATTTTAAATTAAGTGCAATAATTTTAGTATTAACTGCTATTTATACATTGCCTAATCATAAATAAGTATTTTTAGAATTTTTGTCTGTTTGTCTCGAATGGGCTCCAAATTATTTCAATGAAAATGTAATTTTAACTTTAATATTCGTGTATTATCATTTCGATATCTCGCAGGGTTTAGAAGATATGAATGTAAATATAGTTAACTCCTATCGAAGCGGGCGGGTGACGGCTAGTAATTAATATGGCAACACATCAATAAGATGCACCTCTACTTATCGCACTAAACTCAAATGAATAACTAACCTGACGATTCTTTTCTCATAAATATTAAGCGGCAAACAAAATTGCTGCAAACTTTACATGTGCCAAGTTTCCTCGTTATAGTTGAAAAACAATATCAGATAAGGTTATAAGTTTACAGAGGCGGGAGTCGTGAGCGGATAAAACGTAATATGATCAGGCGGCCCGCGTATGTAAACTAGGTTCCGCCGACTAGTTGGATAACACAAAGCGTGTATATTTATGACGATATCGCGACGATATCGCATCACATTCACCCCCGAGCCAGTGGCGGCCGTGTGTCACACCGACACGGTGACAATGTGGACAAGGCGGGAGACCTCTGGGTTCGCGAGTGCGTAGATTGGGGAATCTTCGTGCCCACACCGAGCGACCCAAGAGAAGACGGTAGCACGCATGTGGTCACGCGCTGCCGTGGGACGCTTTGGGGGATCCTTTACAATCCACCCGGGGGTTGACCGCTGCAGATTGAGGAGTCTACGTGCTCATACCGAGTGACCTCCGGAAAGACGGTGGCGTCCACGTGGTCACGTGCCGCCGTGTGCGCAGCACAGCGCACAGCGAGACTCGCGGGATCCTTTACAATCCTCCCTGCTGCAAGTGCCTGGGGGGCGGCCTTTGTACAGCCGCTTGCCCTCCGCTAGAGGGGGTGACCGCTTTACAGGCACCCTCTCCAAGATGTACCTATAGGCGTGACACTAGTGGGCGGCTCTAGTGTGATCATACGAGGACCTGGAGCCACCCTTAGGTGCCGCAGATGACGCCCCAGTGGTTTTAGCCGGTAGGAGTCCGGCATACCCCTTCGCCCTTCCCCGGGGCGAAGGAAGTTCATGAAGAATATCCACTGGCACCAACAAAAAAAAAAGGCTTCCAACATATTTGCGAAGTGTAAGTATAAAGAATTAACTCCATAGTATTGTAATGACTATAGGTTACTAAAAAAGACAATACGGACACACAGACAGACACACGAGTGATCTTATGAGGGTTCCGCCGTTTTTTGCTTCGGACGTGCGGAACCCTAAAAACAATATAAACTAACTAAAATAGCTAACCTTGTTGGACATTCATTAAAATTAATACAGATTTCGTTTATAGAAAATAATTGTTATTTACAGAATATGACCTTTAATCATCATAAGTATTTCTGTTTTAGACAAAATGCAACACTTAATCAGTCCAGGAGACCGCATCAAAGAATACTAGTCCAAAGCAAAATTTCACTCAAAATCTACTATCCTACTGAAGCCCCGTTCGCATTTAAGGCAGCTTTCATGTTCGCGTACGTGCAAGAGGTGTCAGTGCGAGGCCCACGATCCTTCCCTTTATTCAATTCCTCGCTTTGCATAAACTGTTTACTCGGGCGAAGCGGCCTCGTCGAGTGACAGCGCGCCTTTTGACGGGACGCGCCGAGCATCGCCAGGAGGAGCGGAGTGTATGAACCGCTAGTTTTATGTCAGTGCTAGTTCTGCTCGGGATTCTTATTTTTTTTTGTTGGGCTTCCCGCATACATTTCTGGGAAATTTGGTTGCTTAATTAATAAAAGAAATGACCGTCAGACGAAGCCAAAATGGGCCTCCAGCCAGGCTTAAATTTAATATTAAAAACTAAGCAACTTTCGCTAAGGGCGCCCCCTGCGGGACACGGACCTCGGCTTAGGGCGTTGCTGGGGATAACAAGCTATTGATTTGGGGATAGCTGGACCGGATTAAGCTCTGGAATCGCAGCGAATACTGCTTATGTACCAGAGTAGGGACTTCTATTGGCGCGCAGTAGAAAGTAATTTTTGACTGCTTAGCTAACAAAGCTTGATATCTGATAAGAGAGAGATAAGTATTTTACATTGTGTTCATTATATTAGAGATATACTTTAACTAAAGTCGTTCTCTTCTTATTTTTCTAGCTAAAGTGGTAATTGAAGTAAAGATAGTTGTCGGGATGGAATCGTTCCTATGCAATTAACATATTAATGAAAGACCACATTCCTTGTTGTGTCCGGAGAACCATTCCATCTCCTCCCGTGGATGTCGTAAAAGGCGACCAAGGGCCTCTAAACTAGAGAGATGGACAGCAGCATCCCTTCTGCGGAAGAGTAGTCATACTGCGCTCCCCTAAAATGACGACACAGTTGTGAAAATCTGTAGGGGAGGCTTTTGTTCTGTGAACGTATTTAGCTAATATGATGATGATAATGATATGATGAGAAAGACCATGTAGTGTTCGTGTGTTAGCAATGTTTTCACTAAGTTATCTCAAAATAACGACAGCACTAAGTTAAGAAGCAGTAGTTGGAAACTATCAACAAATCATTTACATAATCGTTAAATTTCGTCGCCGACGTCGCGCGTCCATTCGCACGCACCCGTAACGCAGTCTAGTTTCAATTTGTCAAGCCGCTTCCCGGCTCCTACTCAAGTAGATTGAAATTAAACAGATTAAAGGATATTTCCGAGATCTTTTAACAACCAAGTTTTCCATTAGCAACAAGCCTGCAGTTTTAAGACAATGCTTTGTCAAAAATAGTGCCTGGAAAACTAGTGTTGTGATTGTAATACAATATTTCTAACTTTTACTGAACGTAACTCGATTGTTTGTTAATAGGTGTTCAATAATATGCCGTGTGGTGCCAGCTCAGAATTCCACCACTCCATCTCCTCCCGCGGGTGTCGTAAAAGTCGACTAAGGGATTAGCCGGAGGATGGGCAGCAGCGTCCTTAGAGTACATTAACAACTCAACTGCGATCGCCAATCCGTCTGCCAAGCGTGGCGATTATGGCAAAACCCCCCAAAGAGCCCTCAACACACCCATATCAGTTATGTTGTGGTGAGCTTTGGGGGAGGCCTTTGCCCAGCAGTGGACTTCATTCGGCCCAAATGATGAGGTGTTCAATGTTTTCTTTCAGTGAAAACAAACGCATAAATGTTTACTCACAAATTACGATGAGTTCGCAGTAGTTTGCAAATAAAACACTCGTCTTAAAACAACACTTCACAAAAGGGCAACAACTTTTTAAGCTCTCGAATAAATGATCAAAAAATACTCTGTAAACAAAACACAGTGAGGTTAGACCCTTCATCCCTTCCTTGAATGATATAAAGTTAAGTAATAAGCGTTACAAAGCGCGAGTGTGTTCCGTGGCACAGAGGGCGCGTACACACTACACGACCTGCGCCTAAACAAATTAGTGGCGGCGAAGTTGTTCCGCAGCTCGCCCGAGCGCCGCGCGGGTGCCGTGTGTCGGGTGACGTTTAATGTGAATAACGCTTTATGGTTCGCACTGCAATTTATATTTTCTGAAGTGTGCGTGATGTTTATTACGTCCATATGTTAATTAATGTATATGTTACCGCTAATGTGCATAAACCATGCACCACCACCACCATCACCTCCAGATTAACTTGTTAACCTGTTGGTTAAAGGTGGTGCTGTTCCGCGCAAAAAAAAACTCATGAAATCTAATATATATACTCTATGTCAAGTTTCTATGCCGTAGTGCTCTAAATCATTTATAAATAATCTAATTTCTTTTAAATTAAACGGCGGGTGAAACCGCGGGTCCCAGTTAGTTTATTATACAATAAAATTGCGCGCCTGTGAACCCCGAGGCCCCCATCATGTAACGACGGCTGCGGGCTCGGGCGTGTTGGACCTGGGTGCTATCCCGGCGCCGGCACGTCCTTCTCCGCGTGGGATCGGCCCTCTTCTGATCCTGCTCTGCAGTCTCCTTCTGCAGCATGACGCTCTCGCAGAAGAAGACCAATGCACTTCAATTTTCATGCTCTGCCAACATAGCTTACTGCCAGAAACTGATCTTACCCGATCCCATCGACCAGGGCCCGCCGCTCGATGCGTCGAGCGTGTGCTGTGCGGTAAACTTAATCTAATTTCATGTCATTGTTGCAATCGGATTATCATTAGTTGAAAGAACCATAAAATATAAACAAACGTATTCGAACGCGATACATCAGGCTCACGCACGCTGATGGATGTAATGATCGTTTATCAATGTGCGCTCAAATCTGCTGCGATTGTTGTGCGCCACGCTACTGACGGTGCGCATTGCGTTTATCTAATTTATTACGATGCGCCACAGTGGACAGAGAGGTTTTATTTATATAGTTTTACAAAATTAATGCAGGATAGTTCCGCGTTTTGTTGCCCTATATTATGCCATAAATTGCAAGAGAGAAATTAAATACCTAAAGGTAGTAATGAATATCTCCCCACATCTCTTATCCCCTTCCTTAACCAGGGATATGGATAACAGCGGCACTTGCACTGTGTTACAGTAGCCATACTTCTCTCACCAACTGACCTGCCAAGCGTGGTGAGTACTGATAAATGCCCCTAACTACGACACAAATGAACAACTTGCCCACAGTGTAACCGCTGGTTGTGAAAATCTATCGTGGCCAGTGTCCAATCTTTCGTCCAGCGCTGGATTTTTTCGGCTTATATATATATATATATATATATATATATACATATATTATATCATTATAATACATATATAAGTCTTATCTCATTGCCCACTTTCAATATTCATGCTCTACTCAGGATAGGAATTTACGTTCTTCGAACAATCTTCTCTTATCATTCTTCCTTCCACATTCAGACTATAATGCTTTGGAATCGCTTCCTGTCGAGATCAGGATGGCTACTAGTAAAGACGTATTTAAACGAAACATCCGTAAGTATTTTCACAATAATTTGGCAAAATCATGTCAGTAACAATTTATATATATTATAGTAATATGTATGGATATATTCTTATTAGATATGCATATATTGATAAAATATGTTTACTCTGTTCTCAGTTTATTTTCTTATACATTATTGCACCTGCCATGTCATCTCTGCATCACCCTAAGGTTGACTGGTAGGGAATGCCTAAGGCATTAAGTCCGCCTATGTACACCTGTTGCATAAAGTTTAAATAAATAAATATACAATATACATATGATAATGATGATGATAATGAATGGTGATGTGAGTCCTAGAGAGAGGCCTAGTCCCTGAAAAAAGCGTTGCTTAGGCCAAGGTAATTAGATCTGACTTTGATCACTACCAGGCTGGAGAGCTGCCATAATTTATTAATCAGCGAAAAGCATAAAGAATGCAGGCTTCGTAACTTTCCATTCCGTGGTTCATGGTGGTGAAATCGTATGATATAATACTACACTAACTACAGTTATGACGCACGACCGTACAGTAACCGCAGTTGTGTGTTGTGATCCTGCGGTAACCGTATGTTATAAAGAGTTGAGCAGTTCTCAAATTGACTGAGTTTGCAGCCGCTTACTTAGCCGTGCGGTTTATACGTTATATTGTTCGTTGTTATGGGATGGTGAAGGGTGGTGTTGGTGAAGTTGGGCGTTCTTAAACAATGCGACGGGGAAAGTTTGATTAAAAGGTTGGCATGGTCTGCAATATTTATTTGCCCGTTTTCTCAAATCCAAATTCAAATGTATTGTGATTGATGATCATGATACGAGTGTAAATTAACTCACGTATTGAAAAAAGTGTTATAATACTATGACAAAAAAACAACAGAACAGAGTTACATCAGATATTGGGATGGGCACGACATGGCCATTCGACATGACTTTCGTCGTCAAAACTGACCCCCATATTCAAAATTCATTTATTTACATTACACGTGCGTGTTTCATCATTTCGGCCGAACGAAGTCCACTGCTGGACACAGGCCTCCCCCAAAGATCACCACAACAACCGATATGGGTGTGTTTTGGGCTCAAGGCCGCTGCTGCCCATCCTCCGGTAAATCCCCTTTTACGACACCCAAGGGATGAGATGGGTTGGTACTATTCGTAGCCAGCCCCACACAGCTCCTCGCTTGGTCCCCGAGATTGGGCAGAAGCCAGTGTAATGCACCCATTATCCTCTGAATTCGGGGGGCCGGTACCTACACCTTTCTATTTCATTGAAGGATTTCGTTCCTGTCCATATCAACAACTTACTTACTTAGCGCAAAATTCATCACAAACGACTCATCATCATCATTATATCGGCCAAAGATCATCTACTGCTGAACAAAGACCTCCCCCATAAATTCCTACAATTGTGTTGTCATTTTGGGGGAATTTGCCGGCACTCACTAAGCTTGGCAGGCGGGTTGTGGAGCGCAGTATGGCTGCTGTTCCACAGAGGGAACGCTGTTGCTTATCTCTATCACCCATCTACGGTTAAGAAGTCATCTTTTACGACATCCACGTGAGGAAATGGAGTGGTGCTATAAGTATTCTTAATCCAGACACCACACGGAATACACAACCGACAGAATCTCAATAATCTCCTCTACATATATATTTCTGCAGTTAACACAATTACGAGAATGTTTGAGGAGGAGGATTTACTGAGTACCTACTCGACAACTTGCGAGCTTATGTACAAATGAGAAGTGCTGCGTAATTTACTTAATCCTAATCAGAATCCGCCGCGAACACGCTCACAACGACACGGGTACAGCTGCTCCAATTACTTGGTCTTTCATTAATTTAAGTAATTAACTGACAGTAACAAGTTTTCTAGGCGCTAATCTTCAAATGAAATTGCGTAAAAATATTACCAAAAACCAACTTATTTAATAGTAATGTTTCAGTTTGCCAAAAATGTATAGGTAGGTATAAAGTCAATTCACTGAAAATATAAAACCTAAAGAAACGTATTTGCAAACGATACAGTGAACAGTAGCGAAGATACAACGTTCGCTCCCGGTTCGCAGTCAGCCGTTCTGCCTGGATGACTTATCTGGAAAACTTGACCGAGCGATGCCCGTAACTCAGCGTTACTCTCACCCAGACAGGTGATGATACTATTAATCAACAACCCACAACGCACCGGAGCTGAAGGGAAGGAGGCTCGAGGCAAGGGGTGGGTGACGCAGGAAATAGAAAAACTTGGCTCGTTTACAATAAGCACGACTCCAAGGTATTATTTTTACGAGCTCATCTCAGTAACGACTGTATTTGTTACAAACTTTATTGTATGGGCTCTGGGAAACGGGTCAAACGGGAGTTACGCGGCGTCCTTTGTAATAATCAAAACAAGTAAGTGAAATGAATACGAAACTTGTAACATTTTCCTTGAAAAGTTATAGTAAACTGTAATTAAGTGATAAAGACGTATTGTTTTAGCACAAGATCGGAGCTTATTTAGTAAAACTCATGAAAAACATTGAATATAATTAATTTAAACTATATTTGGTTCAACAGTACTTTTTGGAGAGAGAAAATATTTCGAAGTGATTACTACCTACATAACATTTGTATATTTTTAGAATAATAAAACCTTTAACTATCTAACGTGGTTATAAGCGTTGCTCGGAGAATTATCATAGGCGCGTGCACATAACTTCCCCCCGTTGAATGACGTATACGTTCAACCTTAAAGATCCGCAGATGTAGGCAATGGACACAGACGAACTAGTGACCGACGCACGCAGCCTTTCATTGTGTTTACATCTGCAACACGAGAGATCCCATCTGGTCCGGGGAACAGTCTAGCTACACGTCCAAGACGCCAATTTAGTGGAGGCGCGTTGTCTTCGTGCAATAGGACCAAGTCACCGACTTTTAACCTCGTCGTGTCAGTCTTCCATTTCGTTCGCTGTTGCAGCTCCGATACATATTCTTTTTGCCATCGCTTCCAGAAATCTTGTCGTATCTGTTCAAGGCGAGCGTATCGCTGAAGAGAGTTTGCCTTGCAAACTTCCAGGTTTGGTGTTGGTAAAGCATTCAGCGGTCTCCCAATGATGAAGTGCCCTGGGGATAAGGATAGGAAGTCGTTAGGGTTTGATGACATGGGACATAACGGACGACTATTTAGGACTGCCTCTACTTGTGCGAATAGGGTGCAAATTTCTTCGAAAGTAAGATGGCTATTTCCCATGACACGTTTAATGTGATGCTTGGCTGACTTTACACCAGCTTCCCAAATTCCCCCGAAATGAGGGCTGTAAGCGGGTATAAATGAGAATTTTATTCCTTCTCCTGATGCAAACTCAGAAAGACATTCATTATTTGATTTTAGAAAGCTACTAATCTCTTTAGCGGCTGCTACAAAATTTCGTCCGTTGTCAGAACAAATATCCGTTGGTTTTCCACGACGAGCGATAAATCTGCGTAGTGTCATTATGAAAGCTTCTTTAGTTAGGTCGCTGACGGGTTCCAAATGAACACATTTAACACGCAGACAAATAAACAAACATAAATAGCATTTTGACAATTTAGCACCACGTCCCTTACGATTTAGAATAAGAAAGGGCCCGGCGTAATCAACTCCTACCGATTTAAAAGGAAAATCAACCGAAATACGATTCATTGGTAAATCACCCATTTTAGGGGATAAGGTTTGACCGCGAACTCGCGTGCAAATAACACACTGTTTCACGACGCGTCTTGCAAGTTTTCGGCCATTTATAGGCCACACCGATTCTCTAACAGTGGCTAATAAAAGCTGTGGTCCAGCATGTAAATTACGCAAGTGTTCACGCTCAAAGTAAATTTTCGTTACATGATGAGAGGAATCTAACAGTATTTGATGTCGTTTTTCATTGGAATAATTAGAATTACCTAACCTCCCCCCTACCCTAATTAATTTTGAAGTCGGATCCAAAAACGGAGATAAACATAACAATTTGGATTTCGGTGATAGTTGTTTATTTAAAATCATATTATTGTATTCAGAGATAAAAGATTGTTTCTGTGAAATTCGACAAATAAAATTAAAAGAGTGATTTAGTTCATTTACGGATAAAAACCCTGTAAGTTTATTATTTTGATTTGATACCTTAGAATTGTGTAAAAACCGTAAAATATATGCAAATATCCTCTGTAAATAGTTAAAGTTTGAAAATTTTGTAAAATCAAATATAGCTTCAGGTATAGTAGCATAATTAACCTTTATTTCAGGTAAATTTACATTTTGATGTAAAACTGGCCACTGTGATTTCACATTATAAAGATAAGAAGGACCCGTCCACCACATAGTGTTATCACGAAGCTGATTCGCGTTAACGCCTCGGGAGATTAAATCCGCTGGATTATCATCCGTGGGAACATAGCGCCATGATTTTGGGTTAGTGAGATCTGCAATCTCGGCAATTCTGTTGGCTACAAAAGTTTTTAATTTACTGGGATCATTGTTAATCCAGCATAGCACGATGTTAGAATCGCACCAATGTGTAATACTTAATGGGCTGAATCTTAACGATTCAATTACAGTTTTGTACAGCTTTGCTGCTAATAATGCAGCGCAAAGCTCGAGGCGAGGTATGGTAATAGCCTTTAAAGGGGCAACCTTCGATTTTGCACATAACAACCTTACCGTTACCTCATTATTCTCATTCAGCGATCGAATATAAATGCAAGCCCCGTAAGCGACTTGCGATGCGTCGCTGAAAGAGTGCAGCTCTATAGATTTTGGGGAATCACAGAGAACTCTACGTGAAATTTGCAGATATGAAATGAAAGGTAAGTTGCTTGAAATTTCACACCAACTATCCTTTATAAACTCTACATATTGTAACTTTAGCGTCAGATTTTTGCGGAATCGTTTTTCGAGGTTAATCAGTCGTTTTTCGAAGTTAATCAGTCGTTTTTCGAAGTTAATCAGTCGTTTTTTGGCTTGGTTATAAGAGTCCCCTAGGCAGTCAGGCGAATCCTTACGTGGGGGTTTCACACAAAACCGGCCCTTACTCAAACGAGTCGTATTATTTGTAAAATGGTTTTCACAAGCTATTTCGTTGGGACTGTGTATTTTGTTTTGAGGAAGATCTTCTAGTTCCCAGAACTTTGTCAGCATTTGATCAATATTGGGGGTTGAAATCATTGCATGATGGCATTGAATATTGTGTTTATGATTCTGTAATTTAATTGGTCCGGCTATTACCCAGCCAAATTTAGAACTCCACAATTTAGGATTATTGGGCCCTAAGGATCGCTGTTCGCTACCTAGGATATCCCAGAATATGTCTGCTCCGATTAATACATCAACCGGAGCAGGTTGATTGAAATTAGGATCTGCCAATAAAATGTTTTCCGGAATTTTCAGGTTCTGTATATCAACTGGAGCCTTTGGAAGATCTCCAGTTAGTTCATTTAGAACATAGCAAGATAAAGTGACTTGGTAAGTACCTTGTCTGGATTTAAGGTGAGTAACACAATTTTCTATTATTTTATTACAGTAGTTATTGCCTATTCCAATAACATTTATTGACCTTATTGAATTACATTTTAAGTCTAGTTTTTGTTGCAGGGATTTTGTTATAAACGAAGACTGGCTACCGCTGTCAAGCAGCGCGCGAACCCTTTCTAGCTTATTATTTAGTGGATTATATACTTCTATTATTGCAGTAGATAAAAGTACCTGATTACTCCTTTGTTGTGAGAAAGCCACTACTGACTCATTTGTATTGTTATTTATGTTACAGTTTGCTGAAACATTCGGATCGTGAAGAAGAGAATTATGCTTCTGATTACAGTGACGACACGTACCCCGGAGGCATTCATCAACTGGATGACCTTGTCTGAGACAGTTAATACACAATTTATATTGCGATACGGTTGTCTGTTTGTCCCTAATTGATTTTGATTTGAAAGTCGGACAGTCATAGATTCTATGATTTTCATTGCACACAACACAAAGGAAAACAGTTGACGAATTATGGTACTTAGACGTAGACGCAAAACTACTAGCGTTATGGAAACGATTTGATTTATTATAATGTTTGTTTATGTT
The DNA here is from genome assembly GCA_947459985.1 of Diloba caeruleocephala. Lineage (NCBI taxonomy): Eukaryota > Metazoa > Arthropoda > Insecta > Lepidoptera > Noctuidae > Diloba > Diloba caeruleocephala. Next base: position 30,691,751 of record OX381610.1, read on the forward strand.
ATATGACTGAGGTTGATTAGTCGGTTGCAAAGAACGTGGAACAAATTGTGGTTTAGAAATATTATTGTTATTACTGTTTATATATTTATTGCGATTCAGTGATTCTAAAACATCTGAGCGATCAATTAGAAATTTATTAAATTGTTCCAAACTTGGTACATCGTCTAGGGTGTTGCGGTATTCTTCCCACTTTAGAATGGTACGATTATCTAATTTAGAAGCTAACATAAATATTATTAATAAATCCCAGTGATCTGTAGGCTGTCCTAGGCCAGCCAGTGCCCGAAGATTCTTAGTGACATGGTCAACTAAGAATCGTAGAGACTTATCCGACTCACGGGTTATCGGTTGTATATTAAATAATGAATCTAAATGGTGATTAATAAGAATTCTCTTGTTGTCATATCTTTCGCAAATTAGTTTCCAGGCCTCCTTGTAATTAGCTGAGGATACCTCGAGATTTGATATAATACGCGCCGCGTCGCCTTCAAGATAGGATGCTAAGTAATGAAATTTATGAATGTCTGGCATTCGCTCATTTTTGTGTACTAAGCTCAAGTATGTGTCTCGGAACTCCAACCAACGAAAATGTGACCCATCAAATTTCGAAATTTGAATTCTAGGTAACTTGAAACCTATGCCTTGATGATCGAAGTCCGCATTGGCAATGATAGATTTTCGGCGCTTACTATCATCATCACCATTGTATTTTTGTAAAGTAGTCTTAGCTATAGCTATATTTTGAACGATATCAGTTTCAATGCGTTCTCGCTCATCAAGCTCTATTTGCATATTTTGATCATTTAAAACCTCAATTTGAGTCTGCAAATTATCAAACCTTGTCGATAACCCTTCAAACTTGTTAAGTTTTAAAGTTAACTCTGCCAGTTCCACATTAGATAACTCAATTGAATCGCTAATTTTATCTAAATAGTTCTTAAATTTTGTAATTTGTCCTTTAATTGAACTTCGTTTTACTAGTAGTTCCCTTAAAGTAGATTTAGATTTTTCACTATCATTAGGCATTTTTACAATTTTTTATAATTAATGTAACTAAATTTGAATACAATTGTGCTATTAAACTGAACTAGAATAGTGCAAATGCAATGTAATCTTTCAAGTATTTACACTTGTGGAAAATTACTGAGAATCGACAAAGTTTAAAATAATTAGAAAAGGAATAAATATATGATATTCTCACGCTCCTCCTTTTCCTCCTTTCAACGGAATACACAACAAGGAAGCTGGTCAGTGCCTGGCTCAGCTGGTGATTATTGAAGGTTGCTGATGAACTTACAAGCTGGGCGTGGCAGTGCAGTGTCTGAAATTGTTCGACAAAATCGGCTAAAATATACGAAAATACTCAATGTGCCTTTATACTTTGAGACTTTAAGATCATTTTATATATTTATAATTGATTTGCAAAGGTAAAATACACCATGTATCCAATATGGGAAGATAAAAGTTTTGTAAATGACACCTACAGTAATTATAGTTTTTAGAAATTAAATGAAAATAGCACAGTAAAGGCTTATTAGTGAAGTAACAATTAATGTCAACGGGATATATAGGAATGGAATTCGGAAATTGTGACTTTTGTATGTAATATAGGAAACAAAGGATGGCACTTAACTCGGTATAAAATGATGAATCTTCAAGTTTTCTGGTACGATCTTTAGCTGATTCGTTGGCCAGGAAGGTAGGGCTACCTTCTGCTATCGTAATCACCTTCAATATTTGTTCTTCTTTTCAATGTATGAATATTGAAATACCGCTACATATGTGATCCATATATCCAAAACTGCAATCTTCTTGAAAGGTCCTGTCACGGTCGCCAATTTTCTTGTTTTAGCACAAGATCGGAGCTTATTTAGTAAAACTCATGAAAAACATTGAATATAATTTATTTAAACTATATTTGGTTCAACAGTACTTTTTGGAGAGAGAAAATATTTCGAAGTGATTACTACCTACATAACATTTGTATATTTTTAGAATAATAAAACCTTTAACTATCTAACGTGGTTATAAGCGTTGCTCGGAGAATTATCATAGGCGCGTGCACACGTATAATAGTCTCAAAAATAAGTGTTAGGCTGAGAAGTAAGCAATATAGGCATGGCGGGTTCTTCATCTTAGTATTTACATTAGTGACGTAGTATCGGTTTACCTAATCCTACTTGACATTGAATATCTGCACTGGCAACTACATTATAAACATAACCATACCTGGTTTAATTCAATTTCTCATTAAGTCATACAGAATGAATATAGTTGCAGTGATCTGTTCATTCGCAAGCAAGTCATTACCGTTCACCCGCACGAACAACATCAAAGCAAATCCTATCTAATTATTCCACTCCATACACTACAGCGTACACTGCACGTAGATCCGTTCAAGCGCTTTTTGCATGTGATACTGTTGAGGTAATCAATGTCAAACCGACACACATCACAGACAGCTTCCAGAAATAGAAACAGGCATTCGCTTGCATTGCAAATGTCTCGTGGGACGATATGGTGACTCCATCATCATCCTAAGCCAAAGGACGTCCACTGCCTTTCCTTACCTTTCAAACCTTTCACATAGATTTCCACAATTGTGTCGTCAGTTTAGGCGAAATTTGCCAGTACTCACCATGCTTGGCAAGCGAGTTTGTAAGCGGTACAATGGATGTTACAATGTACTGGTAACATTCCGCCTGCATCCATTGCACCCAGCTACTTTCACCAAGTCGTCTGTCAATCTTGTTGGCGACCATTCCAAGCTGTATTTTACGATTCTTAGTCTCCACTCAAGAGCCGTTCTTCCCCAACAGCCATTCATTCTACGAGGTTTACGCGTCCATTGCCACTTCAGATTGCTAACCCTTTGAACTTTGTCGGCAACTTTAGTTCTCCTCCGTATCTCCTCATAGCTAATATGACTCGTAAGTAGAGATACCAAGCGCAACTCTCTCTACAGCTCGCTGAGTGACCTTGAGTGTTCTTATGAGGCCCATAGTGAGTGACCACGTCTCTGTTCTGTTCTATGGTATGTGTATATGGTGTATCACTGGTAATAAACACTGGTTAAAGAATTTCGTGTTGAGGTATTACGGATTTGCTGATGAAGAGTTGTTGCAAAGTTTCCCAACCGCTGCCGAACTGAATGGGATTCAACGATTAATCTCTTTCTCGAGATTGTGCCCACCTAACTGGACAGTTTGTCTCCGGTAGAAGACATACTCGTCAGCAAATTCGAGAACAGAGTACCCAACGAATATTGAGATGGACACAACATGATTTTCATCATGCCCATGTTTATTTTAATGTTCGGAAACTCTGTTAACATCATCGAGCATTGTGCTAAGCTCTTGTAGCGATTCTGCCATAACTAGGACGTTGCCGGCAAATTGAAGGTGAGTGATAAAATTGTTGTTGATGTTAATGCTGAATCCATTCCACTCCAGTAGCTTGGCTTGGCTTGGTTGCCAATGGCTCTTTGCCATTGCAGCGCTGAACAGTTCCGGGGCTATAACGTCCCCCTGTCTCACACCTCTCTGCAATGGTATTGCTGCCGTGTTCTGTTCAGGTGTTTTGTATACTAAACAGTTCATCACCTTGATGTACTGATAGTTAGTTAGGCACCACCCAGCAACGGTTTTACGAGGTGCAATAGTGATTATATATTCCCGGTATTTAATATTAAGCCTGCTCATCGCCGTAAGCAGAGACTCAAGAAGAGGCAGCTAAAATCAACAACCGCCGGTTTTCACACTAGCGTCGGTGACGTTGCTGCTCATCACACCCCAGGCAGTTTGGCTGGAAAGACAAATATTTCTTTGCTAGTCATTGATGCGGAAGCAGGATACACAGTTTTGGAAAAACTAATTTTTATTTACCCATTTCCATCAACTAACTTTGCAATAAAAGCACAATGTATGACTACGCATCACAAAACTATACACGGCTATATACACAAATATCTACATATCTGAGATACCGTACAATGTGCACACATTATAGACCTTAAACACAGGAGACGAACTGTCAGCGGATGGGTTTCAGACGATACACTGTGTAAGGCTGATATAACCGATAAGCAAAATAAGCAATTGCTATACGCTTTAAAATATTACAATGTTATCATTACTCAAATACTCAGTCACTGCTACGTCACCGTCGCTACGCTGCGTTGTGCCAACAGCTCAAGGCACGCACGCGTAGCTCGTCGTGTAGTCGTCGAGCGTACGGCGTAGTGATGTGTTATGTTACGTGTAGTATATATGTGGTGCATCTCTCTGCAAACACCGGCTTGTGACGTATCTGCGGTTGGAGCTGTATCAACACGATACAGCCCTGCGCCTACCCTGGGGCCGGGGGTCTACGACATAAACGTGTACAGAAGCTCCACTCCATCTCCGAAGAGAGGATGCAGAGGTATATATACATCGTTAAGCTTGCCAATCATACACCTTTGGTTCCACGTGATAGGGATACACCCTACAGGTAAGCCCAAGCCCCGAACAACAGAATAGCAAGACCAGCATGTAATGTGACGACATGATACGTACTCTAAGTACAAGGGAGATTGCATTCTGGTTGAGCTGGGACATGCTGATGCATGGGTTATGCCCGCGAATGGATGCCCTCTGTCAGGACTGGTCAGCTTTTAACTGCTATAGCAATCATATTATAAGGCAATTAATGATCATTGTACGTATGTGTGTATTTATTTCACACATAACTTTTCAAGACTCTATTGTAATTTTTACGACTATAATACTTTCACATGTTTTAGAAGAGTATACCCATAGAGTTTTTAGTCGGTTCTTCTGCATAGGACCAATGACTTGGAACTGTGCAACTAATTAAATTCTGATTATTCGTGTGCCTGCCAATGGTTTACATGAATAAAAAAACATTTGACTTTGTCTGTATGTAGGGCACCGATTCGTTTAAAAGTTGCAAACTCTTATTGTTAACGCTAGTTATACAGCAACGACCCAACTGGCACGAAAGGATTGGCTCCTTCGGATGGGACTTTCTGAAGGACGTTTTGCGAACAGTAAACTTGTACAGGCTAATGAGTATTTATTGTAGGATAGATACCTCCTAGACTGCAATCGTTTCATCTGCGACTGTGTGTAATGACTATTTCCGCACGGGGAGCATATCGCTCGTTCTGAGTTGTACTTCTGCGTCCTTTTGTTTCATGCGCCCGTCGCTTATATCAGCTTAGACTGCAAATATCTACGAGGAACAGTTTCGCTTCACGGATGGGAAATTACCGAACCTACCAGTATAATGATGGAATTAAACCATTACTGGCGAGGTCGGGTGTGAACGCCAGAATTAGTGCAACATTCATGTGTCTGTTATTGCGAGTTATAATCGATCATCACCGCAACCGTGTTCGAGGCAACTTCCCTCGAAAAGTTCTCAGCCAATACTTTAATTAATATCCTCTCTGTGCTCAAACTATTATATTAAAAGCCTTCCAATATCAATAAACAAGCAATAGTTATAAGTTATTGTACGTAATTCAATCACTTTAACAATTTACCCCGTAATCTCCCGAAAGCACCAGAAATAGCTTGGGCATAAGATTCCACTCGTAAGTCACAGACTCCAATGATAAGTGCGTTTTTTATCCGCCGTAAGAAATCTGATATGAGAGGTAATCGGCGAGAGTGCTCCCAAACTGACGGCTATTTAATATGTATTATGTGGAACGGAGTCAGATGTATGGCTGGTGTATTATTTAGTGGAACGAGCAGCCGCCGCGCCGTGTGTAGCGCTGCTGTAATGACTGTGGTGTATTTGTGATCAAATACTCTGACAGACGCAGCGGCTTCTTTAATATTACCATGTAACGATTAGTCTGTTTAGAAGGTTCTATCAACACAAAGACAAATATAAAATTACAAGCAAATAACTTTTAAATCTCTTAAAAAAACACTCTTTAGTATTCTGACGCATATCACCATCACTCATCAGGAAGCACATTTATCCATTTCCTATTGGGTGACATTCTTGTTTTAGACATACATACCTTTATCCAATATTGGGTAAGAAGAATGGCAATGCAACGCAATCGCGCTATTTTTTTTTCTTATAATCCAGACATCATTGCAATGTACTGTAACGACACGTTGGGTGGCGAGCTATATCATGGTAGGCTGGTACGCGGGAAGGACCCACATATAACTTTGGGACTATAATTATTAAACTCAGAAGGTATTACAATTGCTTTTTCCACTACCAACAAACTCGCTGACGGCAGCTCGAATTCTATTCTATTATTTTATCTTCTGTGTCAAAATATTCTCATATACTTATTTCAAATAATGTTATTATTCTATGTGGCTAGGATTTTTCTCTCAAAGAGTTTAAACCCTATTATAGTACCTACCCTGCAAGTAACTGAAAGGTTATCGCCATCATCATCATTACAGCCAAATAAAGTCCACTGGACATAGGTCTCCCCCAAAGATCACCACAATGACCGGTCTGGGTGTGTAGTCTGCTTATTTGGGGGTTCTGCCATAATCGTCAGGTTAGGCAGGTGGGTTAGCATTCACAGTTGAGTTGTAAATGTACTCGAAGGACGCTGCTGACCATCTTCAGGCTAGTCACATAGATGCCTTTTACTACACCCACAGGATGAGATGGGGTGGTACTATTTGTAGCCGGCACCATACGTTTGTCTCCACCCGTATATATTGGACGTACATATCTATTAGGCATTTTCAAAGCTGGCGCACAGGGCTTGCCGGGCAGCCGATACTGGAATTAGCATTAAACAACAGACAAACGCGTATTCAAATGAGTCTCGGCCGGTTTGTGTCGCCGCGCGCCGCACGCGAATTAATGTGGCCGTTGCCGCCACATACTGCAACATTCAATAAGCAATACAATGAACGACAGATTTATTGATAGAGCTATGATTTACTGGAAATAAGTCATCGTAGCCACCAACCACTACCCCATAGAGATGCTTCGAAAGACACCACATAACAGATGGTTATGATAGATACTCCACAGGTTTGTACCATCCTACTTTCCACTTTTATAATCAGCTGCTTGCCGTGCCAACTTCCTTTCTTCTTGTTTCAACACAGTTGTGCCAGTTCTATGGTTTTACTAGGAAGGAATTAGCATTGTATATATTCGGTTGAATACAATGCGTACTCGAAAACGGACCGACTTGTTTATGTTATCGGAGGGCAAACGACCATGCGGGTTGCTCGAGCGATCACCGTCCCCCATAAATATGCGTGATATGTTGGAGTGGCTAATGTGTTGCCGACCTTTTGGGTGGACATAGGCCTCTGAAGGGATGTGCGGCCAGCCAGGTTGCAGAGATGGAGGCCGTTCAGACTGAGTAGCGGACCAATACCTGCCAGGGGTGTGCTTCACAATGCCTACTCAGCAAAAACTTAACTCCCAGCCATAGGTAACTGGAAGGAACACCATGGGGTTTTAGCCGGTAAGAGTCCCGCCCTTCCGTCTGCTCCAAGGCGGAGAAAGTCATCGAGGATTTTCCTACGGTAAAAAATACAACGGGTGGACATAGGTACACTTTTTTCGTGGCCCCATACGACATGCCTGCTATATTTTTGGTGAAACCTTACGAAACGCAGCAGTAGTGCTGTTGCCAAAACTGGTGCTACTTCACGCTGGTCTTCTACGCGCTAGATTCGCCCAAAGTAGTTGATTTTCACTACTTGGGCTAACTTAGTTTACGCTAAGCTTAAATCGTGTTCCGATCGTCTGTGAATACAATTATGAGTGTGTGCATTTTGATAGATGGAAGCGTAAGTTCATGCTTAGACTCGTTTCTGAATCTCACCCGACAACTTCACTCTAAGCCTCGAATTACCATCCCTGATCCGCAGTAACCGCGGCATTAGCCGTCGCCCATGTCTTTTTTACGAGAAGCCTGGAGCCTGGTGTTCCTGCTACACAAACTGTAGATTATGGCGAAGTTAGCTACATGCAGATCTGCACCTCTAGTCACTCTTTACTGAAGACAGATTAACAGTGCAAAGGCGCTACTTTACGAATCAATTGACATGACCGACCAGGTGGCGCCCCAGCGGAGGGATGACAAGGAATAGAGGAGTATTTAAGACACGTTTCGGATATTAAAGGAGACTGACCGAGGGACTTACGCAACAGCCAGCAGCCTCGTGTGACATAAATACCGTCACAGACAATGACAATATTAATAAGCGTCGGGCGGCATTTAACATTGCAGCTGAGTTTCGAGTCACCGAAACTATAATCGTCACCGACCGCTGTTATCTACTGCAAGAAATGCCCAACAGAGTCCCTGCCGTACGGCAACAGGGTAAGTGGTACTACTTTCCCAGGGGCGAAAATGATTAAATGAAGAATGGACAAAAAGGATTATAAATAAAGTCGGGCCATTCGCCTTGATTTCCAGGAAATTGCTTAAACGAATCTTGCTGGTTTATGGAGAATGCCTCACACGTTCTGTGAACCGTTTTGTTCTTTCGTGCAGCGTGGCCCGAGCCGAGGCACGCGGCAGTGCGGACTCGGACCGCTTTCATACATAAATCGAGTGCGCTAGAACGTACCAATATTTTAAGGTGAATGTCTTCACCGTAATTCAAGTCCCCGCGGAGCTGGAGCAATCGCTTCTCGATCCAATTTATACGTATGTATACGTAATATATTATTTATTTGGTCTGCGAGGGTGGGCTCGCGGGTGTGAGCGGGCGGGACGCACGGAGGAGGAGGTTGTCCATCACGTACCTTGTACAAAACGAGTACATACTCAGCATGGAATCTTCACGTTCTGGGATCGTATCTGCATAACGTATTATTTATTATATGCGATAGGGTATAAAACAATATATTATAAAAAATAATACCTCATTCTACAGTTAGTCTAATCTTGCCCTAGCAAATATGTAGGTATCTTTGACTTTAATGTAGGTACGCCCGGGTAAACGTACTAGATCATATCTACCTACTCACATCGCGGCAATTTGTCCGATTGATCTATCTCATATAGAACTCTGTAGATCCACTACATGACACATTTGCGATGCCTCCTACATCTCGTTTGATTAATGTCGGTGAGAACTCTACGACAGTCTCTAGGGATTAAACCATTATTCGACATTCAAATAAGTACTTAGTACCTACAGCTTACCCTACAGACATGTAAGTCTTGTGATTTTAATGGTAAGAAAAACGGGAGTGAATAAGATAACATGTGCTAATCGAAATAAGTATTCACCACACCCAATGACCATATACCATAGATATGTTACGTCCATATTAAATGGCGCGCAAAATACAGTCTCGCTTGCACAACCATGTCGTGAGAAAGAAGATACAAAAACAACAAGAGTAAAAGAGATAGCTATCTAGGCGAACCGATTGCGAGGTGCTACAATTGGGGGAGTTTTGGTTCTTACTTTTTGCACGCATGTAACATATCTACTTCTTTTTAATATATAATATCATCGACTACACCTAATAGCTTACCATTACCATGCCTCGCAACTTATTTTTTGATTTCCGGTTCCTAATAAGTAGGTAACTAGGGAACCAGAAAGATAACTTCCAGGCATTTGTTAGCGACATCACATCGCGCTCTCATGGCGATCCCTTCCCGTAGTTCAGGGAAGCATCACGTGCAGCGGGTCTCTCATCATTTCGGCCGAATAAAGTCCACTGTTGGACACAGGCCTCCCTCAAAGATCACCACAACAACCGATATCGGTGTGTTGTGTGCTCATTGGGGGTTTTTACCATAATCGCCACGCATGGCAGGCGGGTTGGCGATCGCAGTTTAGTAGTTAATGTATTCGAAGGACACTGCTGCCCATCTTCCGTCTAATCCCTTAGTCGCCTTTTACGACACCCACGGGATGAGATGGGTTGGTGCTATTCGTAGCCACACGGCATAAAACGGGTCTCAATATACCGCTAAACATCTAGCCCATTAGCAACTGCTTGAGTACTTAGGATGATGGGGAAATAACTGCACCTGGATTTTGAAGCGAATGGAAGCTAGGACATGTGAGAACACTGTGTTCACCTAAAGATAATATCGCAGTGCCGTAACAGGGTGCATTTTTAGTATCCACAATAAATATTTGATTGATTGATTGAAAAAATAAGACTAAAAAATAAATGAGGTACCTTTTTTAGCGACTTCGAAAAGGAGGAGGTTCTCAATTCGATGAGTTTTTTTTTATGTACATCGATACTCCGAGATTTGTCGACCAATGTGAGCAATTCTTTTTTTAACTGGTGCAGAATGCTTTCGAATTGGTCCCATATAAATTTAATTACATTTGATGGAGTAGTTTTTTAAATAGCTTCAATAAACAGGTTAATTTACAGCGCTTATCTAGATGATGTCTTAATAGTCTCGATTCCTCTCAGATCAGAGAACCGATTTGATTCATTTTTATTTTTAGTGTAAAATACTGACACCAAATTGGAAAAAGTTTTTACATGTAATACACTAAATATACACAATTAAAACTTTTGAACAAAAAAAATACCGACTTCACAATGGAAAAAAAAACTTTATGAAGTCGGGCGGTGCCAGGTATAAAATATAACTTCTCGTTGGTCTGCATGAACTATGGTTGGGGCATACCTGGCTCCGCCCGAATTCATGAAGTTTCTTTTTCCTTTTTGAAGTCGGTATTTTTTTTTTAAGTTTTATTGACTTTGTGGGGAGGTGTGGGGCTAAGCGGACCTATGTGTAATGCACACACAAGTAATGCAACACACATTAGTATGGTTATCTAATTACAATTGAATCAGTGCTAAATGTAGATTCATTTTAGCACAAAATTATGATTCAATGGCAGTATTACAGGCTACGCTAGCACGAGTTTAAGCGAATAAACAATGGCCGTTAAATTGTTCATAGGTAGGTAGCACTTAGCGTCAGTTACGATTAACGTGCATTTTATTGAAAATCTCTCGAGGCTCGCGAGGCCTGGCCCTATTGCGGCAAAATTTGAGTGGCGGAAAAATCGGTGACGTTAGATAGATATGGTGGCCCGATGATTTCGTTACAGATGTCGTCATTATTAACATGCTTTTATTATCTTGGTATGTATCTATGTAACAGATTTTTTGAATTCGATTTTCATCCCCTTCTTAACGTCAGATTGATTTGAAACTTGGCACAATTATCAAGGACCGATGACAATGAAATAATTTAAATTGATCGAGATTGTCCCATTATCCTGGCCAGGATTCTCAGGATTAGCGGGTTTTTATTTCTGATACTCAGAAGAAATTACAATTTCATCGACATACACAAACTTGCACAAAAAATAATACCTCCATACGATGACGATAAAATTTTCCGCGGCAAGAGTGCGATGAGACTCGAATAGTGTCTCATTCTTTAGATGATTTCATCCGTAATGGAGGGAGAATTAGTTAAACGTCGAAAGGAAGATGCTTGGGTAAATAATTACCACCCGAAGTTATTGAGACTACTATTGGGACCAGGCAACATGGAAATTCAACCATGCGCAAGACAAAAATAAACGTTCTTTTGTAGTTAGCCACGCTAAAGATAAAAAATAAATTCTAGTTTAGAAAAACTAAAAAACACGCTTTTGTAGATAACCGAACTGAAGAGTAGGAAATAATTTTCAATAAGTTTAAATTAACAATAGAGCGATTAACAAAAATAAATTTATTGTTAAGAAGCGTGAGGTGCTTTTTCAGATATTCTCATGATGACGATACTTTTGCAAATATTTACCACAGTTGACATCAAGCACCCCACGCCTTTTTTTACAATAAAATATTTGTTTTCGTTAATCGCTCTAATGTTATTTTAAACTTATTGAAAATTATTTTCTACTTTGATTTTCAGATTATCTCCTTAGTATCTTGTAATTGTATGGTTCCTGGAGAAGACTACGTGACTACCTGTACTTACCTACACGTCTCAGGGACATCTTCTTTATCTTCTGTTACGTAATACCAAGACAATTATCCGGCGCGAGGTGCGCGTGCCCCGTTTGTTTCACACTGATAAGTGCAAAACAAACGCCGGGGAGCGGGCACCTCTCCGCCGCCTTGTACAAACCTATATACACTATACACACACTTCATTGATGTTGACCTCTACGCATTTTCACCATCAAAATTTAAAAGCATAACTTTACTCGCCACCCACTCTTAACTAGTTTTTTCTCTTTTTGTTTTATAAATAATAATACCCGCAGCTTGTAAATTAAAGGTATTACGTCCGTCACTTTTCTCCTATATGAACACGTTTGAAATCCGCGGGCAATGGTGTGTGGGTTATACGTTTACCTGTAACTGTAAGATGTTTAGTATGGACACCACAGTGACCTTCTGTATACTAACGACGACATAATGCGATCACCAATCCGTACGGTGTACACCGAGCGTGCGACATTATATGTAGTGGTAGTAGTCATAAGTAGACGGCTCGACCGGGGTGGGACCTACTAGTTCTTACTCGCCATAACAACTATGTGGGAAAACAGGGTAACGGTAGTCAGCGAGTAATGGTGGTCAATACATCATCACCATCATATCAGCCACAGGACGTCCACTGCTGAACAAAGGCCTCCCCCTTAGATTTCCACAACGAGCGGTTTCATACCGCCCTCATCCAACGACTCCCAGCGACCTTCACCAGGTCGTCTGTCCACCTCGTTGGAGGTCGTCCCACGCTGCGTTTTCCGGTGCGCGGTCTCCATTCTAGAACCTTTGTGCCCCAGCGGCCATCAGTTCTACGAGCAATGTGCCCTGCCCATTGCCAGTACAGTTTACTAATCCTTTCAGCTATGACGACAACTTTAGTTCTACGGATCTCCTCATTTCATATTCGATTCTCTACGAGGTCAATACAATAATAGCTAAACTAAAAGACGTAAACAAGTGCATATCAGCGGACACCGTCAGTCGCGCTATGTCCCTCTGCTGCCTAATCGTATTATGTCATTATAACATTTCGAGTGTTTTATTGGATTCTTGGTCAATTACCTATTTTCCGATAGTGGTTGTCAGCACTCAGTAAAAATAAAAGAGAGAAAGGCAATCATAGTTAAATGCAAAAAAATATGTGGCCATGGCCAAGAAACGTGTTCATCGAGATGAAATCTCTTCTTCAGAGTCTGTAATACATTTCACTAGCATATGCGATGACGATGAAGGTGATGATGCAGAAGATGCTGAGAACAACTGTTTGTTTTGTTGTGAATTTAATGGTGACGATGAGACATGCAGACTGAACCTATATGTAATGCACACACAACAGACTGAACCCAATAGGATTCACCATAATGTTACGTATGCGACTATTGCTGAAGATGAATTGTTTCTGGATGGACTCTCATTGTCCACTTGATGACCACAATTACGCGCATGTTACGACAACGATAGTCAAAGCTATTTATTTTTAAGTTTGACTTAAGCATAAGTTTAATTCCAAAGCTAAAAAACTGTTTCAAACTGATAGATCATTAACCGTAGTATGATAGGAAATTATTTAAACAAATCTTTGACAAATAACTTTAGTTTTTTTATTAAGTCTTTCTTAAGTGACCCCCATTACTCTCTTTACCCTAATGACGTGCTTGTCATATAAAAAGCCCTTACTTCCTTGCATTATAAGGGTGTTAGAAGGCACATATTTAGCACCGTTCACGGGCTTGATAATTGGGGGGTGTCCACTGATTCAGGGCCCTTATTGTTTGTACATCTTCTTTTTTTTTTTTTAAACGTTGCCCCACACTAGTTTTTCTCCTGTGTCGTGGGTGCGTTTACAGACATGAATTCCACATACAATACACCCAGACCCGGAACAACTACCTGCAGATCATACAAATATTTGTTCCGTGCGGGAATCGAACCCACGACCCGGAGCGCAGCAGCCGACTGTATCAGCCACTGCACCAATCTTCTCATTAACAAACCCATATTGCGCAACAGCAACGGTGATTATCCGCGTGGTGTCCGGATTAAGAATATAGCACCACCCCATCTCATCCCGTGGGTGTCGTAAAAAGCGACTAAGGGATTAGCCGGAGGATGGGCAGCAGTGTTCTTCGAGTACATTAACAACTCAACTGCGATCGCCAACCCGCCTGCCGAGCGTGGCGATTATGGCAAGCCCCCCAGTGAGCACACAACACACACATATCGGTCGTTGTAGTGATCTTTGGGGGAGGCCTGTGTCCAGCAGTGGACTTTATTCGGCCGAAATGATTGCGCAACAAACCTGTACCGAACTTTTCACAATGCTTGGCAAAACCGATACCTAGACAAGATAGAATTGTGTTAGTTCCGAAGCGCCTCAGTCGCCTTGACCTCCGAGTGCTTCTAAACCTCGAAACCAAATCGGCCATACATAGTAAAGATTTTAATACAGTCAGTTGACGATGGAGATAAACCAGATCGTAAATAGAATCGTTGTGATAATAAACAGGCCTCAGTAAGCGGCTAATTTCATTCGTTTCAAGAATTCTATGACATTAGACTGTATATTAGGCAGTCTGTTTTTAATCGCGGAGTCCAACGAAGTTAATTATTGATAATGGTTGTACCACGATTAACTTTTATTCTTGTCACGGGAAATAATGAAGTAGTGATATTTCATTAACATCATTAGTTGCGCTAATAGAACTAATAATTGTACGAATAAAAATTCTCGGAACTAAAATACGGGTAGACTCAAAGATATTGGAAGAAAGGTGATATGCTATGTAGTTCCAAATGTATGCGGGCCTAGATATCCAGTTTTCCCCTACCGTTCCTCATAACTGAACATCTCATCCAATGAACTGAATAAACACAACATTATAATTGGCTACTCATACTAAAACACACCCACGACTTTGTGGGTAGCCAATCATACCGAGCGTACGGACCGCACACGGTGGTCGTACTACGCAACGCGTAGGTTTACTGGGAGTACCAATCGCTGTTCTATTCACTGCGTTTGTTATCCTACAGTTTTGGGAGGGGTCATGCCCTGAGCCCCTCCAGGATCCACCAAGGAACTCCACAGCGACCACCAACCCACCTGCCCAGCGTGGCAATTATAGCAAAACCCCCAATAAGCACACAACATAAACCAAAACCGGTCGTTCTGGCGATCATTGGGGGAGACCTATGTATGCAGTGGCAGTGTTTTGGCTGAAATGTGATAAGGGTTATACTACTCCGGATGAACTGACTATATTTAGAATATAAGAGAAGCGAGGGCTTATATTCCGTTTGGTGTCCAGATTAGGAATATAGCACCACTCTATCTCCTCCCGTGGAGGTCGTATAAGGCGACTAAGGGAGATTCCCAGAGGGATGGGCAGCAGCGTCCCTTCTGTGAAATGGTAGACATACTGCGCTCACCAACCCGCCTGCCAAGCGTGGCGAGTATTGGCAAATACCCCCCAAAATGATGACACAGTTGTGAATATCTATGGAGGGCCCTTGTTGAAGTGTGGGCGTATAAATGGCCGCTATGAGGACTTATAAAAAAATATCACACGAGTAATTTTGTATAAAATATATTTAATAGTCATTCGTAACATGAATTGTACGCATTAAGTATACATGCGCATACGACCATGTGTGGACAATGTCACAGTATGTTGTAAAACAATAATTTATCATACTTAGGATAACATTCTTTATCTTATCCAATATAAAATAAAATTTCTCGATACAGTCGACGGCTTCTTAAAAGCGTAACTTTAGAATAGGACAGCAATTTATTTATCTAAGAATAATATTTTTGTTTACCTAAGTGATATACTGCCGCGTCCCCACTTTGTTTCTATAATAACGGTATACATTGACCATTCCTGTCAGTACTGATCTAAGAGTAATGAGTTAAAATGGCAGTGTTGTAGACATTACACGAATTACTCAAGTGGCGAGGCGGCTTTGTAAAATATAATAAAAATATACAACGTTTTAATAATCAAAATTACCCAAAACCTCAGACACCCCAAGAGATTATTAATCTAAAATAATTCTTTATATAAATAATTGTAGAAAATATTTGTAATTTATGGTGGCGAATTTCATAATTATTCTGATCAATTAATAGCATTCCGCTAAGTTTTGAAGGTTTTGGCAAAGAAGTGTGACTTAAAGTTTCAATGACTACATGTTTTAACCATCTACCAAGTTTTAAAGTAAGTGTAGATTAGTTGCACAACGGCAACCCTAGGTGGTGACTATTTGTAAAAATAATATCTAATAAAAAAAAATGTGTAATCGGTTCTACTCGTGATTCTGAACACAATTGTTTCAGGTTTTGGGTTATTTCAATTACACATTGTATACAAAGAATTAAATCGTTAGATAGGCCCTTACCACGCGTCGTGACGCTCCAGATAGGCATGACTCAAACGAGTGATTGAGTGTATTTGACTTCAGTCACGATCGAGTACCCGTTTGAGAACGTTATCTTAATAAGAAAATAATATAAAGTACGACTTCATGCGCATTCAATAAATGTTTAATACATCACTAGAAATAACTGCAAGGATAAAGGCATTACATTTCACTTGTAATTTAATAAATACAGGTAATGTTTTCAATCAAATCAATGATTTAAATAAATATTGAGCTCAATTTTTAACATGCGCCTATCATCTGAATGATTATATTTATTATGTATTCCGTACTCTAATACGCAGATAAGTTTCACTTGCATCGTGGTTTCATAAAACCACACTATCCAATTTTGTCATCAGGGACGTTGACCATATCGGTAGAGAACGAACTATCTGAAATACTTATAAGAAAGACAGTGACAAAGATAGTTTCGTACTTCGATAATCCATTGTCCGAACTACATGTTTTCTATCTATCAACACAGTGTGGAAATTATAATGCGTGACATTACAAGTCGTCGACACAATTTATCGCGTGTTTATGCTATTGAGTATAGTTTTACGATGAACTTGTGCGAGTAATATACACATACGTTTAAATAAAATGCCACGGACTTTGTTCATAAGTGCCTTTCTAACTCTTTAAATCTTTGGTTGTATATAATTATCTACGACGCGTCGGTACTACGGGTACTACCCTGTACGAGAACGCAGCTCGTAACTTATTCCAAAGGAACATCACTGGATTTTCACTGTACGTCATTTACATAGACTGCCTCATATAGCTGTATTCATACATATCATCATAACAACATCCAGTCTTGTCCTAAAATATAATAAAAATGTAAAATTATCTCGGAATAAAACACAATATAAGTTGGAAGCCATAATTAAATAATTTAGTCACTATGGTCTATCATTTAAAGCACAATTCACATAAAATAGTGTATATTACTACGATCCGTACATATAAAATAGCGCCCTCTGTGTTGTGTGCGTGGCGTGCTCACGGCCGCTCGCAGCGCCGCCCTCAGACTTGTCGAACTTTGCTTGCTTACATTACAGTAACTGCCTTCCTATTGGCAGCGATAAGACTCTCACTAGCGCTCCAATCGAACATCGATTTCAGTACCACTCACTCTAAACACATGAAAATTACTCGAGCAGAATCATCAATACAGTGGCGCCATTATCATTTCGGCCGAATGAAATCCACTGCTGGACACAGGCCTCCCCCAAAGATAACCACAACGACCGACGTTGGGGGGTCTTGCCATAATCGCCACGCTCGGCAGACGGGTTGGCGATCGCAGTTGTTAATATACTCGAAGGAAGCTGCTGCCCTTCCTCCGGTTAATCCCTTAGTCGACTTTTACGACACCCACAGGATGAAATGGGGTGGTGGCATTCTGAGCCGGCACCACACGGCAAGGCGCCATTATGCTATGTCAAAATACTTGTTATTTCGGATTTCACCACAATTTTGTGCCGGTGTTCTTGTGAGTCGACCGCGTCTTACAGCAGAGCAGGCGGTACTGTATGACATAAGTTTCGTGTACTGATTTTATCGTTGACCATGATTAATAATATAGATTTTATTTTACTTTACATTTGGACATTAATTTTAAATGTTAGTTCAATGACCATGGTATTGGCTGATGACCGTAAATTAAATAAATTGTGAAATTATCAATATTTGCATGCTACATTATAAGCAGAAGTGTATATGAACATCATTATAATAATAAGAACCGCTGCATTGTTATTCAGCAACACTGTGCTTCAAGCAAATAAAGATTTATTGATTGATTGATTGATTGACCTCTGGAAGCGATGGCGTGTCTTATCGCTACCCTTACTTACATCATATCACGCAAATTATTATACAAACGTATTTAGTTATTTAATATTTATATTACACTACAAAAACCTCATCTTAGTGGGTCGGCCTTATCTTTGTGTAATAGAAGATAACTGAAGGAGGTTGTGATAGTTAAGTTACGGTCGGCTAATGTACCTTATCACATTACTTAACTTAGTGATGTATATATAACATTACAAGAACCCTACACAGGCAACATATTTAGGTTCCACTGGGCAGTGACCAATCGCTTCAGGACACCTAGTCAACATTATATTACAATAATAAAGTCGGACGCTAACGTTTTCACAATTTCATACACATGCATTTTATATTTTATGTACACTTATAACGCAAACGTGTACTGTACGTCTCACGGTACCACTCGGTACTGCTCGATACCGCTCGTCCCAGCTCGGTACCAATCGGTACCGCTCGGTACGTGCGGCCTACGGAGACCGTATGACTTAAGGCAAACCCTTAGTAAGAGAAATTACAAAGTATTGTAGTTCGTAGACAAGCAGCTAATAAGTTAGTCATTGTTATTTTTGGAAGACACCTATGTCCAGCAGTGAACTACGGTAATCTAAATTAGTCCGTACAAGTGGCATTTTACTCTTATTCTAATACATAATGTTATTATACACTGTATCGAGTATTCGTTTAGTAACTTTAATAAAATAACACAATGCTCTCTATATTCAACAATGCGGAAACTGAGCATTTACAAAACTCATTCCCCGTGAAGCTTAACTCAGTCGCGGAGGGGGCACTTATTCAAGGGAAGATCTGATAGGTAACTGTGATAAACTTTTTTATAATATAATAACACAATTTTCGTGTCACTTACTATACTGAACTAGTTTCTAATGTTACAAGCATTAGATATGTTTACTTTGATTTCAATTATTTATATTTCATTTTTACACAATATTAAATCTTATTAGTGTTATTACTAATTTATATTATTTACATTTTAATATATAAAATAATTGAGCGAAATATTTTGTTAATAATAATTAATTAATTTTGTTAATAACTAATTAATTTTGTTAATGTATATTTTATTTGAATACAACAGTGTTATTGTGTCTTATGTAACGTATTTGTAATATGATTAAAATGAATATGTCGAAATTGGATCGTCGATTAATTAACGCTAACTCACGGTGAAGGCAAGCGTACGTAAAAGAACAACACTTTACGAAAGAGGTTATAATGTGTTGCAAACACTATGTTGAATGCGTTTTTTTAAATCCAAATCATGATACCGCGATGTCGCGATGTAGCACCAACATCTCATCCCGTGAGTTTCGTAAAAGGCGACTATGGCATTAACTGGAGGATGGGCAGCAGCGTCCTTCGAGTACATTAACGACTCAACTGCGATCGCCAACCCGCCTGCCAAGTGTGGCGATTATGGTAAAACTCCCCACAACGCACTCATATCGGTCGTTGTGGCGATCTTTGGGGAAGGCCTGTGTCCAGCAGTGGACTTTATTTGGCTGTAACGACGAATATGACGACACAGATATTTAGCACCTCGCAAATTAGTAACAAAGCGCGTCACTGGCAGTTTAGTCAGGTTAATATATAGAATTGAGTACTTGGTTTCATTTAAAAGTAATTTTAAATCGGAACTGTTAGGCAAATGTTGAACATAAATATTTAGTTAAAGTAGTTATCAAATTTAACACAACAGTCGTATCCTAGTGATTTCTATGTTATGAAGTTTTTGTAAAACTTTATAAATTTGTTTGTACTTTGTAGTATATGGTCTGGCCAATGGACAAACCTTACATATTGAACAATATGAAGTGTTGTTGTTTCACGGCAAGGACACACTATGGTAATATGCGAGGCTGTACGGTCTAATTTCGACACATATACAAAATGACGTTGCATAATAAAGTAATCATAACTTAAATAAGTATAGCCACTATTTAGATCATGTTATAAATTGCATTAAAAGTTGTTTCCTTTTAATTCTAATTTGTTTTTGTATTACTAGAAATGATTCTAAATTGGAGGAGTGCATTTAGCATATGACACGTCGTAAGTGAAGATGAGACGCTGGGTCAGTGTCCTGCATGAACTGGAGCTTGGAGTGCCGTGGACGTGGCGTGGTACGAGTGCGGCGCTGTGCGTTGTGCGCTGAGTGTTGTGACCTGTGCGTTGTGCGCTGTGCGTTGTGCGCTGTGCCGTGTGCGCTGTGCGTTGTGCGCTGCGCCGTGTGCGCTGTGTGTTGTGCGCTGTGCCGTGTGCGCTGTGCGTTGTGCGCTGCGCCGTGTGCGCTGTGCGTTGTGCGCTGCGCCGTGTGCGCTGTGTGTTGTGCGCTGTGCCGTGTGCGCTGTGCGTTGTGCGCTGCGCCGTGTGCGCTGTGTGTTGTGCGCTGTGCCGTGTGCGCTGTGCGTTGTACGCTGTGCGTTGTGAGCTGTGCGCTGTGCGTTGTGCGCTGCGCCGTGTGCGCTGTGTGTTGTGCGCTGTGCCGTGTGCGCTGTGCGCTATGCGTCGTCGGAGCGCGCAGGGCGGCGCGCCAGCGAGTAGGTCTCGGGCACGAACGTGGGCGGACAGCGCAGGTGCGGGTACAGCGCGCGGGGCCTGCCACCACAAGCGCCAACGTTAGGGAATAGGGCGAAATCAGCAGGAGGATGGCTAAAGCATTTCCACTCATGGTGAAAACAGCCATGTTGTCTTTGATTACATCAAAATATGTATATCATCATCATCATTTCGGCCGAATGAAGTCTGCTGGACACAGGCCTCCCCCAAAGATGTCCACAATGACCGATATGGATGTGTTGTGGGCTCATTGGGGGGTTTTGCCATAATCGCCACGCTTGGCAGACGGGTTGGCGATCGCAGTTGAGTTGTTAATGTACTCGAAGGACGCTGCTGCCCATCCTCCGGCTAATCCCTTAGTCGACTTTTACGACACCCATGGGAGGAGATGGGGTGGTGGCATTCTGAGCCGGCACCACACGGCAATGTATATGTAACAATAATACTCTCCGGATTAGGAACATCATCGTCATCATCATCATCATATCAGCCAAAGGACGTCCACTGCTGACCAAAGGCTTCAACCACAGATTTCCATAACGAGCGGTCACATCCAACGACTCCCAGCGACATTCACCAGGTCCACCTCGATAGTGGTCGTCCCACGCTGCGTTTCCCGGTGCGCGGTATCCACTCGAGAACGTCAGTTCTTCGAGCTATGCGCACCGCCCATTACCACTTCAGTTTACTAATCCTTTCAGCTATGTCGGCAACTTTAGTTCTTCTACGGGTCTCCTTATTTCTATTCCATCTCGTAGAGAAATACCGAGCACAGCTCTGTCCATGGCTCACTGAATGACAAAGCTCCCACACATACATACCCGTCCACGTGCGGCACGGGCGAAGCCTTCAGCGGAGACGCGCTAGCCGCACCCGACGTGTGCACCTGCATACACAACATTCTCAAAAGTCATTTATATTATAACTCTCTTCTTTATGAAAGTTTTTAAACCTCAGAACTCTTAATTTACTAACATTATACTTTTTTCTTAACAACTTAAATATGGTTCCTCCAAATCGGTTCTTTTTTTTCCATCATAAAATCACTTCACTCCAAATGCGCTATAAAAGTGACTAACTGTAATTTAAAATGCTTCGTTTTCCAGACAATACGCAACGCCTGGCAAAGATTCAGAAAGAATAGCTTGGTTATTCTGGCCCTTTCAGTATGCGTGGACCGCAGGTTACAAATAGCGTCCAAGAAAATTATCGGACTTCATAAATACACTAATGTTTCTTTGTACCAGACTCCAATTGTAATTTTTGAGATCGTGGCACTATGATGATAAACTTTTTCGATAGTTAGTGTTTTGCTAATTTGTAGACATCTAGATGACAACTTTTAATTCACAACTGGGTAACTTTATAATCGTGTCAAGTACTATTAGAATTAGAGTATGTCATTAAAATGATTTTTGGTAACCTTTTTTACCATCGGAAGTAGGGCTTATTAAATGCTATGCGCCAATATATGATATGAGGTGGAAAGATAATGTAACTAGGTTGATATTCCGACGCACTACCAGCATGCTATAATTTATTATAAATTGCGTTGGGTATAAGTAAGGGTAGTAAAAATCTAATATTTTGTATAAGTAGCTAATAAACGATTTCTGGATTTTTCGATCTTTTCTTTAATATTGGGTCCATTGGAAATTATATGAATTTCCTTTGTTGTGGAGAAGGACGGAGGGGTATGCTGGACTCCTATAGACTAAAACTACCGGGGCGGTTATTTTCGGCATGAAAGGGGGCTCCAGGTTTTCGTATGATTACAGTAGAACCATTTATTGGTGTCACGTGTATAGGCACATCTCTGAGAGGGTGATTGTAAAATAGTCACTCTCCCGGGGAGATTGTAAAGGATCCCTGGAAGCGCCACTGTGCTAGTACACATGCGCACCACCGTCTTCTCGCGGGTCGGTGTGGGCAGGAGCCCCGCGGTTCGCGCCCGCGAGCCCAGTGGCCCGCCCGGCGCGACACAGCCCGTTTGGCCGGACGGTTATATTGTCACTAGTTTAGATAGCGAATATGCCACTCCTACTTCAATATGCTGTCCGCTTCTTCTTTGCGTCCCCAACAGATCCCATATCGTAGCGTTACTTTCGAGAACGCTTCTTAAACGCATCGAAAAAAACACGTAATGTCCGAGAGTTATTATATTGACGACACGGTTAATACAATGGTTGATACAATCAACTGCTACACTTCGGACCGCGGGAATCGATCCCGCACGGATCAAATATTTATACAATCTGCAAGCAGTTGTTCCGGGCCTGGGTGTATCTTATGTGAAATTCATGCCTGTAAACGCACCCGCGACACAGCAGAAACCCTAGTATGGGGCAACGTTTAAAAAAAAGTTATTAAATCTCTTGGACTGTCTGAGAACAAATTCTAAACGTTTCCACGATCTCCCGCATAACCTTGTATTATTTTCGCAAAAAAAAAGATCATCGAACCGTGTACCCAAATCTTTGGCGACAGATACTCATCTCAGTATGTTGGTAGATATTAAATAATCCTAGCAGATTACAGAACGTACGCAAATATAGGACGTGACCACGCATTTATTAATGTTCAAGTATAAACTATAATAACCCCCAAACCACTCCAAGACACTGTCAATGTCATTTTGCAACAACACACCAACAGCCAAAAATTTTACCTATACCAGAGTTTACAATATACTGCTCAAATTTACAATTTTATATAAAACATACTAACTACTTACAGTTTTTAGATAATTCAAGAAAAGACTACGAAATTTTTAGAAAAACTTGTGCTTCCAATCTTGCAAAAAGCACATCATTATAAAGTAAAATTTTTGAAAATTAGAATATGTCACATTTACCAGTCTTTTATGACGATAAATTCATTTATTAAAAAATTTCAAATATTTATTAAGTTATTACTAGTTGAACAAGCGGATAAAAAACCATGCAACACACAAAACCATCCCCACAGCTGTCCGTATAATGATAAATAATGATGTCGTATTCGTATAAAGCGGACTCCATAACTTTACCAAACACAGATAGTACAGCTACGGCGCGATCATTTTGTACGTCTGATTTAGACCCTATCTCGTGTATAGATAGAACTTTTGTAACTTTCCAAGCAGGAGAGTAATTTTTTTGTTGCAAATTGCATTCATCACCCCATAATCGTTGCTTGGAGCCGGCCACGGGAGGCAGGTGCGGTGGGCTCCTATGGGCTCGGCAACCTTTAATATGTTCGCGCGCACACTCGCCATTCTTTCTTGTTATTGGTCTTCAGATTCTACATGAAGTGTGCAAGCTCCTCCTTCCTTCCTTCGATACTTTCAATACCTAGTAACCTTAAACCTTTGTACTGATTATTATTTATTACTAGCTGCGACCCGCGGTTTAATTTAAAAGATATTGGATTTATTATAAATAATTTAGGTACTTCGGCATAGACACTTGACATAGAGTACATATATATTGTGTATTAATTTTTTTGCGCGGCACCGTAGTCATTATTCTAAAATTAAAGTAGTTAAGTTAATCCTTATAACATCAGCTATCTCCCAGTGAAAATCCCGTAGAAATCGGTCCAGCCGTTTCGGAGATTAGCGGGAACAAACAGACAGACAAAAACATTAAAAATAGTTCTTTTTATTGTAGGTACCGTATATACTTCCATATGCATTTAGTAAAAAGCTGTTATATCGATATTACAAACAGACACTTAAAATATATTTATTTGTATAGATAATTCGTAGTTTTATACCATCAGCTTGTGTTTTTTCGGTTTAATGTTTCCTGTGTCCTCGCAGACAGCACGTTTACGTACGACTCGTATTCGTTATAATAGTTGGGTGTGGGTGGCGTGTAACCGCGGGTTATTCAAATCTATGAGGGAGGACTTTGTTCAACGGTGGACATGTTTTAGTTGATATAACTAACAACTTCTGTGTGGCTGACCTTGTCGTTCCGTCGCAGCGAGTCGCGCCAGCGCTCCGCCGGCGGGGAGCGGCGCCGGAACACCAGCTGCTCGTAGCTGCAACAAGCGAGGGGGGTACAGAGACCAGACCTGGACCTTCCGTATGATCCAATCAAAACGGTCTATAAACGACACTATTAAGAGAAAATACCCCTTTAAACCCCTTGCCGTGTGGTGCCAGCTCAGAATGCCACCACCCCATCTCCTCCCATGGGTGTCGTAAAAGTCGACTAAGGGATTAGCCGGAGGATGGGCAGCAGCGTCCTTCGAGTACATTAACAACTCAACTGCGATCGCCAACCCGCCTGCCAAGCGTGGCGATTATGGCAAAACCCCCCAATGAGCCTACAACACATCCATATCGGTGGTTGTGGTGATCTTTGGGGGAGGCCTGTGTCCAGCAGTGGACTTAATTCGGCCGAAATGATGACCCCTTTAAAAAAAACTATTAATAGGTAAAAGCTCTAACCTCAATAAAAGGTACACATCGCAAGCAAAACCAGTATAGAGGGTTCATATTATTATACTTCAATTCAAGAACTCGTCCATTGTCAGTCCGTCATACTTTACATTAAATGCTTGCATGTGAGATTTATGTCTGGAAACTGTTCTCATGACACAGAACATATCCTAGTGAGAGACAACGTTTTAAAAAATAATAAGAAGAAGAAAGAAAGTTTCATGTTAAGTTAGCGATTTTGCCAGGTGCTTTAATGAGCCCCTTGTTGTCCTGTACCTTCACATGTTATCAGAGATTGCTCCGCCCAGCCATACTTTTATTTTATTCAAATAGAATATCTGACCCAATCTACACGCCTCAACCACAATTCCCTAGGTGCTCCAGTACATAGAAAGGAAAGCGACACCAAAGCGACAACGGGGCGGAATCTCTGTTATGTACATACATAGATATAGACATCACTGGCGTGCCTACGATTTAACAATACAACAGTCCTCGCATCTGTTTACGTTTTATTATGTTTTTCATACATATATAGCTAATATCGTAAAGCTTATCTCTCGACAAGGGCGGATCCAGGATTTCAATCTGGGAAGAGCCCTCGGTGTCTCATGTCAGGAATTCTGGTATTTTATTGTTCATATTAGGTCTAGCGTCAGCTATATCCAACAGTGGGGGAGGGGCATGCCCCCCTGGACCCTCCCCCTGGATCCACCCTTGTCTCCTGAGACCCTAAAAAAGCAACCATCGCCTAACTACGCAAGAACAGAGGACTTTCCCACCCCTTTGTACCCTCTGCAGTAATAGGTGACTAAGGGTTATCAAGAGGATGGAGAGCCACAACTCTCATTTACTAATGAAAACAAACTGCGATCAGCAATCCGCCTGCCGAACGCATCATCGAGTGACCCTGGTTCAGTAGTAGATGTTTGTGCTACGTTACTTATCAAGCAAACAATGTTATTACCGCTTCTTCAATAAAGGTACGGTTGGTGCAGTGGCTGATACAGTCGGCTGCTGCGCTCCGGATCGTGGGTTCGATTCCCGCACGGAACAAATATTTGTATGATCTGCAGGTAGTTGTTCCGGGTCTGGGTGTATTGTGTGTGAAATTCATGTCTGTAAACGCACCCACGACACAGGAGAAATCCTAGTGTGGGGCAGTTTTAAAAAAAAAAGTGTCTCAATGACGGCACGGTTGGTGCAGTGGCTGATACAGTCGGCTGCTGCGCTCCGGGTCGAGGGTTCGATTTCCGCACGGAACAAATATTTGTATGATCTGCAGGAACAACTAGTTCCGGGTCTGGGTGTATTATTGTATGTGGAATTCGCACCCACGACACAGGAGAAATCCTAGTGTCGGGCAACGTTTTTAAAAAAAGAAGAAAGAAATTATAAAATATTCTTTAAATCATTATTCCTAAAACGATGTACTAATGTAATCAATGCTCACCCGTCTTTGCCCCTCACGGAGAGCGGCTTCCCTCCGCTCGCAGAGCTGTCCGTGCTGCCCGAGCCGGCCTCGCCCGCCCCCACCTCGCCGTAGATCACATCTGGAACTGAAACAACATACCACTATTAACAAACACCTCCGTATGATTAGGCACTTATAAACTCATTTGCAAAAGCCGGCCTACCACCTTCCTAAGCAAATGACATTAGTTTGTTTAGTTAACTTAAATGTTTAAAGTAGCCTATATCCCGAAAACCTTGTAAAATAATAATAAGAGAGTATTTTCTGTCAATTTCGTCATAAAATTACGATTTAATCAATAGAAAATGATTGTTCTGTCCAAGTAACACTTGCTATCGCAGCTATTTGCAACAATCGTTGTATTTAAGTAAAAACTGAATATTGTTTCTTCATCTGCAGTGTATTACTAGGAATCACACAGATCGGGTGCATTCACTTCAAGATTTCTAGTAATATTTGAACATTATAATTAAGAACCATTCAATATGCCGTGTGGTGCTACGAATAGCACCAACCCATCTCATCCCGTGGGTGTCGTAAAAGCCGACTAAGGGATTAGCCGGAGGATGGGCAGCAGTGTCTTTCGAATAGATTACCAACTCAACTGCGATCGCCAACCCGCCTGCCAAGCGTGGCAATTATGGCAAAACCCCCCAATGAGCACACAACATACCGATGTCGGTCGTTGTGGTGATGTTGGGGGAGGCCTGTGTCCAGCAGTGGACTTAATGCAACCGAAATGATAATAATGAACTTGTGAGAACTGTCAATAAACATATTATGTCGAACAATCCAGTGCTTTGATATTGCCAAAACCTTGCAACTCATACAATGATGTCAAACTACAAACAGCAGTGTAGTATCCATAGTGTACGTGCTCGTTATGTAAAAAACAGTATTTTATTATAGTTGTGTTTGATAACTTAAAACGCATCTTTTTATATCGAGGTTGGTCTTACTGACTTGGCAGCTTACATTCGTTTGGCCATGCTATGCTTCGAGGATATCCCTAATGAGTAGTTTTAGCTTCTTGTAGTATAAGTTTCCACGCCGCGGCCACAACATTTTGTAGCTCCCTGATGTTTTGCGGAACAGGCTGCACTGATCATACTTGTCGCTTCAGAACAGGGCTGTTCATAGAAAGCACATTTGGAAAGATGTGCTCTATTGGACTGAGGTCGGGACGGGAGCTGGCTAGTCCAAACGACGAAGCCCGACCTCTTGAATATACGCTTTCTTGTTGCCAGAAAGGTAGGTGCGAGCGTTATATCCCATGAAAATAGAATTATTTCCAATAGCGGTCGATGCGGGTCGTGTATGAGGAGTTAGGACCTGCAATATGTCATCATCATCATCATCACTTCGGCCGAATGAAGTCCACTGCTGGACACAGGCCTCCCGCAAAGATCACCACAGCCACCGATATGGATATCGATTGTGGGCTTATTGGGGGGTCTTGCCATAATCGCCACGCTTGGCAGACGGGTTGGCGATCGCAGTTGAGGTGTTAATGTACTCGAAGGACGCTGCTGCCCATCCTCCGGTTAATCCCTTTGTCGACTTTTACGACACCCACGGGATGAAATGGGGTGGTGGCATTCATTGTGCCATTTTTCATAAAGAGGAATTCCGTACATTCCAACGAATTAATCACTGCCCAAACCATAATGGTGTTTTCACTATAAGGGGTGATTTCTTTAAAATACACGCTAGCAACGCGTTTCCCTGGTCTTTGGAAGACTTTCCAACGTCAGTTCTTCTTGGCTTCATCGGAGAAGAGTACTCTGCCCCAGTCCTCTTGTAATCCATGTCGCACAATTTCAAACGAAGCTGAGTTTGGAAACTTTTTGCTCCCGGAGTAATTTATTACTACGGGTTTGGTAGTGACTACGTATATTGGCAGCGAGAAGCCTTCAAAGAGAAAAAAAAAGAGAGTCCAAATAGTGTTTGGACGCGAGTTTCATTAGCTTAATATAACGTAAATTCCGTGTGGCGTCCGGATTAAGAATATAGCCTAACTCTATCTGCTCTCGTGGATGTCGTAAAAGGCGATCAAGAGATTCTTTGAAATTAAATGAAATGACATCGTTTATTTCCAGATATTGACTTTAAAACAAAAATGTCGATGACGGCGCTGTCGTTCTGTGTCAGCGTGGCCGGAGTGGACCAGTTCGTGGCGTACAGTTTCAGTGGTGGCAGCTCCGGGCTGCTTTTAGTCGGTACGCATGCCCCTCCACCTTTCCCCAGATCTAAGGAGGTACACGACGTATTTCGTGTGTAAAAATAACCATCCTCATCGTTTCATCATATCCGCCAAATGTTATCCAGTGCTAAACAATGGCATCCCTCATAGATTTTAACAACTGTATCTTCATTTCTAGCACGAACTTCCCAGTACTCACCTCGTCTGGCCAGCGGGTTGGTGGGCGTACTA
Organism: Diloba caeruleocephala; assembly: GCA_947459985.1. Classification (NCBI taxonomy): domain Eukaryota; kingdom Metazoa; phylum Arthropoda; class Insecta; order Lepidoptera; family Noctuidae; genus Diloba; species Diloba caeruleocephala. The sequence goes on from OX381610.1 coordinate 30,720,896, forward strand.
TGATTGCTGTTTTATAGAAGGGATGCTGCTGCCCAATCCTCCAGTTTAGAGGCCTTTGGTCGCCTTTTAAGACATCCACAGAAGAGTGGTGCTACATTCTTAATCCGAACACCACTCTATTTCTATTTCAACCTTTTTGGCCTTGGCTCATTTCAACATTATCTGCTTAAACTGAAGTTTAGAAGCGTAGCACAGTAATACCTTAAGTTTAGAAGCGTAACACAATAATACATTAAGTTTAGAAGCGTAGCACAGTAATACATTACCGATGTTCTCGAGCCTCTGCATGAGCTCGTGCTGCGCCGCGGCGCGGTTCTGGTGCTCCACACCCATCAGCACTCGGTTCGTGTACACTTGGCGTCGTTCTTCGGCCTGCTTTTTCAACATGAACTGCTCTAGTGTCACAAAGCCCACTAAGTTTTCTGTCTGGAAAAGTAAACGTTGATATTTATTAATATCCGTGAGTATAGAATGTATGGATTTTACGTCTTAGGTAGGTCTCAAGGCAAACGATAATGTTACGGATATTCAGTTTATTGGACTAAATCACGCAACCGCGTTTTTTTACAATATATAGATAACGTATTGACTTACTACTTATTGCATGCAAAGAACTTTATCACGAGTGACGAACATTCCATTTACGTTGACCAACGTCACATACAAAGTCGCCTCTTCGGTGGGTTATTCTTGAAAATCTGGAACCCTTATCGGTGCCAAAGATTAACACGTAGATGATTTTAGATGGTAAGAGTTCCCCTAAGTAGCTCTCCACTCGGAAGATAAGCTTTGATCGGGGTGAAAAATAAAATGGCTATAAACTACGTAGTTAATGGTGCGTTAGTTCAGTCAGCCGCATCGATAAGTCAGCGTTACGAAATTCTATAGTTAACCTTAGCAGCTAATTTAGTTTGAATAAAAAATGTATACATTAGCAAAAGCGTAACCGAACGCGAAAAGGTGTTTCAGTTGTTAAAAGACATGATTGAGAATACACCGTACCTTGGGCTTAGGCTTGGGCACGTGTAGCGTGGGCTTGGTGACGAAGTCGCTCTTGTCGAAGTCCAGCAGGTTGGGGTTGGACGCGTGGATGTAGTTGATGGGCTTGGGCAGGCGCCGCGAGCGCGAGCCGCCCTCCTCGCCGTCCGGCCCGCCCGGCCCGTGCGGCCCGTCCGGCCCGGCAGCCCCGGGCCCGCCAGCCCCGCCCGGCCCGCCAGCCCCGCCCGGCCCGCCGGCCCCGGGCGGCCCGCGCGGCCCGGGCGGCGCCACGCGGCGGTAGCTGCGGTAGTGCTCCGTGGGCACCGGCACGCCCGACTGCTTGCTCTGCGTGACATGACAATAGGGGCGCTATAAACGATCCGAGTCAAAAAGTTCAAACATTTACGATGCAACTACTGAGTGCTCATCAAAAAATAGAGAGTTAAAATAGTGAAAACTTTCATCTCAAATGTGTCCTTCAAAACATGACAAAGACCATCAACGCATACACAAAAAATATGCTCTAAGCCTAAATAATAATAGTTTAAAAAAACTAAAAAAACACGCTAGGTTGTGCTGAACTGAGTGCCCGAAAGAGCAAGTCTGGAACTGCACGCATGCGTAGTTCGCGCACTAGCTCTGTCTCTCTTACTCGCATGCAAAGGATGCGGAAAGAAATGAATTAATCCTGGCGAATCTAATTAGGATAATCGGATATTTTGATCGGATTATTGCATTGTCATCGACCTTTGACAGGTGTGCAAAGTTTGAATCAAATCTGATCGTTCAAAGTAGGGCAAAATCGAGCTCAAAGGAGTCGGTTACAAACAAACAAACATACAGGTGAAGCTAATAAAAGCGTGTTAAAAACAACCATCATAACTCCAGTATACATAAATACAAAAAAATTGCTAATAAAACGTGTCAAGTTACCAAATCAGTAATTGAAACGATAATCTATCCCAACTATATGGAAACTGCACCCAGCATATTTTTTTTTTTTTTTTTTGGAATTTGCGACCGGAAAGTCAACGGTGTTGAGCCGATCACAGTTGCATTTTAACCGACTTCAAAAAGGAGGACGTTCTCAATTCAATGCGCATTTTTGTATGTATTTACACCGATTACTCCGAGATTTGTAGACGATTTGAGCAATTCTCTTTTTAACTGGTGCAGAATGCTTTCGAGTTGGTCCCATATAAATTTCATTACATTTGATCGAGTAGTATTTTAACCAGCTTCAATAAACAGGTTAATTTGACTATGCTTATTATCTAGATAATGCCTTAATAGTTTCGATTCCTCTCAGATCAGAAAACCGATTTGAGTCATTCTTATTTTTAGTGTTAAATACTGATACCAAATTGGAAAATGTTCTTACATTTTATTTACACTAAAAAGAAACAAATAAATCTTTTTAAAAAGTCGGCCCCGCCCGACTTCACAAATAAAGTGGTTTAAGTTACTTATCCGGTAATTTCTGGCGAAGCCAAAAGAGGCCCCAGCCAGGCTTAAATTTAATACTAAAAACTAAGCAACTTTCGCTAAGGGCGCCCCCTGCGGGACACGGACCTCGGCTTAGGGCGTTGCTGGGGATAACAAGCTATTGTTTTGGGGACAGCTGGATCGGTATTATTTAAATGTATTAAGGGACATTTAAAGCTACAGGCTCGGCACGGGCCGGCGCGAGCAAGAGACGGGAGGGAAAAGTGCTAACTTGAACGGGAAGGTGACGCGGCGATAGGCCTCCGCGACGTCGGTGGGGCGGCCATCCTCGGCGGCGAGGGCGGTACAACGGTCGGGTGTTGAGTGAACGAGACAACGCGAGTCTCTTTATGTGATCTAACGTGATTTCATCGTCTGGATCGACCAGAACGTGCCTCGGGCGGCGTACTCTACTGATACGGGAGGGTTGCTAATCGGCGGCTGATACCACAAGGGGATTTGGGTGGGACAGGGTAGAATCGAGATAGCGTGTAGACGCTTGTTTCATAAATTGCCTGATGGTCGGCGATCGAAATGTAATTGGTCATTTCGCATGAAACGGGGTTGGAGGGTTTGGAATTTACGGAGCGAGCCGGATTCAGCGTGTGCGAACAGTTTTCGCTGGCATAGGTCATGATAGGTCGGCTCGGCGGCGCGCACTTGGAAAGTGGCGTCACCGCCTGCGGATGCAGTACGCGACCAAGCGCGTCGTGGAGGCCGTCCTGCCGCTCTTTGGAGCCTGGCTCAGAAGGAGCAAGCGCGTCACCTACCGCCTGACGCAGGTGCTCACCGGGCATGGTTGTTTCGGTGCGTACCTGCACAGGATTGGACGTGAGGCCACGGCACAATGCCACCATTGTGAAAGCGACCAAGATACCGCGCAGCACACGCTCGAGGCGTGCCCCGCGTGGGCCGCCGAGCGGCGGATCCTGGTTGATCGGATCGGGCAAGATCTCTCTCTGCCGGCAGTAGTGTCGGCTATGTTGGCAGAGCACGAAAACTGGAATGCAGTGGTCTCCTTCTGTGAGAGCGTCATGGTCCAGAAGGAGACCGCAGAGCGGGATCGGGAGAGGGCCGACCCCGCTCGAAGAAGGAGGAGACGGCGCCGGGGTAACAACCGCCCTGGCGCCTAATTCCCACACGCCTGAAACCCCCTGCCGTTGCTGTGAGGCAGGGGACCTCTGGGTTCGCGGGTGCGTAGATTGGGGAATCTGCGTGCCCACACCGAGCGACCCAAGAGAAGACGGTAGCACGCATGTGGTCACGCGCTGCCGTGGGACGCTATGGGGGATCCTTTACAATCCCCCCGAGGGGGTGACCGCTTTACAGTCACCCTCTCAGGGATGTGCCTATAGGCGTGGCACCAGTGGGCGGCTCTAGTGTGATCATACGAGGACCTGGAGCCTCCCTTAGGTGCCGAAGATGACCGCTCCAGTGGTTTTAGCCGGTAGGAGTCCGGCATACCCCTTCGCCCTTCCCCGGGGCGAAGGAAGTTCATGAAGAATTTCCACTGGGCACCAATAAAAAAAAAAAAAAAAGGTCATGATAGGTCGAATGCATGTGGTCTAAATTCTCACCTTACTTCTAAGGGATAATTTACTACGAGCGTTCAGGATATAGTGGAGGCGACCGAGCACAAACGCGGCGCGGGCACGCACCGTTTTTGTGTGGGGAATGAAGGTCAGTTTTTTGTCTAGGGTGACTCCAAAATACTTGGCGTGCAGTTCCCAAGGAACCGATTGGCCTAGCATCGAGATCTGCCTGAAACGTGGGTGGTCGTTGCCTAATTTGCAAAAGAGGAGGGCTTAGCTTTTGGCGGGGTTAACTTCGATCCGCCATTTCCTAAACCATTTCCCGTAGGCGTTGGCTGTGTCTGTCCTTCCATCGCGACCGCTATATATATGGGCCGACCGACACTTTATAGAAAATTCTAGAATATTCGCTTTCTAGAATTTTCCAGACTATGTGGTTCCGCTACTAGACTCTAGATGGCGCTACATAGAACAATTCCGAACATTCTGGAAGTTACTACAAACCGTAGTACAGCTACTGGATAACGGAGTGCGCTACGTGTTTTATTTTCGAAGAATTATCCAGAACACTATGAGTTTCTACACGCCTTAGTATCGCTACTAAACACTAGATGACGCCACGTTCCGCTATTATTTACCGGATGGCGTAACAGTACTGTTTGCTTCAAAACTAACCTCAAAATCTAATCTAATATAAACGTATAAGGTCGCCAACCCGGTGAAGGTCGCTGGGAGTCGTTGGATAAGAGCGGCATGTGACCGCTCGTAGTAGAAATCTAAGGGGGAGGTTTTTGTTCAGCAGTGGACGTCCTGTGGCTGATATGAAACCCTACAATACCCATAATTTGAGTTTGTTTATAATGTATGATATTAGCCCTCTTTCGTGTCAAATTTTTGCTATCATAAAGTTTCATCGGCAGTGAAACGGAGTTCCATAGAAAAATGGGATTGTATTATTAACTACACACGTTTTTGCAAAATAAATCTTTATTTATATCTTTTATTTTTATCTGCGGATACCGTTCGTGTATCGACTGCTATCGAAGAACCCAAATAATGTTAAGTAGGAGCTAATGCTGAGTCTGGAGAGCGACTCACCTTGAGTTTAGCGTCGTCCTTGGTCTTGTTCCTGTAGAAGAAGCGCAGATATTTCCTGTCAAGGCTGGTAGAAGAGTGCGGTACGTTCTCGTGCGACTCACTGCGTTGCATGCGGTGTGTTAGTTTCTTGAGGGAACCGAACTTTGACTTATCCTTTTCCTTATCTCGATCCCGGGAGCGCTCACGCTCTTTGTGCGGGCTTTCTGTATCTGATTCTGTTTCAGAATAGTCTGTTTCAGAAAACTGCTTTGACACGTCCATCTGAGAATTACAAGAGATTATATTAAGATCACAATAAATTTTACCTGAAAGTTAGAATCTTAGTTTTGAGGAGATTGTATAAGCCGATTTTTTAATACTATAATACCAACATTTGTAGCAAGGGACGGCAGTAACGTGGCTCGATGTATCAGCTGTATCCAAGCTAGCTGAGCGTCTTTTGTATCACACGCGAAGTAAAACGCGGTGCCGGTGTGGTACACCTTGAATGCATGCGCTCGAGACTTCACTTCACCCGCAGCGCTCACTGTGAAGCCCTCAAGGTAGATCATACAGTCCGCCTTGGAACACTGTGGAAACAAAACAAAAGCATTAATAAAACATGCTGTCTGACCAAGTCAACAACACATCTGACCGGAGAAACACGAAACCGCGTTCGACTGTGATGAGCCACACGCGGCACCTGCACCGACCCGACTGGTGTTATGCCGCGACACTCGTGTGACCAGCCAGTACGTATGTCGGGTGCGTCCTGCGGACTGCGGACTGCGTAGGCAGGTTGTGCGTGAGCAGCAGGTGGCGCCTGGCCCAGCGCGGCTGGCTGGCGCGCCGTGTGTCGGGTGCGTCCTGCGGACTGCGGACTGCGTACCTCGGGCGTGCGGTACGCGTACAGCAGGTTGTGCGTGAGCAGCAGGTGGCGCCTGGCCCAGCGCGGCTGGCTGGCGCGCCGTGTGTCGGGTGCGTCCTGCGGACTGCGGACTGCGTACCTCGGGCGTGCGGTACGCGTACAGCAGGTTGTGCGTGAGCAGCAGGTGGCGCCTGGCCCAGCGCGGCTGGCTGGCGCGCCGTGTGTCGGGTGCGTCCTGCGGACTGCGGACTGCGTACCTCGGGCGTGCGGTACGCGTACAGCAGGTCGTGCGTGAGCAGCAGGTGGCGCCTGGCCCAGCGCGGCTGGCTGGCGCGCCGTGTGTCGGGTGCGTCCTGCGGACTGCGGACTGCGTACCTCGGGCGTGCGGTACGCGTACAGCAGGTTGTGCGTGAGCAGCAGGTGGCGCCTGGCCCAGCGCGGCTGGCTGGCGCGCCGTGTGTCGGGTGCGTCCTGCGGACTGCGGACTGCGTAGGCAGGTTGTGCGTGAGCAGCAGGTGGCGCCTGGCCCAGCGCGGCTGGCTGGCGCGCCGTGTGTCGGGTGCGTCCTGCGGACTGCGGACTGCGTACCTCGGGCGTGCGGTACGCGTACAGCAGGTTGTGCGTGAGCAGCAGGTGGCGCCTGGCCCAGCGCGGCTGGCTGGCGCGCCGTGTGTCGGGTGCGTCCTGCGGACTGCGGACTGCGTACCTCGGGCGTGCGGTACGCGTACAGCAGGTTGTGCGTGAGCAGCAGGTGGCGCCTGGCCCAGCGCGGCTGGCTGGCGCGCCGTGTGTCGGGTGCGTCCTGCGGACTGCGGACTGCGTACCTCGGGCGTGCGGTACGCGTACAGCAGGTTGTACGTGAGCAGCAGGTGGCGCCTGGCCCAGCGCGGCTGGCTGGCGCGCCGTGTGTCGGGTGCGTCCTGCGGACTGCGGACTGCGTAGGCAGGTTGTGCGTGAGCAGCAGGTGGCGCCTGGCCCAGCGCGGCTGGCTGGCGCGCCGTGTGTCGGGTGCGTCCTGCGGACTGCGGACTGCGTACCTCGGGCGTGCGGTACGCGTACAGCAGGTTGTGCGTGAGCAGCAGGTGGCGCCTGGCCCAGCGCGGCTGGCTGGCGCGCCGTGTGTCGGGTGCGTCCTGCGGACTGCGGACTGCGTACCTCGGGCGTGCGGTACGCGTACAGCAGGTTGTGCGTGAGCAGCAGGTGGCGCCTGGCCCAGCGCGGCTGGCTGGCGCGCCGTGTGTCGGGTGCGTCCTGCGGACTGCGGACTGCGTACCTCGGGCGTGCGGTACGCGTACAGCAGGTTGTGCGTGAGCAGCAGGTGGCGCCTGGCCCAGCGCGGCTGGCTGGCGCGCCGTGTGTCGGGTGCGTCCTGCGGACTGCGGACTGCGTACCTCGGGCGTGCGGTACGCGTACAGCAGGTTGTGCGTGAGCAGCAGGTGGCGCCTGGCCCAGCGCGGCTGGCTGGCGCGCCGTGTGTCGGGTGCGTCCTGCGGACTGCGGACTGCGTACCTCGGGCGTGCGGTACGCGTACAGCAGGTTGTGCGTGAGCAGCAGGTGGCGCCTGGCCCAGCGCGGCTGGCTGGCGCGCCGTGTGTCGGGTGCGTCCTGCGGACTGCGGACTGCGTACCTCGGGCGTGCGGTACGCGTACAGCAGGTTGTGCGTGAGCAGCAGGTGGCGCCTGGCCCAGCGCGGCTGGCTGGCGCGCCGTGTGTCGGGTGCGTCCTGCGGACTGCGGACTGCGTACCTCGGGCGTGCGGTACGCGTACAGCAGGTCGTGCGTGAGCAGCAGGTGGCGCCTGGCCCAGCGCGGCTGGCTGGCGCGCCGTGTGTCGGGTGCGTCCTGCGGACTGCGGACTGCGTACCTCGGGCGTGCGGTACGCGTACAGCAGGTTGTGCGTGAGCAGCAGGTGGCGCCTGGCCCAGCGCGGCTGGCTGGCGCGCCGTGTGTCGGGTGCGTCCTGCGGACTGCGGACTGCGTACCTCGGGCGTGCGGTACGCGTACAGCAGGTTGTGCGTGAGCAGCAGGTGGCGCCTGGCCCAGCGCGGCTGGCTGGCGCGCCGTGTGTCGGGTGCGTCCTGCGGACTGCGGACTGCGTACCTCGGGCGTGCGGTACGCGTACAGCAGGTTGTGCGTGAGCAGCAGGTGGCGCCTGGCCCAGCGCGGCTGGCTGGCGCGCCGTGTGTCGGGTGCGTCCTGCGGACTGCGGACTGCGTACCTCGGGCGTGCGGTACGCGTACAGCAGGTTGTGCGTGAGCAGCAGGTGGCGCCTGGCCCAGCGCGGCTGGCTGGCGCGCCGTGTGTCGGGTGCGTCCTGCGGACTGCGGACTGCGTACCTCGGGCGTGCGGTACGCGTACAGCAGGTTGTGCGTGAGCAGCAGGTGGCGCCTGGCCCAGCGCGGCTGGCTGGCGCGCCGTGTGTCGGGTGCGTCCTGCGGACTGCGGACTGCGTACCTCGGGCGTGCGGTACGCGTACAGCAGGTTGTGCGTGAGCAGCAGGTGGCGCCTGGCCCAGCGCGGCTGGCTGGCGCGCCGTGTGTCGGGTGCGTCCTGCGGACTGCGGACTGCGTACCTCGGGCGTGCGGTACGCGTACAGCAGGTCGTGCGTGAGCAGCAGGTGGCGCCTGGCCCAGCGCGGCTGGCTGGCGCGCCGTGTGTCGGGTGCGTCCTGCGGACTGCGGACTGCGTACCTCGGGCGTGCGGTACGCGTACAGCAGGTTGTGCGTGAGCAGCAGGTGGCGCCTGGCCCAGCGCGGCTGGCTGGCGCGCCGTGTGTCGGGTGCGTCCTGCGGACTGCGGACTGCGTACCTCGGGCGTGCGGTACGCGTACAGCAGGTTGTGCGTGAGCAGCAGGTGGCGCCTGGCCCAGCGCGGCTGGCTGGCGCGCCGTGTGTCGGGTGCGTCCTGCGGACTGCGGACTGCGTACCTCGGGCGTGCGGTACGCGTACAGCAGGTTGTGCGTGAGCAGCAGGTGGCGCCTGGCCCAGCGCGGCTGGCTGGCGCGCCGTGTGTCGGGTGCGTCCTGCGGACTGCGGACTGCGTACCTCGGGCGTGCGGTACGCGTACAGCAGGTTGTGCGTGAGCAGCAGGTGGCGCCTGGCCCAGCGCGGCTGGCTGGCGCGCCGTGTGTCGGGTGCGTCCTGCGGACTGCGGACTGCGTACCTCGGGCGTGCGGTACGCGTACAGCAGGTTGTGCGTGAGCAGCAGGTGGCGCCTGGCCCAGCGCGGCTGGCTGGCCCCGCCGCGCACGCGCTGCCACACGCCGCCGGCCGCGCCTCGCGCCGCTAGCGCCCGCGCCGGCACGCAGCGCCGCTCTGCACACGCGACAGGACAACCCGTCAATTCTCACATTTACATCCGACGGACACAGTCGTAGCTGCTGCTCAGTGTATAACCGAGATTGAAATGCAGGCAACTAATGGCTCCTGAGACTAATTATGAAAAACAGAACGTCTATCAGTAATTTGCAATTAAAATAAAGGTATACGAAATAGCAGTACTACCGTGCCAACATACGGCTGCCCAACGTATTCATCGAGAAAAGTAGACGAGGAAAGAATTGCTGTGTGCCAACAACGTTAAATGGAAAAGAAGTATGCTTGGATTTAAATGATCAAATAGAAATAATAATTATATAATAAAAAGTAAAACCTCATATGAAAGAAAGAGATGTCTATAGAGCTTTGGTTACATCAAAATAATCGAATGACATCGTTTCGTACTAAAGTAACAATCTACTTTCTGTTAAAACTGCTAGCGTCGTGTGTTATCCAGCTGGTTTCAGGTAAATATAGCTGTAGGCGCGCAACGCTTCAAGACATGCGCGAACGGTTAGTGCTTTCTCTTTTTATCACACGTATTACTTACATTAGGATAACAAGTAAACGAAAAGGAAAAAGGAAGGCCGAGAATGAGATGGAGAGACATTTTCAGTCAAAGATGTGGATCAAATCGGAAACAAAAAGCAAGAAAAGAGAGGTGTGGAAAGGTTTAAAGGAAACCGACGCTCCAATTGCGACAACTACCAATATTTAATAACTAATTTAATAACAAGTAAAAGGCTATTTTATTTTATTATAACGTATGGCCCTTGACTATTCTTGTTATGGGTTTAGCCTTTTAAGCAGTGCGCGCTAAGCATAACACACACATAATTTGTTTGTAGCGAACGTACACTGTGTTCAACGTGACCAATTGTGTTAACGCGAACCAACCGCCAAAAGATAATAACCGCTATCTATTAGCTTTCCTCAAAAAACAATATCTTCAAAGGAAACCTGTAGCTACGTATATTACGCAAAACTCTCATGATTGCGTCCCATGAATTTAATTTTTTTCTTATAAATTTTATCGTACATCGTAACCTGACTGGTTAAAGAACGAGAAACTTACTAGCAAGTATTGAGCTTTTTTTCTTCAAACTCCTCGACTTTGATGTAGGGAAAATGCCCCGAACCGCACTGGTCGGTGACAGTGCTAGTCCCCTTGTAGGCGCCCCCTCGGTGTGGGCCTGCGCGCCCATCACGATGTCCCCGCTGCCGCGCGGGGCCCCCGCGGGGCCGCGAGGGGGGGGCTCCGCCTCGCTGTTGATGGCCGGCAGCTCGCGGCGCTCGCTCGGTATCATGCGGATGTCGTGCTTCGTTATGTGTCGGAGAGGCACTGATATCTGGAATGACATTGTTTGAGAAAGAAATCGTATTAAACCAAGTGTGTGTGCCTATAGCTTGGTTCTCGTTATTTTACAGCTCCCGCTCGAATAGTTAACACGGTGTCTTGGGAGTGTTTTTTTGTGTAAAAGTGGGTGGGATCCACTCTTAGAAGACGTAGTAAAAATTGCGAAAAGATTTCATAGAGCCGTCCAGATCATATCGTCACAGAAAAAATGAATGTAGCGTGTTACGAACAGAGATTATTGACGGCTTATGGCCGAGATAATAATAAAACTTACCTAAAATTAATGATAAAAAATTTTGAAATTCCAACTGTTTCCGTACTGGGAACACGGGAAGAGATGGAGTGGTGCTATATTATAATAACCCCTGCAAGGTGGCAGGCAGGAAAAGTGTTCGAAACGTCAGGAAAAACATAAATCTATAATATACGCGATGTAATCCGTTTAAAAGTCTCTTTTATTATAGTGAGTAATAATAAATTAAAAAATCAACACAAACAAAACTACAACGTTTCAATTTCAAAACTATAGGAAACCGCCAAGTCATTTAAACATTATGTACAAAAATAATAAAATATAAGAAGTGAATTCAAATAAGTTTTTAGGATTAACGGCTTGATAATAACTGTAATTGGAAGGTGCATGTCGATTATGTGTGTAATAAGCTTGATATATTTATATTTGCTATCAGGAAGTTGAGAAAACCAGTATCTACTGAAGCAGCACTTAGCGCATACAGTGTCGGTACTCTTATACGGTTTATTGCTGTGGGAAAACTCGTCAGAAGTAGTAAAAGCTTTTCGTACATAAAAGAAGTGTGTGTGGCACCTCCGACGCACGACTGGAGTTTACTCCTTACGAGCGATAATTATGATATATATCGAATAGAAAAAGGGTAAATGAACGCATCTTTTAAAATGATAAGAGAAACAAACATATATCTGTAATTACTCGGATTATTTATATTACTTCAATAAAAGCGTATTAATTAGTATTTTTCGGCCGAAATGATGATGATGATGATGCATACCCTGTACTCGGCAGCAGTATAGAAGTTGCGGCAGAACTTCGTAATACGCAGGCACACAACACACACGTACAAACATACGCACACATCAACTCTCAGACCAGAGGTAGTGAACTATACAGTGAGACTACGAAGCATCGCACAAAGAGGAGGCCCCGAGAATAAGATACGCTGTGTAATGTATTCCATCTCATTCTTTTGCACGTTCAATCCCACAGATATATGTGTTTGTCTCTTTCTACGTAACGCCTCAACTTTCCGAGTGTTACACTTGATTTTACTCCTCATAAAATTTCCGTACCGGGCCTTAAAACTCAAATCGTTTCTTAAGGATTAAACTCCAAAAATGTGCGCAAGACCGATCTGTGACACGTGGTTAATGGATAGTTGCAAACCTCTTTACAAGAGATTGCACATCCTGCCCTTGGTTTGCCTATAATTAGAGAACTATGTGGTTTGTAAAACAGTACCCTAATGTTTCACCATGCATACACAAGTAGTCAAGAGGAGCATAATACCGAGGAATAAATTTAAGCTGTACATGCCATTTTGCACACTGGACATATATAAAATGTATGTGTAAACGCTATCAGGGCTTACAATATACTACCTAACATGTTTAAAAAATTACCTTTGAAGATATTTAAAAGAAAGTTTATGGAATGTTAGTGACAAATGTAATGTATTTTGAAAACTTCATATATTTTTATCAAATTATTCTTATAACTATTGACATTCTTTCTGTGATATTCATGGGTTCTAACATTAATAAATTATTATTTTGACATTGAAAGTCCTTTAAATACCTTTGACATGTTTAATTCTTAATTTATTAAAGGTGTTGTAACTGATTGCACACTTGATTAACATGGTAGAATGTATGATCTATTATTTTATTAACATCTTTGTATAATACATTATTCCAATAATAAATGATTATGATTATAAATCAAGAACAAGAAAGAACCAAGAATTGAACCTTGCGGCACACTTAATTGAATAAGCAGTCCACTATATTTTGCAACGTAAATACCAACGCACTGAAACCTGTGGCGTCTATATAATTGATTACACCATTTCGTACACTGCAGTGGCAAAGTTTACGAATGAACGTGTCATGACCAATATAGTCAAAAGCATTAGAAAGATCACAGAACTCTCCAATGTAATTATACGTATTCTCCAACGCATAAAAAATATTTACAATAGCAACACCCGAATCGGATTTCGGACGACCTTAAGTGAAGTCTTATTGTCTATTATAAAGGCAGCTATTTAGATAAAAATGTCTCTCATATCACTAACATCATATGGGGTCATTAAACTTATATTGTTTTTGTAAGATCGATCATCGATTTTGAATGATTTCGCTTAGCTGTGCGCATAGTGCATCGACTGATATACAGTTAAATACGCTTTCGTTTTGTGCCTTGATTATCTTTAATAGTACATACAGTTGGATATTATATTTTTAGGTCTTATAATCTGTCCTCGATGTGTCCAACAACGCACTAATGTTTCCAACCCACTGAATATAACAAGGAAAATGTACTCACGTGTGTATCAACAGGTCGAACCAGCTTCACGGGCGAGGCGGCCGGCTCCTCCGCGCGGGGCACGGCGCGCAGCACCGGGTACGGGGCGGGCGCGGGGGCCGCGGGGGGCGCGGGGGGCGCGTGCTGGGCGAGCCCCGCGGGGGGCGCGGGGACCGCGGGGGGGGCGCCCGGCGGGGGGCGCGGCGCGGGCCGCGGCGGCGGCTCGGGCGCGCGAGACGAGCGGCTGCGCGGGAACCTGCGGTTTCGTACATCACATTTTTGTCAGAAAGGGCTATTAATGGTATTAGAGATGGAAATATTTTTTAAATTTTGTAGTAAAGGGTAACTCAATAGGTAAATAAAGGGGCAATAAAACGAAGCGATTACTAAAACAGAATCGATCTGCTAGAATTATTAGGTTAAATAGTTCTAACGCAAATATTTGGTAAAGCAGCGAGATGAGAGGGCCGTTGCAGGACATCTTGACGTGACGTGAATATATTGGTATGTAATCGTCGTCAACGAGTTGCACTCGCGTGTGACCAGATGTCGCCGCACAAAGCTCACAATAACAACCAACAGTGCGACTGACCGGGGCGCGGCCGCGCGGGCCTCCAGCGCCGAGCGCCGGCGGTGCTCCATCATCGCGATGTTGATCGTCTCCAGTATGCGCTCCGTGGTCGCTTCGTCCCGCTCGCCCGGCCCTTCGCTGTCCGCGCGACTCTCGGCTTCCGAAGGAGCCGATCGTTCGTCGGCATTGCTCCGCCGACCGCGCTGTAAGATCGCTTCCCCAATCTGAGAGCTGGACTTTTTGAAGTCGAGAATTCGATCGGCTTTGTCGGCGGAGTGTAGCGCAAGCGGGCTGTCTATGGGCGTCGTCGGTGACTCGGGGATGGTCTGCGCGGCTAACGGTCCCGGCTCGTCGATGCTGGCATCGAAGTCGTATGCGGGCGTGGAGTGGCTCTTGTCCAGCTTGCCGCGGCTGCGGTCGGAAGCCGGCTCGGCGCCGGCGCTCGGGCGCGGCCGAGCCACCCACTCCGACCGCTCCGTCCGCTCCGACCGCTCCGTCTGCTCCGGCCGCTCCGGCCGCTCCGCCCTCTCCACCCGCTCCGCCCGCTCCGGCCGGTCTGCCACCACGCCCAGGCACGTGCGGGGCCGAGGGGATAACTCGAGGCCAGTGCTACACGATACCGCCTGCCAACAAATTGTGAATATTTAGCAAACAAAAAATAGGCAGTCGTCGATCAGTTACACAGAAATGCTTTCCGTCTCTAAAACTAAAGATTTGCACGGAATATGTCGGTCAATCAATCACTAATTTCCTACGCAGTTACTCGAAACGATTTGAGTTATAAGGTACAGTACGGAAATTTTATGAGGAGTAAAATCAAGTGTAACACTTGGAAAGTTGAGGCGTTACGTAGAAAGAGACAAACATATGTATCTGTGGGATTGAACGTGCAAAAGAATGAGATGGAATACATTACACAGCGTATCTTATTCTCGGGGCCTCCTCTTTGTGCGACGCTTCGTAGTCTCACTGTATAGTTCACTACCTTTGGTCTGAGAGTTGAACGTGTGCGTATGTTTGTACGTGTGTGTTGTGTGCCTGCGTATTACGAAGTTCTGCCGCAACTTGTATACTGCTGCCGAGTACAGGGTATGTATAATAAATACATACAGTAGCATTTATTGTATCTTTACAACGTACATAAACAGCAACCTAACCATCAACTTTAAACGTTTTGATTTTAAAGTTAAGCTTACCGTCAAAGAGCACACCCAGGTCTTTAACGATAGAGATATTGTTTAAAGCAACACTGTGAAGGGTGTAGTTAAAGTTAATTGTCGACTTATTTTTAGTAAAATTAATATAATTACATTTTGGGACACTGAGATGCAGTTTATTGGTTGTACAATAATTGGTGAGTCTATCCAAGTCCTCTTGAAATGATAGGCAGTCATCTATGGTTTGTATCGACTTAAAGGCTTTTAAATTGTAAAAGCTTGCAGGAAAGTGTGTTTTTCCGGAGGTATGGAAGCTGAACAACATGGGTTTGTTAAACACCGATCAACAACATCTAACTTGATGATATTTACCAATCATTTATTTGAAAATATCGATAGGCGTCTGCAGGTGGATGCGGTCTACACTGATTTCAGAAAAGCTTTCGACAAGGTCGATCATAATATTCTTCTGAACAAGATTGCTTTTAATGGGATACGTGGAACGAATGCTTCTGCAGTACACGATAGAAAATTGATAATAATTAATGCATAGCACTAATCAAGTTGACGAAGTTCACACATTTACAAAATGTAGAACAAAATAAATTATATAAAATAAACGGCATTAGCTTTAAATAATGTCATATTGAATATATTAGTAATATTAATGTGGGATGATCGGGGCGAAAAGATACACGAGCCGGATTTCATGTAGCTTCTGTATTATTAAAATATACAATTTTTATCTCACACACAACAAGTCACACCTGAGCCATCGGAAGTAAATTTGTATTGGTTTTAAATTAGCATATCCTCTTACAATAATTCGTCCAGAAATTGAAAGTTATAAAATATAATAATATGTTCAGAAACTTGTTTTAATTTTAAACCCTACATTAATATGTCAAAATTATATATTATATAGACAATATAATATATTATATAGACAATATAATATATAAATAGCTCATAAATTATAAAAATAATTATTACCACTTTCAAATAATGATTTTTTATAAGATAAATGCATATTTCGTCAATAAGGTTCCAGGGAAGCCACATGTTCCGAAATAATCAATACCAGACATCTCTGTTGTCAATGTAGTCATTAGCCTTATAACAAGCTTTTTTTTAATAAGGATCTGTTTAATATGGGCTTTAAGCTTTCCGTCTAACAGCTTATTATACAAAACGTACACAATTCCAAAGGAATGACTAAAGTTACATGTTTAATAATATAATATGCACTGGAAAACATAAATAATATAATATTTATGACGTCATGAAAAATAATGTAAAAAATTATAAGGCATCTCAAACCTATATGAAACGTAATGAAAATATTAATATCATATCAGAGCAAATATATAATCAGATCAAATATATAAACAAATCAAATATTATTTAAACTTGGTGCCTTAACTCTCGCGAACGCGTTACTCAATCAATAACATAGTTAATAATAATAAAGAACAAGTTGTCAATAACCCGATAAATAATGTTCGGTCCGTCGTTCGTACTTCACAAAGCATTATCTGAGGCGCGGCCGATTGAGTCCTCCAATTCATTCTAAATATTTGTCTCGTTTCAACTTGTGGTCTTAAATAAGGTGCTGGCGGAGCACATGATTTGTCTCAACTTTCGTTCGCGTCTCTTTATTTATTCGTGAAATTAAAGCTACCTTACCGATGTCGTGGCGCAGCTTGGGACGAACCTATGTCCAACAGTGGACTGCGAAAAACCGAATTGATTGATCAATAGTTCTTTTTTGTTACCTTATCTCTCGCATATAGAGCAGTGTCGTCCGGCGCCGGAGTCATGCTGGCACTGCCTCCTTCGTTGCCCCACCGTTGTTGCTTCAACTCTTGCCAGAACTGTAACGTTTTCACGTGAATTTTAATCTTATTACGTCATGATGCTACAATCAATTTAACCAATTTAGTCAAAAACGGCACCTGCTCTATTGTATGGCTTGGTCGTTTGTATAAAGGGCTGTCACCACCGATCGTGTGTCGTCTTTGCACTGCTGTCCTTGGTTTAGGCGGATACATTCTGGAAACCAAGATTAACTTTATTAAATGTATTACACAGTAGAGATTTGATAATTCGGATTTGTGGTAATCCGAACCGCCCAATGCCCGGCGCAAGAGCAAGTTTGCCGTGTGGTGCCGGCTCAGAATACCACCACTCCATCTCCTCCCGTGGGTGTCGTAAAAGTCGACTAAGGAATTAGCCGGAGGATGGGCAGCAACGTCCTTCGGGCACATTCACAACTCAACTGCGATCGCCAACCCGTCTGCCAAGCGTGGCGATTATGGTAAAACCCCCAATGAGCCCACAACACACCCATATCGGTCGTTGTGGTGATCTTTGCGGGAGGCCTGTGTCCAGCAGTGGACTTCATTCGGCCGAAATGATGATGATGAAGAGCAAGTGGGCCAGGTAGACGGTAGCTAGCACCCTCGAGCTCACGCGGTTCGTCAGTTTGCTAACAACTAGGCTATGTGTATGCGTATCGTATGAAATCGTCCGAACATATGATATGGGCTGGCTTTGACGAGTACAATTGCAGGTAAATTGTTGATCACGGCGAATGTAAGGTACACTCTGTACGAGTACGTAGGTGTGTTAACGGGTGCAAGTATACCTGGTGTGGTCGAGGTGCAGGTGCGTGGGGGAAGCGGGCGGTGACAGGGGCTCGCTCTCGTCGGACGACGAGGCCGGCTCGCCCCGCGGCTCCGAGTCCAGCTCCTGGGGGTCCTCGGGCACTGCGGGCGGCGATGCGGGGAGAGGACTCAACGTGTCGCAACGGCTGGAATATAGACCTCGTGTCCTCAAAACTGACCAGTTACAGGGAGTATGGCAAACGGGACAGTTCTAATTTGCTATGGTTTAACGTGAGACATTCTTATGAAGCATAAAAACCGTAAGACGTACATATCAGAATTGCCTGTTTATTGAAAATAATGTTATTGGTTTCATTAAATAAAGACTAGACAAATAGCGTGCAGCTAGCAGCGTGTAGTGGTCGAGGCGGTGCAGCTGCGGCGTGGCGAGCGGGGCTATACCTGTGCAGCCTCAGGTCGGTGTAGAGGTGCGGCGGGCGGTAGTGGTCGAGGCGGTGCATCCTGCGCGCGTGGCGTGCGTGCAGCTGCGGCGTGGCGAGCGGGGCTATACCTGTGCAGCCTCAGGTCGGTGTAGAGGTGCGGCGGGCGGTAGTGGTCGAGGCGGTGCATCCTGCGCGCGTGGCGTGCGTGCAGCTGCGGCGTGGCGAGCGGGGCTATACCTGTGCAGCCTCAGGTCGGTGTAGAGGTGCGGCGGGCGGTAGTGGTCGAGGCGGTGCATCCTGCGCGCGTGGCGTGCGTGCAGCTGCGGCGTGGCGAGCGGGGCTATACCTGTGCAGCCTCAGGTCGGTGTAGAGGTGCGGCGGGCGGTAGTGGTCGAGGCGGTGCATCCTGCGCGCGTGGCGTGCGTGCAGCTGCGGCGTGGCGAGCGGGGCTATACCTGTGCAGCCTCAGGTCGGTGTAGAGGTGCGGCGGGCGGTAGTGGTCGAGGCGGTGCATCCTGCGCGCGTGGCGTGCGTGCAGCTGCGGCGTGGCGAGCGGGGCTATACCTGTGCAGCCTCAGGTCGGTGTAGAGGTGCGGCGGGCGGTAGTGGTCGAGGCGGTGCATCCTGCGCGCGTGGCGTGCGTGCAGCTGCGGCGTGGCGAGCGGGGCTATACCTGTGCAGCCTCAGGTCGGTGTAGAGGTGCGGCGGGCGGTAGTGGTCGAGGCGGTGCATCCTGCGCGCGTGGCGTGCGTGCAGCTGCGGCGTGGCGAGCGGGGCTATACCTGTGCAGCCTCAGGTCGGTGTAGAGGTGCGGCGGGCGGTAGTGGTCGAGGCGGTGCATCCTGCGCGCGTGGCGTGCGTGCAGCTGCGGCGTGGCGAGCGGGGCTATACCTGTGCAGCCTCAGGTCGGTGTAGAGGTGCGGCGGGCGGTAGTGGTCGAGGCGGTGCATCCTGCGCGCGTGGCGTGCGTGCAGCTGCGGCGTGGCGAGCGGGGCTATACCTGTGCAGCCTCAGGTCGGTGTAGAGGTGCGGCGGGCGGTAGTGGTCGAGGCGGTGCATCCTGCGCGCGTGGCGTGCGTGCAGCTGCGGCGTGGCGAGCGGGGCTATACCTGTGCAGCCTCAGGTCGGTGTAGAGGTGCGGCGGGCGGTAGTGGTCGAGGCGGTGCATCCTGCGCGCGTGGCGTGCGTGCAGCTGCGGCGTGGCGAGCGGGGCTATACCTGTGCAGCCTCAGGTCGGTGTAGAGGTGCGGCGGGCGGTAGTGGTCGAGGCGGTGCATCCTGCGCGCGTGGCGTGCGTGCAGCTGCGGCGTGGCGAGCGGGGCTATACCTGTGCAGCCTCAGGTCGGTGTAGAGGTGCGGCGGGCGGTAGTGGTCGAGGCGGTGCATCCTGCGCGCGTGGCGTGCGTGCAGCTGCGGCGTGGCGAGCGGGGCTATACCTGTGCAGCCTCAGGTCGGTGTAGAGGTGCGGCGGGCGGTAGTGGTCGAGGCGGTGCATCCTGCGCGCGTGGCGTGCGTGCAGCTGCGGCGTGGCGAGCGGGGCTATACCTGTGCAGCCTCAGGTCGGTGTAGAGGTGCGGCGGGCGGTAGTGGTCGAGGCGGTGCATCCTGCGCGCGTGGCGTGCGTGCAGCTGCGGCGTGGCGAGCGGGGCTATACCTGTGCAGCCTCAGGTCGGTGTAGAGGTGCGGCGGGCGGTAGTGGTCGAGGCGGTGCATCCTGCGCGCGTGGCGTGCGTGCAGCTGCGGCGTGGCGAGCGGGGCTATACCTGTGCAGCCTCAGGTCGGTGTAGAGGTGCGGCGGGCGGTAGTGGTCGAGGCGGTGCATCCTGCGCGCGTGGCGTGCGTGCAGCTGCGGCGTGGCGAGCGGGGCTATACCTGTGCAGCCTCAGGTCGGTGTAGAGGTGCGGCGGGCGGTAGTGGTCGAGGCGGTGCATCCTGCGCGCGTGGCGTGCGTGCAGCTGCGGCGTGGCGAGCGGGGCTATACCTGTGCAGCCTCAGGTCGGTGTAGAGGTGCGGCGGGCGGTAGTGGTCGAGGCGGTGCATCCTGCGCGCGTGGCGTGCGTGCAGCTGCGGCGTGGCGAGCGGGGCTATACCTGTGCAGCCTCAGGTCGGTGTAGAGGTGCGGCGGGCGGTAGTGGTCGAGGCGGTGCATCCTGCGCGCGTGGCGTGCGTGCAGCTGCGGCGTGGCGAGCGGGGCTATACCTGTGCAGCCTCAGGTCGGTGTAGAGGTGCGGCGGGCGGTAGTGGTCGAGGCGGTGCATCCTGCGCGCGTGGCGTGCGTGCAGCTGCGGCGTGGCGAGCGGGGCTATACCTGTGCAGCCTCAGGTCGGTGTAGAGGTGCGGCGGGCGGTAGTGGTCGAGGCGGTGCATCCTGCGCGCGTGGCGTGCGTGCAGCTGCGGCGTGGCGAGCGGGGCTATACCTGTGCAGCCTCAGGTCGGTGTAGAGGTGCGGCGGGCGGTAGTGGTCGAGGCGGTGCATCCTGCGCGCGTGGCGTGCGTGCAGCTGCGGCGTGGCGAGCGGGGCTATACCTGTGCAGCCTCAGGTCGGTGTAGAGGTGCGGCGGGCGGTAGTGGTCGAGGCGGTGCATCCTGCGCGCGTGGCGTGCGTGCAGCTGCGGCGTGGCGAGCGGGGCTATACCTGTGCAGCCTCAGGTCGGTGTAGAGGTGCGGCGGGCGGTAGTGGTCGAGGCGGTGCATCCTGCGCGCGTGGCGTGCGTGCAGCTGCGGCGTGGCGAGCGGGGCTATACCTGTGCAGCCTCAGGTCGGTGTAGAGGTGCGGCGGGCGGTAGTGGTCGAGGCGGTGCATCCTGCGCGCGTGGCGTGCGTGCAGCTGCGGCGTGGCGAGCGGGGCTATACCTGTGCAGCCTCAGGTCGGTGTAGAGGTGCGGCGGGCGGTAGTGGTCGAGGCGGTGCATCCTGCGCGCGTGGCGTGCGTGCAGCTGCGGCGTGGCGAGCGGGGCTATACCTGTGCAGCCTCAGGTCGGTGTAGAGGTGCGGCGGGCGGTAGTGGTCGAGGCGGTGCATCCTGCGCGCGTGGCGTGCGTGCAGCTGCGGCGTGGCGAGCGGGGCTATACCTGTGCAGCCTCAGGTCGGTGTAGAGGTGCGGCGGGCGGTAGTGGTCGAGGCGGTGCATCCTGCGCGCGTGGCGTGCGTGCAGCTGCGGCGTGGCGAGCGGGGCTATACCTGTGCAGCCTCAGGTCGGTGTAGAGGTGCGGCGGGCGGTAGTGGTCGAGGCGGTGCATCCTGCGCGCGTGGCGTGCGTGCAGCTGCGGCGTGGCGAGCGGGGCTATACCTGTGCAGCCTCAGGTCGGTGTAGAGGTGCGGCGGGCGGTAGTGGTCGAGGCGGTGCATCCTGCGCGCGTGGCGTGCGTGCAGCTGCGGCGTGGCGAGCGGGGCTATACCTGTGCAGCCTCAGGTCGGTGTAGAGGTGCGGCGGGCGGTAGTGGTCGAGGCGGTGCATCCTGCGCGCGTGGCGTGCGTGCAGCTGCGGCGTGGCGAGCGGGGCTATACCTGTGCAGCCTCAGGTCGGTGTAGAGGTGCGGCGGGCGGTAGTGGTCGAGGCGGTGCATCCTGCGCGCGTGGCGTGCGTGCAGCTGCGGCGTGGCGAGCGGGGCTATACCTGTGCAGCCTCAGGTCGGTGTAGAGGTGCGGCGGGCGGTAGTGGTCGAGGCGGTGCATCCTGCGCGCGTGGCGTGCGTGCAGCTGCGGCGTGGCGAGCGGGGCTATACCTGTGCAGCCTCAGGTCGGTGTAGAGGTGCGGCGGGCGGTAGTGGTCGAGGCGGTGCATCCTGCGCGCGTGGCGTGCGTGCAGCTGCGGCGTGGCGAGCGGGGCTATACCTGTGCAGCCTCAGGTCGGTGTAGAGGTGCGGCGGGCGGTAGTGGTCGAGGCGGTGCATCCTGCGCGCGTGGCGTGCGTGCAGCTGCGGCGTGGCGAGCGGGGCTATACCTGTGCAGCCTCAGGTCGGTGTAGAGGTGCGGCGGGCGGTAGTGGTCGAGGCGGTGCATCCTGCGCGCGTGGCGTGCGTGCAGCTGCGGCGTGGCGAGCGGGGCTATACCTGTGCAGCCTCAGGTCGGTGTAGAGGTGCGGCGGGCGGTAGTGGTCGAGGCGGTGCATCCTGCGCGCGTGGCGTGCGTGCAGCTGCGGCGTGGCGAGCGGGGCTATACCTGTGCAGCCTCAGGTCGGTGTAGAGGTGCGGCGGGCGGTAGTGGTCGAGGCGGTGCATCCTGCGCGCGTGGCGTGCGTGCAGCTGCGGCGTGGCGAGCGGGGCTATACCTGTGCAGCCTCAGGTCGGTGTAGAGGTGCGGCGGGCGGTAGTGGTCGAGGCGGTGCATCCTGCGCGCGTGGCGTGCGTGCAGCTGCGGCGTGGCGAGCGGGGCTATACCTGTGCAGCCTCAGGTCGGTGTAGAGGTGCGGCGGGCGGTAGTGGTCGAGGCGGTGCATCCTGCGCGCGTGGCGTGCGTGCAGCTGCGGCGTGGCGAGCGGGGCTATACCTGTGCAGCCTCAGGTCGGTGTAGAGGTGCGGCGGGCGGTAGTGGTCGAGGCGGTGCATCCTGCGCGCGTGGCGTGCGTGCAGCTGCGGCGTGGCGAGCGGGGCTATACCTGTGCAGCCTCAGGTCGGTGTAGAGGTGCGGCGGGCGGTAGTGGTCGAGGCGGTGCATCCTGCGCGCGTGGCGTGCGTGCAGCTGCGGCGTGGCGAGCGGGGCTATACCTGTGCAGCCTCAGGTCGGTGTAGAGGTGCGGCGGGCGGTAGTGGTCGAGGCGGTGCATCCTGCGCGCGTGGCGTGCGTGCAGCTGCGGCGTGGCGAGCGGGGCTATACCTGTGCAGCCTCAGGTCGGTGTAGAGGTGCGGCGGGCGGTAGTGGTCGAGGCGGTGCATCCTGCGCGCGTGGCGTGCGTGCAGCTGCGGCGTGGCGAGCGGGGCTATACCTGTGCAGCCTCAGGTCGGTGTAGAGGTGCGGCGGGCGGTAGTGGTCGAGGCGGTGCATCCTGCGCGCGTGGCGTGCGTGCAGCTGCGGCGTGGCGAGCGGGGCTATACCTGTGCAGCCTCAGGTCGGTGTAGAGGTGCGGCGGGCGGTAGTGGTCGAGGCGGTGCATCCTGCGCGCGTGGCGTGCGTGCAGCTGCGGCGTGGCGAGCGGGGCTATACCTGTGCAGCCTCAGGTCGGTGTAGAGGTGCGGCGGGCGGTAGTGGTCGAGGCGGTGCATCCTGCGCGCGTGGCGTGCGTGCAGCTGCGGCGTGGCGAGCGGGGCTATACCTGTGCAGCCTCAGGTCGGTGTAGAGGTGCGGCGGGCGGTAGTGGTCGAGGCGGTGCATCCTGCGCGCGTGGCGTGCGTGCAGCTGCGGCGTGGCGAGCGGGGCTATACCTGTGCAGCCTCAGGTCGGTGTAGAGGTGCGGCGGGCGGTAGTGGTCGAGGCGGTGCATCCTGCGCGCGTGGCGTGCGTGCAGCTGCGGCGTGGCCAGCGCGGGCGGTGCGCGCGCGGCCCTCCTGCGCAGGCGCAGCGTTAGCTCGGCGCCGGCGCCGCCGCACAGCCGCACCACGGCGTCGCCGCTCCAGCCGATCACGCACTGGTTGCCCACCTGAAGTGACAAGACAGTGACAGTAAAGACCCGCGAGCCAAAATAACCCGACACTATACCGGACATCAGCCTGCGCGAGATTAGAATGGCCCTGAAACACCAATAAATATAAATAACAAGGCGGGTGGAGACGGTATTACGACAGGGTTTCTGAAAGCGGGTGGAATACCGGTATTTAAAGTCCTTCAGAAGCTATTCAGTTCCGTCCTACCCGAGGGCACAACGCCGGAGGCATGGAACAGAGGCGAGGTCGTGCTCTTCGTCAAAAAGGGTGATGAACACTCCGTTGAAGAATTATAGACCCATCTCGCTTCGGAGCCATGTTTATGAGCTGTTTTCGAGGGTCATCACGAATCGTCTCGAGTGCAGGTTTGATCACTTCCAGCCTCCCGAACAAGCCGGTTTCCGAAAAGGTTTTAGAACCATAGACCACAACCATACGTTGCGGCAGGTTATACAGAAGACCGAGGAGTATAATCTGCCACTATGCTTGGCGTTTGTGGACTATGAGAAAGCCTTCGATTCAATCGAAACATGGGTAGTGCTGCAGTCTCTGCAGCAGTGCCAGATTGACTATCGGTACATATAAGTGTTGAAGTGGTTATACAGAAACGCCACCATGTCGGTCCGAGACATGAACAGAGCACGGGGGCAATCCCATTGCAGAGAGGTGTGAGACAGGGGGACGTAATTTCCCCGAAACTGTTCACCGCTGCAATGGAGGATGCCTTTAAGCTACTGGAGTGGAAAGGATTCGGCATTAACATCAATGGCGAGTATATCACTCACCTTCGATTTGCCGATGACATCGTAGTCATGGCAGAATCGCTACAAGAGCTCAGCACAATGTTCGATGATCTCTACAGTTTCCCAACAGGTGGGCCTTAAAATGAACATGGGCAAGACAAAAGTCATGTCAAATGCCCATGTCGTGCCCATCCCAATATCCGTTGGGAGCTCTGTTCTCGAAGTTGTTGACGAGTATGTCTATCTGGGACAAACTGTCCAGTTAGGTAGGTCCAACTTCGAGAAAGAGGTCAGTCGTCGAATCCGACTCGGCTGGGCAGCGTTCGGGAAACTTCGCAACGTCTTTTCGTCAAGAATACCGCAATGCCTCGAGACGAAAGTCTTTAACCAGTGTGTGTTACCAGCGATGACATATGGAACAGAGACGTGGGCACTCACAATGGGCCTCATAAGAAAGCTCAAGGTCACTCAGCGAGCTATGGAGAGAGCTATGCTTGGTATTTCTCTACGAGATCGAATCAGAAATGAGGAGATCCGTAGAAGAACTAAAGTTATCGACATAGCTGAAAGGATTAGTAAACTAAAGTGGCAATGGGCAGGGCACATTGCTCGTAGAACTGATGGCCGTTGGGGCAAAAAGGTTCTCGAATGGAGACCGCGCACCGGAAAACGCAGCGTGGGACGACCTCCAACGAGGTGCACAGACGACCTGATGAGGGTCGCTGGGAGTCGTTAGATGAGAGCGGCATGTGACCGTTCGTTGTGGAGATCTAAGAGGGAGGCCTTTGTTCAGCAGTGGACGACCTGTGGCTGATATGATGAGTTAATTACATGCTGAAAAGTGTATATTCCACTAATCTCACAATTTGAGAGTGACGTAAAGAAAGGAGAGGGCTACATAGCTGTAAAAAAAAACGGCATCTCGACATTCTCGAGCGTGGCTAATTTTTTATTTATTTAAAGGACATGATTCAAGGATAACGAAAAATATATAATCTGACGATTTCCACAAAGACGAAGTAACAAAAATTCGTCGATAAAGTTTAATGCGTGCAGCTGCGTGGATGCCTATATTCCCCTCTCCGCGTTTCTATTCCTCTCTCACTCTTTATCTATCTATTACTCTCTCACTCCGTCCCCACTCTGGTTTCTGTTGCCATGACGCCATCACAGCTGATCACACAGACTATATCGTGGTATATATAAAAAAGTAAAGTAAAGTAAGGCAATATTAAAAATTAAAAATAAATGGCAGATTAGGCGAATCCCTCTAGATAATCGTCAGATTATAAGACAGCACGTCTAGGACATAAAGCTGAACCATATATATCTTAATTTTAAGCTAATTTTTTTGCACATTATAATAATGGCCGCGAGTTTGCGTCACATCGAAATCGTCAGATTATTGAATGAGAGCTTTTGTTTAGGTTCACTTAACATCCCCATAGAAAATCTGACGGGCTCGATATTTTTTTTTTTCATTTTTGACCCTTACGTACGACCACCCGCATCGTGCAAACGATCAGATTAACATACGTACAATATTAAAAATACGTAGGACATTGATGCTATCAATATCTGACGCGCTCGAGTATGTCCATGCATGTATGTATTCTTTTACATTTTTGAAAATCTATAGCCCCTCCCCCCACCGATGAAAAGGTATACATTATTTAACATTTTTTTCTTCTTCTCATCTAAGCTTTGCAACCCAATAGGTCTCTATGACGCTCGAGTAGATCCCCTTTTAGCATCGTGGGCTGGTAGTAGCAGCAAGCAATAAAGGCAAAAAATTCTTAGAAAACCAATAATGGAATGATGTTGGAGTGGAGGAGACGAGTGGTGCTATATTCTTAATCCGGACACCACACGGACGGAACACAAGTGATTTTAAGTTATTTCTACGATCTTAAAATATGAATAAAATCTAAGCACTAATCTATGTTCACAACCTTTTTCCAAGATTCCTTATGTTAGTCAAATAAATCACCTGCACAATCTCGTCACCAATGTGGACCGCACCAGAAGCGTGCGCTGGCGATCCAAAGCGAATGTCTGCGAGCTGGTGATGACCACAAAATGAAGGCACCACATCAAAACCCAGTGGTTTACCACCCTGCCGTAATGTCACCGTGTCAAGAGAGGCAGGCTGCAGAATCATAGGGTCCGACACATCCTGGATATAAAATAAATTAATTAAATTGCATTCCTATACTTATCTTTTTGTGTGACTTGTGGCCAACCTCATATCAGTTGTTCAAGCCGCCTAAAGGCTTAGCTTAACAACTGCTTTCTAATAACAACAACTGGGACCGAAGATTTTACGACGCTCAGTTCAAATACCACTATGCAGTCAACCATACAGACTGACCGCGCCAAGCGTTGCTTAACCTCGCCGATCGTTTACCGATTAGTGAGTGCAACTGGCTATAAGCGTCTGCTATTGTAACTATGGCTTACTTTTAGGTTTCTTTTTTTGGGTTGTTAGTTTATTATATTGACATCAACCGTACATCTTAAAAAATTAGGGTTTGAGAAATACATTCCTCTGAACGATATTCACTGCGTCAGAAAAATCTTATTTCTAATTTTTTTCAATATTTTAATGTGCTTATGCAATAAAAATAAAATAGTGTTTACGATAATAACCTGAAGAAATGTTTACATTCTTTTATTAATTTAACTTTGTTTCCTAGTCATCAATTGATACCTGTATAATGTAGTCTGCAGTAGCCGCAGTGGTTGCAGCAGCAGCAGCGACGGCTCTAGCAGGTTGTTCTGCAAAGCGATCGCGCTGAGCGCACGTGGCGGCTTCGAGCGACAGCTTCAGAAGCGCCGCCTTCCGCTCTGCCAGCGATGCCGCCGCACTACCGCTCGAGCAAAGCGGCCATCTGACATAAATACCATTCATGATGCCAACATTTGTGATTATTTTACAAAAGCCATACACAAAGAAACATTTTGGACCTTTCAGTTACTTTCATTGTCCATGGTACCTGGAGTAAGCTCTCTTATTACGTCATAAAAGCATTAACTTTCTACGTTTCTACAAACAAGCTAATTGTTATTGCATTACCTTTTGTGGCTAAACGTTTTGCAACTTATAATTATTTATGCAAAAATATTTCACTTGTTTATTCTTATCCAATGCTGTTCTGTCGTAAAACCTTTATTAGTATATGGAATATGATCTGCCCAGTCATTTATACCCTTTTTATTTTCATTTATTTTTATTAGTCCAGTGGAAATTCTTCATGAATTTATGAATGAAGGAGTAAAGGGGTATGCCGACTCCTACCGGCTAAAACCACTAGTCATCATAAAAGCAATCTTCGGAGGGGGGCTCTCCAGGTCCTCGTAAGATCACACTAGCCGCCCATAGGTGCCACGCCTTAGGCACATCACGGAGCAGATAAGTAAACAGCAGTAAAGCAGTCATCCCCCCGGGGGATTGTAAAGGAACCCCCGAAGCGTCCCTGTGCGTTGTGCTGTGCTGCGCACACTGCGGCGCGTGGCCACATGCTCGCCAGTCTTCTCGTGGGTCGCTCGGTGTGAGCACGCAGATTCCCCAATCAAAGCACCAGCGAACCTAGAGGCCCCCCGCCTTATAGCGACGGCAGGGAGTTTCAGGCGTATAGGGATTAGGCACCAGGGCGATTGTTACCCCGGCGTCTGTCCATCTGTCACAGCCAATGTGTTCCGAATCTACTGAACCAATGAAGTTCAAATTTGGTACTCATTTAAATTTGAACAACAGAACATAGATGTGTAACATTTTTTTTTTCCTTTTCTGTCTGTCTGTCTGCAATCAGCCTTATACTCGTAGCTATAATCAGATCTGTTGATTTACGCAATGTATATTGAGATTCTGCACGTCCTGTGATGTGACATCTCTTATTCATATTGAAATTAAATTTCAGTTTGGCAAGTTGAGTTCTTTTCAGTCGCACTATGTCAAGAATGCGCTTGTGTCAAGAAGTGTGGCTAGTTTGTTATTGTGTCGCTCGAGTCGGTGTTTATAGGCCTCACATGACTTTTTGACTTCATCCTTGACCATTTTAATTTCCAAGTATTCATGTACTTCCGTGTTTTTAATAAACCAGGGTGCATTACATATACCTTTAGTATGTTATTTTGGGAGCGCTGTAGTATTTCAACATTCGAGTGACTGGCTGAACCCCAGAGTTCTATGTCCACACTGGTTTAATCACAGATTTATAAATTAAAAGTTTGTTTTCCAAGCTTAGTGAAGATAAAGATAAAAATATTTTTTATTCATGTAAAACCATATGCAGGCACTTATGAATACCCAAGGCTTTCGTTGCCGCGTTCCAATATGTTGATTTCTTATGGAGAAGAACAGGCGAGAAACTTACTTTACTCTTTTTAAATCATAATAATTGTTACAGTATTTTTGAATACATTGTTCTCAAAATAAATAATGCAGAAATACAGCAGAAAAAAGTAAACCTCTTAAAAAGTCCACACTAAACAAGCCTGATATTTAGAAAAAATTATGATTAAATTGTCATGGCAGCATTAAGCTGACGAATCCCAACAGCCAGCACTCGTTCACGAGCATGACGCATGCATCAGTGTCGCTCAGCTCAACCGTATTGTAGGGCAACCAAGCAACCCGATACATGACGCCGCCATCACCAGGACACTTGAGTGAGCATGGCATACCTAAACTGCCAGACAACTATCAGGTCAATTAAACAAAATAAATTAATAATCCACGTGGTCCTCACACTTACAGTTTCAAATATAAATGAAGTGAATAATTTTTTTTAAAAATAACGACCAATTGCTGAAGATTGTCTGCTTATTAACCAAAACAGATCTCTCAGTTTTCGATTTGCTTGTTCTCTTTTGGCTATTATGTCTCTCCAGGTTAGCCTTCTGTCCAAATGCATTCCCAGATATTTTACAGATGTTTGGTGCAGTAGAAAGATCCTGTCAAGTGTGACTGGAGGGCAATCTGCTTTTCTCAATGTGAATGTTATATGAGTCGATTTAGAGGCACTGGCCTTGATTCTCAAATTTTTGCCAGGAACTAAATAGGTCTAGGTGATCTTGCAGTTTCTTAGATGCCATGGTGGGGTCGTTGTGTCATGAAAGAACTGCATTGCCATCTGCATATGTTGCTATATATGTGTAACATAAATTAATTTTTAATATGGACCCCACTTTTGGGGGACAAATTAGAAAATGTAATCTCTCAATCGTAACATATCAAATAGGACTGGGTCAGAACTTATTGTGAGGGTCTCAAATATATTTTCTTTACAATTATAAAACAAACTATATAAAAAGTTATTTAAGAATATAGATGAATATTGACCATTCACCCCCTTATCTCCGAAACTTCTAAGCCTAATATTTAGAAAAAAAACAGTAAGTAGTTCTATACTTGTAGATTACAGGAAAACTGATAAAAAGTCTATGGTCTTAAAATAACATGGTTAATCTTTCAATATTGTCCATTCAAACTTATATTTGCAGTTAGAATGTATGGGAGAAAATGTTTTTCAAGTAAAATGTTAAGCTTGTTCTTGGTATATATTATTGGTACAAGACAGAATTGAATAATTGACAACATATTCAGCAACTTTCCTCTACAATACACATACTTTTTTAGTTACCAAAACATAACTAGGTCATATTTTAAAAAAACATGGTAGATAACACATTCTTCAAATGGAACCCTCTCCATGCGTATTCAAGTCGCACTTGTCCAGATTTTCTATATGTCTATTGTTTTTATTGTTACCTACCTTACTTTGTTGTGTGAGGCCTAAATAAACATATTTTTTTCTTTCTTTCTAATTTATCAGTAATAAGTAGCTTTAAAATAGTGTGCTGTAAATATTTAATATAAAATATAAGGGTTGTTGATTTTAAGGTGCAACTTTATATGAACTTAATATATAAAAAGACATAAGTAATTAACACCCAAATATTTTTAACTAGTATAGAAAAAATATCTGAGTTAAACTGATTCACATAATAAATTATAATGTTAATTTTGACTCCCACATTACCTGTCGAGCCAGCACACTAGTGGTTTGACAGCGTGCACAGTGCGGGCTACATCAGCTAGTGTCTGTGTCTCAAGCCTCGCATCAGGGTGGTGGCGCAGTGCACGTGCTAGTGTTGTGGCAACAACCGAGACACGCAGAGCAAGTTGCTGCACACACTCCCGTGACACCTCATATTGCTAAACATATTCACATTGGTGATACAGCACACAAAATAACAGTGAAACACAATCATTTACATATCTACTCAAAATGCAAGTGAAATCATAAATCATATAAATTGTTGCTACAGTATTACTATAAATAAAGCAGCAGAAACATAAGTACTTAATAATTAAGTAATGGCAGTCACCAACAGATAACACTGTTCTGATAAGTGAAATATATAATGTCCATATTCCCCTGTGACTCACTCTGTCACAATACAGACAGTCAAGAACAGTCTGCAGGCTACTTTGACACGTATATATTTAGCTGTATAACTGGAACGAATGGTAGTTTTTGACTCACAAAGTTCCTAAGATGTTCGACAGCTTC
The DNA here is from genome assembly GCA_947459985.1 of Diloba caeruleocephala. Classification (NCBI taxonomy): domain Eukaryota; kingdom Metazoa; phylum Arthropoda; class Insecta; order Lepidoptera; family Noctuidae; genus Diloba; species Diloba caeruleocephala. Next base: position 30,751,746 of record OX381610.1, read on the forward strand.
TAACAACAGTTCCTGGTGTCCGATAACATGCATCCCGAGATACTCAAGATCATCACAGCGCAACGTGAGCAGCTTGGCGCCATCGAGCCCACGTTCGCGCAGCGCCGGCACGTACCTGGCCACCGTCGGACCCAGCCCTGCACAAACAACAACCATGACTCACTGACTCATACCCCACAACACAACAATATTACCATCTCGCATACAAGTCCCAACGCACCTGACAGCCAGTCTGCCACCTGTTCGACCGACCATTCCGCAACATTAAGGCTGGCCATCGGCATGAGGATGGCTCATCTTCCAGTGATACGGTTTTTATTATTGCAGTGCGGCGTAAATCTTAGGACAACGACAAACAACAGCCGGACGATGCGACTTCTTTTGATTTTCGACTTGACGTGACATGACATTGACATTTCTATCAAACGCATACCACAGAGTCACCAACTTACGTTTTGATATACGATAATTATAACATGTAACATAACATAACATATTTTTAAACCCGTCTCGGCCTCGGCAGTCGTTATCTCACCATGGGATAAGGTAATCCTGGAGGGCAGATTAAAGTAGCTGATTGATTTCTTCCTACCTTATGATAAAAAAAAAGTATATCATAAGAAAAAAAAGTATATTAAGTAGCTTACAGAACGCAGGGCAGTTTGTGGCGAGCTGAATGTAAGTGGCGACAATGCGTACCCGAATGCTCCAGATAGTCGGTCAGGGCCTCGTCTCCGGCTTGCCTTTATTGGTTGGTTGGAGTGGTACCCCATGAGTGCCCGTAGGATTTTCAACTCTGGCTTGTCTTAGTTGGCCGATCAGAAGGAGGCCGCCAGAGTTATATGGCGTAATAACGGGGAAAACCTCTCCGAGTCTTCGAGACGCGCGCTGGTGAAACCGGTGCGGCACCTCTCTACACCCCTAGCCGCTCACACCGGTGTTGCTCCTTGTCGCCTGTAGTGGTGGCCATTTAGGGGGCCCATCTTGTGAGTGGCAAGTCACCGTCTGCCACAGAATTTCACTTTAAGGGTTGATAGGCAGACGCCGTTTTTCTTAGTATTAAATCTATTTAGCGCCCATTGCAATAGACCTTACACTTGTAGTTTCCATTTCATATAATATACCTCCGGGGACAATACGAGACTGTATTTTATAGTACAGCCATGGAGAGACCCTGGTAGTGTCCCATTACATTTTAGATTAAAATTCTCTAAAGGGCCTCTGCGTGTTGGACCCATGTCCCCGCGTAAGCCTATCAAAAGACCGGGTTCCCCCTTACAGAGGATATAAACCCGTGTAAAAGAGAAACATGTCCCTATAATTTTTAATTTCATACACATATTTATTCTGTGCGCAGCGACGAAAAAGCCTGTGAAGCGCTGAGTGGAGAACAAGACACGCTGTCCACTTACCACCGCGAAAAGGAAAAAAAGACTGCTGAGCTGCCTATATCTCTGAAGCCAAAGAAGTCGAGATTTTTGCTGTCGCGTTCCAAGATGTATATTTTGGAGAAGAACGGAAAGAAACTCTATGGCTTCTCTTTTTAAAATCATATTTTGTTACAATATTATATGAGTACAAAATGTACTCATAAAATATTGTAACGTGTCGGCCACGGCCCATACATGTTAAGACCTGACTATGAAATATCACTATTACATATACACACATTAATATAATTGGTTCGCTGCGACACAGTCTTCAATGTGGAACTGGAAATATATCATTGGAAAGCCGAGGAGCATAGAACTTTTAATGAAGAATGCTCTGTTTATGTTTGTAGAATTACCCCATAACAAAAGTCCACATCTTAAAGTAGATTGAACGTAACCATACCTATGCTGTTAGTGCCGCACTATCATCAGATCTTTGCCTTGGTTCTTGTGTCTATATGTATTTTCCAATTACATTCATCTAATCTAAATACTACACGGACTAGAAAAAAAGACGTTTTTCTTGTCCGTGTCTAATGCCAAAAAATTTTAGGCTATTCAGTTTATTGATTGAGACTCTCTAAATTTATATTCATAAATTTTGTTTGTAGTAGTTAGTGAGAACTGCTCAAATTGGTTATCTGAAGATACTTACATATTATATACTTTTAGCTCAATCTCGTTTAACCCCATCCATTATGTTATATATTCTTGAGTGTACATCTTCATGAAATGAAATGAAATAGCGTATATTCAAAATAGACTAGAATATAGTTCTTATTGAACGTCAACATAAGACAGCACCCATATAAGACCACCCTTCACCGCTTCCTAATGTTTAAGCTGCGGAGAAAAAACGGCGCAACAAACTCCCCAGCAACACATTAGTCTGTCATGCATAATACAATATTTTAAAATACATAGGCTTCATATTATACAAAATAATAAAGAGGATGATTTTATCATCATAAATGTGTCTTAAAAGAGCAACGCCTTTATCAATTTTGTCGATTCATGTTTGAGTGCATTGCTGTCAATGTATAATTAGTAATTACAAACACATCAACAGCGCAGTGTACACATTCATGTTTACTAACGGTAGGCAGATCTTTAATGTATAAGAGGAATACTGGCCCGAGAATACTACCTTATGGCACCCCTGAAGTGTTCACTTTAAGCTTAGATCTGTATGAACTTCAGACAGAATTTTCTCCTATACGCAATACTTCTTTACTCTGAGGTTTTGTAGCCAATTTAGAGCAGAGCAGTACCTACCACGAGAACCTACCATAACACTCACATTTATAAAGCAACTTTTTGTGATTAACTAGGTCGAATACTTTGCTCATATCGAGTAAAATAAAATTGACAGTGAAGTCAAAGTCAAAGTTTTTTATTTCAAATAAACCAAATATTGGCACTTATAAAACGTCAGAATCTTAGTTGCACGGTTTCAAATAGTTGATCCTATGGAGAAGAGCCGGGAAGAAACTCCAAGGATACTCTTTTAAAATAGTTGGAGACTACAATGTTGATTATAAAACATAAACAGAGAAAAATGTAAGTGTATTAAATTTTATGTTACTAGTAGCTATGATCTGCGGTTTCAACCGCCGTTTAATTAAAAAAAAATAGATTATTTATAAATAATTTAGAGTACTTCGGCATAGACACTTGACATAGAGTATATATGTTGAATTTAATGGGTATTATTTTTGTGTAGGAACCCTATTTATTTTTCTGAAATAAAAGTAGCCTATGTTATTCCTTAGCTATCTGCCAGACAGACCGACAGACATAATAATAAATAAATTAAATAATATTGTTTTTTTTGTAGGTACTGTATGTACTTTCAGATGCATTTAGTATAAAGCTGTTATTTTGACATTACAAACAGACACTTCAATTTTATTTATTTGTATAGATGTATAGATAGAGATGGGGTTGACATTATCATGTTTGATCAAAACGCCTAGGTACTTATTACAACAAACACGTCACATCGTCTATCTAACAGTTCAACTATTCAGGACCCAAATGCACGAGGAACTTCAAAAAAGGAGTGGCTGGCAAAAAATTATACAGCGTGTTATTTAATTAGCTTTATTATCAACTAAGATTCTGACGTTACATAAGTGCCAATATTTATTTATTTGCAAAGATTTATATCTCTATCATAAAATTAAAAAACGTTAACTTTGACTTTAATATATCTTTTCTACGCTTTAAAGCAAATTCAGCTATTATATAATCTATACTACAAAACATATAGACAAAAACTGTACAATTAATATTTTTAGAAAAAAATCACTGCCGCGTGCTCCAGGAACGAGACTGATGACTGACGCCAAAACTGCAATTTTTTGAATTTCTGTTTGTTTGTCTGTTTCTATGTTGGATGTTACCGCTAAAACTACACTACAGAATTCTTTGAAATTTAGCAAAATGTCCGTTACTGTCCAAAGATGGCTCAAGAATACAAATCATCACGCTTTTGTACATGGGAGGTGAGTTGTACAACAATATGTTTACAAAGTGTTGTTTTACAGCGAATATTTATGAAAATATAATCACACAAGTGAACACATTCGTTATCAGTACGTAATAAGAATTATCGACAAAAACATTACCATCACGCTATATCTAAAGGGAGCTAAGCGACAGATTTTAGGAATGAGAAAGCTTATTTCGTAACTTTTCGCAACTGGTTACGTAGCCTGCTAAAATAACACGCAGGTTGTCATTGCTTTATTCTCGGGATCAAGCCTACCTCATAAATCTTATTATTTGAATTTTGTTTTGCATTAATTTTATTCTCATATAAAGGATTTCTATACTGAATATTTTGTCTGGTCTGGTATTCTGTCTGGTCTGTAGTTGATATTTTATTATATGATATTGTGTATTATGAGGCGGGTGCAAATAAAAAGTCACGGGTTCAAGGCAACAGATGTCGCTAGCAGTTCTTTCCTTTGGACTAAGTCATAAGTTTTCATTAATATTTCGCATAAATTGTCATCACGAAATGGACTTAGTTTAATAAAGTATGTGTTTGTATATTTATTACAGAAAAACGATTGAATTTGGTGCCAAAAGTTCTTTTGAACAACTCATTGTGCATATTCGTAACTACTGTGTCCCCTAAGCCAAAAAGCGTGATAAAATATTTGTGTTGATGTACATTTTAATTATAGTATTACATATTTTGCCGTCATAAAATGGCATGCAAATTGTTGTGTTAATCATGTGACAAGAATACTAAATATTATATTAATTAAAAACAAACGATTAAATTAAGGTGCCAAACGATTAAATTCAGGTGCATGTCATCTCAATATAAGGGAATGTCCGAATAAACCACAAGCCCAAACAAAAAAGCAACAATTTATAGTCATATTATTAACATTGACATCAAAAATTATATTTAAGGATCCTTTTATAATATATTCCCAAAATGATATGAATGAGACGAACATTTTTTAAGGAACTCATCGATAGAATAATAACTCTCTTGAATTAGCCAATGACGTAGAGAAACACAGAATTTACTATATGGTAAATCAATAATACTCTTCGGCAGCGAGTTGTAAACAAGTGGTGCCATGTACTCGCAACTACGCCTAAACATTTCTAATCTAGGTACTTTACGCTTGTTTGAATTATTTTTGCTTTCAAAAAGCTGACCATTATTCTTCACAAATTTTGCCATCTCGTAAATATACATGCTAGGTACGGTCAAAAGGGATTGTGATTTGAAGATTGGTCTACAAGATTCAGACCATTTCAAATTGAATATTGCACGAACACATTTTTTCTGTGCTATAAACACCCGCATTATTTCTGGTGAATATAACTAAACCATATCTAATTATGGAAGATATATAAGCATGATACACCATTACTGAAGCAAGTCTGGAAGTCGTTTCTTTAACTTTCTTTAATGCAAAGACAAACTTGTTTACTCGTTTACATATATTGCCAATGTGATCTTTCCATTTCAGGTGTTCGTCAATCACAATACCTAGAAATGTTGTATGATATATCTGACCAATCTGTTGGTTATTATATGCGATGTTTAAATATTGATGTTTACTTTTTTGAGTTTTAAAATGTATTATTTTAGTTTCATCTATATTAATTTTTAATGAATTTGAATTTAACCATGTAACTACGCCCTGCCATGCTTATTTACGTCTGTTTCATAAGATTTCTCATTTTCACACTTTATAACTACTGATGTATCGTCTGCAAACATAATACAGTCGTGTTGACACACTGCTTTGGGAAGGTCATTGATATATATTAAGAATAACAGTGGTCCTAACATGCTGCCCTGCGGGACTCCAAAACTATTATTTCTGGGATTGGAATCAAGGTTTTAAGGGTATTTGTAATATTATTGAATTTAGTAATTCTAGTTATCTGTTTTTTGTCAAATAAATATGATTGAAACCAGAGCTACACCCCTTATACCATTTGCTTCTAATTTACGTAGCAGTATTGAGTGTTCAACGTAAAACGTTTTAAAATAACTTTGCTCATTAGGCAAGCTAAAATATTCAGTGGTATGTTTCCGGAACGCAGCCACATAGTAATTACTATGGTGTTTCTAGACCATAGATATCGATCTATTTTATGCTTTAGATAAATAAACAATAACAAACCAAGGAGAACGATGGAGTTACATTGTTTGAAATACATTATTTAAATGTAAGATTCTAAGGGGCTTACACCACAGACCGCTGAGAAATATTTATCTTGCACTAGACTTTATTACCATTTTTAAATATGATACATATTGACCTATTCTTGTAGCAAATTAACATCTGCCTATAGTCCTCGTACGAAGGAACATAAGTATTCGTACCTATTATAAACCAACATGTGTATAAAATTCGGAGGTACCTATCTTATCACAATTTTATTAAAACCAATTAAGTAACATTTACAATTAATAGTGGATATCTCAACGAGGCGGGTAGCTATAATTATAAAAACACACAACAAGACGCGCATGCCCACAAGCCCGGGCCGCCCGCGCCGGTGGGCAATAAAACACCCATTGAGAAAAAATGTTTACTTAATCTGCCATAAAATACTCATTTAATCTGTCCACCTGCGAGATTGGCACCTTCGTTATCAGAACACATTCTAGACGGCGGTTGTGTCGTGTTCATGTTATTAGCATTTTAAGGCTTTGTCCAAAGAATTCCTCGGCGTGGCTTTCATTAAGAGCGGTTGAATCGACGGCGGCTCCATTCACCTGTTATCTGATGGGATCTTTTGTATATTTATTGGGGCATCAAAGCGAGGGCGCGCGGAGCCCGCGGGCGAGGCGGTGTAGCTCGGTAGCGCTCTTAAATTCAACAATTTAATACCTCTCATAAAGCGGCCACTAACCGCCGAGTCGCTACCAATAATTTCTCTTATTGTCCCGATAAATTAGCTTAATTAGGGTGTAAAAAACGCGGCGGGCGTGGAATCTAGTGCGGCCTCAGTGGGTGGGCCGTGAGCTCCCGTCTGCGACGCACTCCACTCACATAATTAGTCGACGCGCATAACCGTCGCTCGTACCTGCCGCGCCTGCACTGCGACAGCCCCTGCCCCGCTCCCAGGCCCAACTCTCGCACGTAGCTGAGGAGCACAGTGCGCACCGACTGCGGAATGATTTTGTTGCACCACATTCCGGTACTTAATATTTTATTATAGCTCTTGTAAAATACATCTTTATTGTTAACTTAACGCATTTCACGCTCTGTTGCAGATAACTGCTGTGTGAAGTCAACAGAACTTGGAGAAATAACTTACTAGGTAATCATGAGTTGCCTTCATTAGACTAGTAAATTGAAACCTTCGATCCTATTGGAACTACTTTCCTACTTGCTTACCTAATAAAAAGAGTTCCTAGCAATGGTGATAAGGATGGTTACATTACATATAATATACATTAATATCTTGCAATACCTGCGGTATCACTGTGTTGTTAGATCTCCGTAGTCCGTAGGTACTGATTTAGGCGTCGTTTCAAAATGGCCGTGGGTGTGTGTGTTAGTCTGAACAATTAAGTATTGCAACACACATATGAAGGGGAAAAGGGATTTAGAGAGTATAGGTACTACACAGGATTTTTATCTGGTAGTAGATATAAATAGATGTAAGCACCAAAAGCGTAACCTAAAATCAAAAATAATTGGGTAGATATTTACAATTTACAACTTGCCATGTGGTGCCGGCTCAGATTACCACCATTTCCTCCCGGTCGTAAAAGTCATAAAAAGTCAAAGGATGGGCAGCAGCGTCCTTCGAGTACATTAACAACTCAACTGCGATTGCCAACCCGTCTGCCAAGCGTGGCGATTATGGCAAAAACCCCCAATGAGCCCACAGCACACCCATATCAGTCGTTGTGGTGATCTTTGGGAGAGGCATGCGTCCAGCAGTGGATGTATTTCGGCTGAAATGATGAGATATTTACAAAGTCAGATATATTTAGAACATTAGTATAAATAAAATTACAATAATATGAAGAATAAAACCGACTAAAACAAATCGACCGTCGGGATGTTCAGTGGTCTTTGTTTACTAAATATTATTGAATAATATTTTGTGTTAAGGGTTGGGGTTTCATAATGCCTACAATAAGTGTACCAGTGGGTGGCACAGCAATTCCAGATATTCTGCGGCCAAGCACCAGTACCTATTTACATTTTAAACGTGACTGGGTCCCGGTCTGAAGGACACTATAGCTAGTAAAATGTCTGGGCGCAAGAAACTAGTCCTGGGTAGCATTAAAATGGTTACGGCGTCTCGCTTACCATCAGGTGGATGACATGTTCGTCTCCCGACTAGTATAGGTAAAAGAAAAACAAATTGCTTGGGATAAGGGGCTGAGATTATCATTTTGTAGAATCAAATAAACTTATTTTTGGGTACTGTAATGATTCTAATTGGGTTAGCGTATTGGTATAGGTACGGGAAGGAACTTGTGCATGAGCTCGGAATGAATAAACTCTAGTTATTTCTATATACATTTATTTATATAGAAGATAACACAATTTGCTTTTTCTACAATCGACAACTGTGCTGACCGCAGCCCGAATTCATTTTCTTCTTTTATTTTCTCTGTCAAAATGTTCTCATACAATTGTTTCAAATAATGTTTTTTTTATTCTATGTGGCTAGGATTTTTCTCCCCAAGAGTTTGAACTCTATTATAGTACCTACTGCCAAGCATCGTTTGCTTTCACAAAATAATTTATAACGTGACTTTAAATGCACCTTAAGTTTTTACCCAAGCTTTATGAAATAACAAGGCTGTGCCGTCGGCAGAAAATCAGCGTTGTATAACTTACCAATGATAAGTTGCCTTCACTATTAAAATATTACCTTGTGGCACCCCGAGGGTATGGAAAACCAGTAAAGGGAAGGTACGGAATTTAATCTAGGAACGGACCTCTGATTTCACTTTTTTATATTTTTCTGTTCCTAACTTAACTTACCTAGCTACCTACCTACCCTATTAGAATCACTCCGTTGTTCAACGGTGCCGGAAGATACTTATAATATGACCTGCATTCGCCCAAGCTTTATGAAATAACAAGGCTGTGCCGTCGGCAGAACATGACGTGTCAGTGTTGTATAAGAGGTAGGAGACAATGTGCTCAAATTGAATAAAAACTGGGAAGGTGCCTAAATATTACCTTGAGGCACCCCGAAGGTATGGAATTTTTTCTCAGTAGTAGCTACTACTGCCATCGGTTTGAAATTAATTAAGCACCGTTGAAGTTGTTGGCATGTATCAACTCGTTGCAGAAAAAACAATTTAAACTTTATTATGTTTCGCATTGAAAGAAAGTAACATTTAGTCCAGTCTCGCACAACTAACGAAATAGTAAACATTCAAACAGCACAAATATTTAAACATAGTACCTACGAGGCCCTATCTCATTGAGCTGCAACATTAAAATGCTACCGCTCTAGTGTTCTGATTATTTCATGAAGCATCCGTGGCTTACGGCTAAAGCAATAATAACTTTACCATTCATAATTAATAAGAACAGATATAAATAAATGTACCTAAAGCGTAACCTAAATAGCTAAGAATTGGGTAGATATTTACAAAGTATCTATCTATATTTAGAACAATAGTATAAATAAAATTCCAATAATATGAAGAATAAAACCGACTAGAACAAATCGACCGTGCGGGTTCTTCAGTGGACTTTGTTTACAGATTATAAATTTAATAATATTTTATGACTACAATGTGTCAACAAGATAATTACGACTTAATTGGGGTTATTGCAGTACTTTTAATAAATTTTTTTTAAAATGAAACGCTAAATGAAATGGCTTGTAATTGTAATTGGTTGTATTATCAGTTCCTTCTCATCAATGAGTATACATATAAAAAACCGGTAATCCTCGATACACTCTTCGAGCAATTGAATAGTACAGAAAACAATATATGTGTATATAATGGCTATAACAGTTGTAACGTAACAAACAATCAGAACCTTGATAATCTAACATCCGGTCACAATCTGAGGATATCGTTTTCCCCCAGTTATATGCATGCCATGACAGTATTCACCCCATCCAAAAGTTCCGTTTCTTATTAATCCGGTAAAAATTGCTACGTAGGTACTGCCTCCGCCCCGGGGAAGGGTGGAACCCGGACTCCTACCGGAAAACCACCGGAGCAATTATCTTCGGCACTGAAGAGTCCCCCTTCCTCCTCCGGGTCCTCGATACAATTGTTGGTGACACGCCTTTAATCATATCTCGGAGGGGTTGACTGTAAAGCGGCCACCCCATCTAGCAGTTGGGAGGCAAAGGCAAAAAGGCCACCCGCGCAGGCATATTTTGGGGAGATTGTAAAGCATCCCCGTAACCTTGATGTGCGCTGTACTGCACACACAGTGGCATGTGACCACGTACTCACCGCCGTCTCACCGGGGGTCAATCGGTATGAGCACGCAAATTCCCGAACCAGCGCGCTCGCGAAACCCGAGGCCTGCCGTTATGTAAAGAAGACAGGTGGCTCGGGCGTGTTGGATATGGACGCCGCGGCCAGGGTGGTTGCTACTTGGGCGTCGTGTCCTCCTTGTCCGAGCTGGACTGGCCCTCTCCCGATCCCGCTCCGATCCAAAAGTTGCTACTGGTGAACTGCCGTTGCGGCTAGACTGGAAGCGGACCTGGGACGTGGTCAGTAATATTAATAAGCCGGTGATGAACATTAGCACAAATCAGACAAGCAATGTGATGTGATGACATATGGAACAGAGACGTGGTCACTCACAATGGGCCTCATAAGAAAGCTCAAGGTCTCTCAGCGAGCTATGGAGACAGCTATGCTTGGTATTTCTCTACGAGATCGAATCAGAAATGAGGAGATCCGTAGAAGAACTAAAGTTGTTAACATAGCTGAAAGGATTAGTAAACTGAAGTGGCAATGGGCAGGGCACATTGCTCGTAGTACTGATGGCCGTTGGGGCACAAAGGTTCTCGAATGGAGACCGCGCACCGGAAAACGCAGCGTGGGACGACCTGGTGAGGGTCGCTGGGAGCGATGGGAGTGGCATATGACCGCTCGTTGTGGAATTCTAAGGGGGAAACCTATGTTCAGCAGTGGACGTCTTGTGGCTGATATGATGAGACAAGCAAACCGATAACATTGTACGCCTGGAAGAACATGCAGTAGACTATAACGATATAAGTAGAGCGAAATTATTACCTACACACGGGTCATTACGGTCAAGGCAACTACGAGTATTTAGTGATATCGATGAGGCAAGTATTTGAAGCTACATAGTTACCATAGCGTTCGTGTGTAATTTTTATAGCTTCCATAACTCGCCAGCATTCCCTGTGCGACCTAATGTCTGTAGATAGTGCGGCAATGCGCTATCAATCAAACTCGTCGTCGCCGCGGACATAAAGATCTCACGTGTGGCAGTAAAACGAGACGGCGGGCGCAGGCGCACTCGCGATGCGGCACCATCTGCCACAGATAACGTGATTTAGACGCAACACTATCTTCCTATCGCCTACCTATGTGCTGCCATGGCTTTACTACTGAAAAATTGCTTAAATTATGAGAACTAGGTGTCAAATTTTACGGCCATAAACAATGGTGAAATGATCACCGAACGGGGCCAAGAGAACGTTCTGGTATTTTTTATGCTCAATAAAGATATCAGTGGTATTTTAATGCGTGTTTTTTCATGCACAGTGTGAATATAGAGCCTGCTTTGAATTTAATTAGGTATACGACGTACGGGCCACACGTCGTAATCTGGAAATCAACGGCTACCACACAATAAGCATATTTGTTATATGAATCAACTGAAATAATTAGTTATTTTACCTAATTACTTTGATAAATACACTAGGCACCTAACTTATTCATGTTGTAACTAATTATGATAATTTATTGCACTTAACTATTAGGTACCTTAGTACAGTTAAAATTTGTTAAGATTAATATAAATGTTTACTACAATATTTACAGTCACGATAAGATAATCCCACTGCAACGTACTTACACAGGCTGTAACAGTCCGTTCAGGAAAGCATTAAATCTTTAATTACTAGGTATGTACTATATTTTAATTGGAAACAATTAAATGCGATTATGGTGATATAACAGACATGAAAAATCCAAACGCAAACAAATTGATTTACATTTATTCAAACAGAGTTACGACCAATGATATTATATATTAAAAAGGAGTAGATATGTTACATGCGCGCCGAAAGTAAGAACCAAAACTCCCCCAATTGTAGCACCTTGCAATGGTTCGATAGATAGCTATCTCTTTTACACGTGTAGGTTTTGTATCTTCTTTCTTACGACATAAGTGAGCAGGCGAGACTGAATTTTGCGCGCCATTTAATCTGGACGTAACATATCTATGGTATAATATCATTGGTTACGACTTATTCTACTACACACAAATAGAAATAGAATCAAACTAAAAAAACTCTCCAATTTTGCCTCTCCATAATATAGGCGGTACAATGAATGTGGGTACATGACGTGACGTCCCGTCAGTAAGTCGCAACAATTAATGGCGGGGTTGACTAACCGTTATGGCGCGCTTTAACTATCATAGCTTGGCTTGACACGGGTTGCCACGGCTTGGTACGGCTTGATACGGCTTGGCACGTCTTGGCACAGCTTGGCACAGCTTGGCATGGCATGGCATTACTTGGCATGAAGTGCTGTAGCGGTGAGGCATTGCAGGCTTAGCGGGCTGGACCCGGAAGGCTCGGTAGCGACATCTTACGTAACACTGACGAAAATAACTTAGGCAGCGCAGGGTACATAAATGATAGCATCTTTGTTGTTTAAGTGCTTTAGCCTAGCATTTAGAGCTATAAGTGATAATGAAATCTAAATTCAAATAATATATAGGTTTTTGAGGAGATTTATAAAAATACTAGCTGTGCCCCGCGGTTTCACCCGCCGTTCAGTTTAAAAGAAATCGGATTATTTATAAATAATTTAGAGTACTTCGGCGTAAACAGTTGACATAGATAAAGATAAAAAATATTTTTATTCATGTAAACCATATACAGGCACTTATGAATCGTCGAGACTTTAATTGCCGCGTTCCAAGATGTGGATTTCCTATGGAGAAGAACGGGCAAGAAACTCCATGGTTACTCTTTTTAAATCATATTAAATGTTACAATATTGTATGAGCACATTGTTGTAAAAATCAAGGTTATGTGAAAACAATGTAGGAGAAACGAGTCTACACTTCTTAAAAAGTCTACAAAACAAGCCTGAATGTATTTTTTTTTAAGTTTTGATTCAGTTGTCATGGCTGCATTTGGCTGACCAGTCCCAACAGACGGCACCCGTTCACGAGCATGACGCATGCATCAGCGTCGCTCAGCTCAACCATATTGCAGGGAAACTTAGCGACCCAATACACGACGACACCATCAGCAGAACACTTGAGCGAGCATGACATACCTAAACTGCCAGACAACTATCACGTCAATGAAACAAAATACTAAAACAACCCACATGGTTCTCGCACTGCCAGTACAGTAACAAATCAAAATAAATTGAATATTTAAAAATAAACAAGTCATTAAAGTAATTTTTAAAATATAGAATAATTGAATGTCATTATATGAAGTAATATAATAGATTAATCAAATGCCATTATATGAATTAATATAATCCATTATAGGTAATATTGACATAATTTAAATGTCAACAAAAAAAATGGCAATTGTATTTGATAAATACATAAACCAAGAATGTCAGTATAAGCCTATGAAAATTAGAGCAGCTCAATCCCAAGCATTTTTGTCGTCCATATACTCTGTAACTTTATAGAAACCCTTTCTACACAGCTTCTGCTTTATAATGGACTTGAATTTATTAAGACTTAATTTTTGAATATGACTTGGGATTTTATTGTAAAAACGCACAGATTGACATGTAAGTGATTTGGTTATCTTCTGGAGCCTAGTGGCAGGAACAACCAGTTTATGTTTGTTCCTGGTATTAATACTATGGATATCACTGTTTTTCACAAAGAGATTAATATTTTTATGTACATACAAAACATTTTCATAAATGTACTGAGATGGGAACGTCATTATATTAATCTCCGTAAATTTCTCCCTCAGTGAATATTTCGGGCTTAACTTATAGATTGACCGAATGGCTCGTTTTTGTAGCACAAATGCAGTGCAGTCTTTTGAATGTCGGCAGCATTCCCCCACAACAGAATACAGTACGACATTACACTATGAAAATAACTAAAATATACTAGTCGGGCGGTTTCTATGTCTGTTAAATTACGAATTTTCATAACCGCGTATGCAGCAGAACCAAGCCTTTTCGACAATTTAAGTATGTGTGGGCCCCACTGCAGCTTAGAATCTAAAGTGATACCTAAAAACAGTGCTGTGTCCACAAGATCCAACTCCGCACCATTCATTAGCACACTGGTTTTTACAATTCTAACATTGGGTGTAGCAAATTTAATGCACTTCGTTTTTTTCTCGTTTAAGAGTAAATTGTTAACATTAAACCACTCTGGAGATAGCGCTATTTACATCGTCAGTAGCCAGATGTTGGCGTTTGAGTTTGAATAAAAGTGAAGTGTCATCTGCAAACAACACTATCTCGTGATTGTCCCTTACGATATAAGGTAGGTCATTTATATAAATAAGAAACAAAAATGGACAAGAATTGAGCCCTGCGGCACTCCCATTGTGACCACAGACCCAGGAGACCTCTTACCGTTAACATCAACTTTCTGAATCCTATTACTCAAATATGAGACAAGAAGATCCAGTGCAGAGTCTTTTACACCATAGTGAAGTAATTTCCTGAGCAATATTTCGTAAAGAACACAATCAAATGCCTTAGACGAATCACAAAAGATGCCCAGGGCATCGTGTGAATCCTCCCAAGCACCGAAAATATGTCCTAAAAGTTCAACACCAGCATCAGTTGTTGAACGACCCTTGGTGAACCCAAACTGTTTGCAATGCAGTAACTGATACTTATTAAAATGCCTTTGCATTTGATCCAAAATAAGCTTTTCGTATATTTTGCTAAATGTAGGTAGCACCGAAATAGGTCTAAAATTAGTAGGGTCAGTTGTGCTACCTGATTTAAATAAAGGAATTATCTTACTATTTTTCATAAGATCAGGAAATTTCCCACAGTCAATACATTTATTAAAAATTACGGCCAATTGAGATGCAACAATATCAATGATGGATTTGACCACGCTGACGGAATTTCCCCAGAAGTCTATCGTTTTTTTTTTACATTCAGAGTGTTAAAGGTTCTTATGATATCTCTATTGATACATGATTGAATTTGAATGCATGATTGCAAGTGCTAACATTATTTTTGAGTAAAGTTTCTGCAACAGTGGGGGAAGAGTTCAAACATTTAGTAGTTGAAACGGGATAGTCGGTGAAAAAATTCTCAAAAGCGGTAGCAACTTGGATGTCTGAATTAATAATTTTGTCATTAATAGTTAAGCTATAGTCACCGCCCCTGGTATTAACTTTTCCAGTTTCACTACCAATAATATTCCAAGTCATTTTAATAATATTATTACTATTTTTAATTTTAGAACTCAAATAATTGGATTTCGCTATATTACAAATTCTTTTGAATAACTTAGAGTAGCTTTTAACATAAAGATTAAATTCGTTACTATTAATATATGTTCGTTTATTATATAGTTCATATAGTCTCTTTCTACTTATGTGAATTCCAACATAAAGTATATACATTGGATTTTAATTTGCTTTAATTTGTTGCGTGGAACCCTAATTCTTTTTCTAAGAGTAGCTTAAGTTAATCCTGATAACATCAGCTATCTGCTAATGAAAGTCCGTTCAAAATCGGTATAGCCGTTTCGGAGATTAGGAATTATGGAATAAACAGACAGCCTAAAAAAAAGTTTTTTGTTGTAGATACCGTATATACTTTCTACTGGGCTACCGAGTGGAAGATTCTGGTCAACCGGATCCGGCCAGATCTCTTTCTGCCAGCGATATTATACTACTGCCTAGTATATGAGCCTATAGGCTATGCTAGAAGTGCCAGAAACTTGTAGAGTAATATGCTCCAGGAGGAGACTGGAGAACGGGATCGGGAGATCGGAAAGGACCGATCCCGCTCAGAGAAGAAGGAGAGGGTGCAAGGGTCATGACCACTCCAGCGCCTATTTACTTTACGACTGAGCTCCCTGCCGCTGCTTTGGGGCTCAGGGCCTCGCCTGCTGCGTGGCCGCTCATTCCGAGTAAGTCCCAGCTAGAAGGCGGCGCGCATGCGGCGGTCACGTGCCACCGTGTGGGCAGCACAGCACACATCGAGGCTTCGGGAGATCAGGATGACACTTAGTTATCATAGCGAATAATGAATTTAAGATAAATTACTTCGAAGAAATGTATTGGTTGATCTACCGCGCAGGCCACTGTCCGGCTGAATATCTCAGATACATTATCTTCGGCTATTCTCGCCTTGCTTACGGCGAATACTTGCATAGGCTTGTACCTATACAAATATTCGCCGTCGACAAATGACCTGGGTTGTCCACCACCTACTTTCTCTGATAAATAAACTTATGTCTCGAATTGACAAGAATCGACTCGAACTCGAATAATCTCCATCTAGAAATCAGTACCTACCTACTCTCTCTTTCTCCACGTAAATGGAAACTAAGAAGCCCTAATTCTATTATTTCTATTATTTTTAGCAGTATTATTCTCATTGTCACAATCGCATTTCCAGTTAGAGCGTTACAAAAAGGTGATGCAAAAAGTGAACGATGCACTTTCAACTTTCTTGTTATGAATTAAGGGGGGCGGGGAAGTGTCAACACATTCAGTAGTGACGACTTAATTATTGTTCAATATACCTAACATATAATATTAAGTGTTGAGTGGAAGATGTATAGTATCGTTGCAACTGAATGACAAGGAACAGAAGGTCCGCTCTAAACAAGGCACCAATAAACCATAGAACAGTGTTCAACACACTGAAATCTAAATAAGGTAAAGTTTGGATTACTATGAGTTATGGTTCTGCCATTGCAGTTGCACTATAGACAAACAGCTCGAGTACTCCATCAGCGAACAAAATACCTATAAAACTGCTCAAGTACGAGAAGTTTAAGGGAGCAGAGGTTAGGGTGCAGAGTCCAGGCGGGGACAGGCGCTGAACGCTCGAGTGATAGGCTTCCCCTATACTCTTTTTCAGCAGTCCTTTAGCTGATATAACAGATAACATTTTGAGCGCAGACCATCATATTTTCTATGGCAATTTGGCAAATTAGTTGTTCTATGCAGTCGCTGATACGAATGTCTGTACCGACTGCTTCAAACAGTGCATCTATTACCGGCCGACGTTTCTGTTGCGTTTGGTGCACACGTATGTGTAGGCTTTCTGCCGTTTGTCTGTGTGGCGCCACAGCGGCAGGTGCGGGCGCGCTCGCTGCTCGCCTCATTAAGCACTGGCGAGCGAATTAACCATCGATACACACTCGTTACTGCTAAATTATGTTAAATGCAGCGATAGTGGTAGTGGAGCGTGACACTTGTGCTCTATATTCATGACATTTCGATAGAAAAAGTGTTTAAGTGTTAAATATTTAAGTATAGATACCTATTTTATGATCGGTTAGTTTGTTTCTAACTTATTCGAAAACACAATAAATGAATTTCTGACCACCTCGAGCATTTTGGCGTTACTCTCACGTCCACCCTCTATTTTGACCTCAACATTCATTAACCCATCTCATCCCTTGGGTGTCATAAAAGTTGACTACGGAGTATCCTTCGAGTATAGTAAAACCTCAACTGCGATCGCCAACCCGCCTGCCGAGCGTGGTGATTATGGCAAAACCCCCCAATAAGCACACCACACACCCAGACCGGTCGTTGTTGCGATATTTGGGGGAAGCATGTGTCCAGCAGTGGACTATATTCGGCTGCAATGATGATTCATTCAAATGCTCAACTATGAGACGATATTTCACATCGGAACAGCTGCTCAAATTATAATAAGCGCGAGTTTGATGGTGCGTGAAAAACTGCTCTCTTAACTAAACTAACTAACTAAACTCTCTCTAAACTTTGAGATGGTACCGCCAATAAGTAGCTTTAAGCTCTAGAGGTGATTGAGAGACGCGCTTAGAGGCTCATTAACTTCAGGTTGATCTTTTTTTTATATTCACTATTAATTTTGTTTAACGGACGAGATAGTTGTCTGGCAGATTAGGCAGGCTCACTCAAGTGTCCTGCTCACGGTGGCGTCGTGTATCTGGTCACTGACTTGCCCTACAATATGGTTGAGCTAAGCGACGCTGATGGATAAGTCATGCTCGTGAACGAGTGCCGTCTGTTGGTCCCAACAGGTCAGCTGAATACTGTCGTAACAATTTAACCATAAGCTTTAATAAATATTAAAATCTAGTTCGTTTAGTTTAAACTAGTTTTTTCTTTTCTCCTACACTGTCATAACTTTCATTTCAAGAACAATGTAGTCAAATATTGTAACACATTATGATTTAAAGTAGTAGAATACTAAACCACAAATATTTTTGCCCGTACTTATCCGTAGGAAATTTAATGCTTGGCACGAGGCAACTAAAGTTTGACTATTCATATGTAAGTGTAAATGTTTATATGAATCAAAATATTTTTATCAATGATAGATTTGTTGACGCAAGGCTTCAGTGCTACGAACCATAGTCGCAGAGTTACAGATTATCGATTTTTATCGGTAACATTTCGGCGAGTATGCGTTGGAATTGCAGGACTTAATGCCCCCAGGCCCATTCCATCATCGAACAACCAGACGGACTGCGCCATCGTGATATGGTAGACGTTCCACCTTTATCTACGAAGCGTTTCCTTCCCATTACTTTATTCGTAGGGATCGCAAAGGAGAGGATCGCCGGATCGCACGTCCGGAGTGTGTTTCTATGATTCTTGAAATCAGGAGTGAACAGGTTAGGAGCTTTTGTTTGTTTCTTTGTTTCTAATTCATTTGTATTTTGCATCATCATTTCGGCCGAATGACGTCCACTGCTGGACATAGGCCTCCCTAAAAGATCACCACAACGACCGATATCATTGGGGGGGGTTTGCCATAATCGCCACGCTTGGCAGGCGGGTTGGCGATCGCAGTTGAGTTGTTAATGTATTCGAAGGACGCTGCTGCCCATCCTCCGGCTAATCCCTTAGTCGTCTTTTACGACACCCACGGGATGAGATGGTTTGGTGCTATTCGCAGCCGGCACCACACGGCATAAAATGTGGTAAAAAGATGGTACATTCTAGTAAAGAGCAAACACATTTTGCCATAATAAAATAGCATGCTAATTGAAATGTAAGTATGATATTATTTACAGGTACTAAAATTAAAACAAAATATAACAATAATAATTAAAAAAACATTGCGTGAGCCCACACGCGGTAGAAGTGAAACTTTGTATTTTGGTTGATCTGTAAGGGAATAATAATCGAATTAGTGTATATCCATGTATGATATTTACAGTGATCAAACTAAAGCCTATACAATAAATAAACACAAAACGCTTTTGAACAGTAATCATCACAAATATTAGGTACCTAGGTATCGGCCTCTTATCACATTGCATTACCTGCTGGTGAAATAGTTAAGATATAAATAAACTGACTACTAAAACCCGCATTTAATTGAACAGGTTATTTATCGATACATTTGCTGCACGTTTGGACCGCGCCCTATAAATACATCTGAAACACTAGTGTTACAGCGTGTCGCTGAAGGAATGCACATAAACGGCGCTCACTTGAATAACACTACCTACATTTAATGCGCTATCAATCTTGTATAAATGTCGCGGACTATTTCCAAACTGATCTGTTTGAGAGACACAAACTACTTTAATAAGGAAATTAGTTTAGTGGCAACACTACTCTAATAAGTGGATACTCTGATTTGGACGTATTCCATGATAAACTCTATAGTTTCAAAAAACAGATCAAATATTGGCAGCTCGAAGGCTCGTCTTGGTTTATTTATCCTTTAGTAATTCATTATTTTGTCTTAGTTTGATCTGAGTTGGTATCTATTTCAACTGACAACTATCCAAGTTTTCATTATTATTATTTTTGCATTTTCATCGTTTTTGTTTTGCTACTAACATAGCCAACTAATTATTAAGTGTTATGTACGCCGTTATTGTCATTTAAATCAGACAAAATACTGTTTTAAATTTAGTAACGATAACTGTAATGTAAGTGATGTGGCTGTACTTGAATAAATAAATAAATATCACTTTTAGACAGCCAACACCAGTCAGCCTCCTGCCTCCATCATCTTTGCCTCAAACCTATCAAAATAAGTCACGTGTGTTCTCAGAACATCATTGCATGTTATGTACTGGCCATTGCCTTTGCTTGCCGCACTGTGGTGATATATTTATATATATATATTTTTATTTGTATTTATGGAATATAATATAGTATCTATTTTTAATTTAGTCTATTTCAACATTATTTATCTATAGCTTTGTTTTTGTACCTCAATCGAAGTGCTTTTTTAATGGAGTTTCTTGCTGGCTCTTCTCCTTAGGACCGACTTTTCCGAACAGTGCACTTAACTGTTGACTTTTCGTTAAGGCCTGTATGAAATAAAATTGAAATTGAGTTTTGAATTTTAATGATCCCAAAGGTTGACTGTTAGAGATTGCCTCATAGCATTAAGTCCGTCTTGTGTATCTACATTGAGTACAGTAGGTACAGAAAAGTTTAAATAAATAAATATAAATGTACCTACTTGTTATACTAAACAAACTTTCTTATTGTCTTATTTGTAAAAAACGTAGAATAATCAAATTACCTACCTAACGTTACGTATCTGAAGCATTGCAGCACTGTGGGAAATAATCTACCAACAAATTAATTCGGAGTGTCCTCTCAACTAATGAACCGAGTCGAATGACTTCCACTCCACTCCATTACAATAATAGAATCTAAGATTAGAATACAATTGGTAGAACGAGACGTTTAAGATAGTTTCTTTACAATTAGAGCCCTCTCCACATAAATATAATTCAATGGAAGTAAATGCATTGGAATTCTTAACGGTAACTAAATTTTGACTGTTTCATTTTCAGCGGTGGAGCGAAATCCTCACTTCGTAAAGTTAATTTAGAGAATGGACAAAAGTCCTTGTCCTTTGGGTTCTAAAAACAAAATGATGTAATCACCAATCTGCATGCCAAGCGTGGTGATTATTATTAGCTAAAATGATCAATAAAAGGCACAGAAAAACAAAGTTTTAGTAGTAGGTTTTGTGGTAGCCAAAGATACGTACACGTATAGGTATATGATTTAGAATTTCACTAAGTATATTAGATAGGCCCGAAGTTTTGTACTGTAACACACAGACACATTAGCTCGTAAATGTCCACTGCTGAACTTGGTCCTCCCAAAGATCACTACAGTGAGCGGTCGTAGAGTATGTTGCCACTATCATCATAATCATCATCATCATCATATCAGCCATTAATACGTCCACTGTTGAATAAATCGTCCCCTATAGATTTCCAAAATTATGGCATCATTTTGAGAGCTATTTGGCAATACTCACCATGCTTGGCAGGCGGGTTGGTGAGCGCAGAATGGCTTCCGTTCCACAGAAGGCACGCTGCTGCCCATGCTTGTGATTGAGAATCCTTTTGTCGCCTTTACGACATCCACGGGAGGAGATGGAGTGGTGCTATAATAATAATAAACATTTATTTCAGGCAAGTACACCCATAGAAAATAATACAATAAGAAAATTCATTACAGGAGTTAATTTAAGTTAAAGTTACAATAATGCATAATTTAATTTGATTCACGATTCATCATTTTCGATTGATAATTCATTAGAAAGTATTAATTGGTCATTTCGTAACTCATAATTTATAGCTTTTCTTACATCATAATACAAATCAAGATTTCTTCAAACGTATTGATAACATTAAATTCTATTCTGTTTCTATATGATCACAAAGGTTAATAATATAAATTCAGACTCAAATAGATTGATTTAAACTATCGTCTGACTCAATCTTATCCAGTCCGGTCAGATCATATATAGCTATATTCTTAGTCCGGACACCACGCGGAAAATCAGACACAATTATTAGCGGGTTATTAGCGAGAGGACATTTCTGCCCATACGCTTCATAACAACCCTTTTAAGACACCCATGGGTGCGGAGAGGTCGTATGTTATTTGTCGGGAACCGGGAACCATGCGGCACCATGAACGAAACTTTAGGCTTTAAATAAAGTATTGATTACGATTCCTTACACTATTCGTTCTTCTGTGTCGTGGAACAGTTTACTGACATAAAGTCCACATCCACAAACACATCCCGGACCCGGAATTACTATTTGTAGACCACACAATTTTTCCCTGCGGGAATCGAGTCCGCGTCCATTAGCATACTCTACACCGTTACCAAAGATATTGCCGCTAGAAAGGGTAGTGTCGATCGATGATATAGTGGACGAGCTTGTCCGATCCGATCCCGCTCTGCAGTCTCCTTCTGGAGCATGACACTCTCACAGAAGGAGACCACTGCATTCCAGTTTTCATGCTCTGCCAACATAGCCGACACGAGGGTAGGTACCTACCTGATATCGGAAGTAGTTCTATACTAGAGTGATATATTCATCATTTCGGCCGAATGAAGTCCACTGCTGGACACAGGCCTCCCCCAAAGATCACCACAACCACCGATATGGATATGTTGTGTGCTCATTGGGGGGTTTTGCCATAATCGCCACGCTTGGCAGGCGGGTTGGCGATCGCAGTTGAGTTGTTAATGTACTCGAAGGACGCTGCTGCCCATCCTCCGGCTAATCCCTTAGTCGACTTTTACGACACCCATGGGAGGAGATGGGGTGGTGGCATTCTGAGCCGGCACCACACGGCAAATATATATATATGATATATTGTAGAAGAGTAAAGGGATCTCTATATTTTATAAATACCTAAACATACTCTACACCGTTGCCAAAGATATTGCCGCTAGAAAGGGTAGTGTCGATCGATGATATAGTGGACGAGCTTGTCAGGAAGGGAAGGAGGAAATGTTTAAATTAAACATTTAAACATTTCCTCTTTATATAATAGTAAGATTAAGATAAGATTTGGCTGACTGACAGCTTTTGGATCCTGGCGTGCACTATCTTAATATAACTTCACAGGTTCCTTACCAGCTTATCTTATTAGCCACTAATTCGGCATCCGATCTCGGTACGAGACATAAGTGACAAGTTCGTCCACTATATCATCGATCGACACTACCCTTTCTAGCGGCAATATCTTTGGCAACGGTGTAGAGTATGTTTAGGTATTTATAAAATATAGAGATCCCTTTACTCTTCTACAATATATCATATATATATATTTGCCGTGTGGTGCCGGCTCAGAATGCCACCACCCCATCTCCTCCCATGGGTGTCGTAAAAGTCGACTAAGGGATTAGCCGGAGGATGGGCAGCAGCGTCCTTCGAGTACATTAACAACTCAACTGCGATCGCCAACCCGCCTGCCAAGCGTGGCGATTATGGCAAAACCCCCCAATGAGCACACAACATATCCATATCGGTGGTTGTGGTGATCTTTGGGGGAGGCCTGTGTCCAGCAGTGGACTTCATTCGGCCGAAATGATGAATATATCACTCTAGTATAGAACTACTTCCGATATCAGGTAGGTAGAAAGAAAGAAAGAAAGAAAGAAACATTTATTTGTTGCAATACATGAGACACAATAGATTAGGTAGGTAGTAAGTATTAGTGAAGCTATACAATATTATGTATCTCACGGTTGCACCAAATAGGTAAAAATAATACCTACCCTCGTGTCGGCTATGTTGGCAGAGCATGAAAACTGGAATGCAGTGGTCTCCTTCTGTGAGAGTGTCATGCTCCAGAAGGAGACTGCAGAGCGGGATCGGGAGAGGGCCAATCCCGCTCGAAGAAGAAGGAGACGGCGCCGGGGTAACAACCGCCCTGGCGCCTAACTCCGATACGCCTGAAAAACCCTGCCGTTGCTATAAGGTGGGGACCTCTGGGTTCGCGGGTGCGTAGATTGGGGAACCTGCGTGCCCACACCAAGCGACCCAAGAGAAGACGGTAGCACGCATGTGGTCAGGCGCTGCCGTGGGACGCTTTGGGGGATCCTTTACAATCCCCCTGGGGGGGTGACCGCTTTACAGTCACCCTCTCCGAGATGTGCCAATAGGCGTGGCACCAGTGGGCGGCTCCAGTGTGATCATACGAGGACCTGGAGCCTCCCTTACGTGCCGAAGATGATCGCTCCAGTGGTTTTAGCCGGTAGGAGTGCGGCATATCCCTTCGCCCTTCCCCGGGGCGAAGGAAGTTCATGTAGAATTTCCACTGGGCACCAATAAAAAAAGGGTACCTTTAGTAGGTACCTTTTTTTAACTAAAGTAACATGACGGTCTCTACCATCTCTACTTGGTATGATATTTCCACACAGCTTGGCTGTACTATTACAGTTTGACTCAGTATCTGTGAGAAGTTGGTGCAGTGGCTGATACAGTCGGCTACTGCGCACCGGGTCGCGGGTTCGATTCCCGCACGGAGTAAATATTTGTATGAATTGCAGGTAGTTGTTTAGGGTCTGGGTGTATTGTGTTTGTGTGTTTGTGTCTTTAAAAGCACCCACGTCACAGGAGAAATACTAGTTTGGGGCAACGCTTAAAAAAAAAGATTAGTGAGTCAGACTACTCTGCGATCCCATCAGACAACCAAGTGACTCCGAGCAACTGAAGCGCGCAGCTCAACCCACGTAAATCTCCCGCTTTCACCACTAAATGACTTATCGGAACAAATAATGATCGGTGCGCGACCATTGTTCTGGGAAGCTGCTCCATAGTACACATGTAGGTACGTAGCTAGCGGCATTGTTGGCGGGGCGTGGCGCGGCGAGATCACTCGCTGCCGCCCCGCCCCGCCCCGCCCCTCCCGCTTCGGCATGCGAGCCGACAAAGGCTCCGCATCGCCAGCGACATCCAGACGTGGACAAAGACAACTGTAGGACATACCGATACCACAACGTTAATGGTCGGAACCACTTGAACTGCGGCGGATGATGAGCAAGCGAGATGTGCACCACCGAGCGACTTCAGCGTTTGACGGATATGGAGAACGACACCAGCTCGGCTGAAGTTATGAGACCGCTTTGACGGGCGCAGCAGTTAATTACCTTAATTAATTTACATGGTCACTTAAACATACCTAATATTATAATGCAAATAGCTGAAACATAATTAATTATAATTATACTTTATTTTTATTATAGTCTATTAAAAAGTTTATTAAGTACATTAATCAGCGCCCATCGTACAACTTTGAGGCTTTCGTGAAGCTCTACCCACCTACTGGAATAAAGTATGCGCACAGTACACATATTATTATGTCTACTGTGGTATGCGGGTGTGTCGTAGGAGTTAAGTAGCTACTGATACGACGATGCTTCGCGTGGAGCACGCAGCTACAACAAGTTCGTCATGCGCACTACGGGACACGAGTTCGAGTCCAGTTTGTACTGTGCCCGTGAGATTTATGTCTGTGAACTGTACCCACGGAAACACAGGAAATATCCTAATACCAGACATCGTTACTTTATAAATAAATAACTTAATAGGGAGGTGCCGGAGGAGGTAGTTGCCAGTGTGCAAAATATATATATATACGGGTGAGTTTAATGCCTAGCACAATCAACGACCGGTTAAGCAACCACATTTCTCGGAAATGTCTGCGAGAAGCTCTACAAAAGAAAACCAAAAATGCTTATAACAATCTATTATTGGATGCATTTATTACGCACAATTTGTGATCTTGTAACAGATCACACGATTTCAAGCCAAATTCTGTCTGTTTTAATCATTATCATCAAGAAAAGGAATCATCAATTCAGTATTACACTCCCTCTCATGTAATTATGTACCTTATTGTTATGCAATTTGCTCGTTCTAGGGTAGGTACTTACGATCATCATCATCATTATCATCAACCAAAGGACGTCCACTACTGAACATAGGCCTCAATCACAGATTTCCACATTTGTGTCATCATTTTGGGGGAAATTTACGAGCACTCACCACGCCTGGCAGGGGGTTGGTGAGCGCAGGATGGCCGCTACTCCACTGAAGGGACACTGCAGCTGATCCCTCTGGTCTAGACTAGGTCTAGGCCTCCTCTTAGTTGCCTTTTACGACCTCCACGGGAGGAGATGGAGTGGTGCTACATTCTTAGTCCGGAACATATAGCAATAATCATTTATATTTATATAGGTAGATACTCATTTGAAAAGGATGTATACCAGGGTCTGTTGTTTTAGGGATATCACACACGGTTATTATACTATTCTTGTGAGCTGCTGCAATTCAGCATTTTTCCAACTGAATGATCTGCATTTTGGTTCCTCATCCGCTAGACCAGTAAGTCGTATGTCCTGTAACAACAGTTCGGAGGCCGCCCGCGGAGTTCCACCTTGTACGCGGCTGGATAAGGGCGGACATTACCGTATTAACGACATGTAACAGTGTGAAGTGGTACTCACACAAGCGGGAGATATATAGCTCTCACTCGCTCGTATTGCTCTAACTATATTGAGTAAACTGTACGGAGGAACACATTCATCACTAAGCTATAAGAAACCTCGTTACAGGCACTTCTGTATGCACATAGATATCATTCAGACAAGTTTATTATCTAGCTACACCCAAACAGACAAGCCGTGAACATACAGACGAAGGAACGCGGGTAATTAGTACGCAGGGTACGCAAATGGTTGATAATATAAACTCCAGTAGGACATTTAACATAATATTATTGCTCCAAGATAAAGTTAATATAATGAAGTGGTCATAATGTGTAATGTTTGAGATATTGTAACCGACCGCGTGGAACGCCGAGCGCGTCGCCAGGGGCCGTCGGCCTGTACCTGGCCACTACTGATAGGTACCTACACACAATACACAACAATAGCGGTATACATAGACGAAAAGTTACAAGCTTATCGGCCTCTTATCGGATAAATTTCGGCGAGTGTGCACTGGAATTGCACGATTTAATTCTCTCAAGTCCATTTCATCGTCAGACAACCAGACGAACGGCATTGTGCCATCGTTGCATGTTCCACCCATACGTAAGAAGCGTTTTGCTTCCACGTTTTTCGTGCGTATCTACTGCTAAGGAGTGGAACTTGTTGCCTGAGTCTATGTTTCCCGCTGGTACAACCTGCGAATCTCCAAGTCACGAGTGAACCAGGTTCTTCTAGACAAGCGTGCACCATCGTCGACCGCATCGTTGCCTAATCAGGTGAGATAGTGGTAGTCGCAAGCGAATTTGTTTTGCTTTTTTGTCGTTCAAAAAGTATAGCGATTGATTTGAATAATTATTTTTAGAAGCATTACGAGGAACATATTTTTTTCACAGAAAGTTTATTTCCTGGCTGCAAATAGCTATTTGCGCGCGTAACATTTTTTTAATTAATTATGGGCGACAGGAATTACATTCATAATCATAATATATGACGTTATAGAGTAGAGCGTTGAATAATGTTGTTACCGAATCTGTTAGGGTTGGTAGTACCTACCTACGGCGGAGGGGGACATTTGTTCACCGGTCGATATCCTTTGACTGATAAGATCATGAACCGCCTTTATTGACATCCACGGAAGGAGATCGAATGGTGGGATATTAATCCGGACACAGGAAAAATAAAAATAAATAGTTCATACTAAGTAATTATGCTGCTTTTCTCGCAGAATGGTGTTCTATCAGGCCATGCTCTTGTTAAGCCGACGGAACATTCATTGCACACCCCATTGCCTCGGAGTGACTTGCAGCGTTGCAAGCTTCGTCGGAAGAACTTCAAAGCCCAAAGCAATCAACGTTTACGTATAACCATTACAATAAACAGTTACCACTAAGCCAGTGGTTGTGACTTCCTCCCTCCCGCAGTGGCCGGGGTGGGGGGCAGGTTCGCGTGTGATGCGCCGCCGATGCGTTGCAGCTTGTTACTTCATTCCGCACTCGCGTGCTGATCCTTGTGTACACAGATACTGGCAAAAACAAGGAAAGAAAAAACTGCCGGAAGGAAGTTGTTTTCGCTGTAATGTTAATAATAATAACTTCGACCGAACGAAGTCCACTGTTGGACACAGGCCTCCCCCAAAGATCACTACAATGACCGATATGGGTGTGTTGTGGGCTTATTTTATTTTTGCCATAATCGCCACGCTTGGCAGACGGGTTGGCAGTTGCATCGCAGTTGAGTTGTTAATGTACTCGAAGGACGCTGCTGCCCATCCTCCGGCCAATCCTTTAGTCGACTTTTACGACACCCACAGGAGGAGATGGGGTGGTGGTATTGTGAGCCGGCACCACACGGCAATGTTAGTAATAATCCCTTAATAATCATCATCATCATTATATCAGCGAAATAACGTCCACTGCAGAACAGAGGCCTCCCTATAGATTTCCACAACTGCGTCGACATTTTGGGGGGAATTTGCCACTCACCACGCTCGGCAGGCGGGTTGGTGACAGTATGGCTACTGTTTTACAGAAGGGACACTGCTGCCTATCCCTCGGGTTAGTCTCTTTGGTGACAAAGGGCCTTAACCAGACTGAGGGGATATCTGTATAGTCCGCAGATACTTATTATTGGTCTTTTGTAAAAAGGTGACTTTTACTTTTTTCTTTTACTTTTTTGAGGAGCTGCAGTGATGCTGTATTCTTAGTACACGCGGACTTCATCACTGCTCTTTAACTCCGCCAGCTAATCAGTCCAATACGTGATTTCCATTTCTCTGGCACTCATTCAGGAATGGTTATCATACGATACCTCTCACTGCGACCCGCACCGTAAATGATGGAAGGAAATATCGCTAGTCATCACGTTTGCTAATTAGAGTGGTGATCTTAGTATGGTTTGTATTCTGCTGTCCATTCTCCTAACATAATCCCTCTCGTCTTTTTCAAACGTTGCCAGGTACTTACCCCCTACCAGTATAATAATATAAATTAGGGATGGGTTGACTACACACCAGCTATTCGGCAAAAAAGGCAGAATAATAGGCATATACAAAATAAATAATAAAGAAAACTACATATAATTATTCGATCGACATCAACAAGATTTACTTTAATAAACATGATGATTATGAATATAAACATAATAATCAACCATTAGGTCTGTAGTAAATAGAAAATAAATAATAATAAACAAAATAACAGGCAGGTATGTAGAAATAACTAATACCTAAGTAGGTAACAAGTTTGTGATTCGCCGTGTGGTGCCGACTCAGAATACCACTACCCTACTCCTCCCGTGGGTGTCGTAAAAGTCGACTAAGGGATTAACCTGAGGATGGGCAGCAGCGTCCTTCAAGTACCTACTAACATTAACAACTGCGATCGCCAAGCGTGGCGATTATGTAAAACTCCTCAATGAGCCCACAACACACTGATATCGGTCGTTGTGGTGATCTTTGGGGGAGCCCTGTGTCCAGCAGTGGACTTCATTCGGCCGAAATGATGAAAAAAAGTTTGTAATCTGTAGTAGTATGATTAATTGAGTTTAATTTTAGTATTTTTATTAAATCAAAGGGTGATTATGGTGAAAAAGTCAGCGTTTGGACACGATCAGGGACCAATGGGTTCTTTTTATTTGCGAAGCTATTCCCAGCCTCACGAAACAGTATTTCTCAATAGACAGTGCTAGCAGGACGAATGAGATATATTTTAGCAATACGACTCATTTCTGGGTAATTTGTATTATTCTGTCGCCGCCGCCCGAAAGGGTGTTCAGTTCTATTTATTACAGGTGATGTATTTTAAATATATACATTATTTGGAGCTTGATTTTGAGCAAATCTTCTCTGGATCTGAATCTATCTGGATGCTATGATGATATGCTTTGAGGGCTTCCAATAGAAACTAAAATCTCACGGAGAGAACCTTTTCAGCCACAAAAAACTGTTGTTTACTGGGACCAAGCCAAGTTGCCGGTGTGAAAATTTATATACTTTTCAAATAGACGAGCATTAGAACCATCATTTGTACGACTTTATCATTATGTTTTGACTGGACTTGGAGCGACGTAGTCGTATTTGACTAAGTTCATAATATAAAGACTAAAAAATGTTTTGACTGGAGTCGGAATGATCGAAATTGGCGACTAGTTGGCCGAGTAATAACTAACCCATGGTTTGCTGATCGGCTGATCGATAAAACCCATAGTCGGTTCATCTCTTATTTACATATTTACCCTCATCACTGTTTCAGTGACTGACTCTGTAACGCTGTCAGAAAAAATGTAATTATGTAAGTTTATTAAATTAAAGTGTCTGTCGTAACGCATGCCTTGGGCGCCTTGTAATAACTAGTGGTTAATCATAATTGAAAAACAATAATATTAGCTTGCAACCACTGTAGTCTTTGCAAAGAAGTCTTTTTCATACATAGAAGTATCGAGCATTGATCATCACGCCTGTCCATTGCTCGCTGGCGATTGCAGGTTCAGGTTTCCTCAAGATGTTTTCCTTCAGTCAGTGGTATCTAAGATTTACTAAAAAAAACGTACCACAACCTAGACCTGCTTAAGAACAGAGTCCGTGTAAACTTCCGGCCACCACAACACGGTAGGTACCACATGCTTATGCAGTGGGTATCTATTATTCCAGGCTATGGAGTTGACAGAGAGCTATGAGGCACTACGCAACTATCTTATTGTAAATGTGGGACTGTAATAAGAAAGCTGAGAGAGCACGAACCGTTGGCTCATTAAGTACGTACAGTTCGACAAACAATTCTGAGGTAATCTCTTCCGAACAATTCCCGCGAGTGAACAATAAAGAGGGAAGGTAATCGTCGCCGAGGGAGTCCCACAATGAGCTGTTTGTATGATAATAACCGCCGAAATGCGCGAGCTCACCCGCCGCCGCGCCGAGCCGAACGTGCGGGCCGCGGTGAAGATCGCATTAGCGAGCATTTTAATGAACAGTAATTAGTCATAGGAGGAATGTCCCGTGGCGCAACCGCAGCCGGGCATACTGCGTGCGTCGCTCGAGGAAATCATATAATTCTCAACAAACATCAAAGGAATGTTATCAAAAATGTTAATGACCTGATTCTACAACACAGTAGTTACAAATAAGTTTGAAATAAAATATTGCCACAATTGCGGGCTTCTGGTGATTGTTGCGTAAACAATTCAAAGGTCGTACGTTGATGATGGAAGATAAAACGTCGGGAAAATACCAAAAGCGGTTTAATTATTTAATTGTAGTTATAAAGGAAGACCAAAAAACAGTCAAGCAATTTCTAATAACTTCAGCAGTAATACAAAATTCTGACGTAGGGTGCACGAACTTTTCTTCACCGTCATCCCCTCCATGTTAATAAGAAAGTTAAGCGTTTTAAGTAGTTCATCTCAAGTGAGCACATATTAAAAACGCACGGCAGGTATAATTAACACGGCTCTTCAACCTCTTCAGTTGATCTCGCGCTCCATTAGCGAAGTTCGAACTCTCACCTTACATATAGGTGCCTGTATGAGAACATTACACACCCCACGTGTATGTATGTAGGTGCCTACCTACCAGTTGGCTGGCTCGGGTCGTCGTGTGATCACAGGCGAGGACGGCCCTACGATAGACATTTTCAATTTAAACTCGAGCTCGGCTTATAATTGCTGGGGTGGGAAACAGCGTCAGTGGTTCATGTAATAGCGGCACACCGAGAGAAACGTTCAGCCGAAACATACGAGTAGTTTTAAGATTACCCGTTTAATGTTTTTGTTAATGACTTATATTTATACACGATACGGAGGCACTTCTCGACAGGCGGCGCTTAAACTATGCAATATTGTTATTATTGCAACAGTCGACGATGGACACAACGTAGTGTCCGCATGTGTCCAGTGACGTCAGTCAGCTGCTGCGGGCGCCGCGTGGTCTGCGCGCGCCGGAACCGGAACTCTATTGTTTTTAAATGGAACGGCAGCAGCCGCCCCTTGTCGGCCGCACCGCCGCGCTACAGAACGACACAGAAAGTCCACTTCTTATGTCGGGCGATATCTTACAATCTCATTCAACGTTTCCTACTGTACAGTCAACTAAACGAAGCGCGAGTAATCAGCGACCGCCTCCCTCAGACACTGTTCCTTTCGACCTTAGGCCACAGTACTGGTGCGAAACTGAAATGGGTTCCCGTTTGCACTTTCTTGAAAGTGGGCCCTCTGTAAGTTATTTCTGCTCGCACTTCGCTGAGTGCGCACACGTGGCGCATGTCGCGCATGTCGCGCATGTCGCGCACATCCCGCGCCGCGTGCGCACGTCGCGATATGAATGCGCCTCATGCACCTGCTTCAACCGACTCACAGCACGAGCCTGATTGCTGACACACATCTTAATTCCTGTAGTGTTTGGATATCTAATCAAATAAAACGTTTTAACAAAAAAATACCGACTTCAAAATCCCTACACGATATGAAAATATTAAAAAATAACTGATAATTTAAAATCAAATTTCTTGTTGGTCTGCATGAACCATGGTGGCATGGTGGCACCCTACCCGACTTCATAAATAAAGTTTTTGTTTCCTTTTCAATGGTATTAATATTTTTATATCTTGTAGGGTTTTTGAAGTCTATATTTTTTTCGTTAAAAAGTTGTATTTGTTTCTTTTTTGATGTAACTAAATGTAAGAACTTTTTCCAATTTGGTATCAGTATTAACACTTAAAGTAAGAATGACTCAAATCGGTTCTTTGATCTGACAGGAATCGAAACTATTAAGACATCATCTAGATAAGCGCAGTCAAATTAACCTGTTTATAAAAGCTGGTTTAAAAACTACTCAATCAAATGTAATGAAATTTGTATGGGACCAACTCGTAAGCATTCTGCACCAGTTAAAGATACAGTGTACATACATAAAAATAAATACGCATCGAATTGGGAACCTTCTCCTTTTTGAAGTCGGTAATAAATATGACATCACGACACGATTCCCCGTGAATGAAAAGGGCAACTAATGGATTCTAAAGCAGAGAGATGGGTAGCAGCGTCCCTTCTGCGGAACAGCAGCCCTTCTACGCTCACCAACCCACCTGCCAAGCGTGACAAGTACCTGTATAAGTACTGGCATATACCCCCCAAAAATGTGATCGATGTGTAAGCGGTCGTTTATAGGGAAGGCCTATGCTATATAATGATGAAATATATGATAAAAAACATATTTGGTGGCGCATATCACAGTCGTTCCCGGCGCGCCATCGTGCGTCAACTGTAGCGGCTGTAAACACAACATACAATATATATAATAGTAATAATATACTGTTTCAACAATAAAACTCTGGAATGCGCTTCCTCTTGATATAAAGAAAGCTCCAAATAAATTCGCGTTTAAACGTAAAGTGCGTCAATACTTCCTGAAATTGTTACAATCCTAATCAGTTTTGTCTTCATCATATAACATTTATATCAGATATTTTCATGTATTCTATTTAACTATTTATAATAGTCTTTTTTAACATCATCTATAGCTTTGCTTTTATACTTCTTTCGAAGTGCTTTGTTTAACCCAAAGGTTGACTGGCATTAAGTCCGCCTTATGTATACTCAATGTACATAAAAGTTTAAATAAATAAATAAACATAGCTAGTCGATTGGCTACAGGCTACACGGTGACAGATTTTCATTGGCAAGGTTATTCGAGTTTTTCAAGCATTCGAAAGTTATTGAGAGCTTTGTGTCGTTACGCGCGGCCCTCCTCGGTTAATGGTGACAACTGCGGCGACAGCTGAGCACTCGGTAGGCGTGGACAGTCGCTCGTAGATCGTTACCTAGTGCTCCCACAACGAGCCCTGGACACAACACGACGGCTGTGTTGTCCGCGTCAGCGCGTGCAACTTTTTGCTCGATACAAATCTGCAGTCGGTGTTAGTTGTTCGCAGGTCGGCAGCATTAGCATACAATAGCGGCCGACAGCTGGCCCTTAGTTATCAGATCAGCGGCCGGCTGACCGGCACCTACACACCTACCTATTCATTTACGGGTCAACAGAGTCAACTTATTTGAAGCTTATTTTTGTGCGGTTGACTAATAAATATATATATATATAATAAATAACGCTAGTAGGCACCGGCCGTATGTCGTGTGATGCCGGCTCAGAATACCACCACCCCATTTCCTCCCGTGGGTGTCGTAAAAGTCGACTAAGGGATTAGCCGGAGGATGAGCAGCAGCGTCCTTCGAATACATTAACAACTCAACTGCGATCGCCAACCCGTCCGCCAAGCGTGGCGATTATGGCAAAACCCCCCATTGAGCCCAAAGCACAGCCATATCGGTCGTTGTGGTGATCTTTGGGGGAGGCCTGTGTCCAGCAGTGGACTTCATTCGGCCGAATTGATGAGGCACCGGCAGCGGCGATCGCTCACATACAAAACTATTTGTATCTATGTGCCTGTGCACCGCTTACCGTAAGTAGATAACTACCGACACTTTGCGTAGGTATTGGGTAATTATGTTAGTGTTTAGTACTTACTTTTTTTAGGATGTCCCACATTGTCGTGGTTACAGTTTACATACATAAATCTCACATGCGAAACATCCAGATCCGGAACAACTATCTGTAGACCATACGAATATTTTCTCCGTGCCGATCGAGCCCGCGATTTTAGAGCAAAAATTAGTCTGCTGCTACCCATAGCGCTACCATTTATAACTTACCTATTTAAAATACACTTTAGTAACTACCTAGTTCATTTATAACTGAGCAAGATGGATTCAGAAATTTGTGATACTCGGTACGAGATTATTTTAATACTTCTACAGTCAATTATTATTGTTTATTGGAATAGTTTCATCATTTTCATGGCTAAGTGTACCATTACCTGCTATCGAGTTGCACGCTCCTTTCAATCTATCATCATATCGGCCATTCATACGTCCACTGCTGAACAAAAGCCTCCCCCATATATTTTCACAACTGTGTTATCATTTTGGGGGGTATTTGCCAATACTCACCACGCTTGGCAGGCGGGTTGGTGAGCGCAGTATGGCTACCGTTTCACAGAAGGGACGCTGCTGCCCATCCCTCTGGTTTAGATTCCCTTAGTCGCCTTTTACGACATCCACGGGAGGAGACGGAGTGGTGCTATATTCTTAATCCGGACACCTCATTCGATTGTTATAATTAATTTCGGGTATCTACTAGTGCTGTATACGCATGATAATGATACATCATAACGTCAGTAGTAACATATCTGCACGAAACTAATAAATTCATACGAGTGAAGCGAATGGGGTGACCACGCGTGGGCTTTCCGGCAGCGGCCAGTTTTTGTGCGTCTCGCGCCGCGCGCTGCTTGCGAACCCATGAATATATGAATAACTATAACGTTTAACGTCAACCTCCGATCCACGATATCACTCAAGTGTCAGACAATTTTTTAACTTTTTTGATTCGCCCGTTACTCTTTCGATTGTAATATCATGATGTAAACTCCGTGTTCATCCTTATTGTAATAATAACGTAAGCATACATGTGCATTCAATATCAGTGGTACAGGTTTCGTTTTGTCATACTTCGCATATACATTGAGAGACATACTTAGCACGGCGCTACCCCGAGGCCGGCTGCGCGGCGCGGCCGGTGCGACGTGCCGCAGTTGGCGTGAGTTCCCGTCTCCCGCCAATGATTATGAAGTATGAACGGATCAATTTCACAGCCACCGCTCAAAGCTACCGCCCACACCCTCCACTCCCCCCGGCGCCCCTCGCTACATGCACAGAATACAACACCATCACCACTTTCTTGTCACAGCCTAAATAGTTACCTTCAGGCAACTCGTGGCGTATCCAGTTAGATAAATTTTATACGCTATAGTTTCTAGCCTGTGGCAAAATATGCGCGGAAGGCACTGTAGACATATAATAGCAGGTATCGCTTCACTCATCGACGTGGCATTTCATATTCCCCTCCTGCTGTATTACGGCAAGTCGGAGCGCAGGTTCGAGGTTACTTCACTCAATTTGCGCCGTTAGCGGCGCGGCCTCAATTTTTCACAGTTATCGAACAATTTCCCGAAGCTCCGCGAAACGACGTTAAATAAGAGTTCGTTCAATTTTCCTTTTTCCTCTTTGTACGTTTTCGCTAATGTTGTTTAAATCGAATCACAATGGGCGCCTCGATATTGAATTCCTCCTTTTGGATGGCTTAGAATACTGCAGAACATTGCTGAGAATGTTAGCATAGTTGGCAGGCACTTTCTATGACAAGCGGCACTCGCCGACCTCGAGGCACGTGAACAAGATATCCAGCGTGCGGTGGACCGCTCGGTGATTAGCCTAACTAATGACACACGTATATGGTGTTTATGTGAGCAGCATCGCTAACATGACATACTGGTTGTCCTCACTATCGCCTAGTAGGGACAGCTATGCGCCGCGCCCGCATTATCTGTTACGTGGCTTATGTTAATGACCCGCCGGGTTGCATATACATGCAGTTGCACACCTAGCTTTCCGTCGGCTTCAATTATTATGATGGTGAGGACATAGTCGCGGGATTCGTCACTTCGGCTCCGCTCATCATAGCTTCGGAGTGAATCATCAATCTGAAAAGAGGAATCCACGTATAGTTTAGCCGCGGCGGTGTACAACAACGACTCTTCCGGCTGCTGGTACTTTAATTAAACGTGCATAAATTACAGCGTGGTCGTAAATCAATCGGCGGCGGTCGGCGGAGGCGCGCGGAGGGGGGCGGTTGGCTATAATTACGCTCCCCGCTCAATGGACACGACGGACCGACAGACTACTTCAAACACGCGTTGCTGGGATTCTAGTGCGCGGCTCTCGGCGATCATTGTCTTGGTACATTTCCTCCGCAGCACATGCCGCCTACGAGCGATGGTCCCGTCTGATTGATGTGGCTCACTTGACGACAGCGAAGCAGCGCTAGCGAACGATATAGCGCCCATCAGAGGCATATGATCACACTACCGTATCACGCCTCAGAAGTCAAGGTTAAGTGAAGGTATAAATTTTTCCATTGTGGTGTCCGTCGGTATACATCAACGAATAGGCCTAGATCGCCTCCGATTTAGGAAAGACTGCAACTATCACTACGGGAGGATCAAGTTGTTATAGACCTATCTACTATAAATACGGGCTAATCCAAAAAAAAGTACTCAGAAGTCGACAACAAATATTTTATCTACAAATAATGGTATACTTGTTAACTGTCTTTGTTTTTTGCATGTCGCTCTGACGGTCGGATATCTATTGTGATATTACTTGTTTACTATATAGCAGTACAGTAATAGAACAATCATTTAAAAATTAATAGTTACATTAGTTGAATATTGCAAATAAATTATTTTATGTATTTATGTCGTAACGCCAGAGATCGCCTCCGGGTTATTCAGTTCAAATCAAAATGTCACCATCAATTTTAACGTCCCTCTTGGGAGCCGGCAGGATATCCTAAACATATCCGGAAACTACCCGCGAATACACCACTGGGAACCAAAATGGCAAACCAATAACGATTTTGATGGTTGTTTTAAAGTGAAATGAACATGTTAGAATTTGTTGCATCGATATGTATTTCAAAATTACAAATAAATAGAAATTATGAAGCTGTCAATCAATGTTCTACCAAGAACGACAAGTCGCAGTCTATAGATACTACATAGTAGTTCTGTGTTCTATAGATTTTGCTGCTGATGAAATCGTGTCACGTCATAATCTAAAACCATTCAATGCTGCACTCCATCAAAGTCACCTGTTTAAGATACAAATAGAATTTGGCAAATTAATATGAGCTAGACGCTAGTCGTAAAATTTATCTGCGAGATCTTATAAAATATAAAGCCTTTTATGAGTTTCATGCCTGAATGCTGGAGCGCATTAAAAAACAAACGATACAATGTCATGAAACGATCGTTCGCAATTCGGATTAATACTAGCAGCTTGTTAACATGGTGTCTCACAGCTGCGAATATAGTGAGCTTACAAATTAATTTATTGTTTAGGTAAGTAATGTCGCTGTTGTGACTATCGCGCCACATGACGCGTGGTGCACGATGAGGTGTGTCGGACGCGTGACGCGTGACGCGTGACGCGGCGGTGGCAGCACATATATTGTAGTGAGAGACAAGAAGCGATTAAGTGGACGTGTGTCGCCCTCGACGAGCCGTTACAGTATTAGTTGCCAACGACGCCACGAACACCGCCACATCGCGCTACTGACATATTGATGAACTGCGCACTTCGTTTACAATAACACATTGCTAATTATTTATAGATCTACAGCTCTCACTCCTCCGATAGGTTCTGCGTCGCTCATCTCTACTGTATTCCTTTGTAGGCACCTTAGCAATTCCCAGAAGGACTTCGAAATAAAATCGATATAAGCAAAAGCTACCAATAAACTAGATAGAACAAAGCTCTCATCTCGGGGCAACGAACTGTGATTTCATTTTGTGACAGATTTATCGAGGGGCTAACTGATGCTAACTACTATCGAGCCGGTAGTATCTTATGCCTTTCGCGGAACTCAACAGCCTCGGAGCTCAGAGCGACCGGTCCAATTCTATATAGGACGATACCTATCGGATTAGGTAGATCTTAGGACGGAATTCGACATTAGAACAGTGTCTCGTCGGTCTTATACACGGCGGATGAGTGACTAACGATATATTATAAGATAGTGGTGACAGGCGACGCGTTCCTGGAACTGGAGCCGGCCGCGGTCGGCGAACGATTTTAATTTCTATATACGATGGTTCCCACGCGGCCGCGACACTGCTTACCTACAGCTCACGAACTATGAATGCAGGTGCAACCATCTACATCTTCCGTGGATAATTTTTCAGTTGTAAGTGGGTGCGCGGAGAGCCGCGCGAGCTGGCCCGCCGCCAACAGTGCCATCGTGCGGCGACGCCCTCCAGCGCCGCACTCCGTCACGTGACATCACACACCGACCGTTTGAAATATTCACCGTTTCAATTAGAAATTTGCCAAACAGCCGAATAACAACGTTAATTGAGAGCATTCGTCGGATGCCATTTCCGACATTCCGATATCGGCTGTAACGCTTTAAGCCGGCGCGGAGATTAGTCGGTATTAGGTCGTTTGTAGTTTAATTGGTAACGTAAAGAATATAACAAGAGATTGGAGAGAAAGGGATGCGCGTGCTTGAGAGGAAGATGAATGACAACAAAGGCTTGCGATTGTCTCCGGCGAGAGGGCGAGAGGGCGCGCCGCCGCTCCCGTCACGCATCATCAAAGCAAATATGCGGATCGTCGGAGGATCGCTGTCGCCGCGAAAAAACTAATAAAAGGCAATATTACACGCACAGACATATCGCTCGAGTCGAGCGGAGGGTCGCTGCGGCCCCTCGCTCCCGCGCCAGCAGGCCACGCATGTCACGCGAGTCCCGCGCGCCACTTCGATGCCACACAGGGTTTCAGAAGCCGCTATCCGGACTATACATTCATATATATCTATCTATCTAAGTATACCAGTACTTACATATATATACGTACCTAGATATAATTCTGCCTCGACCTGCATTAGTTTTGGACTTTTAATAGGTACCTTTCAGGGAACATTCGCTGGCATTACATTCGCAGTTTTGCGTAATTTTCCACTCGGAGGGTGATCCGCACTCGAGTGAGTCAATAAGCGCATTCCACTTGCACCGAGCCGAATTAAAAATCAAATAATGTTGTGTATAGCGAATTAGAAGAGAAGCACCCGCCGACAGCGACGCGCGTAGGGTTGAACTTTTAATTATTATTACGACATGCTTTGTGACAATAACAATGTTATATGTGTAGGTAATTGAAAATTGACTAAGGATTTTATTTTATTTTATTAATAGATACAACAATAATTATCAACATGTATTAATTACAAACGATGTGTTCCTACTTCAAATGGGCAGCCATGATTTATCAGCAATGGAATAAAGGCAGACATTCCTAGAATGCGCACTCGGAATGTATTACAAGCAATCTTAGCTACCAGGTAAATACCTATAGCAGTTCTACCTATACAAGGCAAGTAATATCTACTTGTATGTCCTGATAACATCAAAACAAAGCAGGTAGCAAACCTTAACTAATGAAAAAGCGGTCCGGGTCGCAGCCCTAATTCATAGTTGAACAAGTGCAAGGGTCAGGTCGGCACAACATGTCCGCGCGGCTAATGAAAAGTTTAATAACGGCGAGCACGTGTGCGGCCCGCTCGCCCCGCTCCCCCCGCTCCCCCCGTTCGCCCCTCCACCTTATCTCTCAATGCACAATTTATTGAGAGCAATTTCGCATGTCATAAAACCGAATTAATATTGTCCCGGGAGCGCCCCAGCGACTCCGCGCGACTATTTGTCAAGTGCGGCCGAAGTATTAATGGCGGGACGCTCGGCGCTGCTGGCTGCCGGCTGGTGCCTTTGTCCACCAGTCCTGCTAATTCATTCGCGACGGCTCAACACGTGGACACACGGTCCAGCGACACACAAAGCGATTACTTGGCAATAATACGGCGCTACAGGAAATAAGTAATAATATCTAATGAATTATACAAATGCCAAAGATTACGTATGAATTATAATGGCTCATGTCAACGTTTAGTTATCTACGTGTGTGTTATATATCATTAGTTTGATTCCGTGAATCTCTCGTCATGATTTACTTTGCCTATTTGACTTCATTTGCGCATGCTTTACTAGGAAAACAAAAATCACATAAGTTTATTTTGTGGTCTGTACATTTAATTCCCTCTTATTATCATCATCATTTGGGCCGAAAACCGTCTACAGCTGGACAGAAGCGTCACCTAAAGATTGCCACAATGAGTGGTATGCTTTGCTGTGTGCTCATTGGGGGGATTGGCCATAATGGCCACGCTTGGTAGACGAGTTGGCGATGCAGTTGAGTTATAAATGTACTCGAAGGTTCATCCCCCACCTAATCCTAGTCGCCTTTATGACACCCACGGAATGAAATGGGGTGGTGGTATTCTTACCCGGCACCACACAGCAGGTGTGCGTTGTGTACCCGTGATTAAGAGTCAAAATCGTTCATCCAGCTTGTAGCTCTAATTGAGCATCGCTTGAGACATAATCAGGTAATGAGCAGCGACAATAAGAGGCACCATCCGTGTGCACTCCACACAGAATGGTGAGCACCGTGTCGAGGGGTGTCACTTGCCGGGACAGTGCCGCTAGCTGGAAAACGTTTGCACGGCGCCGCAAGCTCGGTAGCGTGAAATGGAGCGCGACTCGCCGATTGTACTAATGAAAAGCGTCTTGAGGACATTATCGAGCCTCACATTGAGAGTTTTTGACGACATCGTTCTCGGTGGGGAGTAAGTAGGGGAGACACAAACAATTACCTATTGTGCTTAATCAGTATTCATGAATCTATAAGGTTAACCGAAATTTAAGGTTTTCTTTATCGGCACCCTTATACTTACTAGTCTCATCATGTCCGTCTGAAAAAGAAAGGGAAATTTGATCAATACTATGATTAGAAATTATTGTAGACATTAATTGGTGATTTTTTATGGAGTCAAAGTTATCATTGAGTTTACTGCAAACAATATGGTCTTTGGCAAGAGCCCAGTGGCTGAGGCTTCGACTGCCAGTCAAGAGGTCGTCAGTTCTAACTCGATAACACTATTGACGTCAACCCTGTTGCAACTTTGGAAGTATATGTGGGATTAGTTGGAGGGGTTCATCCTACTACTAATGTGGAACTGACATTGGTAGTAGTCTTTAAAGGGAACTACAGAAATCTGTGATGGATATTTCAGATTTTGACTACGAAAACTACTTATTATATGGCCTAAGAACCTGAGCTGCGCCAAGCAAGTTTCAGACGTATCTTGAGATATTTTCCTAATTCCTCTAAGCCTTGCCTGCGAGATATTCATCAGCTCAGTATCTGTAGATATAAGTCGAAAAAATCTGAGTTTTATCGAAGAGTTTAGTGTCAAAATCACGTCACTTTTAAATGTGCCATAATTTAATTTTCTTGTAGCGTAGATATACTATTACTATTGATGTGTTGTACGTACGTAGCTGCTGGCTGGCCGTCGTCCTGAGTACTGTATCTTATTGTGTAGTGAAACAGATGACACGCGCGAGATAATCGGCGGCGAGTGCGCGACCGGCTGCGCAGGCGCTGCACATACGGAACTTGATGCGAGACGACGGAGTCACATGCACCCTCGCGCCACTCGTGTGTATCGCCACACATCGCCACTTGAGTCCAACATCAGTTGCAGAATGAATTTAAAATAAAGCACTAAAATATGGTTATGCTTGGCGGCGATTGCATGTGGCGCAGTGGCTCTTGACTTGGCTTTCTACGCTACTTGTTGCGGGTTTCATCCCCGCACCTAACAAATATTTATTGGTTCGTTTGTGCATGTGAGATATATGTCTCTAAATTGTACCTGCGACGCAAAGATAGACGGGGGCTTCTTTTTTGAAATGCTCACATTTTCAGAATTAGCAATCGCGATACCTATTAATATTTAAGTTGTTCCT
This sequence comes from Diloba caeruleocephala, assembly GCA_947459985.1. Classification (NCBI taxonomy): domain Eukaryota; kingdom Metazoa; phylum Arthropoda; class Insecta; order Lepidoptera; family Noctuidae; genus Diloba; species Diloba caeruleocephala. The sequence goes on from OX381610.1 coordinate 30,794,333, forward strand.
GCTGGAACCTAGAGGGAGTGGTGACCGTGGCACTACGTTTGACTCCTTGACGACAGCGATGTCCATACTGACATGATAATAATGAAGACCGTTCACTGTAGCGGTCGGTATGGCCCGTGGTCAGCAGTGGATGGTTAAGATTCACATGCTAGGTCCATTAACGAAGGTTACAACATAGGTAGTAGGTATCGACGATTGTCCAAACAAGGCGGCGTGTGTCAGTGGGCACGCCTGTGCGATCACGTACTTATAAGTCACTAGTGTTCGCTACTCACATGATTACTACTGAGACTGTCTTATACACAATGTATGTGTAGTAGATACATACGTTGCAGGGAGATGATAAAAATATAAGGTAGACCATCAATTCATGGAAGATGTTAAAATTATACCTCTGTGGGTGATTTTCCGAAAGAAACTGATTTCCTGCGCTGCGCTTCGCTCCCGCCTTGACCTTCGTAGTTATAAACAGATCAAATCCCTGATCAAATCTCCATTTTTATCATTTCCCTGCGACTTATATAAAGATAAGTAAATAATTATGAGTGTCAAACTGATATAATTGTTGAGTAAGTATGCACACAATGCGGTACAGTCGAGCGCCGTTTCAGGGCAAACCTTATAGGTGTTTGTTTATTGCATCGGAGGGTAGACGAGTATGCAGGTCGCCGAAACGATCAACATCCGCGACACCGGAGAAGTCGCTGATTGCGTTGCCGACCTATAGGGCAGACATACACTTTTTCCTGGAAGGCCCCCATGCCGTTTGTCTGTTGCTTTCTGCTATTCGTTACGAAACGCAGCAACACTGTTGTAACCCACGAAGTAGCTGCTCCAGGCCGGCACTCTGTGGCGGCGCGGTACTCCCGGTCGAGCCAGCCCAGTTATGAGCTCTAGTCTAACGATGACTGATGTCGAACAGGTGGACGATGGTGGCGCCTCACAGCTGACATGGCGCCCCTACAGTTGATCTAGTAGCATTGTAATAATTCAGGAACCAATACAATGTACTGGGGCACCGACAACGTAAACGTGAAACAAACGACATTGTGATGCGACAATATTTCACGGGTGCGTAGTTTGCTACTTTCTTTTGTGCTGTTCACTAGGCTAGTAGTGAACGTAAGCTCAGCCGTCGAACATGACGCCCTGGGTTAAATTTTGGGTAATTTTCAGTAGTTGTTGACAATTGTTCGATGTAGAGATTATCCGTACCTAGTCCGGCGCCGACAACGTCCACAGCAGCTCCTGCCTTTTACCCCTCATTAACAATCTATTGGTATTGGTTGGCGGATTTCGTGCTATCAGCTCATCACATACGCGGTCAAACATTTTTCAGTTCAGTCATTCAGTGTGTCGGTTGGCTCCCCGATCAACTTCAGCTCGAGCGTAATTTTCCAAATTTTACGACAGTCATGATTAAGCAGATATTAATAACTATTAACATTCGATAAAATACTTAGAAGCTTTAATACATTTACGCGATCTTTTGACCAAAGTTTAAATATCATGTAATAGTTTGGCAAACACGCCACGTGGTGATGCTAATTGTAGAGCAAACGAAGGGCGCTCATTGTGAGCACATCACGGTGCCGGGGGTCGTCCCCTCGTCGTATTCATTTGATTCACCACTTATTGAAACTTATTAATATTTTAGCGATGATTTATTATGAGCGCGTGATGCTCGCTCTGCCGATCACATTATTAAACTTTATTAACATCCTGCTGAAGGGGACTGGGAAGGACTGCAGCCTGGATACTAACACAAGGAAACCACCATTTGAGTAGCATTGTAGGTAGTATAAGGTCCCCTAGGTGCCGAAGATGACCGCTCTAGTGGTTTTAGCCGGTAGGAGTCCGGCATACCCCTTTGCCCTGCCCCGGGGTGAAGAAAATTCATGAAGAATTTCCACTGGGCACCAATAATAAAAAAAGGTAGTATAAGGTAACTTAATCTATATCACAAGCTACATAACTTTGTTTAATCTTACTGAATACTACTTCTAACAAAAATTAATAGTGCATTCTAAATTTCTTGCTCGATTGACTAATTACCAAATTCAGTAGATATCGAGTGCGAGGCTCGCAACGGATCGGTCCCTGAACTGGTTTGTCGAGGGAGCATGTTAGTTTGTTTTTCTGCTGGTTCCACGTGATTTCGGTGGACGTGGTGACAGTGTAAGACGAATGCGCGCTGCGCATGCGCCCCGCGGCGCGGGCGCGCGCGCCTGGGAACCGACCGCCGCACAAAAAACACCTAGATCTGTATCTACCAGCTACACATCAATCTTCACGTGGAGCCCTCTCCCCACCGCCCCCCACCGCCCCCCACCCACCGGGTACCAAGACAACCGATCGTTTGTCACTTGCGCATATAAATAATGATTGAACAATGACAACAAACACGACCGATCTTCGAAATAGCAGATTGCTACATCGTGGTCGACTCGGCAGTGCAGCCGCTGGGGTCACACCGAAGTATGGATGACGTCACATGTCACAGACCAGCAGTAGGTAGGTGGCCTGGATTGCGATACAGACTATCGCATTGACGGCCGATGAAAAAATAACCAATAAAATACAACACAGTGAATAAAATCTTGTTCCCTTTTACTCGTTAAGCCGTTTGTGAGACACATATGCTGAGCGCTTTTTATTACGTACTAGCTGGGACCCGCGGTTTCACCCGCGTTTAATTTAAAAGAAATATAGAGTACTTCGACATAGTCACTTGACATAGAATATATATATTGGATTTCAAGGGTTTTATTTTTTTGCGCGGAACTCTAATTATTTTTCTAAAATAAAAGTAGCCTAAGTTATTCCTTATAACATCAGCTATCTGCCAGCGAAAGTCCCGTCAAAATCGGTCCAGCCGTTTCGGAGATTACCCGGAACAAACAAACAGACAGACAGACGGACACAGATAGACAAAAAATTTAAAAATTGTTTTTTTTTTGTCATATGTACCGTATATAATTTCATATGCATTCAGAAAAATGCTGTTATTTTAACATTACAAACAGATATTTTTATTTATTTGTATAAATTCATTACGTATTCAGAAGTAATACGGTTCCACCAGTCTTATAATGATCATCAATTAAATGGTATCATCAGATCACATTCCGTGAGCGCAAATTGTTCTTATTCATTTTCTTGCTTTCTTTACTGCAGGGGTTATATTTTGGACAGATATCATAAGATACGCTGCAGTGGGTATTCCGAAAAGATGCAGCTTAGTCTTAATAACCGCTGGCTTAACTTTGATGCGGATATAATATTTTTTTATACTAATGCAACTGAAATTCTTCTTAAATACTTCTTCACTAGCTGTGCGGATCCCGGCAAGCAATGGGACAACTCATGCATAGACACCACTCTCCGTGTTCTGTGGGCCGCCCTCACCTGATCCGTGAGTAATTTCCAGAAGATGGACAGCAGCGTTCTTCTGTATACTGAAACCATTTTTTAATTTTTTATTGATGTCCAGTGGAAATTCTACATGGAACTTCCTTCGCCCCGGCGAAGGGCGAAGGGGTATGCCAGACTCCTATCGGCTAGAACCACTGGAGCGGTCATCTTCGGCACCAAAGGGGCTCCAGATCCTCGTAAGTTTACACTAGAGCATACTGAAACCACTTACAATAGCAATTAACTCTTTTCTGTGGTGGGGACATCCTCATGGACTTCCTCCTCCCTGAGGAAGGCTATCGTAGACCCTTACCAGCTGAAACCCCAAAGTGTTCTGCGACTTAACTACGGCTGGAGGTCCGGATTCACTCGCGCATTCGTCGCACCAACTACCGATCGACGTAGCGGCGATTATGGCAGTGGTCCTGCGACCGTTCAGTGTCACGCAGCAGGCAGGATCACTGATCAATGGTTTCAATTATTATTATATATATAATATTAAAGAATATGTTTTGAATGAAATGAAACATTTATTCCGTGTGGTGTCCGGATTAAGAATTCTTATTTCTTATGTTTCTTATTTTAAAATCATTGCCCCACACTAGGATTTCTCGTGTGTCGTGAGTGCGTTTATAGACATACATTCCACACACAATACACCCAGACCCGGAACAACTACCTACAGATCGTACAAATATTTGTTCCGTGCGGGAATCGAATCCGCGACCCAGAGCGCAGCAGTCGACTGTTTCAACCACTGCACCAACCGTGTCGTGCACCTCTGTTTAAGGGCGACTAAAGAACTGTAAGCCAGGGCGATGGGCAGCAGCGTCGCTTCTTTCTGCGCTCACCACCCCGCCTGCCAAGTGTGGTGGGGACTGGCAAATTTCCCCCAAAAAAACGACACAATTATTGTAGAAATGGGGGAGGTTTGTTCAGCAGTCGCCGTGCGTGAGGCAGCAGAGACATGGTAGCTACAAGATAGCAAGTAGATACGTGTGGCGGCAGTCGCAGCGGGGGGCGAGGGGATTGGGCCATTATTGATTTGATTATTTCATATTTTTAGCGCGGATCACAAACTCGCAGAACTAAGCTGAAGGACATCGCTGGTACGCAAACTAAAAACCTTTAGTTGTAGCAAGTGTTCAATACGGCGGGCAATAACTGCAGTGTGTCGGAAGCAGTTAAGATATCACAGAACAAAGGAGTGTCACGGGCGCCAGGCGGGGCTGCTGACGTCACCACTTTTTGTCCCAATTTGTTCAATAGTCCAGCTGCTCGCACTCCGCGCGGCTTCGCTTCATTCCGTCGCTGCGAATTCATTTTCCGTGTAATTTAATCGGACGAGCGTCGAGCGTCCCAACGGTAAGTTCTCACAGAAATCCACAATTTTAAAAATGTCCGCGGGTAAGCTTTCGCGTTCGATTCCCATCGGGTCGTGTGAGATGTCCACAGATAAGCTCGATAAATTTAATTAAACGTCTCAGAATGGTCTCACGGGAGGAGGCGGCGGGGCGGGGCGCGGAGTGCGGGGCAGGGGATCGTACTCGGGTAGACAGGAGTGCCGAGGGCAGGCAAATTTGTTTGGTGCGGAGTTCGGTCCACTTGTATTAATTAAGTGCGGCGGCTTCACAAAGACGTAGCGTCAACACAAGCCTGCGCAAAAAATACGTCTCCCGAGCACCGAGCGGCCACCGCCAGCAGGGCTGCCGATTGTTTGAACCGGAACACAACTCGTGAACGAACAAGCTATAGCCTTACAACGGCTGTGTCAGGTTTATTATTCAATTGTGCAACTAATTGATTTGCCAACCTTACTTCGAGTTGGGACCACATTCTATCCACCAACCAAAATGTTGACAAACGATGTCCCTAACACACACTAACTCTTTTGACGGCACGGTTGGTGCATTGGTTAAGCAATTGGCTTTTTACGCTACTGATTGCGGTTTCAACTCCCGCATGGAACGGATATTTACAAGGCAGGTCGTTGTTACAACACCCAGTGTTTGTGCATGTAAAATGTATGTCTATATATTGCACATACGATATAGGAGAAATCTCATAGCAGTCAAGGTTTTTATTACATTAACACAAATAGGTAACGCCCGGATAGTCTTACGTTACGTACTCAGTATGATTAGTAGGTGAATCATGAAAAGTACCAGTGGCTGGGATTTTTTTCCGTTAGTTCTGTTGAGGCACGGTGTTGGGGTTGACTCCTCAAATAAAATTCACTCTCGCTATCTATTTATATAATGAATTATCAATTACACATTTACATACAGATATGAGAGAGTCGCGTTCTCTCACATCCCGCCAACACCGTGACTGGTGAGGCGATGGGCGATACAAACGTACAATGTTGCAGTTATAATAATAGGGTTCCTTAGGACATATATGTAGTCCCTACAGTTCCAAAGACCGTTAGTTAAATTTTCCCATTTGATTGGCGTCCATTACGAAGAGAAGGCAAAACTAAAAGTCGTTCATCGGTGTGTTTTGCATCAATGTGACAAGTCGCATGGCCTCCGACTTATCGGTGTCCACGTGACAGGCAGCGCTCACCCGTTGCAGCGAGAGCGACACCACGGCATGCCCACCCCCCGCCGCGCGACGCCATGCCCTGCGTGCCGCTGCGCGACTCACTCCTGCGCATCATTTATCATCCACCAACTCTAGGACATCGTCTCACCACGCTGTGTTCAGTTGACTCGGGCATATTGCGAAGGGGAAAAATCTCCATCCAGAGATAACCAACCAACACAATTCCGTCCACGTCGTAGCCACAGTGTAGCCATAATTTGATTTCAGGGAATGTGCATGTACCTACCGCTGCATGCACAATTTTACCGCCTGCGCCTGCGCCGCACCGACGAGTATCTGCAGTGCAATTCTCTAAGCTCAAGTGCAATTCTCTAACTTCCTTGAATACAGAATAGAAATAACGGTGACAACTACATTTAGTAGATATTCGCTAAGACGGGTCATCTTGGCTCACCGTCTGCAACATGTCCTTGAATATCTTCAATCATGTCTTAGCAAATATCAAATTGGTTTTTCAGCCTTTATTTCAATTCTGTATTCAAGGGTATATGAACGTTTGAGTTTAGAGAATTGCACTACTGGAGTATAATCTTCTACGATTCGATTCTGTTTGTAAGAAACAAAGAATGTTATGTCTATAAATTAAATTAAACCGCTTGTCTTACACGTATAGTGTAGTGCAACCGAATCTGTGGCAGTTGGACGGGAGCGATAAGATCGCTTTTCGCATGATATATTTCTATTGCTGATTTGTATCTTTCTCGTTACAGATGGTGAAACTAAAGTTCAGCTACATTCATCATCGACATAAAAGCATGCTTATATTCATTCTGTACCATTAAGGCTCACAACGAACAAAATCATAACACGCAAAACATAGACCTCGGCCTTATGTTTACTAAAAATTATTTTGTCGGAGAACTTGTGGAAGACGGCTAGAGCCGAAAGTATTGCTCTGACACCTATTTAATAGCGTCTTAGCTGTTTCGTTCTTTCCGAACTACAGGAAAATCATAAACTTTACCGCGACATCAACTAAAACTCAAGTTGTAAGCAGAGCCGCGTTCCCCAATACATCAGCACGCTCAATAAGACAATTTCCTTAAAACTGTAGGGGTAACAATAAAATGAGTTATGCTAATAAGCTCGCGACTTGCCGCAGATGACACATCTATTGTGCGCGCTCGGGCGCAGTCGGGAATGCGGCGCGGGCGCAGCGGACCGGCCGGCTCACCGTCACTAAACAACAAAGAGCCAAAGGTCCGCTCCACACGATGCGCGCTAAGGAACGCATACGTAAACAGCCAATACGGTAAGAAAAATGAATTGGTCTAGAACCACTACCGCCCTAGAGCAAGCACTTCAACGATACCTGCGCGTCTTTTAGCGTATATTCGTGGGAGAGCTTCATTGGCGCACGTTGTTGTGAATGGTCCTTCTGAGCGTGATGTCATGCGCAGTGTCGCCGGCGCACGGTGCAGCGCGCAGTGTCCGCCACTGATATGTTTATTAGCGCACGCCGCCGCCGGGAGCCGGCAGATGTCCCACCAACACTTCCCCATATCTGGCATATCTGAATAGATCGCTCTCTAATTTTATTACTACCCACTTGTAAACATTTTTTGACGTTTCCGAGAACCGCCGTCGGTTTGTTCGACAACTGAAGCTCATTAGTTAAGTGCGTTGCGTGTATCGATTCGACGAACGAATTCCATTTCCAATACGAGATGATAATCTAACTGACGTAATAAACATATGGGAGCGTTGCCTAAGAGATGGAGCCTAAGACGGACAGAGTTACATTACGTCAACTAGACTTGTGTGTCGTAAATATATAACTTCGCTTTTTCCTTGTAATGCTCGTTCGCGCCCGGTCCGTTGCGATTCTACTTATCAGCTCAAAATTGAAGAGAAATACGATGTTCTGGTCAAGTAGCGGCGAGTCGCAGCGGTACCTGCGCGGCGCGGCGTGAGGCCGCCGAAACAAAGGACAAGGACGGCGGCCTACTGGGAATGTTTTAAAAGACAGAATCCAATAATAAACGTTTATCGCGTCACCGATCAACACATCGAAAGAACCCATATTTATGATATCAAACGGGAGATTAATTTATTTTTATTAAAACGCCATTGAAAAGTGACCTTAATCGTTTCCCGACTTCTGGAGACAGTCACGTTGTAATATTCGGAAGTAAATTATGTCTCTATCAGTATCAGTCGATCGCTGGACATTTGTCTAGGATTTATGTGCAGGCGCGGCGGGGGCGGGGGTGCGGGGCGCGCGGGGGTGGCGCCCCGGGAGCCGCCCGGACATAAATAATGACGTTTAATAATTGATTAATCGCGGTGCTCCCGTCGCCGGCGATAGTATCGCACATACCTGCCCGCACCGCTATAAAGATGAGTCGCTAATTAATTTAAATGAGTGGAGACCGCCTGGCGGACACAAAAAGCGGCGGCTGGTCGCGGCACTATCGCGGCATCGCGCCCGCGACCAGCGACCAGCCGCCAGCGACCAGCGACCAGCACGCACGAATTATACTTGATTTAGATGATATCGGCCGCAGAGCGATCTGTCCGCCGCGCCGCCGCGCCGTCGTCGCCGACGCGAACACGAAACAGTCTTGGTCGTAGCTCGAGCTAGTAATTGATTCACAATTAAAATTATGAGAATTTGACAGACGAGCACTAGCTGGGAACAGACATTAATGACTTAAAGATTTAGCCTCATGAAGTACTATGATTTTAATTTTCGAAGATCATACCTAAAAAGGTAAGGTCGGTTACATTCTAAACATTTGCCGCCTGGAAGTCTGAGTTTTCACACGAACACCATAATCATTATGAAATTAAAGTGACACATATAGTTTTTTATAATTGTTTAATTACTACTGCGACTTATATGACTTCATACTTGGTGTATTAAAATGTGTAAACTAACACGGTCGGACTCTGTTGTCCTGTTACCTACCTTATAGGATATCCCGGTGATACGGTGTACGCACACGCGGCCTTACGAGCCGCCTCCTAATACATGGTACCTATCATCCTCAAAGTCATGATGTATGGTCTTAAAAAACTTCCAACGAAGTTCTTGTCTTGACAACAAAGTCCGACGAACAGAATTTTCTAAAAATAAACTAACACATTTTAATACACCAAGTATGAAGTCGTATAAGTCGGAGTATACCGCTAAGCATGGGTAATACACAACATTTGAGATGGGAGGAAAAAACAACAGAACCCTTTATTGATTTACAACTACCGATGACGATCGATAAAGGAGTGCAGCGCGAGCGTCGCCGTCGGCCCCGCGCGCCGGGCGGATGGGCCGCGCCCGAGTGCTGATGCCGCCGCTCAACATATAGTATCGAGATAAACTAGACGCACTAGCTCATAGCTTAATCCTGAGTATACGTCTTCAGATTCTCATTTATTTTAGGTGTTCGGCGACACCTGTTACAATTTTCCGCATGACAACTTGTGCAGACAGGTAAACTCTGGGTCACGAGTGGTCTCTGTGTAAAGAACGACCGCCGTCACTTCACCGCTTTTACCGGGACTACGTTGCTTAACCTCGTAGGCTGTAGGTGCACACAATACTAAACAAGTTTTCGGTGATCTGTGTAGCCGGTTGATATTTAGTACCTGAACGATCCCTTGAGTTCATCAAATATTGTGGAGATATTTTTCTTGGTGACTAGTGCGCTCAGCAACATGATACGTATATTTTGTGGTCGTCCGATATTTATCGCACCTTCAGCATTAGGTAGAGGGAGCCCCCTTCGACGCCGAAGATGTCTGCTCCGGTGGGTTTTGCTGTTAGAAGAAGAGGGGCTCCTCTTTAATGTTTATGCCGCTCCGCCCTTCACCTGGGCGGAGGAGGTACTAACTTAATTTGTGTCCACCAGATAAAATAAGAAGAATTGTATGTTCTAAACCCAGCATGTGCTCATGTCACTTTTCAATGTCGATGGTTTCTTAGTTAAGTAAAATACCTAAAAATATATCAAACTTTGTTACATAGTCTGAGACACCACAGACTTTAACAGTGAAGCAAACATCGTGATGAGCTCCGTATCAATAGGTCACAAATCTGCAACACGCAGGAGCAAGCGTGATGATCTACATTAGTTCCTTCATTGTATGAGATGAGGCCTTTGCTGCAGTGGGACAGTTGCAGGTTGGCGGCCTCGGAGGTCGCGGGCGAGCAGATCGGGGAGTCTGCGTGCTCATATCGAGTGACCCCGGGAAAAACGCGGTGCGCTCGTGGTCACGTGCCACATGGTGTGCACCACGGCTCATTACGAGGCTTCGGGGGATCCTTTACAATCCCCCCAAGAAGAGCCTGGGGGGCGGCCTGTTTACAGTCGCTCCACTCTGCTAGAGGGGCCGCCTTACAGTCATCCCCTCGGGCAGGGCATATAGGCATATAAGACAGCAAGTACTGAAGCTCTGCCTGTGCTAGTAGGAGTTTTGCCAGTCGATCTTGAGGCAATGCAGGTGGGACACAGATGATAGATATTAAGGGCCGTCACCTATACCAGTTCTTTCCATCCGTTCGTGAGCGGCAGGCACTTGCATGGTTGGAAGTCGATCATTGCGTGGGTCAATTTCTCACCGGTCATGGTAACTTTAAGGGTAAATTATTTAGCTTCAAGCTTGTTGTCTCACCATTCTGCAAATGTTTAACACCGGACTGTGAATATGAACAGTCTGCACATCATATTCTGTGGGAGTGTGTTCTTTGGCAAGATGAACGCAATATTATGTTTGACAGCATGCAAGTTACATCCGGAGTTGTTTACTATACAGACATTGTTGCAACTAGGACGAATTTCCGTGCGTTCAGGCGTTTTTGCCATACCTACTATTGGAATCAGTCACAATAGCTCACAACATAGGACCCGTAATTAAATATTTATAAATACTTTTGTACCCGTTATACTTGGCAACTAGGCTTATCCTAGTTGTAAGTACACACCCAATTGTTGTGCCTCACCTATAGCATTTTCTGCTCTTTCCTGCTTGCTGCGGAGGGAAGTGGAACGTAATTTCGGTGCGGGTTCCAAGACAGTTCTTCATTTCTCTGGGACACACCGAGCTTCATTGATCGGTGTTCTTTTCGGTGGATGCCATTGTAGATCCTGGCTTACAGGAGTTGCAGTGGTTGGGAATGTGGTCATCCCCTCGAAGATGTGCCTATAAGCGTGGCACCGATCGGTGGCTCTAGTGTGTCGTACTCTTACGTAATCGTACGAGTCCCTGGAGCTCCCCTACTTTGCCGAAGATGAGCACTCCGGTGGCTTTAGCCGGTAGGAGGCCCCTCCGCCCTTCCCCAGGACGGAGGAAGTATATGATGTATTTCCACCGCAGACTAACACTATTATTGTATTAGGTATTCGTAGTAGGCATAACGTATCGAAGACATGCATCCTTTATATTACAGCATTAATATAGTACATTTATATTGTTTACTTTATAGTACAGCAACCCATACTATTCAGCTTGATTGTTTACATTCTACTAACTACACACTCACATTCCGCTGCAGTCGGGGACGTGTAGATGCGCCCTTACACCAACTGCAACCTACTTAACATTTACAGACGATAACCGCAACCATTGCTCATTTACGAGTGGCTGCAGATTAACAGAAGCATTGAAATTGTATTATATAGCACCAACTTGTAGCTAGGCGGCGCGAGCGTAGAGCGGCCGCCATTAGTGCATACTCCACGTTACATAAGAATACAATTAAAAAATTAATTACCGCGCGCGCAATAAATACTTTTCAAATATTCAGCTGATACATAATTAGGTGCGCTTGGCAAACGAGCGGCAATTATCTGTTTAATTGTGTGTTGACAAATCTGTCGCCGGAGATATCACCTCACTTTGCTAATGACTACTAATCGAAACCTCGTAGATCAGCGCATGCGCACGCGCCGGCAGCCACTTGCTATAAATCTGCGAGCCTCACCTACTGGGTTCCATATATTTTTGTTCCTAAATAGAAAGCCATTATCGCTCATTATAGTTACGACGCTCAGGTCGGCTAATGGCCGTCGGGCACGTCCTAACAGCCGTGTGTCGATGTGTCAAGCATTAAATTGACGTCGTATGGAGAGGTGCGGAAAGCCACCATCAAAGCACATTACAATAGAAAATAGTTTTAACATTTTAGAATAGATATAGAGATAAGATAATCCATTTTATTGCGCAATATATTATTAATTTGTTGACTGGACTGTAAAACAATTTAAATATAGTGGTGTTATTGCATTTAGTTGATCTTTTCAAGAACTCACCTTAACGTTCCCGGCGTCACTGCTATTTAGAGTGGGCTCGTTGGGTTTTATTTGTCAAAGACTTTTTTCATTTCACCAAAAAAATGGGACAGTTTTTTGCAAGCGTTGATGTCATTGATCATTTCGTGGTTTACGGTCACAAATAGGACCACACCAACGTTTTGCCTCATGTAGAGACATTTTTATTGATTATACTAGATGACGCAGCATTTTATTGCTTAACTTAAACTCAAATTAATTCCTACTGACGCAGTTAACAGCTAGATCTAAGCTTCTTGCGATAATCTGACACAAAGGACCAACAATGTTGAAATTAAACGCAAATGGCTCATATAGTTCATATATTGTTTGTTGAATAGTGATGATTGCTAAAAGAACCGAGTGCGACCAGTCAGCGGCTCTCGGTCGTGCAGCATGGGACGGTCGCACGTGCGCGATAGGTTTGACTAATCTATTCTTAACAACAGGATTATCTTGCTGTCTAACCGCAAATTCGCTTGAGTTTTACAACACAATATAACTTCAATTCACAACAGTTGTAGATGATGAAGACAAGACCGTAAAAGACAGGATCTTCCCCTACAAGGGTGATTTACCCTTCACCGCTTCCTAGTGTTTAGTCTAGGAAGACAAAGAGGCGCTACGGAACATCGTTCCCCCCAGCAACACAGTCTTTCATATAAAATATCTTACGAGTATTGTCATGTTTACATATTTATGTATTTGCCACTTGCCAGCCAGTACAAACCGTTACCCATCCAATAACACTCGTTGATGCTGATAGACTGCACGTGGCATGATACATGTTGATGTTACTTGTTTGTACCGTACGAGTGCAGCAGCTCGCAGGCAAGCGGGGCAGTTACAAGTTGGTAACTAACTGGTGAGAAAGAGAAGGTATTTATTTATAAGGTAAGGATTGTGTCATAATAATTAATATGAAAACGACGCATTGGAAAACGAGCTATAAGACATTCCCTGAGGACAAAGGAAATTCTTGTTATATTCAGTATTAGACAATTAATAAATACTACGTGAATATATTTGAAGCAGCCCCGCCGCCCGCGGTCCGGTGCGGTGCGGGACCGCTGCGGTGCGGGACCGCTGTGGTGCGGGACCGCTGCGGTGCGGGACCGCTGCGGTGCGGGACCGCTGCGGTGCGGGACCGCTGCGGTGCGGGACCGCTGCGGTGCGGGACCGCTGCGGTGCGGGACCGCTGCGTGCTCACCAACCATATTTCAGGGAGCCCTAATTAGTGCTAATTTATTGTACAACGTTTGGCCTTCATTATTCACAGAGTTAGGGATGATACCAATTATGTATGATACACAACATTGCGGGTCCACTGAGGGAAAATGTAGTATGAACACTGAACGCAGGTTAAGATCTTAACCTTAGGTACCACAATGTATTTACGTCGAGCTAAATTAAAAATTAATAAAGGTCTAATCGTACTCAACAACAACACCACTTTTAGGTGGCTCTCATATCAGCAAAAAGAAATTCAAAGCTGAACAAAGACTCCCCCCCCCCATATATTTTCACATATGTGTCACCGGGGGGGAATTTGTCAGTACTCACCACGCTTGGCAGGCGGCTTGGTGAGCGCAGAATGGCTACTGTTCCACAGAAAGGACGGTCCTGCCCATCCCTCTGGATTAGAGTCCCTTAATCACCTTTTACGATATCCACGAGAGGAAATAGAGGGGTGCAATGTTCTTAATTCGGACACCACACGGATAGGCGGCACTATTCACTATTAAATCTATCGTGTCGTGTTAAGTGACGGCTCTGCCACTAATTCTTTAAAGGTCTTTTCACTTCAGTGAACCTATTTTGGGAGCATTGTAACAACTTTTCGATTAGAAAGTAATCGGTAATGCAGCAGTTTTCATACGAGCGCATGTAAACGACGCCGATGTGCATCGCTGGCGCGGCTACCGCGGGCTACCGGCGACTCAGCACCTTGCCCTTATCTTATCTATGACATTAAAAGCAGCTCTTTAATGTCCACACGTCCCCAACATAACTTAACAGCCTTCATTCGCTATAAGCTCTGTGTCGATCCCATAAGGTTGATTTTAAAGTAGCACAGTTTCAGATTGGACGTCCTCCCGCGCACCTCGTAAAAACAAACGGCTGGGTATCGACGGGCTCCCCGAAACCATTAAGCGTTATCGAAGTGTCCACTTAATAATAAGTCCTAACTAATTAGGCGGCGAGTCGTCTGACGCGGGACTCTCGGGAGCTGCGGCCGAATACGGCGGACAATTTACAAATGCCTAATTTTTTTGCCTAATTTATCGTATGAATATGATACAGAGCTGGTTAGCTGATGATGCATTTTGATAGAGTAAGCACAGGTTGACGAATTCTCATATTAGGTACAAAAACCTTAAGCAATTACTCTACCTTCCAATAGCGTAAGTAGAGTCGCTAAATACCTTACATGGCAGACAAACGGAATGCCATGTCATTTACCAGACCGGACGTTTAGTTCTTCTTAAGTTGGCAGCCTGGAGCTTGTAGTCCTGCGCTGGTTCATATGGAGTGTGCAGCCATTACCGAAACACATCATGAGCTATTAGCTAATTCAGTCGGCTAGCGGTCGGCTGGTCGCTAATTGTGGTGTCGGCGGCTTGATGCAGCTCGAATGGGTCGCCGCGCTTTATGTTAATTGCCGATAATTGTCCGGCGGGCTCGTAAGTCGTCGCGGGCGAGCCGAGCCGCGGTGGCGGTGCTGCGGAGGCAAGATGGCCGCAACGGATGCGGTAATTGCTTTCGTGGAAACCGCTGCGGGCCGCATACAGATTGAAGCGCGGCGCCCGCAAAAACAACGGCGCGGTGCAATTAGAAGCCCCTCCCCCTCCCCCTCGCCGCCCCCGCCTCCTGCGGGCCGCGCTCAGCTCCTAGCCTTGTGATGCACGGATGACTTATAGTGGACACGCACGTAACTATGTGTAGGCAGAGCACTCGCCATAGAGCCGCGGCTTCAAGAGCATACGATTATATTGATATAATACCACGAAACGATACCTGCTCCCCGTGCTCCAGGTGTTCCAAACTATATCGCTAACGGCTAACACGTCTAAGCCCCTTGGATCCGTTCCTGTAAGTAATTTAGTCTGACTGAGGTTTTATCAGAGTCCGAGATTAAAACAGTGCCTAATGAATGGTACACACCTTCTTCCGCCGCGGGGACGGACGGAGGGGCATGCCGGGATCCTACCGGCTAACACCCCTGGGGCCTTCATCTTCGGCACCTAAGGGGGGCTCCAGGTTCTCGTATGATCACACTAGAGCTGCCCACTGGTGCCACGCCTATATCCACATCTCTGAGAGGGTGACTGTAAAGCGGTTTGTAAAAGGAACCCCGAAGCGTCACTGTGCTATGCGCACACGGCAGCCCGTGACGACATGCGCGCCACCATCTTCTCGTGAGTTGCTCGGTGTGGGCACGCAGATACCCCAAACTACGCACCCGCAAACCCAGTGGCTCCTGGCTTTATAGCGACGACAAGGGGTTTCAAGCATATGCGAATTAGATGCCAGGGCGGTTGTTATCGGGGCGCCGTCTCCTCCTTCTTCGAGTAAAATCGGCCCTCTCCCGATCCCGCTCTACGGTCTCTTTCTGGAGCATGGCACTCTTACAGTACGAGACCACTGCATTCCAGTTTTCGTGCTCTGCTAACATAGCCGACACTACTGCTGGTAGAGAGAGATTTTGCCCGATCCGATCGCCATTAACATCAATGGCGAGTATATCACTCACCTTCGATTTGCCGACGACATCGTAGTCATGGCAGAATCGCTGCAAGAGCTCAGCACAATGCTCGATGATCTCAACAGAGTTTCCCAACAGGTGGGCCTTAAGATGAACATGGGCAAGACGAAAGTCATGTCAAATGCCCATGTCGTGCCCATCCCAATATCCGTTGGGAGCTCTGTTCTCGAAGTTGTTGACGAGTATGTCTACCTGGGACAAACTGTCCAGTTAGGTAGGTCCAACTTCGAGAAAGAGGTCAATCGTCGAATCCGACTCCGCTGGGCAGCGTTCGGGAAACATCGCAACGTCTTTTCGTCAACAATACCGCAATGCCTCAAGACGAAAGTCTTTAACCAGTGTGTGTTACCAGTGATGACAAAAGAGTATAACCATAACATAACATACGAGTATTATGCAATACCGTATAACCGCGGTTTTGTCTTCTACAGACCCCCTGTATATACTTCTATAGATCCCAGCTGGTTCCTGGCTCTCACCATAACGACGACCAATCAATGAGTTATTTATTATAGACGTTAACATGTTGTCTCAACAATCCTTACCTAATGGTATTTATAATATTTCTGTCATTAGATCGGCGCCGGCGACGCGGCGGCGCAGCGTAGGCGCAGCGGCTCTCTTTGTAATTGATAATATTATGTGCGACTCTTTGTTAAAGGGTAATTCAGAGACGTTTTTGAAAACAGGTAAAAAAGTTACGTGAGTCTTCCCTGCAATTTATTTTTATGCGCACTTTGCATGCCCTAACTTTTGACGACCGGACTTTACATCTCACTGTTTCTTACACCCTCTCTCTCTCCCTGTAACAATCACTCTAACGACTGCCATGTAATTTGCCACAACAATCGGGACGGTGAAATATTTTTTTTTACAACTACAATTACAACATTTTTATTCATGTAAACCATTTACAGGCACTTATGAATAGTCAAATTTAAGTAGTTCACTATAACTCGGCCTCCAAGTTGATGGTCCCATAGAGAAAAGCCGACGAGAAACAACATGAACATCTTTTAAATATTAAAAAAATATTGTTCATATCATACCAATACAATTTCTAGGAGTTACGTAACATTTCGGCATAACAGTCACGGTTATGCCGAAATGTTAAATAAATGAAGTACAACAATGATAAATGTGTCGTGAAATAAAGCAGTCATTCTGCTATGGAGATGACATCAAATCCAATCCAATCTACCGAAAAGAGCTAAAAGTAACCTGTTAATGCGCTTATGAAGTATTTCTAGTATTATGTACCTGCGCATATAACCGTCAGCCAAAATATGCATTTTATTTGATCGATTGCGGGCGCCATTAATATATTTACATAAGAATAAGAATCAGGAAAACTTTATGGTAAAAAATCGTGAAATCGGTCTCTACAAATTTTAATATCATGTACACGGTAAATTAAATATTAGGTATATTTAATTTACATTACATTTAGGTACTTAAATTCAAATTCACAGTTATAAGAGTTGGATAATAACAAAAACATTCTTACTCTTTCTTCATAGTCAACGATATAAAACTTTTAAAATCTTCTTCTTCTCTTCCATTTTACGCCATAATTTTTTATTTCGCGCAGTCTTTCAGATAAATTTGACAATATCATCGACCCATCTTGCTATCGGCCCTCCGGCGTTTCACTTGCATACTCTTGGTCACCAATATATATACATTAGATACGAAGACGAAACTTAACATTAAAATCCCGCTTAATTTTTTAGGACGCCGCCTTTTGTCGAAAACGGGCCGTTTCATTTCATAATAGCAACGGACTAACTAACTAACGATATTTGTGATATAACTGAATCATTGGTCATCCTCAAGTCGATGTTTTCTATATAAATTGTAGAACTGTGTCGTCAGCTATCAACGCGTAGGCAAGCGGTCGGACAAGCGGGCGGCGCGGACGGGTCCGCAGAGCGCTTCGCCATCGCCAGCGGCGGCGGTTCCCAGAACTATCGACTATCGTTGATTTACGCGCGGGTTATTGTATACTTGTGTGCGACGCTAATGATCGAGCTTGTGACACTCGTTCTATGTCAACTGACTTATTGGATCGCATGTCTTTAATCTGTTGCGGAGGGCAATAAAGTTAAACGTGACCAACCGTTACGTTCAACTTTGAATATTAGGATGGCATTAGGTTTTAGACTTAGCTATAGCTTGATGTAGGGTGGCCAACAGCTGATAGGCCGCGAAAGTAATACATATGCAGCACTCGCGGTCCATCAAAAGGCGGACGCAGGTGAAACGGCGGAGTTTTTAGTGGGTGCAAACCCCACATAACCACGCCATGCCCCCGGATGGCGTGATATGCGTCAGGCATTTTCTCCGCCTAAAATAAAAAAAATTATAATAAGTTGCTCAACTACCCTGCTCTATCTTACTTCACCAGCCAACGTGAAATTGTTCGAAAAGGCAGGTTTACGAAAGGTAGACACAACTATGCGAAGAAAGTACAAGTTGGGTTTTTATCAATTCCATTTTTATGTTTAATATTTAAAATAGAACTCTCTGCTTCATTGTTATGTCACAGATTACAAATAAAATGTTGATTGTATAATAGTAATTTTATTTAATATCTCGTAAACATGTGAGCCATGGTTTGGCTAGAATTTCTAACTGCTCAATTTGCCCCATACCCTTGCTCAACATACCTCACCTATGGGGTACGTTGAGCATGTCTGACTTTCTTGACTTTAGCGGCTCTAGCTCTTAAATGAGACTTATTAGAAATAAATTTATCTGGAGATGTTTAGAAAGGAATAGATTACTTACCCGTTAGTAAGCATAGCAAGCAATTTGGACTTATCGTTGAGGAGCTATGACCGATCAAATGAAAAATTGCACAACTAGCCCCGCCCTACCCTACCTAGTTGACTTATAATGTTAGTACTGCACTTAGTTAATTATTACGGAACTATGACTTGTATCCCTATACAAATGTTCTGCGATATGGTATTATCCTACGGGACCGAAGCACTGATACACATCAGCCTGTGAACGTCCACTGCTGAACATGGTCTTCCCAATGATCACTACATTGAGTGGCCATAAGGGATATTGTCTCAATCACCACGACCAGCAGATGGGTTGGTCATCGCAGTATATAGTTATAAGTTCATGCGAGGAATGCTGCCCATCCTCTTAATATCAACTTATAGTGACCTTTACTGATAGCCTTTGCCAGGAAGCACACGGGACACTGACATCATTAGCAAATGCTATATGTAAGTGTCATTGGACTACTGGAATCGAACCACTGTATAAAACTCTTAATATAGTTCCATTGCCCAGCCTTTATATCTTTGAATTGTTTTGCTTTAAAAAGCACCATTCCTACCTATATCAAAAGGCAAACGAGAGGTACATACCCGCGAAACACGAGGAATGCCGATCGCCTCGTAAATGACGCACTGGTATAAAAAATAGCAGCTTGTTATTAAGTATTCAAATATTACATAATATGCTCCCACAAGAAATTATAATGTTGCCCCTTAATAAATTCCAATTACATACCTAGGTACCTGCTACAACACAATTTTTATTAGTTAAATAAGTTCTCATACTTAAACAAAAACGAAGGCTAATTAATTAACCTACATATTTATGTATCGTATGATGTAGCGGACTCGGGATCTTTGTAACTGTTCTCTGGACAACACGTCTGAGGAGAGACTGCCTCTCTGTGTGTGTTCTACAACGGACAGTGTTCTGAGGAGTTGTTCGATATGATGCCAACAGCTACTTTCTACCATCGCTCCTCTCGCCATCGGCGAGGAGTTCATCCATATACAGGAACTTCCTCCCGCGCACGCTCAGGTTGTGGAATCAGCTCCCTACCGAGTTTTGCTTAAGACACTACAGCATGAGGCTCTTCAAAAAGAGTGTGAATATATTTTTAGAGGGTCGGCAACACGCGAGTGATATCTCTAGTGTTGCAAGCGTTCACAGGTTACGGTAACCGCTTACCGTTCGGTGGGCCGTATACTTGTTCGCAACATTGGTGGTATAAAAAACAACCATTTATTTCGATACTATTCCACCAGCATTGTCTGCCGCTCCACTAGGCCGAACGTAACTTATTAAGTTAAAATCGTACATCATTTCAGCTGTCTGAAAGAAAAATTGTCTTCACTATTGGCGGTGTCAGCTTGGATTGCTTGAAATAAGTTAAAAGCAGAATCCATTGGGCTGAGCATTAAGGAAACCTCCGCGCTAACAGGGGTGTTTTTGTTTTCAAATCTAAACATTTTAGTTTAATTACGATATCTCGGTACATCCACTCTTAAGATAAATTACAAGATGTCTGAGGGAACTTGCAATTAATTTTAAACGATTACACCCACACTATATTTACTTATAAATAGTAAGCGAGTCACTCCTCAAAGCTCCACATAACATAATTTAACGGAAGTATAATTAATGGAACACAAATCTAATATATCAAGCAGCTATGTGCGGCTCGCGCCGGGGGACGCTGCCGCCGCCGCCGAGCCGGCCGCCCTAACGAGCTCGGTAAGTGATTCATATGCTGCTACGACATTCTAATATGTTTTTATTGGTGGTATACGCACTGTACGCTGCGGTAACGGGATCGTTGAGGGGCTGAAATAGAAAACTATTCACTAGGACTTCGGCGTTTGTCCACTTAGCACACTCGAGAGGTCCGTCCCCACCAGATGATCAAAGAGTATAAAGCCACTACGTTTAATAAATGATTCTCCAGGCTGGAGGCTGTTCTATGCTTCGCTAATGGTCCGATTAAGCAACCACATCCCCTTGCAATGCAGGTCAGCTAGAAGCCCATCATAAACAAAACTTATTTGCGACACTGTAGCGCATGACTTACTTGACAGATAAACCGACGAATGTTTTCCAAGTAAGAGTCTTCCTGGCAGCTGGTTTGCGATACAAAATCATGTCTTCAAAATAGGTAACCATTGTTACAGTACAATGTCTACTGATATTCTACCGCAACTCATTATAAACTTAGGTAAAATACTTTTTATATACCTTCATACAAGTCCGTGTGGTGTCCGGATTAAGAATATAGCACCACTCCATCTCCTCCCGTGGATGTCGGAAAAGGCGACTAAGGGAATCTAAACCAGAGGGGTGGGCAGCAGCGTCCCTTCTGTGGAGCGGTAGGAGTACTGCGCTCACCAACCCGCCTGCCAAGCGTGGTGAGTATTGGCAAATACCCCCCAAAATGATGACACAGTTGTGGAATCTATGGGGGAGGCCTTTGTTCAGCAGTGGACGTATGAATAGCCGATATGATGATACCTACATACACTTTTTTATTTATTATTTTATTTGTGCCCAGTGGAAATTCTTCATGAACTTCCTTCACCTCGGGGAAGAGCGAAGGGGTATGCCGGACTCCTACCGGCTAAAACCACTAGAGCGGTCATCTTCAGCACCTAAGGGAGGCTCCAGGTCCTCGTATGATCACGCTAAAGCCGCCCACTGGTGCCACGCCTATAGGCACATCTCGGAGAGGGTGACTGTAAAGTGGTCGCCCCCGGGGGGATTCTAAAGGATCCCCCAAAGCATCCTACAGCAACGCGTGACCACATGCGTGCCACCGTCTTCTCTTGGGTCGCTCGGTGTGGGCACGCAGATTCCCCAATCTACGCACCCGCGAACCCAAAGGTCCCCCCCCCTTATAGCAACGGCAGGGGGTTTCAGGCGTACAGGAATTATGCACCAGGGCGGTTGTTACCCCGGCGCCGTCTCCTCCTTCTTCGAGCGGGGTCAGCCCTCTCCCCATCCCGCTCTGCGGTCTCCTTCTGGAGCATGACGCTCTCACAGAAAGAGACAACTGCATTCAAGTTTTTGTGCTCTGCCAACATAGCCTTTACTGCTGGTAAAGAGAGATCTTGCCCGATTTGATCTACCAGGACAAATACTTACATACCTAGAAGAAAGAAAGAAAGAAAAATATTCATTTGTTATGTGACACGGAAGTGACGCATAAGTAGCCAATAATAAAAGTTAAGTACTTAAAAATCAATGACAATGCAAAAGTGTGGTCCAGTCTGTACGAACAGAAATAGGTACTCATATTTGTACACTTAATGCAGTGGCGTCACATAAATACGAGTGTAAAACCATAAACAGTACACTATGGAATTCTAAAACTACTGCGCTGATATTCTGCGACATCATGATATATTATTACCTTCTTCTTGCCGCGTGGTGCCGGTTCAGAATACCACCACCCCATCTCCTCCCGTGGGTGTCGTAAAAGTCGGGATTAGTCGGAGGATGGGCAGCAGCATCCTTCGAGTACATTAACAACTCAACTGCGATCGTCAACCCGTCTGCCAAGCGTGGCGATTATGGCAAAACCCCCCCAGTGAGCCCACAACACATCCATATCGGTCGTTGTGGTGATCCTTGGGGGAGGCCTGTGTCCAGCAGTGGACTTCATTCGGCCGAAATGATGATGATATATTCTTATAATTGTAGTAACATTGACATTTGATAATTCATTAATTTATATATATTTTATTTTATTGTAATACAATGAGCTTATATTGCTTATCTTAATAATGTAAGTTCTGATGTTAATGATAATTTATAATGTGTGTATATAATATTTGTACGCCAGTATTGGCAAGTTTTTAAGGAACTTAATGTAATACCAAACATCTAATAATGTAATACCAGAAACTTTACAAGTAAAGAATTTTGAATCTTGTGTCTAGTGCTACTTAAAACCTATAGGTGTCAGTTTAGACATAGCAGTTAATTTTTGTCTGTCAGGTGGTTCATGAAACACCCGATGTCTTACCTGTCCACACTTCCACGTCTCGTTGGATTTAGAACCGACTCATAATCTCATGGTAAAAATACTTGATATGATGATGAAGGATGGAACAAACCTCTAATTATTTTCAGCAGCTTCTAGTTAGTTCGTGCGAATATTTGTAACGCCCTCTTTTGCCGTGTCATAAAACTATTGAGGGCAATAGTTTTATGACTCGGCTCACTTGAGGTGTGTCGAATAAAAATGTAATGAAGTAATCGTAAATGCGAACTGCAAATTGCTACTTAAGGTGAGTGTGTGGAGCAACCTTAAAAAACAAAAGTTTGAGTGAGACAGAATGTGTGTGGAATATATGTCTGTAAACGCACCCACGACACAGGAGAAATCCTAGTGTGGGGCAACGTTTTTAAAAAAAAGGAATGTAGTGACCACCACCTTTAACATGCGGCTCAACAGAACATTTACTTTACCGTTACCTGGGGTGCAATTCCTTAATCTCAAACATCTATACACCCTTGAATACAGAATTGAAATAACGGTGACCCAATTTGGTAATCGCTAAGACTGGTCCTCAAGGCTTACCTTCTGCGACGTGCCCTTGAATAGCTTCAATCATGTCTTAGCGAACAAAGTACCTTATTGAGCAGAGAATTGTATTATTGAAAAAAAAATGTCAAATGAGTCACAATATAATATTGAGCATAATCCTTAAGCAATTAATTACAATTTATGTGTAACAGTATATTGCATGTTTGTCTATAACTGGCCAAGCATTAAGCTCGTAAGTCGTGTCATGTAAACCTAATTGTTAAGAACAATGTAATAGCTGCTGGCAATCCTAAATAAAGAAGAAATAAAATAAAAAATATACCAAATTGTTGTTTCACCGTCATTTTAATTCTGTATTGAAGGATGTATGGATGTTTGACCTCAAGGAATTGCACCCCTGGTCCAAGTAGATACCGAAAATAAATACTGTTTTTTTTTTATTAGTCCTTTTTTAAGGTTACTCTACCAGATCGGTAGTTAATCAAGGGCTATTAATTATCATCATATCAGCCACAAGGCGTCCACTGCTGAACAAAGGCCTCCCCCTTAGCGGTTACATACCGCTCTCATTCAACGACTCCCAGCGACCTTCACCAGGTCCTCTGTCCACCTCGTTGAAGGTCGTCTCACGCTGCGTTTTCCGGTACGCGATCTCCATTTGAGAACCTTTTTGCCCCAACGGCCATCAGTTCTACGAGCAATGTGCCCTGCCCATTGCCACTTCAGTTTACTAATACTTTCAGCTATGTCGACAACTTTAGTTCTTCAACGAATCTCCTCATTTCTGATTCGATCTCGTAGAAAAGTACCTAGCATAGCTCGCTCAGTGACCTTGAGCTTTCTTATGAGGCCCATTGTGAGTGACCACGTCTCTGTTCCATATGTCATCACTGGTAATTTGGTTAACGACTTTCGTTTTATTTTTTAAATTTTAATTTTAGATTTTATTTATTATTATAGCTTGACATTGGCAGAATCAGAGAAATAACGATGGAGCCATTAAAATAAAAATGGGGTTGGATTGGAACTAACTGTGACGGCGGCTGTGTGCAGCGAGTGCAGGGCGGGGCATCTTTGGTCACATCTCCTCTCCCTACGTCGGTATGTACCTCCATCAATCAACCCAGCGT
This sequence comes from Diloba caeruleocephala, assembly GCA_947459985.1. Taxonomy (NCBI): domain Eukaryota; kingdom Metazoa; phylum Arthropoda; class Insecta; order Lepidoptera; family Noctuidae; genus Diloba; species Diloba caeruleocephala. The sequence continues at coordinate 30,818,858 of OX381610.1, forward strand.
GTTGCAGTCTCAAGCAGGACACACTCGTAGGAGAGACCGGTAGGTAGATAAAATCTCTGCGGATGCAATTTGCGACCAAGCGCGTCGTCGAGGCCGTCCTGCCGCTCTTTGGAGCCTGGCTCAGAAGGAGCGAGCGCGTCACCTATCGCCTGACGCAGGTGCTCACCGGGCACGGTTGTTTCGGTGCGTACCTGCACAGGATAGGACGCGAGGCCACGGCACAATGCCACCATTGTGATAGCGACCAGGACACCGCACAGCACACGCTCGAGGCGTGCCCTGCGTGGGCCGCCGAGCGGCGGATCCTGGTCGATCGGATCGGGCAAGATCTCTCTCTGCCAGCAGTAGTGTCGGCTATGTTGGCAGAGCACGAAAACTGGAATACAGTGGTCTCCTTCTGTGAGAGCATCATGCTCCAGAAGGAGACCGCAGAGCGGGATCGGGAGAGGGCCGATCCCGCTCGAAGAAGAAGGAGACGGCGCCGGGGTATAAACCGCCCTGGCGCCTAATTCCGATACGCCTGAAAACCCCTGCCGTTGCTATAAGGTGGGGGACCTCTGGGTTCGCGGGTGCGTAGATTGGGGAATCTGCGTGCCCACACCGAGCGACCCAAGAGAAGACTGTAGCACGCATGTGGTCACGCGCTGCCGTGGGACGCTTTGGGGGATCCTTTACAATCCCCCTAGGGGGTGACCGCTTTACAGTCACCCTCTCCGAGATGTGCCAATAGGCGTGGCACCAGTGGGCGGCTCTAGTGTGATCATACGAGGACCTGGAGCCTCCCTTAGGTGCCGAAGATGACCGCCCCAGTGAAAGAAGTAAAAAAAAAAAAGTTAGGCAAAATCTGCTGAGATAGGTACTTGATTTTTTTTCACATTAAATGTATTATAATTTAGTAATTTCCCCAAGTAGACATGGTGGAGGTGTTAGCGCGTTATTGCGCAAACGATTAATATAATTGATTGATAACAGTTTAGTGTGCATGTAGGCGATCGCTCATGTTTGTCTTACGGATATTTCTCAAATACACCGCACGTGATTCGCACGCAGTACCTACACTTCGTCATTTTCAATAGTTCTTCACCATAAAGTAAATTAAGTATCGGAAATCCCGCTATTTGTACCTGCATATACTGTAATGTAACCGAAGGAGGTTCGCGCTAACCTACGACTTCAAACTGTTATGGAGAGTGAATATGACTTTTGGTTCTAGCTAATAAGTTATGTTTATACGTTTCCAGCATGTTTCATAGAGTAAGCGAGAGGGACTCGCAGTCGATTACGACGCTACATGTATTACTGACTGAACCGCGAACTAAATGGGCTCTAAAATACATGTTCACTAATCATGAATAATGTGGCCGTTTACATGGCTCGAGTCTTGTTATTTGAGGACCCGTAAGAGACGTACTTTAAACCAAAGGGATGGGCAGCAGCATCCATTCTGTGAAACAGCAGCCATTCTGCGCCCACCAGCTCGCCTGCTATCCCCAATGCCAGCCTTTCCCCCCAAAATCACGACGCACGACGTGTAACCGATCGTCATAGTAATCTATAGGGGAGGCCTTTGTTCAGCAGTGGACGTGCTTTGGCTGATATGACAAGAGACGAAATCTAAAGTGTGGTAACGAAGGTATAAATTGTGCAGAATAGTCAAGAATCACTAGCGAGTAACTAAAAATATAATATGGTCTGTGACAACATTTCACACGAGAATATATTTAGATATTCGAATAAACCGGAATAAACCAATCATTCGAGGGAGGCAATATTAGGAAAGTTGTCATAAGCTGTGTGAACTGGGTGCAGATTCCTTAGAAGGCGATGTGTCGCAAGTCACACGTCGTGCTGAACTATGGTGTCACATTTTATACCTACGCTAGGGGGTGATATGTCTCAACACTCATAAGTGGGTTTCGTACAAACCGATCGAACAGTTCTATGAAACAGCTTCGTCCCCCGTACCCCGCTCTGTCTACTAATTATCTCAATGACGGACACATACGTCAATAATCCTGTAATGACACCAACCAACTTTGACGCCACTTATTGCTTTATTATGTACCAACTTCAATGAACTGACATGAAAGTCACATTAGACATCGCGCGCCCGTCACACATGTCATCTAATTAAAAGAGCTCATTATGACCATTGTTCATCTTACGTATTATAGCCGCAGACGAAGCTCGACGCTTACCTGACGATCTTTATGAGTTTTTTCTCAAAAGATCATAATGGTTACTTTTTAATTGTTTCGTGTGTACTTAGGTATCTCAGACCAGTACCTACTTACGATCGTCGGTAGTTTGCGCGGGTCGGCAGTTGCGGTGGGCGGGACGAACGTGCGCCCGCCTATTCCATGCACACACACACGCACGCACGCAGGCACCGACGCGTTGCGTAAATGTGTGTGTCAAAGTTAAAAAACTCATGCAAATCAGCTGTTGTTTAATACAAGATAAAGCGACGCTACGCGACTACGTCCAAAGTGCCGCGACTTACGGAACACGCTACGACGTAGCTCCGTAGACTCTCCCGATATCGTAGCCAAGCAAATCATGGCCATTTTACTAATATATGTTCAGGCTGAATATCAGATACGATACCTACTGTACATTGGAGACCGCACTTATAATTCTTACGTCATTGGTATTTGTCTTTATTGTACTGAACTGACAATTTCCGAAAATTGGTTCATAGTCCACACGGATACCCACCATGGTTACGATCGATACGATCGTTATCTGTAACTGACGCATATGGCACCGGTTCGTCATTAGTATTCCACTAATTCGGTTGCATATGTTCTGCAGGGCTCGGCACTCGGGGGCGGGCGGATGCGGGCGAATTGCAAAAACTAGTCGCGATATGCAGATGAGTCGCAGGCGCACTTAATTGACACACGCAAGTGATTGCAGCGCATCAGTATATTATTTTACGTTATTCCGTCTGCAGTTCGCTTAGATACCATACCATACCATAGACGCAGTGGATGTTGTAATTGATTCTTGTAAGTACTGTGCTTAGTTTTGTGCTTACATACCAGTGCGTGCAGGTCCACCGCTGAACAGGGGCCTCCCAATGATTACTACAAGCAGTAGCCTCAGTGGATACTGCCATGACCGCCACGCTTATCAAGCAGATTGATAATTGCAGTATGTCGCTATTCACACATGTGCTACCCACGCTCTTCATATCAACCCTTAGTTTACTTTTAAGACGCCCTTCGGGGGACTAGGTATTCTTTGCCGAGCATCACGCGGAAAATATTATATTAATTGTAATAATGTTGTGCGATGCACTACCAATATTATACAAACAAATAGATTATATGAAATATACACGAGCTGACCTAATTGGCCGATCCCCTATGTGGCGATCAATTCACCACAAGTCCAGTAAAGTTGAAATATTTTTTTACGGAAGCTTGTTTAAGATCTGTGTAGAAATTTTAGGGTATTCAGAAAGGTTATTTTTTCAAAAAAATCTAATTGATTGCGTTTCCTCGATTCCTTAAGATTCTCCTCCCACAGATATTACCTAACTGATAATGGCTTAAGATTAATTATATTATTCAGCATTCCATACATTAAAATATAATTAAAATAAAACATCACACGCTAGTTAGTGTCTGTATAATGCCTATACCTAACATTATTATAAAAGTATAAATATTTATGTGCCATTTAATTTTATGAGCTATTCATTACGAAAACTCATTAGGTACAAATATTTTTATTGTTTGGGTGTATGTGCGCGCGCTGAGACGCGTCCGTACACTGTGCGCGAGGTCGCGGCGGGACCCGCTGTCGGGAGCCGCGTCGTGTAAATGGACAAGCTAACTGTGTCGGGCTGCTAACTGTGTCGGGCTGCTAACTGTGTCGGGCTGCTAACTGTGTCGGGCTGCTAACTGTGTCGGGCTGCTAACTGTGTCGGGCTGCTAACTGTGTCGGGCTGCTAACTGTGTCGGGCTGCTAACTGTGTCGGGCTGCTAACTGTGTCGGGCTGCTAACTGTGTCGGGCTGCTAACTGTGTCGGGCTGCTAACTGTGTCGGGCTGCTAACTGTGTCGGGCTGCTAACTGTGTCGGGCTGCTAACTGTGTCGGGCTGCTAACTGTGTCGGGCTGCTAACTGTGTCGGGCTGCTAACTGTGTCGGGCTGCTAACTGTGTCGGGCTGCTAACTGTGTCGGGCTGCTAACTGTGTCGGGCTGCTAACTGTGTCGGGCTGCTAACTGTGTCGGGCTGCTAACTGTGTCGGGCTGCTAACTGTGTCGGGCTGCTAACTGTGTCGGGCTGCTAACTGTGTCGGGCTGCTAACTGTGTCGGGCTGCTAACTGTGTCGGGCTGCTAATTACAGGCAGCGAGTGCGCGCCGGAGCGCAGCGCCCCGCCGCCGAGTTGCGCAGCCACTGCCGGACGTAGTATTCACTAGTTACTACTACATTAGTTTAGACATAAACTAGTTCCTAAGCCATGACCGTGTCTACAGAATTCTGCGAGTACAACGGCTGCTTCAAAATACTACTGCTCGTTGATGATAGAAAACCTTGGTGTAAGAACACATAAGCCATGAATACTGTTGCTAGCTGTCCACACTAGTCACAAGAGAAGGGTGACAGCCGTTATACATTGGGCCCTCTCAGTTGATGGAATAATGGCCGTAGTATTTGCTAGCCACACTACTTACTTGACACAGTTTACCTGTGTATGTGGTTAAAAATTGCTGTAAAAACTTAGTTCCGTTGCCGATTGTGGCACCCAGTAACTATGTTATACAAAGCTATATGTACGTCTTTATGTCACTAGGTGTGAGTCTTCTGACCTATACAACCAATACGACCCGATTCATATTCGATATCTTAAGATCGATTTCCCAGCAGTAATTAAAAAGATCTTATATTAATAACCGTGGGCCATAAGGCAATACCTAAGTTTATATTAACCTAGCGAGTGTCCTTCATCATTTCGGCCGAATGAAGTCCACTGCTGGACACAGGGCTCCCCCAAACACCACCACAATTACCCATATGGGTGTGTTGTGTGCTCATTGAGGGGTTTTGCTATATTCGCCACGCTCGCAGGCAGACGGGTTGGCGATCGCAGTTGAGTTGTTGATATACTCGAAGGACAATCCGTTAGTCGACTTTTACGACACCCACAGGATGAGATGGGATGGTGGTATTCTGGGCTGGCACCACACGGCACGCCAGTGTCCTTAGCGCTAACGCATTCTCGACGTCACTGTGTGTGCTCCGCTGCATGTATTATACTACACGTCATTACTTAACATTCTGTCTTCTTCGCGAGAAGGCACTTATTATGTTGGAGGAATGAAGAATATAGCACCACTCCATCTCCTCCCGTGGAGGTCGTAAAAGTCGACTAAGGGACTCATAACCAGAGGGATGGGCAGCAGCGTCCCTTTTGCTGAGCAGTAGCAACTCTGCGCTCACCAACCCGCTTGCCAAGCGTGGTGAGTATCGGCAAATTCCCCCCAAAATGACAACACAACATAAGCACCGGCCCCCAGTTCCCGGCAGCCCCGCCATTCCTGGTCATGGTAGCGGCCACGGAAACGGCGGGGCAGGGGGTGCTAAGAATCTCCGGATGGGATCCGGCTACCACCCAAACCGAAAACTGGCCCTGGTGACATATAACACACGCACACTGAGGGCAGACGAAAAGATTGTTGAGCTGGAAGAAGAAATAGATAAGTTGCACTGGGAAATCATGGGTCTATCAGAAGTCCGAAGAGAGGGGGAGGACACGATAACCCTGAAATCCGGCAACTTATTCTACTACCGGGAAGGCGAACATCTGTCTCAAGGTGGTGTCGGGTTTCTCGTCCGCAGGTCCCTCATTAACAGTATAGTGGCCATCGAAAGTGTGTCGAGCAGGGTAGCGTACCTTATACTCAGAATATCCAAGAGATATTTGTTGAAGGTCATACAGGTCTACGCACCGACCTCGACACACCCAGATGATGAAGTAGAGAGTATGTATGAGGACGTAAGTAGGGCCATACATACCTCGAAGACACATTTCACTGTTGTGATGGGGGACTTCAACGCAAAACTGGGCACTCGATGCGATGGTGAGTTGAGAGTGGGGCAATTTGGATATGGGCAACGGAACCCCAGGGGACAGAGGCTGGCCGACTTTTTGGAAAAGGAGAGACTCTTTATGATGAACTCCTTTTTCCAAAAGCCGCCTCACAGGAAGTGGACCTGGATGAGTCCCGATGGTTCCACGAGGAATGAGATTGACTTCATCATGACCAATAAAAGACAAATATTCAATGATGTCTCTGTGATCCACAGGGTGAAAACCGGTAGTGATCACCGAATGGTAAGAGGCACATTGAATATTAATCTCAAAGTTGAGAGGTCTCGTCTGATGAGGTCTACGCTCCGGCCCTCTAGTGCTCATATCCAAAACCCCGAGAGCTTTCAACTCGAACTCCAAAACCGCTTCGAGTGCCTAGAACATTGCGTATCTGTGGACGATTTAAATGGTAGGTTTGTAGAAACTGTCCAAACGGTTGGGTCTAAGTTCTTTAAGGCCCACCGTAAAGGTAGACCAAAAAAGTTCTCCGATCACAATCTCGACCTTATGGCAGAAAGACGCGCCATGACGCTGCAGTCTTCCGATGATGCTGAAGCATACCGACTGCTCAATAGACGGATATGGAAGTCCTTGCGGCACGATATCCGCACCTTTAACACTAACGGTGTTAAAGAGGCGATTGAGCGGAATCAAGGCTCCAAAGTGTTCGCAAGAGACAAGTCTATTGGGCAAAGTCGTATTATGAAGCTGAAGACCGAGGACGGCAGTGTAGCGTCGACTAAGCCAGAGGTTTTGAGAGAGATTGAGAACTTCTACCGGCAGCTATACACCTCGGTTACTATACCTACCATTGGCTCTGACAAAGACCCGCGAGCCAAACTAACCCGACACTATACCGAGGATATCCCGGACATCAGCCTGTACGAGATTAGGATGGCCTTGAAACAGCTTAAAAATAACAAGGCCGGGTGGAGACGGAATTACGACAGAGCTTCTGAAAGCGGGTGGAACACCGGTACTTAAAGTCCTTCAGAAGCTATTCAATTCCGTCTTACTCGAGGGCACAACGCCGGAAGCGTGGAACAGAGGTGAGGTGGTGCTCTTCTTCAAAAAGGGTGATAACACCCTATTGAAGAATTATAGACCCATCTCACTTCTGAGCCATGTTTATAAGCTGTTTTCAAGGGTCATCACGAATCGTCTCGAGCGCAGGTTTGATGACTTCCAGCCTCCCGAACAAGCCGGTTTCCGAAAAGGTTTCAGTACCATAGACCACATCCATACGCTGCGGCAGGTTATACAGAAGACCGAGGAGTATAATCTGCCACTATGCTTGGCGTTTGTGGACTATGAGAAAGCCTTCGATTCAATCGAAACCTGGGCAGTGCTGCAATCTCTGCAGCGGTGCCAGATTGACTATCGGTACATTGAAGTGTTGAAGTGCTTATACAGAAACGCCACCATGTCGGTCCGAGTACATGAACAGAGCACGGGGGCAATTCCATTGCAGAGAGGTGTGAGACAGGGGGACGTCATTTCCCCGAAACTGTTCTCCGCTGCAATGGAGGATGCCTTCAAGCTACTGGAGTGGAAAGGATTCGGCATTAACATCAATGGCGAGTATATCACTCACCTTCGATTTGCTGATGACATCGTAGTCATGGCAGAATCGCTGCAAGAGCTCAGCACAATGCTCGATGATCTCAACAGAGTTTCCCAACAGGTGGGCCTTAAAATGAACATGGGCAAGACAAAAGTCATGTCAAATGTCCATGTCGTGCCCACCCCAATATCCGTTGGGAGCTCTGTTCTCGAAGTTGTTGACGAGTATGTCTACCTAGGACAAACTGTCCAGTTAGGTAGGTCCAACTTCGAGAAAGAGGTCAATCGTCGAATCCATCTCGGCTGGGCAGCGTTCGGGAAACTTCGCAACGTCTTTTCGTCAACAATACCGCAATGCCTCAAGACGCAAGTCTTTAACCAGTGTGTGTTACCAGTGATGACATATGGAACAGAGACGTGGTCACTCACAGTGGGCCTCATAAGAAAGCGCAAGGTCACTCAGCGAGCTATGGAGAGAGCTATGCTTGGTATTTCTCTACGAGATCGAATCAGAAATGAGGAGATCCGTAGAAGAACTAAAGTTGTCGACATAGCTGAAAGGATTAGTAAACTGAAGTGGCAATGGGCAGGGCACATTTCTCGTAGAACTGATGGCCGTTGGGGCACAAAGGTTCTCGAATGGAGACCGCGCACCGGAAAACGCAACGTGGGACGACCTCCAACGAGGTGGACAGACGATCTGGTGAAGGTCGCTGGGAGTCGTTGGATGAGAGCGGCATGTGACCGCTCGTTGTGGAAATCTAAGGGGGAGGCCTTTGTTCAGCAGTGGACGTCCTGTGGCTGATATGATGATGATGAATGAAAGCTGTAACAAAAATAACATAACGGAAGCGAAACAGTTTTTGTGTCTGATTTTTAACTGAAGTAGAATTGGAAACGGAAATCTAAACAGAACTGGACACTTCTACTTCACTTCACACTACTGAACATGTATTAAATAGAAGCCAAAATATCATAATGTTTATTTTAAAATGTAAGTAAGTACCTCAAACAACTATGTACAGGGTTCTTGAACAAACAAAAGCAATATAAAATATGGTAAAGTGCATTTTAAAAAGAGAAGCTCGGCAAACCTTTCCTTCTACTTTACTTCTTTTTGTATCATAAATCAAGACTGCCCCGCTGAACAATTGTTGTGTTGTTGTGTATTTCGGCCGAATGAAGTCCACTGCTGGACACAGGCCTCCCCCAAAGATTACCACAATGACCGATATGTGTGTGGTGTGTGCTCATTGGGGGGTCTTTCCATAATCACCACGCTTGGCAGACGGGTTGGCGATCGCAGTTGAGTTGTTAATGTACTCGAAGGACGCTGCTGCCCATCCTCCGGTTAATGCCTTAGTCGACTTTTACTACACCCATGGGATGAAATGAGGTGGTGGCATTCTGAGCCGGCACCACACGGCAATAAAATGATGATAATTTTGATGTCATCATCATATCAGCCACAAGACGTCCACTGCTGAACAAAGGCTCCCCATAGATTTTCACAACGCCCGGATACATGCCACCCGCATCCAACGTCTCCCAGCGACCTTCACCAGGTCGTCTGTCCACCTCGTTGGAGGTCGTCCCACGCTGCGTTTCCGGTGCGCGGTCTCCACTCGAGAAACCTTCTAGTATAACTTCATTATAAAACATGCAGAAGCGGAAGTAAAAGGGGAATCTTAATTGTTATAAAACTTTTACATTTGCTGAACACTGCAGTGCACTGGCACAATAATCACTTGGACTGTAACTTGAAAATTCTGGGTCAAATGCAGAAAAAATGCACATTTCAAAACAATTTTTGTCCTGTGACTTTAAAAGGCTTTGAGTGAGTAAGTTTTATAAATAAGACGCCAAGTAAGTTTATTTATTGTAATACATCAATATATAATCGAATATTTTTATATAACCTTTACTACGCTAAATGTTTCAGTTTCAGGTTCCTAAAAATTGGATAAAATCATTTCCATACATTGTTAAAGTGTACTGTATAAAAGATTTAAAAAATGATATAAATATTTTTGATTCGTGTAACACCATTTACAGGCATAAATGAATAGTCAAGACTTTAGTTGCCGCGTTCCTTTAGAACGTTACCTCTAACTATTAAAGTTGAAATTCTAAATTAATTTAGATTAAAAGTTTTCAAACTATCGCGAATTCCACTCATCAGATTTAATTCGTTTTTTTATTATATCCACCTAATACATTTTCGTTATGCCGTGTGGTGCCGGCTCAAAATGCCACCACCCCATCTCCTCCCATGGGTGTCGTAAAAGTCGACTAAGGGATGGGCAGCAGGGTCCTACGAGTACATTAACAACTCAACTGCGATCGCCAACCCGTCTGCCAAGCGTGGCGATTATGGAAAAACCCCCAATGAGCCCACAACACAGCCATATCTGCCGTTGTGGTGATCTTTGGGGGAGGGCTGTGTCCAGCAGTGGACTTCATTCGGCCGAAAAATTGATATTTTTGTTTTAAAAAGTTCTTTGTACTTATGCGACAGATGTTTTTATTCAATTGATGACTATATAAACTTTAAATCATTTTAATATTTATGAAGAGAATTTGACATTTGTTTATTAATATTTAGTTGTTGACATTTAGGTAATATCTCAATGTTTTTGACAAGTAATAATGTATTCAATTAATAATGTAAATTTGAATTTTATAATGAAAAGGGATCATACTTATATAAATTTTAATTTTATTATTGTATGCACGTTATAAAAAATTGCACGACTGTAAAGTCGAATATAGTGAAACCATTCAATAATTTTACCATGTAATATGTACCTACCTATATTCTGGCAAATAAATCATTCATTAATTCATAAGTACGATATTGTATGAATTATTTCAATATTGAACTTTTTGAGGATATTACAAATAGTAAATGCAAATGTCCCAGAATATTAATATTGCGTTGTTCAGTATTAGTTACGCAGAATTGTCAATTGTTTTTGCGGTGGTGACGTCATACGTTTGGTTCGGAAGTATTATATTGTGATTAACATTGTATTGGGGTGATTAACTATGGTTTATAACTGAGAAATATGTCTTGTAAATATATTTCTACACTAAGATCCCTACTTACATTTCTCGAAATATGTTGAAATATTACTTGCTTATCAAACGTAGCGAATGATAAATATTTTGAAGTTAATTTTTCTCAGAAATTCTATAACTGTAAGGCTGGGCTTACATTTGCTCGTATTTATAAACCAATAAATCGACGGCCCTTACCTACTAAGGGATTTTATTTAAATATTTTAAATATTTTATACAAGTCTTCCCAACGAACGATGCGTTTCTTCATTGATTTTTAAAATATGAAAATAAAGTTCTATCTATGCAAATTATGCAATATTCTGATACAATATTTATATATGATAATATTGAGATGTTATAAGAAACTTTTTTGATTATTTGCAAGAAAAGTGTTTTTTATAATGAGAGGTTTTGGAGATTATTTTAATTTTATATTTTATAGTCAAATGTGTGTTGAGCCTTCTTGTCACATGCTAGATATTTTTGTTATGTTTAAATAATGGACAACTTCAATAAGGCAGATTTGATATAAGTGTGATTTCATACTGATTTTTGCAAACTTCCTTTTATAGTTGAATGCTCGATTGATTTGATTTACTAAGTTTAAAGTTCTCTTGTCTAGTTTTTAGTAATTGAACAAATAATAAAATGTAATGCAGGTGTTTTATTTCTGTCCTAAAAAGCTATGTGAAGTTATTATTAGTGTATTTGCTTGCATAACATTGGATCGCGCCTTTCTAGTATCAGTTTCGTCATGGACGTGATCAGTTTCATTAATTCCCAGTTGAGTTGCATTTGACCAGTCAACTGTTTTCGAACTTCCCGAATTCGGACAAAAACTACGGGAGTATGATATGTTGATGCATGCGTCATGCTCGTGAACGGGCGCCGTCTGTTGGGACTGGTCAGCCGTAAATGGCCATGGCAAAAAATTTATTATTGTAGTATGTTCTATCTTCACACATGAACCTACGTTATTCTCGTTATAATTGTTTTACCATTATTTGTGCGATACCAATCAACATACATACATACAGTAATCTAAGTTATTTTTAAAAGAGTATATATGCATGGAGTTTCTTTTCGGCTCTTTTACACAAGATCAACCAATTGGACCCGTGGTCCTTAAATTTTGATTCTGTTTCATTGGTGCCAGTAATTGGTTTATTTCAAATAAAAAACTTTAAATTTGACTTCGGTTCCCCATCAAACTATCTCTAGCAGTGCAAGTCTTCGCGACGTTCTTGTCTTCGCGCGAGCCTTCGTTAGTGGTGGTGACGTAGCTTTATGAAACCGATCAAGATTCAGCACTATTAGTTAGTAATGGATGTGCCCACCGAGTACCCCGCGCAGGGGGCACGTGACAGCCGCTCGCGCCGACACTTTGCTTGACAACTGTTTAACGGCGGCCATTACTTACTGTCATAACTCGCCCCGCGCCTGCGCAGACAACGCCACGTTAATTAATGAACAACATCACTAACTTACTGTATGCGCTTCGTAACATTTTGATACACACGCATATATTTCTGTCTGACTTGTCTTTATTCCCGAAATCTTTCATATTTGCTTTGATCCTCCTTTTGAAGGAATAAATTGATACTGTCATAACAATTACGGGCTTGTTCACAGCGGTTAATTTGAGAGTTATTGACAGTAACGTCTTGTGAACGACCGAACGGAATGAAGATGTACCTAAACACTGTATATTATTGTTATATAATTTCTCAAAAGATGTAAAGATTTGTCGCTAGCTTTGTAGCCGTCGTCCTCGGCTGTGTAGATGTTACGACGTAATAACTATTTCATCGGTACTACGTCAGTATTCACCGCTCACTGTATGCAACTCCAGTAGCGGGGACAGTAACATCATTACGAGATTCAGCGCAGGTATCAACATTCGAAAATAGAAAATAAGAAAAGATACACTTTTTTTTTTTTGTTGGACTTTAGCATAAATTTCTGGGAAGTGTGGTTGCTTAACCGGTCATTTCTGGCGAAGCCAAAAGAGACCTCCAGCCAGGCTTAAAATTAATATGTGGAGGTCGTAGAAGGCGACTAAGGGACTCTAAACCAGAGGGATGGGCAGCAGCGTCCCTTCTGTGGAACAGTAGCTATTCTGTGCTCACCAACCCGCCTGCCAAGCGTGGGTACTGGAAAATTCCCCCCAATATGATGACACAGTCGTGGAAATCTATGGGGGAGGCCTTTGTTCAGTAGTGGGCGTTGTATGGCTGATATGATGAATTGATAGCTATAATATATTTAGCAATAATTAATTAGTACCCATAATGTATTCAGCAATAATATATTTCTCTACAATTTAATTATAATGCGGCGCGTGTTCTAATTTTATTTTATATTTATTTTAATTCAGTTATAAATAATCCATAGTTTGTTAGTAAAATTTATCCTATGTTAGTATCTATCTTAATCCGTGTGCGTATTCGTAATAAAATGGGCAAAAATGGAAAAATATGGTGCTCGAGTAGCAGCTTCATTCAATAGCAAAAATAAAAATAGTAAGTTATAACTTTTGTTCAAGTGAACGTTATCCCATAACCATATACCGATTGCCCCCTTAAAATTCCCTTAAAAAAGGACTCTCTAAATAGATGCTGTTTGACTATAAATAATATTCTTATCAAAGGTTTTCTGTCCCCTTTCATTTTGTGGAAGGCGTAATGTATTGCTCGGCCGCGTTCGGGAGCGCCGGCGCCGCCACGAGCCAGAGCAGAGCAGAGCGATCCACTTTGTATTCGTTTCCGACGCCGACGTCGCTTTTGATCACGCAGTAACGGCCGTTTGATTAAACAGTTGTCAAATTAAACTGTCTATTTAGTTAAAAGTAACATAATAACAGCCGATGGCGGGGAGACATCTAACATGCGGCATTTCGGCGCGTTCTCACTTCCATTCTTCATTATTCATCTATAAATATCGAAACACTGAACCAGCAACGTGCATACATTAGGCGAAAGTACTAAAGATCACATCCATAATGTAGTTTAGCAGATTATAGAGAAGAGAGATAGCTTCTGTATATTATGGCGTTTGTAGACTACCGGAAAGTTTGAGGTCTGTGTACGCCATAGTACCTTTTAAAAAACATTTCGAGCTCTGTGTACGCCATAGTACCTTCTAAAAAACATTTCGAGCTCTGTGTACGCCATAGTAACTTCTAAAAAAACATTTCAAGCTCTGTGTACGCCATAGTACCTTGTAAAAACATTTCGAGCTCTGTGTACGCCATAGTACCTTCTAAAAAAAACATTTCAAGCTCCGTGTACGCCATAGTACCTTCTAAAAAATATTTCGAGCTCTGTGTACGCCATAGTACCTTATAAAAAACATTTCGAGCTCTGTGTACGCCATAGTACCTTCTAAAAAAACATTTCAAGCTCTGTGTACGCCATAGTACCTTCTAAAAAACATTTCGAGCCCTGTGTACGCCATGGTACCTTCTAAAAAAACAATTCGAGCTCTGTGTACGCCATAGTACCTTCTAAAAAACATTTCGAGCTCTGTGTACGTCATAGTACCTTCTAAAAAACATTTCAAGCTCTGTGTACGCCATAGTACCTTCTAAAAAAACATTTCAAGCTCTGTGTACGCCATAGTACCTTCTAAAAAAACATTTCAAGCTCTGTGTACGCCATAGTACCTTCTAAAAAAACATTTCAAGCTCTGTGTACGCCATAGTACCTTCTAAAAAAACATTTCAAGCTCTGTGTACGCCATAGTACCTTCTAAAAAACATTTCAAGCTCTGTGTACGCCATAGTACCTTCTAAAAAACATTTCGTGCTCTATGTACGCCATAGTACCTTCTAAAATACATTCATAACGAGTCGTACCAGGGTGGCATTCACAAAACATCGATCTAACATTCAAAGCATTGTTGTCACGCTAAACAAGCACTCGCGCCTCATTCATACGTGTGTTATGAAGCTGCTCTGCCGCCGACGCCCTGCGCACGGCGGTAACAATACTCACAATACTACCACAGTTTATATTTACGCGGCGCGGCGGGACGGATTTATGCGACGCGCGAGATTTATCACGCGCCGCCTGCGCACGTGCGCACGCACCCCGCGCTAACTATATGTCACTACACACCATATTGTTGTAATGGGATATTGACTGCTCTTTCAGTTGCATCTGAAAATTAAGGACATTAAATCACTCGAAATGAATAAACTTTAACTAACGCTTTTTTGTAAGGAAGCAGGCGTAAATCGAAACGGTACTGTTGCACTGTACCGTGTGGTGCTGACTACGAATAGCACCACCCCATCTCATCCCGTGGGTATCGTAAAAGGCGACTATGCGATTACCCGGAGGATGCGCAGCAGCGTCCTTCGAGCACATTGACAACTCAACTGCGATCGCCATTCCACCTGCCAAGCGTTGTGATTATGGAAACCCACCTAATAGGCAAACAACACATCGAGACCGGTCGTTGTGGCGATCTTTGGGGAAGGCCTGTGTCCAGCAGTGGACTTTATTCGGCTGAAATGATGACGACTGTTGCACTGAAGCAGCAAGTATAGGTGCTGCAGGTGGGAGATCGAAGGCTGGAAATGAGCAAAAACACAGAACGGGAAGGATAAAAAACAAAAGCTTACAAGGTACGCCAAGCTGGCACACCAACGAATGGTGAGACTTTTACAGAAACATAGTGAGCCCAATTGGTATGCATGAACGTAACCAACCGCTAACCAGATAGAAACACACAACGAGACAAGAGTTGACAACTGGCAGGGGTTTATAGGAGGTACTGCTAGGCACCTGCGAGGTACTGCCAGGCACCTGCGAGGTACTGCCAGGCACCTGCGAGGTACTGCCAGGCACCTGCGAGGTACTGCCAGGCACCTGCGAGGTACTGCCAGGCAGCATTAACTTTAAGCTAAACAGCTTTGTAGAATCTTGTTAGAATTTGATATCAAAGTACTATAAGCAACACAAAACGTTGGTGCAATCCATGCATCAGACTGAATAATCCATTTTAGTCCAAGTGCTTCAGCGAATGCAGTCAGTGAGGTACGGACTGCATTACAGTGAACTTGCTAGAGCCACGCCGACAGATTTACAACAGCGATTATTAGCTACAATTAATCTATCTTTGAGGTGAAGTGTCTGTCCAGCAGTTATAATACAATAAACATATCAGCGAAGCAGTCGACATCGGGTGCCGGGAGATGGGGACCGGGTGTCAGGGCCCGGGAGCCGGGTGCGGGGGCCGGGTGTGCGGGCTGGCCAGCCAGTCCATTTTGTGTAGCACGCCGACGTTTCCTCCATTTAAATTAATTTATTTGTTCTCGAATGGCGCCCGCGCAATGCAATAAGAAGCCGCGGGGTGGGGGCGCGGGGAGGTGAGGCGCAGTGTAGCGATACGGGGGGGGGAGCGGGACAACTCGTAAACATGTCAGTGGCGAGATGTATCGGTGGCCGCCACGCCCGCCAGCCAGCGCTGCACACAACGCTACTTGAACGCATCGAGCCTCAAGCACTACTATACCATTACAAAGTACAATAAACAAGCGATCTACTTAGGTGCCCGTCTCCAGTGGAAATCAAACATTTTCTTAAAAAATGAAGCACCAGGTATAAGAATTAGAATCGAAATTGATTTAAACGAAGCATGAATGGCGACTGAGCGTCTTCTATACGTTTCCGAACGCAGCAACAGAATGTTCCAGCAAGCCCCTGTGACATCAAGATTAACGAGTGATCGAATTCCATTAGACTGGGAGTACGATGCGCACGCGCAACAAAACCAACGCCGAACAAAATTAGGTGCATAGTGAATAATGTGTGCGAGTGGGCGTTTAACGATCGGCGCATATCTCAATACGCGCATCGGATAGCCAAATCTGTAGAACGGTCTCGTGAGATTAAGGCGACAACGCGCCGCAACAAAACGCGCATTCTTCGGGGATTTATTGCGCGTTATTTGTAGGCGGCGCGGGCGCAGCGGACCGCTCGATTTAGTCCCGGATTAAAACACAAAGGTAAATGTCGCGTTATATTTTTAGTGTTGCATTACGTCGCACGCTAATGTGCGCCGCGACACCGGCCGCTGTAAATCACCGCCGTTAGCGAGCCCCGCACCCCGCACCCCTCGCCCCGCCACCGCACCGCTCACGTACGGGAGCACTGCCGCTGCGGCTGATGATTATGAAAATGAGATCGATTGTGTCTTAAATGGTAACTCGTAATGATTATGCGCGCGCAGAAGAAGCCGCAGGTATGTGCAAAAACCTCGCCCGCGCACCTCCAGCAATACATAATGCAGTGCGAACATTAGAAATTTAGAATAGTTGAATAATATAGTGGCAACACCGAGGTGGCCATTTACATGATACGGGCGCGAGCCGGGCCTACTACCAGTAGCTGAGTATCATTCACCACGACTGTCACTCATTACTATGTGGTCTATATAGTGTATCCAATGCTACTGAAGCGAGGGCGTGAAGAACAGCTATAAGTGCACCGTAAGTGTATCCGTAAGTTAAATGAAACGATAATTGTATAAATCATAATAATGTCTTAGGTTTTCGCGAGTATTACACATTATAATAAAACACTTTTAAACGGATTCTATCGCGTATATTTTTGATAAGTATAATAATATTCATCCTGCGACCACGAACCCTGCAAAGTGTTCCAAACGTCAGGAAAAACAAAAATCTAAAATATACGCGATAGAATCCGTTCAAAAGTGTTTTATATAAATCATAATAATCTTCATATTATACTTGTTTCATTCAAACGAGAGTTGCCAATTTGCCGTCGTCACTAACAATGTTGAATTGAACGATAGCAACATCACGATGAGGATATCGTTATTACGGTTGGCGCAGTGGCTAAGAGATTGGCTTCTGCATTATGGTATGGGGTTCAGTTCCCGGACGGTATAAATACGTTGTATGGTCTACAGGTATTTGTTTGTTGATGTTTGTGAATATCTGTAAACGGTACCCGCGTTACAGGAGAAATCATACTGTGGTTTACCGATGGTTGTTTGTTTTTCAGAATAAACAAAAATAATGTCAGCGCGTCAACGTCCACTGCAGTCGTAGCAGCAATGCTCATACGATGGTGGTTCGACCACATGAGGGGCGCTGCATGATGCTCAACACGAGGCGAACGACACCATGCTGAAAAAGAAAAAAAATATAGGCCGCCCCAAAGATCGCCACTACGACCGGACTGAGTTTCTGTAGTTGTTGCCTTTGGGTGGTTTTGCCATAACCGCCACGCTGGGCAGGCGGGCTGGCGACCGCAGGTGAGTTTTTTATTTAATCAAGCCAAGCATACAACATAAGTATTTAGTTAGATATTATCATAGCAGTAAACAATATCCGCGTGGTGTCTGGATTAAGAATATAGCACCATTCCATCCCCTCCCGTGGAGGTCGTAAAAGGCGACTAAGGGATCCTGAACCAGAGGGATGGCAGCAGCGACCCTTCTTTGGAACAGCAGCCATACTGCGCTTATCAAACCGCCTGCCAAGCGTGGAAATCTATGGTGGAGGCTTTTGTTCAGCAGTGGATGTCCACGGAACAATATCTAAAACATCCTCGTATCAGTTAGCATGAAATGTACTCAACCCTTACATTGATGGTCCTTAGAACATTTTGACCTTTCTCTTTCACCCGAGGCTCATGCCCGATTCAATTTTTTATTTTGTTATTGGTGCCCAGTGGAAATTCTTCATGAACTTCCTGCGCCCCGGGGAAGGGCGAAGGGGTATGCTCGACTCCTACCGGCTAAAACCACAAAAGTCAAGTCTGCCCAGATCTTTCCAAATGATAACCAAGTATTCTGTCTTTCATGACTTATTAACAAATCAAGAGCAGACTGTTGGGGCGCTGGAGCAGGTTCTCTCGTCATCACCAGAAGATGGGAACTCATCGCTGAACAGCCCACTACATTAAGAGGTAGTTGAATACGTTAGATTTATGTTGGCAAGAATACCAATCAAATCGTTCGCGTTTATGTGACGCACGCTGTGTACGGAGACAAAATCTCGCGTGCTTCCAAGACAACAAGCATGAAAATAGTATTAGACTTTTACAACAACGCTAAAGCTATACAGAAGTGTCTGCCAACGTATACTACTGCAAGTGGTGTAAGGGTGATATCAAGTTACGTCCAACGCCAAGCCCGAGCAGGCCGGGAACATCTGACAGAAAAACAAGCGAGCCATTTCATGATACTTATGTTCTCATAAAAGGCATCTTTGATATCGAGTAATTTGCAGAAAAAAATATAAATACACTTTAATTTACAAAAAAATTATTAAAATACACTTTTAATTCACATAAAAAAATATTTGTACTTTTTAGTTCATATTTCATTTAAAGCGTGACTTTGTTAGCTATTTAAACTATTTTTATTTTCAGATAATCTGAATGTTATTTTTTATGCACATACAGAAAATTTGTCACAAAAATGAACTAGGGGACTGCAGTACAAAGGTAGGTTGCTGCTGATTTCTAAATAAATATCTTCCAGCAGACCTGCGGGACGATAGGTTGCAAAAGGTGAAAAGTTGACACAATGAGTAAAGAATCTGAGCACCTATGAGTGGAGGAGAAATAGTGTTCTGTTAATCGTTTAAAAAAGACATAATTCTACAGTCCCTTATAGCCGGCGGGGGCGCAGCCAACAGTCTAACAGCATGTACAGAAAAGGAAGAGGAATGATCAACGCCTGTCATTAAAAAATTATGTGGTGTCGTGGGACACCAGGTAGGAACGAAGTTCCTTCGGCTAATGTAGAATCGACACTTATACACTACTCGCTTGTGTATGCGACTGTCGCGCCTGCGCACGTCTCATTTAACGGTTTTATTCCACGCACTTTTTTCCACGGATTTTTTCTTACGGTTTTACTATCACATTTTTTTCAGTTCGGTCGCGCAGCAAAATCCCTATCCCCTCCAAGCCTGCCGTAAGGAACTTCGTTCCAATATGTTAAATTTCTTCTAAAGCAAATTTGCATGTTGGGAGTGCTGCAGTGCCCCTCACGTCTGCTCAGTAAGGTACTACTACTTACGCCTCGTCTTCATACTACTTGCATACGCTCAAACTTTAATAATTACTCACGTTTTTAATTATAGCTCTTGAAATTATAGTTTTATGAATAAATCGTAGTCGCACAGCGTTGCTACGGTAACAAATATCAATATTGTCTTATAACTTACTATTGTGGTGTATAAATATGAAAGAGCTCCTTTACGCTCACACGGCTGATCTAATTGTAATTAAGTAGATAAGATACACGCGGAAAATGCTGGCGAAGTCGCGGGAAACAACTAATAATCCATGACAAGGAAGACAATTAAATTTCAAGAAAAAAGTGCAAGTACAAAACTAAGAATTGAGCGATAAACATTTGTATGAAGTAGAGACACCACACATTCACGTCCATGACGAGGACACTGATACCCGCGCGAGCTGCTCGCGGAGTCACAACAGGTGCGAGGCAGCTATTAAGTGGATCGACACGAGGCGCTCGCGCCGGCGTGGCAGCTTAACCCGCAGCTCAACACCTCGCAACTTAATCCGAAGGACATCGGCGCACGCGCACGGCGCATCTGCCTAATCCTCGCCGGGCTCAGCGCTCCGCTACTGAAGGCGCCATCTGTTCACTAAATAAACACGACAGTTCACGATTGTTTACGTTAACACTCGAACTCGGATTAGAGCGTGTAATCCCGCGGGCCCGTGCTCACGGTTCAACTGTCGGGAGATTATGTTCGGGCTACGGACGCGACGCGATACGTCATTACATTCGTAATAGGTAGTGCTGAGGGTTCCGCACTAAAACAAAGTACCCTCATAATGCCGCCATGCATGTCTGTCACACGAGTTAGATATGATGCAACAAGTTTTGTCTCGGGACACAACTTTTCCTCGCGACTGCATGAAGAGGAGTGATACTAGTGGGAGGCCCACGGCCAGCAGTGAACGTTATTGACCTGGGGCACGGGCAGAAGTCTGCACAAATAGCCCTATAGCATGTTGTTTGACCAATGAACCCATGTCTATGTTTGGGCTGCCGGAGGCACTTTGGAAGGTTTTTAGCCAACATGCGGATTATTACAGTTTCATCTTATATGCCTGTAAACGTCCGTAATGAACACTGCTGGGCGGGCCTTTTCTCATGATGAGAAAGGTTATGCCGTAGTCCACCACGCAGGCTTAGTGCGAGTTGGCAGACCACACACACCATTGACAATTTTAAAGTGTGCAATGTTTCCTCGCGATATTTTTCTTTACCGTTAACGCAAGTGATAATCAAATTCTGATCCGCACATGAATCCGAAAAGTGTAAGGTGCGGGCCGAGATCGAACTCATACCCCCCTGTAAGGAAGGCAAGCGTTTAACTATTAATGAGTGACATCGATATCCTTAGATAACACGTTCAGTCCTCTGGCTGCCCGCCACGGCATACTTAGGACAAGCTGGACTGACGGCTAAGTGCTTGCCACAGCACGGCGAGGACTCGAAGTGCGAACACGGAATCACGACATCACGCAGGTATACTAATTAGTTGCTGCGAGACAAACAAATCCGTTACACTTCTATGTCGGATAATAATCAGC
The DNA here is from genome assembly GCA_947459985.1 of Diloba caeruleocephala. NCBI lineage: Eukaryota > Metazoa > Arthropoda > Insecta > Lepidoptera > Noctuidae > Diloba > Diloba caeruleocephala. The sequence goes on from OX381610.1 coordinate 30,840,209, forward strand.
GCGCGTGGTTGGTAGACGGATTAAGGGCCGTGGGGTACTTGTCTTGTTCTAAGCACATGGCAGGCACCTCTTTTTTTTATTGGTGCCCAGTGGAAATTCTTCATGAACTTCCTTCGAAGGACGAAGACCCCTTCGGCCGGACTCCTACCGGCTAAAACCACTGGAGCGGTCATCGTCGCCACCTAAGGGAGGCTCCAGGTCCTCGTATGATCACACTAGAGCCGCCCACTAGTGCCACGCCTATAGGCACATCTCGGAGAGGATGATTGTAAAGCGGTCACCCCCCCGGGGGATTGTAAAGGATCCCCCAAAGCGTCCCACGGCAGCGCGTGACCACATGCGTGCTACCGTCTTCTCTTGGGTCGCTTGGTTTGGGCACGCAGATTACCCAATCTACGCACCCGCGAACCCAAAGGTCTCCCCCACCTTATAACAACGGCAAGGGTTTTCAGGCGTATCGGAATTAGGCGCCAGGGCGGTTGTTAATTGTCGACGTTTTGATTGTTGACGGCCCTGGCGCCGTCTCCGCGGGCGCTGCCCATCCTTTTGCCTGCGAGCGGCTTCAGTATGGATATAGTTACGTTAAAATACGGTTTGATAAGTAATCACGAATTATTATATTTATCAAATAAGTATAGGGGTTTCGGCAATATACTTAGAGGGACTTTCAGAGAGCGACCTCAGTGGATTATAAACTATCTGATTTAAAATTATTAAACTCCTGCACATGAACGGACTGTAATGCTATCATGTCATAGGTATCACCGCGGTGCAACCTAAGCGAGCGCTGTGTGCCTTCGTCTATGGCGAGTGCTGTGTGTGTGGTACAGTACTGATGTGTGTGTACAGTCAACGTGTGACGTGGTGTGACTCGTGAGTGACGCGCGTGATGAATTTATTCGCGAAATGAAGTGAGAGGGAGCCGCGGTGCGCCGCGTGGCCCCCACCAGGGGCGGAGGGAGGGGGGGTCAGAGGGGGTTACTTTGGGGAGGGACGAGACGGGTACCCGCGCTGCCTTTACAGTTTCATTAACCGTGAAAATTACATTTCCCGTGTCACTGGCGACCTGCTTCATAACAAATTGTTCGCGACAATCTGATTTGAGAAGTAATCACACGATCAATGTGCTGCTTGTTGGGGGGGCAGTACACTACAGGCAAGGAGCTTCTGTATTCTTTAAACGCTCTACAGCGCGCGAGCAATGACCATGCATTGAAACAAAGGCTTAGAGATTAAAATATACTAGTAAAATCATCTACAATTAAATATAGTTACTTAAAGGAGAATGTCCCAGTGACCATGGGACTTAATACCGGACCTAACCTAATTGTGTCACAATATAAATATGGCTGAATATAAATAGTGATTTCCAGACTTCAAACTATCCTTACTATATATATATATATATATTTTGATGATAATTCTCCCCATTTCGCGGTAATTAGGTCACGAATCTAACTCTTTAACTCAACACTTTGAGAGGTAACTCTTCTCCTCGCTAGGATAAATCTGCAGCTAGCTGAACGTAAGTGTTACTGTTATATTGACAAGTTAATGTCACCACCACCATGAGAACTTTCAATAAGCCAATATAATTATAACAACAAAAACCAAACACAAATATACCTTCAGACAAACTGACAAACAGACATTATGTCATACTTTTGTCCACTGCTGTACAAATGCCTACCTACCTATAGATTTCCACAACGTCTGGTACATGCCGCCCTCATCCAACCACTTCCAGCGACCTTCGCCATGTCGTATGTGGAGACTCGTTGGAGGTCCTCCCACGCTGCGTGTTGCGGTGCGCGGCTCCACTCGAGAAACTTTTTGCCCCAACGGCCATCAGTTCTACGAGCAATTAGTAACATTTTAGCGTTGCTAAAAATTTTTCTTTGTGTTTTTTTTTGTTTAAAAAAACGTTGCCCCACACTAGGATTTTTCCTGTGTCGTGGGTGCGTTTACAGACACAAATCCCACACACAAGTACAAATCTACAGATTTTTTTATCGATTGATTTAATTTTGTTGTCTCTAATTCTACTTGTATGCGTGTTAACGTCTTAGCGTCATCAACTGTGAGAACGAATACATTTAGATACTATCATCGTACCAGACATTTTTACATCCAGCGCTGAACACGATCCACTGCTGAAGCTCCCCTTAGATTCCATAATTGTGTCTTAACTTTGAGGGCTGTTTGCATTGGAAAATACCCGTGGTGAGTTTGGCAGGCGGGTTGGTAAGCGCAGTATGGCTAGTGTTCCACACGAGGGACGCTGCCGCCCATCCGTCTCGCTTAGAGTCCCGTACCTAGTCATCATCGTTTCAGCCGAAAATCGGCCACTGTTGGACAGGATTCACCCCCAACGATTACCACAACGACCGGTTGGTTTGTGATGTGTGTGTTGCGGGGTGTTGCCATAATCGCCACGCTTGGCAGACGAATGAAGCGAAGAAGATCACAGGTGGGATATATATGTACTCGAAGGACGCTGCCGCCGATTATTTGGCTAAATCATAAAGTCAAAGTCAAAGTCAAATATTTTTATTTCAAATAAACCAAATATTGGCACTTATGAAACGTCAGAATCTAAGTTGCACGGTTCCAAATAGTTGATCTATGGAGAAGAGCCGATAAGAAACTCCATGGATACTGTTTTAAAATAATTGAGATTACGATGTTGATTAATACAAATTAAGGTAAACCATATAAAGAGCATTATGTAGGCCAATGTATAAAAAAAAAGACATACTAATGTAATATAATCATTATTCGCCATGGCAGTTAATGGCTGACCAGTCCCAACAGACGGCACCCGTTCACGAGCATGACGCATGCATCAGCATCGCTTAGCTCAACCATATTGTAGGGAACCGAACGACCCGATACACAACGACACCGCCAGCAAGACATTTTAGTGAGCATGACAGACCGATACTACCAGGCCAAAGGCAAAGGGTACTAAATATATAACATTAACGGCTACATGATGCTCGCACATTTACAATTTTATGATTAATTAATAATGTCAAAATATCATTAGAATGTAAATTGCAGTCATTAAATTAAACATAGGAAAATAATTTATATAATAAATATTATATATTTATATAGTAAAGCATTGATTGGGAATAACAACACGTCAATCATGCGAAAATTATAAAATATATTATAAAGCGCCAGAGGGTCGCAGTGTGCAGGAGGGAAACGTTTGCCAGACATCGCTATCGTCGATGTAATGATTTATATTATAGTAGGCTTTCGAAATTAAAATGCGCTTAATCAACGATTTGAATCTTATTTCTGGTAAGTCGGTAATACTACAAGGAATTTTGTTATAGAATCTAATACTGTTTCCCATAAACGACTTGCTGGTTCTGCTAAGTCTAAAGCCCGGTACAACCAACTTGTTCTTGTTGCGAGTATTTAAGCTGTGCACGTCACTTTTCTTACTGAAATTTGCTATATTTTTGCGGATATACATAATGTTTTGGAAAATATATAAGGATGGTAGAGTAAGAATGTTTATTTCCTTAAATAGTTCCCGTAGTGACTCACGAGAGTCTAGGTTATAGATAGCTCGCACTGGTCTTTTCTGTAATATAAAAATAGACTCAACATCAGCAGCCGAGCCCCACAGTAAAATTCCATAAGACATAATACTGTGAAAGTACGCAAAATATACTAACCTAGCTGTAGCCACATCTGTAACCTGTCTAATTTTCCTAACGGCAAATGCAGCAGAGCTTAGTTTGCCTGAAAGTGCCTTTATATGGGGTCCCCATTGCAATTTTGAGTCTAAAGTAACACCCAAAAATACAGTTGAGGAGACCAGATCTAATTCTTTTCCGTCAAGTTTTACTTGTGACCTTACATGGGTCACATTTGCTGTAGAGAATCTTAGACATTTGGTTTTTTTTGCGTTTAATAGAAGATTATTCGCCGAAAACCAATCAGATCTCATAGTCGCCTTTTACAACACACACGGGATGAGATGGGTCGCTGGTACTCTTAGCCGGCACCGCCCGGCGGTACGTACCTCTTACTGAACTTTTCTTCTTCTCTTTCATTAGTGAAAGACAGTTAACCTAAATCGTTCGCTAGTCAATTTATTTTTCAGTGTATTTTTGTGCGATTGCTAAGATTTCTAACGACCAACATTAATAATCAATCTAATCCAAAATCTTTAGATTTAAGATTTTGAACATGACCTCTTTTTGTGTTAAGATCACATTGATTTGACACAAACCCATTCAATTCGTTTATTCACTACTTATATGGATCTTGTTTAAGATAATTTCTAGTGCTTAGTCTATTTATAATGAGGATGAAAAGTAAAATAAAATAAAAATATTGTAAGTTGTTTTTTTTGTATGCCTAACAACCCACACTGTGTAGTGTATATGTCACTATAATAAGTAATGATATAAACATATAATGCCAAATCTAAAATTAATTTAAATATTTATTATTACTAGATATGCACGTATGGTCATAATAACCGTAAATAATATCCTATTATTAAAATATTTAATTATTAAATCATTCGTTTATTGAATTAGTATTTCTTTGCAATAATAATGCGAAAAGATGGTGCGAAAGGTATTTTTATTACACACATAGAAAAACAATTCTTCTGGAATCGTTTTTGGAACAAAATCCAGGCCAAGCCGATCTCCTCTTCTAGTATAAAAATATTTGGTGATCACAAATAAATCTGGCTTCAAATCCAAAGATTTAGGATTAGATTGATTATTCATTTCGGCCGCAAGTTGATAATAATACGCGTTACAAATGTGACCTTCAAGTTAGCGACGCAGTTACATTACGACCGTCTCGTTCTTACATCAATACAAACGTTTTTATCGCTCATCAACATTAGCTTAGCGCTTTTTATGTGTTAGATATAAATAGCGTGGACTTGCACTGAATCTCTTCAAGGAATCGTGTCGATATCATTAGAGCATGATATTTCTTGCGCGCCGTATCAATACACCATCATGCCTTATACGCGACACGTAAGAAACGTAATTATATCGTGCAGATAGCATCTGTGGCCGCAGCCTCCCGCTGGCCCCGCCCACTCCGCCCACCAGAGTGGCGCGAGCTGTAGCGAATACTGATGGGAGTCTATGAGCTGGGGAACCTACTGCGGCCGAGAGCTGATCATATGGTCCGACAGTTAAATATAAACAAGTCATGTATTTTAAGTTTGGATATCCTTCCATTATATATAGTTATCTTAATAATAATAATTTTTTTCTGTTTGTTCCGGGTAATCTCCGAAATGGCTGGACCGATTTTGACGGGACTTTCACTAGCAGATAGTTGATGTTACATGGAATAACTTAGGCTACTTTTATTTTAGAAAAATAAATCGCGGTTCCGCGCAAAAAAAGATCCCTTGAAATCCAATATATCAATTCTATGTCAAGTGTCTCATGCAAAAACGCTGCATACGCGCAATGTTTGGGATTAAACCTATCGAAAGCTGTAAGCCACTGTTTGTAAAGCATAAGATTCTTACACTTCCGTCGTTATATATAATTGAAGTCGCATTATTTGTTAGAAACAATCTCCACCTATTTCCACGTTTATCTGACTTTGTAATCCGAAATCGCCGAAATGACAGACTTTGTTTGCAGCCAGCTAAAACAGCATTACTACACAAAAGTGTAGTATGTATGGCTCCTTTAATCTATAATAAAATTCCAGAAAGTTATAAACAATTGAATATAAATTTATTTAAGCTAAAATTTAAAACATTATTAATTGAAAAATGTTATTACAATGTTACGGACTTCCTTACGGATAAATGTTGAATTATTATTGATTGATTGATTCACATTGATTATCAGCTTTGGACTTTAATTGTAATGTTAATTGCAACAGATATATGTATACTTTGACATCTAAATTAATAATTTTGTTGTATAATTTTGAATTCATGGCCAGGCATGACACCTCTTTCTATTTTTGTACGCCGATCACGGTAAAACATGTTGGACTTACCAAATTCTTTACACCCATCATGCATTTGTATGTATTGTGACTGACACATGTTTAAGCAAATAAATTATTCTTTCTTTCTTTCTTTCTATCAAAGTACTCTCAATTTCTTTTGAATTAAACGCGGGTAAAACCGCGGGTCTAACTAGATAATAAACTGATGGCAATTTTTGTTCGTGAAAGAACAAAAATCATTTCGAACTGATTAATTATTAGTTTTCGTGTTTAGGAATTCAAGATACCTAATATAAATACATTTTGTAATACATGATGATTCACCCTTTTTTAAATTTATTAAGATTTAAGATTAAGATTTTTTGGAATTCTGCGACTTGTTATGGAGAATCGGAGCCATGCAAAAGATTTTACGCATTAGCGTTGTTTTAGCTTCGTGTAGGCAGACTTCACCGTCATCACATCTGTTTCTAGGAAAAACATCTGAGACATCTATACAAACAAATAAAATTGAATTGGGTGTGTTGTGTGCTTATTGCCACGCTTGGCAGACGGGCGCTGCTGCCCATCCTCCAGCTAATCCCATTGTCCTTTTCCTTTTACGACACCCACGGGATGAGATGGGGTGGTGGTATTCTAAGCCGGCACCACACGACTTGCCGACCCTATTTTCAGAAATACAAAAGATTAACGCTACCCTCACTGTATATCTTAGAAACCGCTACGTTTGTGAAGTCAAATGTTAATTTATTTCCAAACTAGCTGGGACCCGCGGTTTCACCTGCCATTTAATTTAAAAGAAAGTAGATTACTTATATATAATTTATAACACTCATACGGCATAGACACTTCACATAGAGTACCTATGTATATATTAGATTTCATGAGTTTTATTTTTTTGCACGGAACCCCTAATTATTTTTCTGATATAAAAGTAGCCTAAATTATTCCTTATAACATCAGCTATCTGCCAGTGAAAGTCCCGTAGAAATCGGTCCAGCCGTTTCGGAAATTAGAGGGAACAAACAATCAGACAGACAGACAAAAAAAAATACAAATAGGTTTTTGGTATACATACCGTATATACTTTCATATGAATTTAGTAAAAAGCTGTTATTTTGACATTACATACACACACTTCAATTTTATTTATTTGTATAGAAGATAAAATATTAGTTATACGATACCTATACGAGACTATTTGTATGATATGATGTCCTATCAGCCAAATGACGTCCACTGCTGAACAAAGTATTCTCCAGATTCATTCGATCGCGTAAGTGAAACTTTGCTAAAACGCCGTATTGTTCGGCTATAACATACAAAAGCCAAAGCGTAAATAATAAGTAACTTTATCGAGGAACCATATACCATATGTAAGTGTAAAATTATTTTTATTATTTGTCTATAAAAAGAATAATTAAAAATATTGTTTTCTTTATTATGTTACATTTGGATTAATGGAGCAGAACGACATTATTATTTTTGTACAAAATACAATGCTTCTCATCTACTACTTTAACTAGCAATCGGTGAATAACAAACGCAGCGAATACAACAGCGAGTGATACTCCCTATAAACGTATGCGTCGCGTGGTACGGCTGCTGCGTGCAGTCCGTATGCTCGGCATGATTGGCTGCCGACAAAGCCGTGGGTGTATTTTAGTATGAGTAGCCAATTATAATGTTATGTTAATTCATTTCATTGGATAAGAACTTGCAACTGTGTGCTTTAGTCTGTTTATATGATGAATGGTAGGGGAAAACTAGATTTCTAGGCTCCCATACATTTTGAACTACCTGGCATATCTCCTTTCTTCCAATATCTTTGATTCCAAAAGTAGGTAGGTGTGGCACAAACGCATGGTTTTTATATCACTTTGAGACAGTAAACTACTGGAACAGCTTGCAGAAAGTCCAACATGATACTACAAGCCCAAGCCCATCCATGCTACCAAAGGGCATATCCTATCCGTCTCAATGGGCAGTGCGTTCATAGTCACACACAGGCTCGAAAGGAGATAAACCAGAAGGTCGATATCTTGTGCTGCGGGAAATATAGCAAAAGAAGAATTTTTCATACATCTCTTTTTTTGTCATTTCGGGCGAATTAAGTCCACTGCTGGACACAGGCCGGGAGGCCAAAGATCACCACAACAATCAATATCGGTGTGTTGTGTGCTCATTTGGGGGTTTTGCCATAATCGCCACGCTTGGCAGATGGGTTGGCGATCGCAGTTGAGTTGTTAATGTACCTACTCGAAGGCCACTGCTGCCCATCCTCCGGCTACTCCTTAGTCGACTTTTACGACACCCACGGGAGGAAATGGTGTGGTGGTATTCTGAGCCGGCACCACATGGCAAATTTCATACTAGGACAGATGTTAATAAGATTGGTAATTATTGTATATTATTGTCAATCGTAGGCATTGAACGAGTTAATGTAGTACCGAAATGTTGCAAATGTACCGAAGCCGTTAATAAGTGTCACGCGCAACAGTGTTGCAAGTGCTTGCAGCGCAGCAGCCGCGCGGAGCTCAGCCCGTCAGCACCGGCGCATAGCTGGGCGGCATTATGAGCAGCGCGGCCGCAATTACCGGCCCAACGCGTGAAATGTGCGGCGTGCCGCAGCGGCCGATAAATAAACGATGGCGAAGTGAGACAAAGCCGATGCGCCGATAGCGAACAAAGCGCGCGTCGTGTTGGTCGCGTTGCGGCGCGACGTATTAATTCCTCGGGCCGCCGATACCATCGCGCCGCGACACACATATATTATCGCAGAGACAATTATTCCGATAGCGCACGCCGCACTGAGAGGTGCTGGGCCCGCGCCTGCGCACCGGGTTCATTGCTGCGCCGACAGTCTGTACTCACCTACTAATAGTATCGTTTGCCTGTGCATACGCTCGCTACGAGACCAGCAAGCCATTCGCCTGGTAGTGAGCGTCATGCCTGCCCAAATCAATGAATATGGTAAAAAGGTAATGCTACCCCAGGACTAACCGGAGCACATTTTTTACACCCGTGAGTCACAGAAAGGTCAAATTGAAACCCAGCGCCAGGCTCTGGCTGCCAAATGCTGAACTGGCTACTTATTGGGCTCAACTGAGGGGCACACAAATATTGTAACTTTATACTAAGTTTCTTATTTTGTTTTCATTTGATAATCCATTAATTAAATTTTTTTGTTCAATTTTTTTTGTTTAATTTTCTTGCAGTTTTATATTTTATTTTGTTTTATTACCGTTTGTGATATCTCGCTTAGCAGCTAACTAAAGAATTTCTTTCTTTCAATTGCAGACAAATATTACAAGATTAGTGAGAAAAACATCGCGGTGATCGATATCACCCGACACGCTCGCGTAGGTCTGAAGCATTAATTACTGTAAGCACTGGCGTAGTAGTGATGACGGGGCCCTGCGACGTCCACACCTCGTTATACCGACATGCGCATCAATGCGCATATCAATACCTGCAGTACATCGGCCAACTGAAGTAATGTCACTCGACAGCTCGCACATTTTGGCACTCCGACGATTGTCGCCATATCATCGCGACGGATCACTGATCGGTCCGGAGGATTTCATCTTGTGACGGATTGACGTTGATGTTATCGATGGAGCCAAACATTTGGCTTCATAAAACTTCATCAAATTCCGATTGAGTTCTACGTAGGTACACTGTGTTAAGCTACACGTGAACATAAGTAGATATTATGAAATCATAATGATCATCATCATTTCAACCGAAAATCGCCACTGCTGGACATAGACCGCCCCCAGGTCGCACTACAACAGGTCTGTGCTGTGTGCTCATCTAGTTATTGGGGGGTATCATCGCCACGCTTGACAGAAGAGTTGGCCGTTATCCGACTAACCCCATAGTCGCCTTTTACGACTCTCACAGGATGAGATGGGGTGTGCTATTCTTAGCTGGCGCCACACTGCAGTGTTGAATATTATTTAATCATAGGGATATAACATAAAAGAAGCAGCAGAATTCGTCTTGCAATGAAATAACAATACGATGTGGCGAAGGCGAGCTGTAACCCACTAAAATATAAAATAGTCGCCGAGCAACGCCAGTGAGTCGCATGTCCGAGCGCGACGCCGGCCGCCACGACACCGACTCAACAATTAGCTAATGGGTGTCTCACAATAAAATTCATTACGCTAACATCTCATCCAATTAACGTCAAAGTCGTCCGTGTGCGGGTCGCGGCGGAACGTCTGTAACACGAGATCTGTGACGTTTTTACGCCAGCGTTGGTGACAAAAAGTGCATAATGCGCTGTGGGGAGGTTCCGGCGGCGGCAACAAACAAACCGTTAGCGTCACTGGAGCGGCACCGGCGCACGCGCATGTGCGCCGCCGCCCCGTGCGGTGATCGATGGCTGTTCCGGCAACACGCCGCACTAGGTCCAATTATGTTTGTCGTACAAACGTCACTAATCAGTGTGCCGCTCTAATATACACGCACATTATCATTAGGTGTGTGTTGGTACACCGCAAAAAATTACGGAAACGAACACAAGATATGTCGCTCGGCGGGAGAAGCGGACAAACACCATAATGGCATTGCTACAATTGAAATCAAACAACCGAATGTGTTGTGGTTGTGGCATAAGGTATAACGTGTGTAAGTGACGTCCGTCGTAACGAAAACTGATGGGTACCTACCATGGATTCGGTAGGTACATGATTTTAGTACCCTCAGCGTTAGAATTTTGCCTCGGTCTTATCATGAGATTTCTCATTTTTTCGTAATTCATTCCAAAATAAAGTCATTTTCTGTACAGGGACAATATCTGACAGATGTGACTCACATAGGCTAGCACTAGGTTGCATTAAAGGCACAGATCTTTTTGGTGTGAGTTGCTTTACTGGTTAACGACGGTGGGTTACATTATATGACATGTCCAACTCAGAAGGGATAACTAATTTGTCGCATACCTGGGCATTCGAAGCCGTTAAACGTATAGGAGTGTTGGTATTGTCCAGTTTTGGTTGCTTACTCCGACACTCCGGGCACCGCCAAGTAGGTTTATTATCTGTATCGATTTGCTGGAAACACTCGAATGATATATTGCATGTTAAATCGTACTTTGATTTGCAGAATACGCAGCCTAACTTATCATCTCCCTGTAGTGCATTTTTGCATCCCACACATTCTTGTATCGGATTACTATTAGGTGAAAACATTATGCTTTAATCGATCATTAAAGTAAACAAAACGAGGTATTCAGTGAAGAGCTATCACCACCGCTTTAACTTGGTTTCACTTTAACTTCGACTTAGCACTCACAAGTTGGGCCCCTAAATGGCTACCACCACAGGCGACAGGAAGCGGTTCGGGTGCCTGAAAAGCGAGTCCCTTTCTACCTTTAACATCAATACTGTGGCAGACAGTGACTTGCCCCCTACAAGATGGAACCCCTAAATAGCCACCACTACAGGTGGCAGGGTGCAACACAGGCGGGAGTGGCTTGGGGTGTTTAGAGGTGCGGCACCGGTTCCATCATCGCGCGTCTCGAAGACTCGGAGCGGGTTTCACCATTATTACGCCATTAAACACTTCCACCTCGAGCATATGGCTCTGGCGGCCCTAGAAACCCTAGTCAACTCTCTGGAGCATTCGGGTAGGCAGTGTCACCACTCACATCCAGCTCGCCACAAGCTGCCCTGCGTTCTGTAATTTCTTAAAAGATCACCTTAGGATATGTTTTTTGTATTAAAAGCTGTTCGAGCTATATACGTATCAGTTAGGTGCAAGGGGTTCTCAAAACTAAAAAAAATCATCATCATGTCGCCAACGTCGTACGGTTCCATTGTTTTTTTTTGTCATAATGTATATCAGGCAAAATATAAGTTCATACGCCAAAAATAGTAACGTTCACAACGTCAACACTAGAAATAGGCATTAATTATGCATTCCATACACAGATTCCATTACACAGAGTGTATGGCTCGTTTCTGGAGCTTGGTAGTCGCTATTACAATAAACTACCACATCGTTTATTAGATTTGCCATTTAGTTCCTTTAAATCTAATATTACATCCATACTTACTCAAAAGGCGTATTACACTATAAACGATTATATGGATGATAAAAGTTGCTAGTCTCTGGGTTCAGTTCGAGACAATCTTAATTAATATGTATGGAGTAAGTTTGGCTGAGTCAATATTATATGTTCAAACTTTCTATAATTTTGACATTATTGTAATTCATTGTTAATATTTCATAATTTTTTACGTTATTTACTCATATTTCATAATTTGACATTTGAGTTGCCTCATTTAAAATTTTATAACTATTTATGTAAGTACCTACATAAATTTAATATCCTGGCATTGATTGACTATAAGTTATATTAATATTGTTCTTGTGACATTAACTTATAATATTCATACAAAATATAAATGTATGAGCATCGTGTAGCCATTAATGTTGTATGTTTAGTAGTAATTTTGATTGAGTCTTTTGCCTGGCTGTATCAGTCATGCTCACTAAAATGTCTTGCTGGCGGTGTCGTTGTGTATCGGGTCGTTCGGTTCCCTACAATATGGTTGAGCTAAGCGATGCTGATGCATGCGTCATGCTCGTGAACGGGTGCCGTCTGTTGGGACTGGTCAGCCATTATCTGCCACGGCAAATTAATTATTATTATAATATTATTGTGGTATGTTCCATCTTTACACATTGTCCTACATTTTTATAGGTATATGTTTCACAATAATTTGTATCAATCAACATTGTATTCTCAATTATTTTAAAAGAGTATCCATGGAGTTTCTTGCCGGCTCTTCTCCACGAGATCAACTATTTGGAACCGTGCAACTTAGATTCTGACGTTTCATAAGTGCCAATATTTGGTTTATTTCAAATGAAAGCCTTTGACTTGACTTGAATCCAAAACTGTTTGCCTATTCACATGGTGGTACTAAATGAAGCTAGAATGAACATAGAACACGGTGTAGCAGCTGCTACGCTAATGAGGCCGGCGTTACCTACTGCGCTTAGACCTGCGCGCCTTTATGTTCCAGCCGTACCGGATGATCACATTCTCGCCCGCGGGATCCCGCACTAAAAACAGAAAGTGCACACTAATAAATAAATATAATAATAAATTAATGTTTATTACAATAACTTCAATTATGCTACATATTATCAGTCATGGATTGTCCTTTTGAGCAAAAAGTACGCTTGTGTTGGGACATTCCGCCCTCCTGTTAGAGCATTACAATAATTTGAAGCTCTAATACAACAATTTACGATAGTGATGTCCAGTAATGCAATTCCGTAAGCTCAAACGTCTATTGTTTCAAGGGAAGCAACTGAGAAACCAGTCAGCCTGAGCCTGAAGAAACCATTGAACCACCATTACTACATCGTCGCAGACAGTGGGCCATAACGGTGCCTTAGCGAATACTTACTAAATTGGTTTATCACCTTCGTTTCATTGCCTGCAATGCAATGCACCCCTGGGTCCAATTCTTTAAGCTCAAACATCCACACATCCTTGAATAATAATTTCGGCCGAATGAAGTCCACTGCTGGACATAGGCCTCCCCCAAAGATGTCCACAACGACCGATATGGGTGTGTTGTGGGCTCATTGGGGGGTTTTTGCCATAATCGCCACGCTTGGCAGACGGGTTGGCGATCGCAGTTGAGTTGTTAATGTACTCGAAGGACGCTGCTGCCCATCCTCCGGCTAATCCCTTAGTCGACTTTTACGACACCCATGGGAGGAGATGGGGTGGTGGCATTCTGAGCCGGCACCCTTGAATACGGCATCCTTGAATACAGAATTGAAATAACGGTGATAACCTAATTTGGTATTCGCTAAGACTGGTCCCCATGGCTGTCCTTCTGCAACGTGTCCTTGAATAGCTTCAATCATGTCTTAGCGAATACCGAGTTGGTTTTACACCGTTATGTCGATTCTGTATTCAAGGATGTATGGGTGTATGGGTGTTAGAGCTTATTGAACTGGATACATCATAGTCATGAGGATGTTTGTACGATAGCTCCGCACACAGTTGTTAAGTTTACTTTACTGCAAGGAAGTGTGGCAGAAGCGTGTATACCTACTGGGTTGTTTTTATTTTGATATAAAAACAACAATAATTTTATACTTACTCTTAACACAAATAATACATAGATAAATAAATAACTATCCACTTTGACCAGGAAATCAATAACTTCCGTAATTATTAAGTCGCATGGTGAGAACTAAAATAATTGATTTTTGTATAGAATCCTAGCTGCTCATGGAGCGGGTGGTAGCGGAGAGGCGCGCGCATGCGCAGACGAGTCGCCGCCGGTTCCCACGCAGCGCGCGCATTCCAACCCAAACATCGCGCACCTTTTGCTCTCTTTTATATTTCATCTGTCAAGGTGACTGCGAATACCTACATTTTATTATAATTATTTCTTATACGTTGGTATATAAAGCTGTTTAGATAAAATACGTTCGTCCGTGTGGTGCCTGCTACGAATAGCACCAACCCATCTCATTCCGTGGGTGTCGTAAAAGGTGATAGTGGGATTAACCGGAGGATGGGCAGCGGCGTCCTTCGAGTACATTAACAACTTAACTGCGATCGTCAACCCGCCTGCCAAGCGTGGAGATTTTGCCAAAACCCCCCAATGAGCACACAACACACCCATATCGGATCTTTGGGGTAGTCCTGTGTCCAGCAGTGGACTTCATTCGTCCGAAATGATGAACAGGTTTATTCTGGACGTTCGAAGAACACGCGTTCTGGTCAGAATCTTGAGAATGTTATGTTTTCTGTATTAGAATTTCACTGTGTATTAAGTTGTTTCAAGAATGCAGAGACCCTTTAGACATATTGTGAGGCAACACAGAGTCACATGTGTGCCGTTTGAACATCTTCGGCAGGTGTAGCCGGCGCTGTCTCCTCAAAGTCCTCCATGAAATAACCGCGATGTAATCCGTAGTGTTTCATAATCATAAGTCATAATCGCAATCACCTAAAACATCACCCATTACCCTCTGAACACGTAGATACCTAATCCGACAACTAAGTCTGTTCGATCGGACGATGTGTTTTTTTCCTGTTCGTTCGTTTCATTGGACGACGAGGAATCCTGAATTCTCACAATACGAGGGAACACGGTTATTCATGATTCGACTCGTAAGTCTACGAGTAAACGCAAGACCGACCGACACGTTCTATTAACGAACAAAAGGTTATCAAATCTTCTTATAAAATGATAATTTAACGATAGTTTAATGTCAATTCACAATTACTTCATGGTTGTTTGATTTCACAATTAGTTCATGGTACTTTCTATGTATAATTTAAGCAATTTCCAAATGATTCGAGTACGCTTGGGAAGTGCAGGGTGTGTGTAGTTTGCCTTTGTAACGCCGGACGCTTTGCTCTGCGCCGGCTGTTGATTATTTAGACATACAATTTCATACCTCATAATTACGAAACTTACTAACAGCCGGTTGTCACCTCATTTGTAATTCAATAGGCATTCAACAGGATTCTGGACCGAGTTACGACCACGTGACTGTAATGCGGTAAATTTATTGTCTACGTCGTGATCGCCCGACGAGGGGGCGCTGCTAAAAATGTCTTTAGTTAGTGGGCTTGTTGGGTACGTAATTGTTTAGAGTAGAATCTGTATTCTCTGGCGGGCAGTCGTTTATTGCTCAATACTTCGCAGTCACCGCGGCGTGTGTCGCGCATACTAAGTCGGCGCCTGCCGGCACTTCGGGCCTCCGCCCGCGTTACGCGTGCCCGGGGCGCGCTCCGTCGGCGGAGTGGTCGCAACCGATTTGTGCCGGAACTGCTGTCACACCGCGCTGAAGCGGCGAAGACGCCTAAGACTTTTCAGTTATTGTACGCGCGAACAACTCGAGATTAAGTCTCCGACGAGCGTAACCGACACTAATTATAATATTTATGACGCCATTAACGATCCATTAGCATAAATTAAGTGTCGCGACAAATTTCACGGTGTCGCGAGACGCGGCTGGTTTTATTTCAGTTTACAATGTTTAGTTAGGTGAGACCGTGGAATGCGTATAATGTGTCCAAAAGCGTCGGCGGCCGTTGGTGCGGTCGGCGGCGCGCTTGTCGCCGCGAGGTGACAATGCTCGTCTATTCCGGCGACGCAAAGTGTCGCGTGTTTACAAACATCGGCCGCAGCTAATGGCGCTATTTCCGTGCGCCGCGCGGAGCCCGAGCGCGGCTACAATCGCACTCAAATCCCAGATTGATTAACAGGCGTTTTACGAGCGCCTCTCCCATACAATAGCAACAGAATACACGCGTACAATGATTCCGATTTAGAAACACATTAAGCGATTTGAGAACAAAACAGTCTGCTGCACGACACGACTTATTTATTCAAAACTGAAATACGAACGGATGAAACTTACGGATTTTTTCGCGGTATCAATAATGTATGGTAAACTTAATTTGAACATACGTGCAGCAAATCCATTCGTACATGCATAGGTACATACATAATTATTTCTTAATTATATCATGTTTTTAATGCCCAGGCAGGGGGAATAATGACAAATCGAATCGGGTAATATAAATTACAAGTATCTTTTATTATCCTAAACGGGTTGGGCCAAAAACCATACCAGTAGGTTAAGGTGCGGCTGATGTGGCCCAAAAGTTGCGATTATTATTTTTACATACAAACTTGTCGCGCAATATTTGATTAACCTAAAATAAGTACTTATAGTTTATATTGCCCGATTCGATTTGCTAGTATCCATACCGCGCGGCCATTGTCAATAATGTCCTTATTAATCACTTGAACCATATTTCAGTTCTACATGTAGGTAAGTATTATTCGCATAGGTAAATATCAACATATTAACTATTTATTCAGTGTCCAACGATTAAGTTAAAATTTTCTTACTACGCCCCATTAGAGTCAGTTTCATCTGCACCAACGTACTCAAGTAGGGATATCTGTATGTGTCTGTCTGTGTGTATGTACCTGCACCCAAACGTGTGTAGGTTCATTCATTCGGAATATGGATAGGTGTGTGTCAAACTATATAAATCATCATTTCGGCTGAATGAAGTCCACTGGTGGACACAGGCCTCCCCCAAAGATCACCACAACGACCGATATGGATGTGTTGTGTGCTCATTGCGGGGTTTTGCCATAATCGCCACGCTTGGCAGACGGGTTGGCGATCGCAGTTGAGTTGTTAATGTACTCGAAGGACGCTGTTGCCCATCCTCCGGCTAATCTCTTAGTCGACTTTTACGACACCCACGGGATGAAATGGGGTGGTGGCATTCTATATGTCATAGATCTAAACATAGTTATCATACATATCTACACTGTTATCAATCCTACATATATGGAACATGAAAACAAATACAGTATCAGTTATAGGCAAATACAGTGGCAGCGGCGCGAAGGACCAGAACTGAACGGGTAGGCACTGGTGCTCCCGGTCGGGCACGCACGTCAGCAGTCTGATCTCTACGGACGTGGACAGAGAGAGTTGTTTGTGTTGAGTGCACCCGTGGGTGTCGTAGCAGGTGACTCCGAGATCATATTCAGAGAATATCTATCAGCATCCTTCCGTGTTCCGTGTCCAATATCAATAATACTTACCAATCCGTTTGCCAGACTTGGTGATTATGGCAGTATCCTTGTGATGCTGTACAGTGGCAGATCTGTGATTAACAGTTCACGGGCTGTTGAGAATTTCAAAAAAACTATATTTTTCTGTTAACATTCTTGTACACTCACACACACTTGTTCACACACAATACGCAATTACACTTACACACACATACATGCTCACACAACATCCTTATCTGAATCTACCATACTTTGTGGAATCTTCAGACTATAAAAAAATACTTATCCCCTCTAGTTACTGTATTTTTATTGTTTTTTTACTTGTAACAATAAGAGCGGAGCCTGGTGATTTGTAATACAAATCTCCGATCTAATACAGACACCAGCTCTTATAATGGTTATTCCTAATTAACATCAATTTTGTAAAGTTATTAACACTGTATCCTTATGAGAGAAATAAATAAATAGAGACAATTTTATTATTATGTTGTATGTTAAACATCAATAATAAATAGGATGTACAAAAAAATTTTTTTTCACTGTGCTACTGTTATTCTTTACGCCGTTTAATAAATTCAGTATCAATAATTTAGGTTACTAAAATTATACATCAATATAATAAAACACTTTTAAACGGATTCTATCGCGTATATTATATATAATCGCGAAAATCTAAGACATTACTATATACATCAATAAATATCACCCTAAGAACGAAGTTTAAAGCAATAAATTACTATTATTATCTTAACAACAATAACAATAACAATATCTTTATTTGCATAAAACATGGTATACATGGTGTTAAAATAGTTATATAAAAGAGCTTACATGTTTATCTTTTTTTTTCTTATCACAGCTAGCGCCGTTAAATTAAACATCAAAGTTAACAAAAGCTTAATTGGCAAAGAAATATGTAGGTATATTTACCATTATAATGGCCGAATACTGAAACGCCGTTAATATTATGTCCCGCATTAACTATTCGAGAAGCCCGTCTCTGGTAGGAAACCAGGCGGCTCAAATAGTTACAGCGGGACTTTCAGTACTCGGCCGTAAGTATCGTGTAATTCATAAATAACTTACTTTGATAGAGATAACACTTATTGATAGCGTCTAATGCCTGGTAATAATGTTCTTGCAAACTCTCCGAGTTAAGGTTCATTTGCACTGGAGGCGTCTACCTCTTTAGTAAACGCTAGCAGATATAGAATTTCTCTTAGATTCGTTTCAATATAATCTAATCAAACATGAAGAGATTGAAATTGTAAATGTTTGTAATAAGCCTGTTAATATGATGGCTTAATGGTGATAATTATGTATGTGCATGTACTCGTAGCTTGCTTGCGATCCGTGTCAGTAGTAACTAAACGTTATCCAGGAATGTTCCACACAATAAAACTGAGAATGCGCTACGAGTTACCTCACCAGCGCGGCTCGAGCGACGCGACGTGCCGCGCTTCACTTTCACTGTGGTGGACAGATATAAAAATCAGTCGACACGAATACCTTACCGAGTTCATTAATTAGCAATAAATGTCACAAATGTAGCGCGGCTGATAGTGGACGCCACGTGTTCTGGGACACTCCTACAGACTTGCAAGGCCGCGTGCCACTGTTAAAATATATTCGAGTATCGTTTATTCTGGATACGTATAAATATACCTTACTATACAACATTTCTTCGAGCTTTTCATACGTTTCTACTACTTTGCTCTATTCGAACTCAATACGAATATTTGTATCGAAAATATGTCTCATTTTGTGCACTTGCTTGCTATTAGGTATACATCTATCCAAGTTTTTAAGTCATACTGAAGCGATTCAACTAGTAGCCTAATTTGTTCATCATATCAGCCACAGGATGTCCACTGCTGAACAAAGGCCTCCCCCTTAGATTTCCACAACGAGCGGTCACATGCCGCTCCCAGCGACCTCCACCAGGTCGTCTGTCCACCTCGTTGGAGGTCGTCTCACGCTCCGTTTTCCGGTGCGTGGTCTCTATTCGAGAAACTCTTTGCCTCAACGGCCATCAGTTCTACGAGCAATGTGCCCTGGTCATTGCCACTTCAGTTTACTAATCCTTCCAGCTATGTCGATTACTTTAGTTCTTCTACGAATCTCCTCATTTCTGATTCGATCTCGTAGAGAAATACCAAGCATAGCTCTCTCCATAGTTCGCTGAGTGACCTTGAGCTTTCTTATGACGCCCATTGTAAGTGACCACGTCTCTGTTCCGTATGTCATCACTGGTAACACACACTGGTTAAAGACTTTCGTCTTGAGGCGTTGCGGTATTGTTGACGAAAAGTCTTTGCGAAGTTTCTCGAACGCTGCCCAGCCGAGTCGGATTCGACGATTGACCTTTTTCTCGAAGTTGGACCTACCTAACTGGACAGTTTGTCCCAGGTAGACATACTCGTCAACAACTTCGAGAACAGAGCTCCCAACGGATATTGGGATGGGCACGACATGGGCATTTGACATGACTTTCGTCTTGCCCATGTTCATCTTAAGGCCCACCTGTTGGGAAACTCTGTTGAGATCATCGAGCATTGTGCTGAGCTCTTGCATCGATTCTGCCATGACTACGATGTCGTCGGCAAATCAAAGATGAGTGATATACTCGCTATTGAAGTTAATGTCGAATCCTTTCCACTCCAGCAGCTTGAAGGCATCCTCTATTGCAGCGGTGGACAGTTTCGGGGAAATGACGTCCCCCTGTCTCACACCTCTCTGCAATGGAATTGCTCCCGTGCTCTGTTCATGTACTCGGACCGACACGGTGGCGTTTCTGTATAAGCACTTCAACACTTCAATGTATCGATAGTCAATGTGGCACCGCTGCAGAGATTGGAGCACTGCCCAGGTTTCGATCGAATCGAACACTTTCAAGTTTCAGTCCACAAACGCCAAGCATAGTGGCAGATTATTATTCTTACGTTATTAAAGTTTCAACCACGGGTACACGAGTAGGATACGTGACGAGTACGTAGCAGGTACCTACGGCCTACGCGCTCCTTTGGACATTGGTATGCGCCTGCTCTGACCGTGGTTTTAGAACATACACTGCTTGGTATACTTCATACTCAGAGGAACACGTAAAGTGTGTGTACGTATGCTCCTAATGACATCTGGAATGGTGTACCTATGTATATTTATTTTTGTGTTTATCAAAATATTTTCTTTTTCCAAGTTCGGTTGTTCATCAGGTAATTTCAACACTCATGCGCGATACTAGAAGAGGAAATCCTGCCTTTACCTAACTTGTATACTTTAAGTGTGCGCCACCGTTATAACCAGTATCCATGAGAACAGATAGTCGTCATCGTAAGTGTGTCGGCAGTCTGCGGTCCACTGGTAGCTCCCCGTGCCGCAGCGAGACCCATTCACGTCTCACACTCCGAGTGGTGCTGGCTGTATCTCTACATAAAACATTATTAGATACATACAAATCTTGTAATGCCACATACTTAACTAACGTTGTTTGTGTCTTAAGATTTTCAGGTTAACATCCGTGAATTAAAAGTAGATGATTTCCTATATACTTACTGATTAAACATATCAAACGCAGGGCAGTACTTCCGCCACGAACAGCAACAATTTTGGGTTGAGATTTTTATAATTTTCAATTTCATCCTGATATTTTAGATGCAGCCGATGCAGGTGTGGTTTTAATGGAAATTGTAAATAAAATAAAACAACAGACTTGAAACAATCACAGTAGATAATGGAATTTATATTTAAAGTTCATTTATCTATAAATTGGAGGCTACATTTCCTCACCCGACAGGGGCAGACAGTATTTATATTACTATAGGCACAACAGTGTACCTGTACGGTATATTGCTAGTATCTGACGCTACAATAGTCCAACAGCGAGTTAGGGAATTCAACCCCTGTCAATGACTGCACACCACGGAGTAGTAAGCAAACGAAGTGCTAATGTGCGTACTTACGAAATTGCACTTGTGCACAAATTGTGTGGCAGCTACAGAACCAAGTTGCATTCTCCTGCCCGGTAGACAGAAGGTGGGTAACTTTTGCAACAACTTACGCAGAATTACAGCCATACGTTTCTATAGACGACCATTAGCTCTTCGTTCATTTATTACTCGGTGTTGGTCATTTTCGTGTGGTGTGTGGCTCAGCGCGTCATCATCACCACATAGTGAGGTGACATACTGCGGTCGCAGTACTGCTCGCTCACACTAGTATAAAGGCCTCGTCGTGACATCACGAGCCTGCATATCACCGATGCGCGACACTGCTCCCAAACAAGGGATCGGTTTAAACATAACATCGTTTTTGCACAAACACCCGCGAACATAAATGAAGCTTAAACTTTTGAAACGCGCTTTAATTTTCGCGTAAATTCTAAAATGATTCAAATCGTCACACGCCTTCATAAACTTACACTTTAAATCATCGCATGTTGTATGTACAATAATATCGGCATGCCGAGCGGCGCTTGCACTATGTTAATGTTCATTATCTACAATGTCTGCTGCAAAGCTACTATTAACTATTTAGTCTAAGCCACTAGCTTATTATATACAATGTGTGATTACAGCTAATTACTCGCTAAGTACTCAGTAATATATTTATAATGTGCGCGTATTGATACACGCTCTACATCTGACCACACTGCCCTACAATCATGAGCCGAATGAATACGCAAGTGTACGATGTGTGCAGTTCCGGAGCGACATGTCGCTACTGCGCCGCGTCACTACCGCTGCTCTATAATACAATTTCACGTAAAGATTTGTAAGAACTCGAAATAAAATGTTTAGTATTGAAGTTTCTAATGCTCTGCCCTTAGTTTAGCTAGACCCAGGAAATATTCGTCTCGTTCGTTCAGTTCCGAGTCATAACAGATGACATAAAAAAGGTTCTTCTTAACTTGAAATTGTTTGTTAAATCAATTGACGGCGTCTTAACTCGATCTAGGCGTAAACATAACTCATAGACGCAATGAATTTAATCTTTGTCTATCGGTGATAATGTCACTGTCATAAACGAAAAGTCAAAGCTTTGTGGTTCCTCAACCAATGCTATGAACAGCACTGGGAAGAATGTAGCCAGCCTTTCATTTCCCATAGAGTCGAATGTGGCACACATTCAAGCGTGTGTAATGGCAGCAGTGGGCGGTGGTGGATACTTGTTAACGAGACATTACCATTCAACTTTACACGTCGAATACGTCGATGCTTGTGATCAAAAGTTATTATCCTGTTCAATATAAATGATGTCATATCTGAAAATATCGGATTTACCTACAATATGCACCCGGAAACAAGCACTTGATGATCGCCGAATTTTGTAAACAGTAGCCGCCATCATTGTAACTGCTTCAATAAACGTGAACAGAACGGAACGTCTCGTGTGCAGGGAGTGCGGCAGAGTGCGCCGCGGCACCTGCTTATATTTTATTCAGGAGCCAGCGCATCGCCGGCTGACACATTGCGATACATATTTATTTATTTCGCAAAAACTTCGCTCTACAATTAGAAGCGCGTGCCCAGCGAGTAGCTCCACCACCGATATCACAGCGAACAATACTGACATCGCAGGCCTGCTGCCAGCTTCAGTTGTCGAATCACAAACAGACATATGCGAGAGCAACATTGAAGTTAATCTACTGAAAAATAAGTATTAGCTAACGTTGAACACAACATCTCACAAAATATCATGTTTTGCTTGCGTATCATATATATTTCTATTGTCATTGCGTATACGAGATGGATAAAATCTCGTCGTAGCTGGATGCTTCGTTCACAATCGACACCCGTTAGTTATTTCTCACAACTGTTGAATGTCTGAGATCAAAACTCATTGTCAGTTGCTAAAACAATGCACAACACAGTATTATGTTCGTCGCGTAGTCGCTGTGCTGCGCTACAGCGGCGCGTCGTAGCCGCACGGCCCGGCCATCGGCAGCGGACCCCCCCTCACACGCACTACGCAGCACACCAGCGGCGGGGCGGCCGCTCGGGGCTCGCCTCTCAGAACCAGTACAGGTCCTTGGAAGTGTCTTGCACCTGCGCCTCCAGACCTGCGCCACACAACAAAATATTTCAAAATATTTACACTATTATGATACTTGGGGCACTTCACACTAATCTAAGAATATATATCATATCAGCGAAAAAATGTCCACTGCTGAACACAGGACTTATCCATAAATGACTGGTTACAAGCTCTGTGTTGTCATATTGGGAGGAATTTGCCAGTAGGTACTCACCACGCTTGACAGGCTGGTTGGTGAGCGCAGTATGGCTACTATTCCACAGTAGGGACGCTGCTGCCCGTCCCTCTGGTTTAGAGTCCCTCAGTTGACTTACTAATATACCTACGGTCCAAAAAAGCCCGGCTCGAATCCAGGTGGGGCTTTATTGCCAATGTTCATTATTTTTTCTTTTGATCGAGTTTAATATGTTTTTTTGATTATGAAATTATTATGTACGAAATTGAATACAACTCAAGTTTCTGATGTAAACAAAGTGAGAATTAAATTAAGCGAAAATTAACCACATTATTCACTAGGACAAACATTCTCAAACGCATTTCAATCAAGAATGAGCTCGTCACTACAAACTACAAAATGGCGCATCAAATATTGACAACCAATTAAATGAATAACTTTTTTATTTTTTATTGGTCTCCAGTGGAAATTCTACATGGAACTTCCTCCACCCCGGGGAAGGGCGAAGGGGTATGCCGGACTCCTACCGGCTAAAACCACTGGAGCGGTCATCTTCGGCACCGAAGGGGGCTCCAGGTCCTCGTAAGATCACACTGGAGCATTAAATGAATACCTACAGTAGCTAAATTCAATTGTTTGCAGGTGTGCATCGATATATCGCTACTGAGCTGCGTACCTACCATGTCAAATGTTTAATTTGTTCCATCACCAACTGTCGTTGTCTGTCAAAGCGCAACGCAGTACCTTAAGTAGGATATCTATTCTGTTGATTTCTCTTCACAATTTTCAGCTTGTCGTGGCAAAACAACTAAGTACAAAATCACATATACATACATACACACAGAGCCTATCATCTATTAATTGACTGTGTCACGTTCAAATATAAATTACAATAGTAGTTATATAGTAGTAATAGATATACATTTTGATCATGTAGATCGGGTCCGCGCGGCTGATTGTTATAAACGATGTCCGCGGCGCGATGCTATCGCCAACGTCGTGAGCCGCTTCAAGCGATAACTATTAATAAGAACCTAACCGCGTGACGTATACCTCTGTGGACAGCAGTTCACAATGGGCCGGTCCAAAATGACTGAAGTGATTAGGTACTTACTGCGCGCGATTTCATCAGCGTTAACGAACTTTAATGATAAGTGCTGTTGACAGCTCAAAGGGCCCTTGGTAAGAGTAAGGCAATACGAAAATCTAGGGAACCAATTTAACTAAGACAAGTTGTACAGTGTCACTTAGATACTCGGGGAAAACCGGGACAGTAGCTCCAGTGGGATTGGCGACTCTTTTAAAAAACCTCCGGCTTCACAAAATTGGAACAGGCGATTAACAGGTTTATAAGGAGCACAGGCATCCCACAGCTTGGTAAATACATTTTCAGTACAATGTTAGCCTTTTTCAAACAAAATTGGATTGCTGGTAAGTAGCCGGTACTTAGCTATTGCAAAGCAAATTTGTGTTTCTTCGATTCGCTTGGAATCATAAAAGTCCTCAAGACAAGAACTTACTGTACAAATTTCCAGATTTAGAACATTGTATATTAGAAGTCTTATGTAGATACCGCCATCATCATTTCACATAGATGGTAATTTCGCGATAGGTATAGCATAATCACGAAGAAGATTCTATCACTTAGACTATTATAGGATAGAATTAAATAAAATACGCTGTGTAGGTAGATACGTTATACCTGATTAAATATTAATATTGTATATTATCGATTACAAAACTTATTCTTGCTATAATTATAGACAACTCACAACTGCACAATGTGATTTTATTCTCTAGAACATTCAATCGGAATGACATCGTAATTTGAATCTGCCCTGTTTTCTAATGAGGTTCGTATGTTTACACTCACTGCTCTGCACTGCACTGGTCTTTTTCAGTAGACATTTGTAAGATTTTACGTACCTACCTATAGCGGTGTAGACACTGAATGGTCAGAAGTTGGACAAGCAGGTAACTCGGTTCTAACTATGGAACGAGATCCAACAATGGCCGTCGTATCCAATTTATAGGTGCAGCTAATAATAACAAGAGCATAAATCTGTTGAACTAATTACACATTCGTGTCAGTCGCTAAACGAGTACCTAGCTATACACGTCTATGTTACCCCTGTGTGTGTGTAGATAGTCGTATGTGCGCTACAGCGGGTCGGATAATTGACACGGACTTGGTGATTTAGTGCGGAGGGGGCGCGGAGCGCGGGGCGCGGGGGGCGGGCGGCGAGGGTGGCGCGGCGCGGGTGTGGGCGGGGCGGGGGGGGGGGGGGTATGGGGGGAGGATGGGCGCCCACCGGTCAACTCGCCGCGATTGGCGCTGCGGCCCCGCCCCCGGCCGCTGACCGTGCCACGGCAGCGTGGCCGGACGCTACTGTAAACGTCAATAGTACACTATCCAAGCTATCGTGTGTCCATTGGTTTTGATTACTATGAACCAGTAATAGTTATCCATTAGCTAGTTTTGGATGGATCTCTAGATCAAAGTAAATTATAGATCCTACATAAATATGATTTCTTATGAAGATCGGTTTGACACAGTGGCTATTCACTACGCTTTCTGCATTAGATAGATTGAGACACCTAGGTAGGTGCATGTCACTGATTCGACTTCCGCACGATATTTGTGCATGTGATATTTATGTTTGTAAACAATATCCAAGATACGGGAGAAATACTTGCGTTGTCATCGTTATAAAAAAAGAAAGAAGCATGATAAGCAAAAATATGTTTGATAGGTAGGTTCAACATTACAAACAGTACCTACCTAACTGATTAAAAATAGATACCTATGTAAATCTGTCCATCACAAGTTTGTCTGGCACAAATATTCGAGTGCGATAAGACTGCTGTATTCTAAGATCGCCGTGTAGGTACATACTTAAGTACCTACGGCCGAAATAATCGATCTAATCCAAAATCTTTGGATTTCGAACTACCTACGGATATATGTCTGTTTGTGTTAAATGTGACCGAGACACAACAACAGATGAATTGCAAAATCTGATTCAAAAGCTGAAGATTTATGATTAGACTGATTATTAATTTCGGCCGTTAAGAACGATTTTTTTATTGATGTCCAGTGGAAATTCTTCATGAACTACCTTCACCCCGGGGAAGGGCGAAGGGGTATGCTGGACTCCTACCGGCTAAAACCACTAAAGCGGTCATCTTCGGCACCGAAGGAGGGCTCCATGTCCTCGTGAGATAACACTAGAGCCACCCATTGGTGCCACCAACGCCTTTAGGCACATCACGGAGGGGATGACTGTAAAGCGGCCACCCCCTCTAGCGGAGGGAAGGCGACTGTAAAAAGGTCGCCCCCCCAGACACTTCTCGGGGAGGACTGTAAAGGATCCCCCCAAGCCTCGCTTTGCGCTGTGCTGCACACACGGCGGCACGTGACCACGTGCGCACCGCCGTCTTCCCGGGGGTCGCTCGGTGTGAGCACGCAGACTCCCCAATCCACGCATCCGCGAACCCCGAGGCTCCCCACGATGTAGTGACGGCAGGGGGCTCAGGCGTGTTGGTCTTGGGAGCCGGGACGGTTGATGCCCCGGCGCTGTCTCGTCCTTCTCCGTGCGGGATCGGCCCTCTCCCGATCCCGCTCTGGAGTCTCCTTCTGGAGCATGACGCTCTCGCAGAAGAAGACCACTGCACTCCAATGTTCATGCTCTGCTAACATAGCCGACACTACTGCCGGCAGAGAGAGTTCTTGCCCGATCCGATCGACCAGGACCCGCCGCTCGGCCGCCCACGCAGGGCACTCCTCGAACGCGTGCTGTCACAGTGGTGGCACTGTCGCACTCGCGTCCTATTCTGTGCAGGTACGCGACGAAACAACCGTGACCGATGAATACCTGCGTCAGACGGTAAGTGACGCGCTCGCTCCTTCTGAGCCAGGCTCTGAAGAGCAGCAGTATGGCCTCGACGACGCACTTGGTCGCGAACCGAAACCGTAGGCGATGTCGCCACATCTCGAGTGCGCGCCGTCGAGCCAGCCGCCTCAGTCTGTCGAACGCCCCTGAAGGCACGCTTTCCCCGCTTTGGCGGAGGGAGCGTGTCTGGTCATAGACCCACGAATTTGTCTCCGCCTGGATGTCGAAAGGCGCAACGCGCGCCAGGAGCGTTGCCGTCTCGTAGGATATTTCCACCGGATCAATAAAAAGGACACTGTCCTGTATCCCCGTGCGATCCGTATAGCCACTCTGCGCTGCAGACTGTGAAGTTTGTTTCTGCAGCGCTGGACGCCTGACAGCCGGGATGACCATACAGGCACCTCGTAGAGGGCCACGGACCGCACGACGCCCCCGTAGAGACGGCGAACTTCCTCGCTCGGTCCCCCGAGATTGGGCAGCACCCGGCGTAATGCACCCACTACCCTCTCGACTAGGAAGACGAGGTGCGCAAATTGCTCTTCGAAGCCCCAATGACTGTCTAGGGTGAGCCCCAGGTAGGTAGGTCCTGCAGGTAGGGCGTGCATCGATGATGGACTAGTGCCTCCCTAATCGCGCCCCACGGCATGGTGTTGAAGCCGTTGACGATGTCTAGACTAACAGTCAACGCCACCCCACCCCACCGGGACACTCCTGTTCCGACAGCGAGCGGACGCGAAGAATCGCGTCGACTGTGGACCGCCGCTGCCGGAAGCCATACTGACGGCCGTTAAGTACCTACCTACTAAATCTTCACCTGATCGCGGATCATGTTTTGCGTGAGACACATTTTTTTTAAACGGCCACTCTAGGATTTCTTCTGTGTCGTGGGTCCGTTTACAGACATACCTACATTTCACACACAATACACCCAGACCCGGAACAACTACCTACAGATCATACAAAAATTTGTTCCGTGCGGGAATCGAACCCACGACCCGGAGCGCAGCAGTCGACTGTATCAACCACTGCACCAACCGTGTCGTCATGAGCGCGATCCTCTTTTTGTTATTTCTATGTACAGTATTGTACAAATACTTAGTAATTTAATATTGCAAAAATAAAACTGTTTTCTTGTTTTTTTTTTTCTTATTGGCAGTTTCACTTTGCTGTTTGGACGTAACAATTTCGTCAATAATAGATACCTACCTATATATTCAACAGACAAACAAAATAGGTAAATCATTATTGTAGTTCAATGACCGCAAACGAAGATCAACAGGTACTTACAGCGCCTTATGTAAACTAGCTGTCTCGAACAATGAACGCACTATTTGCGTTCACTGATCTCGAAGGACCAAACAAAATAAACTAGGTTTAGATCACACAATAGATATTACATCATTTTATAACAGCTGGATATTTCATCATCATCATCATAATTTCAGCCATTTATAGGCATATATACCTATTTATTTATATACATCCACTGCTGAACAAAGGCGCCCCCCATAGATTAACAAACACAATTGTTTAATCATTTTGGGAGGCATTTGCAAGTACTCACCACGCTTGGCAGGCGGGTTGGTGAGCGCAGTATGGCTACCATTTCACAGAAGGGACGCTGCTGCACACCCCTCTGGTTTATAGAGACCTTTTTTAAACGTCTTTTACGACATCCAACGGGAGGAGATGGAGTGGTGCTATATTCTTAATCCGGACACCACAATGCATACCTTGGCACCGTTACTAAAATACTTGGGTACCTATAGTATCCGAACAGAAGTTATGGAGCAGTATACATGCACAATAGGTATGTACAGTGCGGCGCGGCGGTCACACACGGGCCCGAGACGCGGTGCGGTATTTGTCAATAAACACGACATCCCTCCGTGCCCTCCCCGCCCGTCACCCCAGCGAAGAATGCGTCGCCGCCGGAGGGACACGAGCGCCGCCTCGTGATGCGACCCTCCCCTCGCACTCAGTGCCGCGGGCGACTTCCCGCGAATCCCTCAATAGCTGCCAGCTTGCCGACCTACTGTACAATTATTTCCACTTTTAGATTGGTCTAGTACGTGAGCCGGCGCGGCGCGGCGACGTTGAGAGATATAGGTACCTACTGATACCTGCTAAATAAGATAATGTCTTGCCACCCTACGGATCTACCTAAGAATACCTAGGTATATCTACTGTCGATAACAATACCTATGCATGCATCTCTTTTACTAAAGTCAACGCATGTTGCGTTGAACTGAGTAAATAAAACTGAAGTGTGGAAACGTGGCGGGTAACTAACATGAATAAGGACACCCTAACATGAAAACGGACATCGTTCATCCCTCAGATTCAGATACGATTGCTAATTAGTTCCTCAAGGAGCTTTACTTGAATCCCTAGATTCATAATTTTAAAATACACTTATTATATAGACAACTAGCTGGGACGCGCGGTTTCACCCGCGTTTAAAAGAAATGAGATAATTTATAAATAACTTGAAAACTTTGGCATAGACACTTGACATAGGGTATATACTCGTTTACCTATTGGATTTCATGGATTTTAATTATTTTGCGCGGAACCCCTTATTATTTTTCTCAAATAAAAGTAAACCTAAGTTATTCCTTATAACCTCAGCTATCTGCCAGTGAAAGTCCCGTAGAAATCGGTCCAGCTGTTTTAGAGATTGGCGGTAACAAACAGATAGACACACAGACAGACAAAAAAGTTAAAAATATTTTTTGTTATAGGCACCGGAATGTACTTTCATATGCATTTAGTAAAAAGCTGTTATTTTGATATTACAGACACTTAAATTTTATTTATTTGTATAGATGAAGAGCAATATGCTGTCGGATAACTAACATTGGTAAAAATTTGCTTTCTTCTTTTTTCATCATTATTATCATCATCATTTCGGCCGAATAAAAGCCTTTGGGCCTCCCCAAATCCTCCCTAAGATCGCCACAAACACCGGTTATGTGGGTATATTGTGCGTGACCGCGCTCGGCGGCGGCCGGCAGGCGGGCCGGCAGGCGGGCCGGCAGGCGGGCCGGCAGGCGGGCCGGCAGGCGGGCCGGCAGGCGGGCCGGCAGGCGGGCCGGCAGGCGGGCCTGTTGAGCTACTTACTGTTGATGTACTCGAAGGACGCTGCCGCCCGCCCTCCGGATAATCCCGCAGTCACCTTTTGCGACACCCACAAGATGAGGTGAGGTAGCGCTATTCTTAGCCGGCACCACACAACTTCTATTTTGGTGGATACCTTTTCCTTCTTCTTTTTTAACATTTTTATTATCCCGGTGAAAAGCCAGCATGTACTTCCTCCGTCCCTTTTTTAAATTTTTTTTTTTTGGTGCCCAGTGGAAATTCTTCATGAACTGCTTTCACCCCGGGGAAGGGCGAAGGGGTATGCCGGACTTCTACCGGCTAAAACCACTGGAGCGGTCATCTTCGGCACCTAAGGGAGGCTCCAGGTCCTCGTATGATCACACTAGAGCCGCCCACTGGTGCCACGCCTATAGGCACATCTCGGAGGGTGACTGTAAAGCGGTCACCCCCCGGGGGATTGTAAAGGATCCCCCATAGCGTCCCACGGCAGCGCGTGACCACATGCGTGCTACCGTCTTCTCTTGGGTCGCTTGGTGTGGGCACGCAGATTCCCCGGTTGTTACCCCGGCGCCGTCTCCTTCTTCTTCGAGCGGGATCGGCCCTCTCCCGATCCCGCTCTGCGGTCTCCTTCTGGAGTATTACGCTCTCACAGAAGCAGACCACTGCATTCCAGTTTTCGTGCTCTGCCAACATAGCCGACACTACTGCTGGCAGAAAGAGATCTTGCCCGATCCGATCGACAAGGATCCGCCGCTCGGCGGCCCACGCAGGGCACGCCTCGAGCGTGTGCTGTGCGGTGTCCTGGTCGCTATCACAATGGTGGCATTGTGCCGTGGCCTCGCGTCCTATCCTGTGCAAGTACGCACCGAAACAGCCGTGCCCGGTGAGCACCTGCGTCAGGCGGTAGGTGACGCGCTCGCTCCTTTTGAGCCAGGCTCCAAAGAGCGGCAGTACGGCCTCCACGACGCGCTTGGTTGCAAACTGCATCCGCAGGCGATGACGCCACTTTCCAAGTGCGCGCCGCCGAGCTAGCCACCGTAGGACACTGCTCGGTATCCTCGTGCGATTCGGATAGCCACTCTGCGCTGCAGACCGTGAATTTTGGTTCTGCAGCGCTGGGCGCCTGACAGTCGAGCTGACCATACAGGCGCCCCGTATAGGACCACGGACCGCACGACTCCTCCGTAGAGACGGCGAACTTCCTCACATGGTCCCCCGAGATTGGGCAGCAGCCGGTGTAGTGCACCCACTACCCTCTCGACTCGGGGGACGAGGCGCTGGAAGTGAGGTACCTACTGGCAAAATCCCCCCGAAATTACGATGTGAATATTTATGAGCGAGGCCCTTTTTCAGCACGTGGACGTGTCTGATATGATGATGGCGATGTTGGTTGAAGAGAGGGGTTTATGCTTTACAGACGCCCACACGGAACGCTGTCCCGTGTGGTGGTCGCTACCTGATTACAGTAGCTACTAAATACAACAGACACTCTGCGCACACCACGCCGGCGCCGCGTGCGGGCAGTTGGAAGGCCCGTGACCAGCAGCACTACCGCGCCCGTGTCATGCATGTGCTGACGACAGGAGGACGACGTTTGCACACGGACTGTGGAAGGCAACTGTTGGCAGTGTCGATATGGGTCTGGGTTCATTATGATAGCTGATAACAAGATAACTCTTCCATCGGTTTACGACTCCTGAATTTCGAAGGTTCCACGGTTAGGTATTAAATTAAGTCCTTCTGTACGAACTAGTTTGAGTACCTACTTGGAACATTAACATGCTTTCTTAGCTTTACCTAAATGATTGCTTAACTATGTAGTATGGGTACACTTATGGTACATAGCGCGTGGTGGCCCGGTATGTTTTGTAATAAAGTACTAAAGTACGCATTACGCCTTCTAGATATCTTCTATATCGAGAAATCACATAGACACATTTTGCTTCAAGTATAAATAAAATGCACATTTTGTAAATTGAAAGGGCTTCCCCTAACCTTCAAGCAAAACATTATCAGTCAAGTGGACGGGTGCGATCATGAAGACAAAAGGGGGCGCGCTGCATATCTGGTGGGGCGGGGCGGTGCGGGGCGGCGCGGGGCGGGGCGCGGCTCGATCGCGGCTCAAGAATTTAATTTGGTCGCGAGCGAGGCCCTCGCGCCGCACCACGCGCAAATTAATTTTAATCGTCGTCATTAGGGAGCGCGCCGCTCCCGCTCCGCGAGCATTACGGACACTAGAGACCCTTTCAACTCGCCGCCTCTGTCCGCCGTTTTTACCGCATCAACCGTCGTTGATAATCGTTTCTTATCCGCGACGCGGCAATTATGCCTATCCTTAGAGGCGAATCTAAATTCCGGCTCTCGGACGATTACGAATCACGCGAGAATTTTTCTCGCAAACCGACAACGAGGCGCGCGTAGGCGAAGACGCGACTCGACACACTCGGCACCTGTCCCGCCACGGACGCTGCAGCTCGGCGTCGCCGCACTCAGTGCTGTTCCATACGCATCGTCGCTCTAGCGGTGCAGCCACCGGGGACCCACTGGGTACCGCAAAGCAAGAATGCTTTGTTTTGTCATTCGGATAAACCGCTTACAATTAAAATATCTGCGCCCGAGGGAGGAATCTCTTTGATAATTATAATACACGCGACCGCGAGGCGCGCTCGTAGTGCCGACCGTTAGAAAAACATATTGTCATTAAAGTATGTACGGTTATTTATCGCGGCGTTTGATCGTTCACTCTGCGACCGAATTATAGAAATGCCTTTGATATCCACCCACCAGCACAGTGTAGCCGCCGGGACTACGAGCATGCCAACGTTCAACGAAGAACGCTCCGGAAATGAGGGCGGAACATATTGATGCATACCTAATTAATTTGGGGATTATAGATTTAAGCGTTGTACTTTCCCATTCGGTTATCTAAGACATACAGCGACACGCGTCCTTTGTGGACGTGTGTCAACCTGACCCGCACGATGCACCAAGTGCTGCCTGTCCTGCCACGACACTACTTAACGACTGAAAACGCGAGAAACCCATCTAACTGCTGGTGGTGGTATTCTGCTGTCTAGCAGCGAGCGGCGGTACGCACCGGGCACGGCGGGGTAGGAGTAGGGCGAGCAGGCGGCGGGGTCGAGGTGGTGCGGCGCGTGGTGCTGCGCCGGCCAGTCCACGGGCTTGTACTGGTGGTGCAGCGCGCCGCGGCCCAGCAGCAGGCCGCCGTAGCCCGCCGCCGCCATGTTGTGGTGCGCCGCCGCCGCGTGGTACTCGGCCGCGTGCCGGTGCGCCGCGTGCCCGTACCTGCGGGGGGCAGAAGTAGAGAACGGGCACAAAGTAAGAGTTAATTAAATTTAAATTAACTGGACTAGCAATTCTTCAAAATAAGCACACTTTGCAGTGTTGCGGTTGCCTGGTCGCCACCAGTGAGCGCCTGCTGGTCCAGTTCGCGCTTGTCGGTACTCGTCACGGTGTGGAGGTGACTCACCCCGTGTAGTGCTGGTGCCACGGGTCGTAGTCGTAGATGTCGACGCCTGCGCAGGCGCCGCCGGGCGGCCCGCCCGCCGCCGCGTTGAAGAACGACGCCGGCAGGTTGCGCGACACCATCGGCACGCTCTCTGCGCACACGCAACCCAGCGTTAGTGAAACACATTCAATATTGAGCCTCAACTGTTGCTCTTGTAGAGCGATAGCCATGCCCTGAACAGCTCTAATGATCGGCAGTATGAGATTCATAAGGACCGGCCCACAACGATATTTTTATTGAATTGAATATTTTGCGTATTAGGTACCATAAACTTATACTTATGGACTATATATTATACAAAAATAATAAACTTAAGTACTAGACATTAAGGAGATAAAGTACGACTCATTGGGTGGACGGACTGGCGCTAGCAGTGCACTGCGGCGGTACACGCAGTGCTAGTGTAATCAATTAGTATTTTATTTTATAAATGGATATCCTCACTAGAATTTGCCCTCTATCGTGGGTTCAGTTTATAGATAAATCTCACAGGCACCAACATCCAGACTCGACAGAACCATCTGTAGAGCATACAATCAGTTCCATGCGGGGATCGACACGTAGCGCGGAAAGCCAATCGCTTAGCCGCTGCGCCAAAAGTACCGCCTGTATAATCTTAACCTATGATGATATAATATGGTAATCTCAACAGTTTTTCAACATCTACGAAGCAAGTCTGTCTTTCATTTGTTAAATAAAGTATAATGCTAAGACAATGCGTCGTGCGTGCGCTGGGCAGTGGTCAGTGCGCTCGTAGGCCTACACCCGCGGGACGCGCCCGCGCTGGGCAGTGGTCAGTGCGCTCGTAGGCCTACACCCGCGGGACGCGCCCGCGCTGGGCAGTGGTCAGTGCGCTCGTAGGCCTACACCCGCGGGACGCGCCCGCGCTGGGCAGTGGTCAGTGCGCTCGTAGGCCTACACCCGCGGGACGCGCCCGCGCTGGGCAGTGGTCAGTGCGCTCGTAGGCCTACACCCGCGGGACGCGCCCGCGCTGGGCAGTGGTCAGTGCGCTCGTAGGCCTACACCCGCGGGACGCGCCCGCGCTGGGCAGTGGTCAGTGCGCTCGTAGGCCTACACCCGCGGGACGCGCCCGCGCTGGGCAGTGGTCAGTGCGCTCGTAGGCCTACACCCGCGGGACGCGCCCGCGCTGGGCAGTGGTCAGTGCGCTCGTAGGCCTACACCCGCGGGACGCGCCCGCGCTGGGCAGTGGTCAGTGCGCTCGTAGGCCTACACCCGCGGGACGCGCCCGCGCTGGGCAGTGGTCAGTGCGCTCGTAGGCCTACACCCGCGGGACGCGCCCGCGCTGGGCAGTGGTCAGTGCGCTCGTAGGCCTACACCCGCGGGACGCGCCCGCGCTGCGCACTCGCCGCGTGCGGTGCCGCCTCGTTCATGTTTACAGGCGTACAGCTTTAAACTGCTTACACTTTAGAGTTCTGAATTCAATTCTTCGATATCTTAAAATCAATAAGTTTGTAAAAAGTGTGAAGGGCTTACTCCAAACTAAAGTCCACTGCTGGACACAAGCCTTCCTCAAAGATCACTACAATCACCCTTATAGGTGTGTAGTGTGCTTATTGGGGGAGTTTGTTTTAATCGCCACGCTTGGCAGCTGGGTTGGCGATCATAGTTGAGTCGTAAGGGTACTCGAAGGACGCTGCTGCCCCTCCTCCGGTTAATCCAATAGTCGCCTGTTACGACACCCACGGGATGAGATGGGTTAGTGCTATTCTTACCCGGCACTACGCTACAATTTTGTATGACATTCTCGAATGTTGTACAAAATCCCATAACAACCGACTGACAACCGGTTGCGGTCTGATTATCGTCAACTTGGCCTATCATGCTCGTGAGCGGGTGCCGTCTGTTGGGACTGGTCAGCCGATAGCTGCCATTGCAAGTAATTTTTGTTTTTTTCTTATACGTTAACCTACATTATCCTCGCTATATGTTTTACCATAATTTGTATCAATCAACATTGTAATCTCAATTATTTTAAAAGAGTACCCATGGAGTTTCTTGCCTGCTCTTCTCCATAGATCAACTGTTTGGAACCGTGCAACTTAGATTCTGACGTTTCAGCCAGCCCCCATAGCATCCTGAGTGCATTGTGTGACAGATGGGACTGTCCGATGCTTAGTCACTGGATACACCTTCACACGTAGTGAGTGCCCCATTTAGGTGCCAGATTATTACATATTATTTTATATTTATTAGTTTACTAACATTAGGTTTAGGTTGTTCGTACTAACACTATATGGACCATGTATTTTAGTCTGAAATAAATATTTTTATTATTATTATTTCCTTTATTTAAACTGAATACATATAAATTACATTTTTAAATATACATCATACAAAAATATACATTTAAAAATATAAAAAATAGTAGCCCACCGGCATCGGGAGCAAGGTCCAAGCTGCCGGTGGTCAGTAGTGGTGTTATTATTATTATTATTATAAGTGCCGTTATTTGGTTTATTTGAAATAAATACTTAGCTAGCACGGAAGCAGCCATTGGGAAAAATCCTAAATGTTTTTGGAGCTTTGTTAAACATCGATCCAAATGCAATACTATGCCTAGCTTTCTTAAATACGGTGAAACTACTGTTTCCTCTGCAGAGTCTATTTGCAATGCCTTCTCATCACACTTTTCCTCAACTTTCCGTAACCCGATTAATGACCAACCATCTACTAGACATGCATGCCCAACTTCTGCATGCGTTTCTACAGTTTCGGACATTCATGCAATTGAAATACGCGTAGAAACAATTGAGGGATTACTAACTAAGCTTGATCCATTTAAATCTGCTGGACCTGACCTTTTATCATCTAAATTTCTAATTGGATGTGCTAAGACTGTAGCCCTTCCAGTTTCTATTTTATTCAAAAAATCACTATCTTTATGCACGGTTCCCCAAATTTGGAAGTCTGCCTATATTACTCCAGTACACAAAAAGGGTCCTAAATCTGAAATAACAAACTATAGGCCAATATCTAAACTCTGCATATTGGCCAAAGTCTTTGAAAGGGTAGTGTATGATCAAGTTTATGCAGCAGTTAAGAATTCATTCAGCTCCTCACAGCATGGCTTCATAAAAGGCCGGTCGATAGCTACAAACCTAACACTTCTGAATGACTTCATAACCCATAGCATGGATAATGGAGCACAGGTCGATGTCATTTATACTGATTATTGTAAAGCCTTTGATCGAATTGACCACAATATCCTCACATCAAAACTTTTTAACACCGGTATTAGGGGAGACCTACTGAGATGGTTTTCCTCATACCTTGAAAACAGGTCACAAGCTGTCGTAATCAGTAATTATATTTCCAGTTGGGTCCCTGTTCCCAGTGGGGTCCCACACGGCTCCTTGATGGGCCCTTTGCTTTTTATAATTTTTATGAATGACATCGAATCTTGCTTCCATACCTCACACCTGCTGTGCTTTGCGGATGACATGAAAATCTTTTCTTCTATATCATCAATCAATGACATGGAGGCCCTTCAATCAGATTTGAAGCGCTTGGATGAATATTGTCAACATAATAAATTAGATCTCAACCCCTTCAAATGCTCTGTTGTCTCTTACAGCCGCAAACGCTTTACACTTCCACATTTTACCAACTCAAAGGGCAACCGCTACCGAGGTGTGATGTAGTACGGGATTTGGGCATCTATCATGATAGCAAACTTCATTTTAACGTACACATTGACGAAATAGTTGCGAAGGCGTCTAAGGCACTAGGGTTTATTATGAGACTCTCCAAGTGTTTTAAACAGGCTAAAACATTGAAGATACTATACTGCTCATATGTTAGAAGCCACCTGGAATATGGGTCACAAATCTGGAATCCATGTTATGATAAATACATTAATCGTATAGAAAAGATACAGAAACGTTTTATTAGGTTTTTATGCTGTCGATTGCAAGTTCCCTATTGCTCCGAAAATTATCCAAGTATATGTAAAAAACTTCACATTCTGCCACTTACAAATCGTCGCCAATTAGCTGACTGTTCGTTCTTATTAAAAATAATCTGAAATGAAATTGACAGTCCTGATCTCCTACATAAGCTCAATTTTAATGTTCCGTATAAATCCATTAGATATAATCCCCCTATATATTCCTTCCTGTTCTTCCAATTACAGGCAAAACTCATATATTGTGCGAGCAAGCAATAATCTTAATCGGGTGTGCAAAGAAATTTCACTTGACCCATTTGTTACTAATAGTAACACGGCAAGAAGGAAGCTTAACCTTATGTTTTTCCATTCTACCTGACAATCATCATTTCGGCCGAATGAAGTCCACTGCTGGACACAGGCCTCCCCCAAAGCACCACAATGACCGATATGGCTGTGTTGTGGACTCATTGGGGGGTTTTGCCATAATCGCCACGCTTGGCAGACGGGTTGGCGATCGCAGTTGAGTTGTTAATATACTCGAAGGATGCTGCTGCCCATCCTCCGGCTAATCCCCTAGTCGACTCTTACGACACCCACGGGAGGAGATGGGGTGGTGGTGGTATATTCTGAGCTGACAATCACATGTGTGTATATATTTCATAGTATACAATCTAATATTACTTGTAGTTGCATTGCTTTAGTGTTCCATAAGACTATGTCTTAATTTCTGATGTTATTCGTGGAAACCTATAATTGGCTTTATGGCACCCACTGTAACCACCTATTATAAGTTTTATAGCTGTTGGTTTTCCTAAATATAAATAAATAAATAAATAAAAGAATATAGGCCTCAGTATTCAGTATTTTGACGAGTTTAGCGCAGTGGCTTGCCTTTCTGCGCTACATGTCGCAGGTTCTTTCCCCGCGAGGAACTAATACTTGTATGTCTTATACAGGTAGTGGTTGCGGATCTACGTGTGTGTGAGGTTCATGTTTTTGAATACATACAGGAGATGACTAGTGAAGGTCATCGGGCAAAAAAAGTTGTAACAGTAGTTGGTACCAGGGGTCAGGTAGCCAGCCACATCGGGTACCGAAACCGGGGAAAAGTTTAGGTTGATAATAGCTTCAATCACTACACGTTCATCCAGCGCGGTGATCACGCCACCGTTACCTCACCACGTCTAATGACCGCGGGCCCATGCCCGGCTCCACGAAAGCGAGCTGATACAACGACCCATCTCCTATTTATTTTGAAAAATCGCCACGTGTAGCAGGATGGTCCGTAGAACATTTCCAACATAACAATCTAGACTTAGAATAAGGATTCATCCAATAAAACAAATGCCATTTCTGGGAAGGTGAGCCGTGGGAGCGGCAGTGGGCACCAATCCGCGGCCAGCGGATCAAAGGACCGACCGTCACCTTCACAATGTGGAAACAAAAACATCCTCCTAACATTGATTGCTGGAAGGATACTTCAGAGAACCTGTCTGTGTAGCACCGCGCTATGTTTACCTTATATTAGCGTCATCGCTAAATTTATGTGCATACATTGAATGAGGAACCAAATCTCTTTGGATACTTTGAGCACTAACACGGCCAAATGTTCTGTGTCACCCCGCGGTGCAACCTCATGGTAGATAAGCTGGTTGAGATAGCTGTTTGTTTCTGTATCGGATCGGCAAGCACACACACAAGTTGCAGTCCGGCGAGCGTGCGGTATGATGTCGAGAGTGGCATCGGGTCACAAGTGGTGGGGCGCGTTTTTGCGCGAGTCGCGGAATGCGCGGCGCGGCGGGGCGGCGCGGCGGAGCGGCTCGCCGCACAAAGCGCGCCGGCCTCGGCCGCCACTATGCCAGCGTTATGCGTTTTTGTCGCGCGGTTCCTTTCGGCCATCTTTTAAGTAATGGCCTGTGTTTTTACGATCTAATCACGGCCACGTAACTATGTCCCGACTCTCGTCGCTCAGCTCGTATCGAATTGACAATTCGGCTTTTTTTTGGTTTAGAGCAGCCTTTGGCCCTAGGAACCGGTCACTGTCCCTTCACCGCTGCGTCACTCGTATCATCATTGCTGTCCGTTAGTATGCGACACAGTTTTAGAGTCAGCTCAATTAATCACCTAACTCAATACTCTAGTAGGTACCTAGATAGGTACCAAGCACAGAAAATAATAAATATCTTCAGTAGAATGAACCTGTGCGATAAATAGGGACATACAACATCACGGCTCCGATTAACCCGACTTGTTACTCTTTTTAAGAAACTCCTCGATAAACCTCTCCAGTAGGTACATAATGGGCGTAAATGAAGTACAATGAGGCTGACCGAGGGTAAGTAAAGA
Source organism: Diloba caeruleocephala (assembly GCA_947459985.1). Taxonomy (NCBI): domain Eukaryota; kingdom Metazoa; phylum Arthropoda; class Insecta; order Lepidoptera; family Noctuidae; genus Diloba; species Diloba caeruleocephala. The sequence goes on from OX381610.1 coordinate 30,880,770, forward strand.
GGTGGAGTGAGATGAGAATGGCGGTGAATCGGCTGCGGGGCGAGGGAACACACGGGGCGAGCGCGGGGGTGAGCCGAGCGATGAGACGGGGCTCTAGTTTGTAATTAAACGTCGGGTTTAATTAAGGCGGCTCCAAGAATCACTTCAGTGATTTATCTAGTCAGTCGGGAGGGCCGGCCGCGCTCTCGCCGCAACGCCGAACGAGTACAATCGCCACGCTCTGTTTTGAATCGCTCGCGATATGTTTTGTACACAAGTCCCAGGTGTCTCTTGGGAAAACCTCTTTAGGGAGCAAAACCATTTAGGCAGACGCCGCTGGATAGGGATTGACTTCTAATATGACCGATGGCTGAAAGGATTCCGTCATACTGCGGCTCATGTATTCACTGGATAAAGCGCTCTTTTTACGTCGCAGTCAGATATTTATTTAAATCTTTATGCACAAACGAGGCGGACATATGCCTTAGGCATTTTCTAACAGTCTACCTTACGAAGGTGCAGAGATAAACATCTGGTGGGTGCATTATCAACAGGATTTTGATACGATTTATTATGACTAGTAATATGAGAGCAATAGACTGGAGGAAATAAAAAGAAGAAGAATGTATAAAGTCAGAGCGGTGAGTGGAGCATTGTAAGAGACAGTTATTTAACGAACGAAGACTCTTTATGTGATTGGAGCTTAGATATTAAAAGTGCGTTGTAAGATAAGTGGGTGGAGTAGGAGACTCTAGTAAAGATATATGTTTGGTCAAGTAGTCGACACTGACACACAATATGATTATTTCAATGATAATATAAAAAATTTGGGACACCAGATATCCACCAAAAAATACAGCATATTTCAGAATGAAACATCTTGAATGTGCAAGAGATAATGCACTGAGTGACTGAACGCACATGGAAATATGGCAATTATATAATGATGATTGTGAACTCTGGTGAACTTGGTGTCCGGATTAAGAATATAACTCCGTTTTCTCTTTTTTTTCAAAATAACGTTGCCCCACACTAGGTTTTCTCCTGTGTCGTGGGTGCGTTTACAAACACAAGTTCCACACACAATACACCCAGACCCGGAATAACTACCTGCAGATCGTACAAATATTTGTTCCGTGTGGGAATCGAACCCACGGCCCGGTGCGCAGCAGCCGACTGTATCAGCCACTGCACCAACCGTGCCGTCAACTCCATCCATCTTCTTCCATGGAAATCGTCTTAAAAGGCGACTCATCATCAGCATTACAGCTAAAGCACGTCCACTGCTGAACAAAAGCCTCCCCCGTAGATTTCCGCAATTGTGACATAATTTTGGGGGGAATTTGCCAATACCCACTATCCACATGATGAGATGGAGTGGTGCTATATTCTTAATCCGGATACCACGCGTGGGCAAAAGGTCCCTTAGTCGCCTACTCGAAATGAGAAGGATGGGCAACAGCGTCGCTTCTGTGGAACAGCAGCCATACAGCTGCGCTCACCACCCCGCCTGCCGAGCCTGGTGAGTACTTATTAGCAAATTGCCCTATAGTGACAACACAACTGTAGAAATCTCTGGGTGAGGCCTTTGTTCCGCCGTCGACATCCTTTGGCTGAGATGATGATGATTGCGAGAATGTATTTGTGCAGACATAACTGATATTTTGTAGGGGCCTTCTTACTAATAACTTGATACACTACTGATATCCAATACATACTGATGGAAGTTTGGTTTGTCAAAACAACTTTAAGGGTTAATAATGGCGAACATTGGCAGTATCACCACACGCAGCGTCCTTATGTGTATTTTATGAGACCGCCGCTGTCCATCCTCAGGATAGTCTTTTGGTTGTATTTTACAACACCCGTAGCAGGGTGGTCTGTTCTTTACCAGAAAGTACGTCGTTAGTACTCATTTATATGCTGTATATGCAACACTGACCTTTGGGCTTGTCGAGTGAGAGTGCCCGCGCGAAATGTTCGTCGACGACTGCGGCCACGTCACCCGAGTAGTGCGTGAACACGACGCAGTTGGCGCTAACGTACTGCGCACGCGCACGAGCTGCGCCTGCGCCACTACACTCGCCTTCCGACTCCGAAGAGCCACCTCCTGTACACAAACATACAGATCAATATCAACAGGCAGCACATACAATTATTATATTGACGATCGCAATGCAATGACGGAAACACGCATCATCCAACTTTACCTGCCTACCTCATCTATGTCAAGGTCATTGCTGCTACATATGTCGGGGAGTTAGTAAATATGGGCATTACGTCTCCATTCAAATAAATGCCTCGTCCCGTAGGAGATCACAGAGAACGTATGTATGTAACGATATGTGTAGCTACCGTCGGCGCTGGCGCGTCCGTGCGCTGAGAGGTCCTCCTCCTTGGCCCGGAGGCGGGCCGCGTGGTGCGCCAGGTGCGCATGCGGCGGGCTGCCGGGGGACTGCGCGCCCGACGAGGCCGAGCCCGAGCTGAGCGCGGCCGCGCCGCCGCCGCCGTATGCTTCGCTAGCTGCATTGCCCGCTCCGCTCTGCACGTTGAACTACAAACCAACTGCACTATTACTACTGCGCGGTAAACAAATCTTATATAATGCGGCTTCAAACGGATAATGCCCGTAGTCCCCATTCCCTACAAGCGGGTCGGTGAATACACAGCCAGCTGTCTGACTCCGGCTGGCTGGCTAGTAATAGTTACCTCTAGGTAACCTGCCAATTGATGACTGTCAAGACTTCGTCATTTAGTGGCGGGGACCCGGCCGTATGATTCTTGGGATGGTGATGGGGCTAATGTTGGGGGACTTGGAATTGGTTCAATTTACCTTTACCAACTTATAAGAATATCAACGGTAATGAAATAACAGAATCAGAGAAACACAATAAAAAAATCTTTGTAGAAAACTGATTTAGGTTTCAAGCATTTGTGTAAGGCTGTAAAGTGTAGGAAGCGTCAGAATTTAAGTTCATTCATCATCATCATTTCAGCCGACTACAATCCACTGCTGGACACAGGCCTCTCCCAAAGTCGGTCAGGGTGTGTTGTGTGCTCATTGGGGATATTGCCAAAATTGCCACGCTTGGCAAACGGTTTGGTGATCGTAGTTAAGTTGCTGTACTCAAAGGATGCTGCTGCCCATCCGCCAGCTAATCCCATAGTCACCTATTACGACACCTACGGGATGAGAGCCTTTATTGCTGTTCCTATCATAATTTACAATACTATATGAGTATCACATTTATTATTGACGATCGTTTTTCAAACAACAGCTTGTCCTTCGACAAAGGCCTCCTCCAAAGACTTCCACCTATCTCTGTCTCTTGCAATTTTGATCCATTCTGGACCGGCCACTTTTTTGAGTTCATCTTCCCAACGTTTCATTTGTCGACCTTTACTTCTTTTGCCATCTCTGGGGTACCACTCTGATATTATTCTAGTCCATTTCTCATTTTCCTCTCTCAGCATATGTCCTGCCCATTTCCATTTTAGTGTTTTGCATACTTTGTTCACGTCATTAAATTTAGTTACATTTTTTATTTTATTTAATCTTACTTTATCTTTTCTTCTTACTCCGATTACACTTCTCTCTATTCCATTTTGACATATGTTTATTTTGTTAGTTAATTTCTCTGTTAATGCCCATGTTTGAAAGCCATATGTTAAACATGGCAAGATGCACATGTTATACACTTTCCTTTTATCTTTAATTGGCATGTCTTTGTTTTTCATAACTTCGCTAAGAGACCAAAATCTTTTCCACGTGTTGGCGATTCTTCTATCAATTTCTTTATGTATAGTATCCCGTGGGGCTATTTGCTGTCCTTGATATATATACTCCTCCACGTATTCAATTTTTGCCTTGTTTATAATGATACTGTATGTCTGTGAAGCGTTAGTCATAATTTTGTTGTTGTTGTTGTTGGGTTCGTTGTAAGTCCTGCTTTTATACTTTGATCTGATAGTTGTTGTACCATTTGCTCTAGTTTTTTTGGGCTTTCTGAGTAACGAATTAGATCGTCTGCGAAACGTAAGTGATTCAGGTTTTGACCGTTTATGTTGAGTCCGCTTTCTTCCCAATCTAAGTTTTTAAATATCATCTCTAAGGCCGCCGAAAACAACTTGGGTGAGATTGGGTCACCCTGTCGGACGCCTCTCTCTAGATGAAACTCCTCTCCTGTTGCTTCTAGTCTGATTTGGGCTGTGCTTTTTGAATATATGTTCTTAAATATTCGTATGTACTTTTCCTGTATACCTTGAGAACGAAAAGCTTCCCAAATGTATTCATGTTCTAAGGAATCGAAGGCCTTGTTGTAATCTACAAAGCCCAGATAGTAACTTTTATGGTATTCATTGTATTTCTGTAGAACTTGTCTTAGAACATGTATATGGTCTATTGTTGAGTATTTACTTCGGAACCCTGCTTGTTCTTTCGGTTGGTTTTCGTCAACTGTAGATGTGATTCTGAACAAAATTATTTTAGAAAAAACTTTATAGATATTCGACATCAATCTGATTGGGAGATAATTTGCTATTTCTCCTCGATCTCCTTTTTTATAAAAATATCTGTTGGTGAAGGGGCGATAATCGGTAGGGTAGCTTTTAATAGTTCGTTTGTTATTTGGTCGGTTCCTGGCTTTGTCTCGTTTTTGTGTATTTATTGCTCTTATTGTTTCTTCCTTCAATGTTTTTGGCATCGGTTCCAATTTTCTTATGTTTATTTCGGTGATCCCTTCTTTTAGGTTCTTACTTTGGTACAAGTTTCGGTAATATTCTGTAGCTGTTTTGAGTATTTCTGGTCTTTTATTTGTATAGTTTCCACCTTTAGTCTTCAACTTTAGCATCCAATCTTTTTTAGGATTCAGTTCTTTAATAGCCTTTTTTGTTCCCCCGGTTTTCTCGATGTGTTCTTTCAATGTATTTTGCCTTATTAGTTTCTTATCTTTTCTCATGTTTTCATTTATCTTGCAATTTGACAGCGATTGATTTTGTTTTCTTTCCTTTGTATTAGTTCTTTCCTCTCCTGTAGCAGCTGCTGTGCCTCATCATAAACGACCTTTTTGCTTCTAGCGTGAAGTTTCTTGGCTTCTGTTTGTATGATGTTTATAAGTTTCACATACTTAGCTTGAGTTGATATATTGTTTCCCTTGTATTTTTCTATAGATTCATTTAAACTAGTCATAAGTTGGTCTGCAGTACGGGTGTATATAAAGGAAGAACTATCATTATGGAACATCCTTTTGTTGTTAATAGGCGTGCTTGTCAGTCTAGCACGAACCATTTTATGTTCCGAATAAAAGTTTAGATTATGTATGATTGACACATCTTGAATGATTTTGGCATTATTAGTCATAATTAAATCAATTTCATTTTTATGTAGTCCATTTGGGGCAATCCACGTCCATTGCTTTGTTAACTTTTTCTTGTAGAAACTATAGAGGATCCTAAGTTTGTTTTGTAACGCTAAGGAAAGGAGGGTAGGCCTTGGTTTCCCATTTTTATTTGTGTTCCCAAGACAGAGGTATATTTTATTTACTTCCCAATCATCTATCTGTATTTCTAATTCTTGCAAAAATTTTGCATTTCTTTGCTTTTAATTTAAGTTACACGGTTCCAATTAGTTGATCTTATGGAGAAGAGCTGGCAATAAACTCTATTGATACTCTTTTAAAATAAGATATTAAGAACATATACAAGGTGTTTAAAACTTAATCAAAACATTGATGAAAAATAAAGATGGCGGCTATTCAATACAAAAAGTACTTCAGTTACATTTGGTTGCCAGGGAAGCGCCCACTGCAAAAAAAAGCTAACGCCACATGTCGGCATCGTCAACATAGTCTTTAGTAGGCTTTTTTATGAGAATTGTTTTAAATTGTGATTTAAGATTCCCGACTGTAATTGCTTTAGGTATCTTGCTGTAAAATTTTATACAGTTTCCTAAGAATGAATGATTGATATTGACAATCTAAATTTAGGTACTACTATTTAGTTCATTTATAGTATTGATACAATGAATGTCGCTCTTTACATTAAACGATTTTGTTTTTTTTGTATAAAACACGTAGCCCCACACTAGGATTTCTGCTGTGTCGTGGGTGCGTTTACAGAAACAAATTCCACACACAATACACACTGACCCGGAACAACTACACAAAGATCATAAAAATATTTTTTCCATGCGGAAATCTAACCCGCGACCCGAAGCGCAGCAGCCGACTGTATCAGCCACTGCACCAACCGTGCGGTTATTAACAAGAACCTGTTGTGTGTGTGATAAACATAATATCTTCAAAAATGTAAAGGGAGGGCACTATTTGTAGATCAAAATTATTTGACCATAGGATAAGCCGGGCACACAATAATTAATAATAGAATTTTCCCTGTAAGTGTCCGATTACAACGGGTCCAGTCTTTTACCGATATCATCACTAAATATTAGAATTTTGTTGTTTTTTTACATTGTCTTTCTGAGGGAGCTATAGACTGTAGGTAAACTGCCACATGACTGAGATGAGAGATGTTGCAATCACATGTGTGATTCAGAGCGGTTGAGGGAGAATATCTGTTAGTATTACTGCTCGATGCGTTGATTGTTTTTCTGACATGTTATATCTATTTGTCATACTGGTAAATTTTTCTTGTCCATCTCATATTAAAAATTCTGTGTCATTTTTAAATTGTCTAGTTTTATTTTCTAATTTTGCTGCATAAATATTTAATTTGCCGAGTAGTATAGTAGTAATCTTTCCCTGTTTAATTTACATTTTTTATTTAAAAAAACTATGTTTTTAACAATTTTCTGGGTTTTCCTGATGTATTTATTGATTTTTATGTATTTTTAGGGTTCTGAATGTCCCAGGGAAAAAACGGCGGAGCCGTTATAGAACCACTCGTGTGTCTGCCTGTCTTTCCGTCTGCTACAGCCAATTGGTTCCGAATCTACTGGACCGATTAACTTAAATTTTGGTACACATAAGGATTTCTGCGACCCAAACAACGTACGTACGTGTAACGTAAATAAGTAAATGAATTTTGAATATGAGGGTCACTTTTAGGGGGCAATATAGAAAATTAAAGGACAAAGTTTTGAAAACTGTACTGTATTTTTGAAGATTAAAGTCAGTGTGAGTTACTTCGTTACTTTAAAAAATCTCTTAGTGCTTTGAGAGGAACTTTAGAACTTTGTCATAGATAGTGCAGATAGCCCTTGTCTGCAATAAAAAAATTGAGTCAACGTCAACATAAATTAGGATGACCAGGACTGATGCTCTAGAAACAGAGTGACAGAAACAAAGCAAATAAAGAAAATTGTGTACCTCTCCCGCTTTGCTCACCCACGGTGAATCTACCATGAGGAGATTAAAAACTAGGAAAGAACTAGAAGAAATCCCTCGTCTCCATTCGCTCGCATTTCTATGATTTTCTGTGTGAAAACAAAGTGGCATACGCGGTCAACATTAAAAGGATAAACGGAAATACAGCTAAAGTCAATGCCAAAAACCAGGAATCTTACAGGGCAATAACAAAAACCAATTTACCCAACAATAGTCTCTGGCAGTCATATGAAAACAAGCTAGTGAGGCCATTAAGAATAGTTGAAGACCCGCTCCGAAACTATCGAGCCAAAATTTTTGAAAAAAAAGTCTTATTATCCCTACCTATAGATGACAGGAAAACTTATAAGAAGTCTATGGCCTTAAAATGACATGGTACATCTTTCAATACTGTGCGTACAAAATTACGTTTGCGGTTGGAATGTATGGGAAAACATGTTTTTCAACTACGATGTTAAGTTTCTTCTTTGTATAAATTATTGGTACAAAATCGAATTCAACATCATTCATCATCATTTCGGCCCAATAAGTCCACTGCTGGACGTAGGCCTCCCTCAAAGATCACCACAACGACCGATATCGGTGTATTGTGTGCTCATTGGGGGGTTTTGCCATAATCGCCACGCTTGGCAGGCGGGTCCTTTTTTATTTTTAAGTTTAGTTTTAATTTTCTCAAGTCCAAAAATACATATATTAATGAAACAAAGATAATAGAAATAGACAGGAACCTACTGAAAGGTATGCTACGGTAGCATTAATTAAGCGATACAATAAAACTTATTGTGTGTATGTGATCATAGTGATCTAATTCACTTTACGTTGTGCAATTCAAGTTTATAAGTGACATTAATTCTTTGACGAGCTCATAATGGCACGAAGGAAGGTCGCTGTGGCGAGACCGGCTCGAGCGGCCGCATCCAAACTATACCACTCCCACCATACATACGCGCTGTTTGAAAAATAGATATTATACACCAGGCATGCCGGCCGAGTGTAGCAACACTCTACTCACAGAATATAGGTTTATGTTCTGTGGTCTGACTGAATCACCAGTACCTAATACCAGCGGGCGGCGGCGGTATTCCGAAACGGAGCGAACGCTTGATCTGCTAAGTACCGAAGTACTTGGGCCCGGCCCAGCTCCGCCGCAAGCCTTACGCCACGTCAACGAGTCACTACTCTCAATTACTTGAACAAGTTTTTTTTCGCCAGAGAGTCTAGAGGAGCAGCAGCTACATTGTCAGACACGTACTTGTGCCTATAGGGAATGTTGCGCTGGGCTGGTAGTCAGGCCACATTTAATCATTACCACCGCGTATTTAACACTGAATTTACCGGATATTGCCGTGTGGTGCCGGCTCAGAATGCCACATGCCCATTTCATCCCGTGGGTGTCGTAAAAGTCGACTAAGGGATTAACCGGAGGATGGGCAGTAGCGTCCTTCGAGCACTCAACAACTCAACTGCGATCGCCAACCCGTCAGCCAAGCGTGGCGATTATGGCAAGACCCACACTACACACCCATATCGGTTGTTGTGGTGATCTTTGGGGGAGGCCTGTCCAGCAGTGGACTTTATTCGGACGAAATGATGATGGTGATGATTTAACACGGTATCATAATTTTTGTGACACTAGAATGGCTGCTACCGCGTCAGAGGTAACTCTATCTCAGCACACTACAGCGATCGCATGCATTACGTGTTTCGCCATTTGCCTCTGTACATATTGTGTTCTTTCAAGATACACCAAATCTAGTAGTCCTTTCAGATAATAAAATTAAGTTTTTTGTTGTCAGGCTTTCAAGAGAAAATGAAAATGATGTTAAATCTGCAGTTCCTAATAGCCTAAGTTAATACACATTATTCTGAAAATGGTATATCTGTATGTATGTTACATTTCACGTGTTATATGTACGTATGTTTCGTCTGTACCATCGAACATGTGCATCTATCGTTTTGAATAACCGTGATATCGGACGCGGGGAATAGCAGGCGGAGCGCGCGGCCGCGGTAGTCGCACTCGGCGGGCGACGTTTTTGCGCGCGTGACGTATGGGCCGCTCGGGCCGCTCGGGCCGCTCGGGCCGCTCGGGCCGCTCGGGCCGCTCGGGCCGCTCGGGCCGCTCCCGGACACGCAAAAACTAATTTAACTCTATGAGCGGTTGTGCTTCGCATGCATGTGACCATTTTAACTTTCGAGATGGTCATACTCGGAACCATTGACACCGCAATACAAAAACTATGAGAAGCGAAGCTGACAAACCAGCTGACCTGACGTACTGCGGAGATAGTAGGTACCCACTACTGCGACCGTGGCGACCAACTTCAATTCCAGTTCGACGCACAGTGAAACCATGACAATATCTAATGCATAGGGTACGTAGGTATATTATGCATACTGGAAAACAAATAACATAACATTATTGTATAATATGATACAGGTAGGTAATATTAGTGGGTCGCGGCAACATAACCTTTAGGTATTTTGATTTTACTAAGCCCTGACCGATCTCTGCTAAAGTGCATCATCGTAGCAAAGTATACATTTAAGACCTTTAAATGTTAAGACTTATGAAACCGGTAGTCAGGCATTTATTCAGTCTTTAAGTCCTAACAGACACTTTTACAAGACATATTAAAACAACGGAGGGCGGTTCGCTACATGACAGAGCTGTCTTTTTCGATATCCTTTATCATTTGGAATAAAAAAAGATTACTAATAACTCCTTATACTTACGTTAAAAATAATTTTGCATATATGCAATACGAAAAATGCAGATATATCTATTAGTTTCCAGGGAAGCCACCAACGCAGGAAATAATTAACGCCACACGCGTCACTACCGTCAACATAGGCTTTGATCTTATGCAGGAGCAGGAGCAGTTTCATGCCGCCCTCATCCAACGACTCCCAGCGACCCTAACCAGGTCGTCTGTCCACCTCGTCGGAGGTCATCCCACGCTGCGTGTTCCGGTGCGCGGTATCCACTCAAGAACCTTTGTGTCCCAACGGCCATCAGTTCTACGAGCATTGTGTCCCACCCATTGCCACTTCAGTTTACTAATTCTTTCAGCTATGTCGGTAACTTTAGTTCTTCTACGGACCACCTCATTTCTGATTCGATCTCGTAGAGAAATGCCAAGCATAGCTCTCTCCATAGCTCGCTGAGTGACCTTGAGCTTTCTTATGAGCAATGTCTTATATGAAATTTAGCTTATCAAAAGATATCAAATGAGTACGAAAGTTTCTTATTGACCATTTCAGAGTTCCAGTAGCACCTTCCAACTCCATCATGAAATTAGCTTGTGACTGTGCTGTAGTTTCCTATTGTCATCGAAACCATGCATGTGATGTGAGGTGAAATATTGATCACAAGGTTAATTAAATAATTATTTCATGAATTGATGGCATCATAGAACCAGTTTTACATGGCAGCATTTTATTCGTACTGGTTGCCGATTTGGTTACCTTGATGCGTTGCTGGCCGGAATTCCAGTCACAATTGAAATTAATTATGGATCGGGCCAATTGGTTCCAGCCGAGCCTGAGAGAAATGTTTTATAAAAACTTTACGCAAATAAAAAGACACACGATAATGTGAACCACAATTGTAGCTCACATATGCAATCCATCTCTTACTGTGACCGAGCGCGAGACGGGCACTGCAGATATCTGTGGTACGACGTTCATAGAATACTTATTGGAAGCTAGCGGTTCTGTGTTAGAAAATAAATAGATATTTTGATGAACCATTAGGTAATATATTTTTTATGAATGCACCGTGTAGTGCCGGCTAAGAATGCCACCACCCTTCTCATCTCGTAGGTGTCATAAAAGGCGACTCTGGGATTAGCTGGAGGATAGGCAGTAGCGTGCCGAATCCTTTCCACTCCAGTAGTTTAAAGGCATCCTCCATTTCTGCCGTAACCAGTTTCGGGGAAATGACATCTCCCTGTCTCACACCTCTCCGCAATGCAATTGCCCCGTGCTCTGTTCATGTACTCTGACTGACATGGTGGCGTTTCTATATAAGCATTACAACACTTCGATGTACCAATAATCAATATGGCACCGCTGCAAAGACTGCAGCACTGCCCAGGTTTCGATCGAACCAAAGGCTTTCTCATAGTCCACAAACGCTAAGCATAGCGGCAGATTATACTCCTCGGTCTTCTATGTAACCTGCTGCAGCATATGGATGTGGTCTATGGTACTAAAATCTTTTCGGCAACCGGCTGCCAAGAGTGGCGCAACACAAGTCCATATCGGTTGTTGTGGCAATCTTTGGACGAGGCTTCTGTACATCAGTGGATGATTTTGCTGAAATTATGATGAGTTTTAACGATTCGGGAAGAGAATAGTGAACTGATTTACTCCTGAAACGTTACAGGTGATAAAATCGGCGCCCGGTATTAGCAAACTGGCGCCGACGTTACCATGTACCTACGACGGGATTTTACGGCCACCAACCCGCTTGCCCAATTGTGTACTGGTGACTTCGAGCACAGCTAGAGGCCGTAGTCCAGCAGTGGTATCTCGAAGTGAGTGCGTGCATGCGTGGACGCCGATAGGTTACAGCGGCAGCGTATACTGTATGCGGTATACTGACCCGGTCGTACTGGAAGTGCGGCGCGTGGTGGAAGGAGCGCGCGGCCCCGCGCCCGTACAGGTAGGGGTAGTAGGCGCCGTACATCACCTCGGGGCAGCTCACCGCCATGCCGGCCGGCCGCGCGCGCGCGCCATGCCGCCCCCCGCACCCGCACCCGCACCCTCACCCGCACCCCGCCTGCCGGAACAACACACTCGTGGATTACTTCTCCTCTGGCGCGAGCACACATACCTGCGCAAAGCTCGTCCACAAAGTATTTCAACAGGAAGTCCTCACTTTTACACACGAGACGTTTTTGTGGTGTAGCGATTAGCTACGGCTCTTATCCACATCTATTAGAGCTTAAAAAGGATTTTTTAAACAGAACGACCACTCTCGTATGTATGCTTACACCAGACGAGTAATAAAGGTACAGCTGTAGGTAACAACTTAAAGTATCAACTAAACTATGACACAAACAACACGACACACACAGAGTCTCACTTCACTGTATAATCCGCATTGAGAGCAATATAGAGGGAAATGCGTGTCAATGCTTAGTGCCAACATCTTCTTCTTCCTGCCCTAGTCCTAAGTTACTCGTGGTCGGCGCATGAAATGTTGCACTGGTTTTGCCAAAATGGTTTTACAGTCGGCCGCCTGCCTGACACCAACTCTTCTTGTATATAGTGTTAGTGGTTTACCCGCCACTTGCGGGCAACCCAAAGAGCTCAATGATACGCACCAGGTCCCAAACTCCCTTAGTCGCTTTCTACGACACCCACGGAATAAAATGGCATAGCACTATTCATGACCGGCTACACGGTATACTTAATACCAACATAAGCACTTCCTATTTTACTAGTCACAAAGTTACAATATCGGGTGTATTCACATATTAATATCAAGCTGCATTAACTGTGGTCACGGCAAACACCACGGTCAGTGCAAATAGTTGCAATCTGCTCATGGCCACGGTCCCAATTGCGTTAAAATAATGTTTCCTTCAATTCGCGAAGGTTAAGAAGTACTACATCTACATCTGTTACATAGTCCAGTGATGGTCAGATGCTGGTGAGTTTCGGAACTCTGCATCAAGTAATTTCCAGGTTTATTCTTAAATTAATAGTTCAAAGCCACATAACATTTTATCCTTGGATACGTGACTACTAGCGTTCTTGATTCAGCTGCCCGAAGAAAATGATCATGATTGTGTATAAAATATTAATACGGCGGACATATTGTTTTATCATAAGAACCAAAGTAGCTTGTCAGTGCCTGAAACACTGTCATTTATTTAATAGAATTATAATGTATTATCGTTCCGTCTCATCGCTCCGTATTTCGTGTAGCGGCTTTATAATGTAGGTGTGTGGCAGGCCTAGTACATTATTATTAATACCCAGCTGGAATGCTCATAAATTAAAATAAGACACTAGATTATGTTAACACGCGGGCATTTATACTAAATCCCTCGACGTGATCAATAACGGCTTAACTTTTAGATAATGATATTTTCATTAAATACATTCATATCAAACAACATCTTCATCATTCGTATATGCAATACATACGTCCAAAAAAATTAAGGATCTAAGGAAACATGCGCAGTGCATAAAGTTGTGCGCATATCTTAACGACACCGACACTATCAAACTATACGTTACCAGTGCTTACCTCTAGTATCTGATCTACTGCTGGCTCATATTTGTTTGCGTTAGATAAATGGTCGTTCAGCATCGTTCAACTATTATATATTTATAAATTTTATATATATATACATTATATACATGCAGACCCGAGAAAGATCAATGGCAACGTCATAAATAATTTAAATATACCCCTTAACATTACATCTTTACAAGTACGCAAATAAAAATGTATGTGTGTGTATGCGATGCACGCGAGAAGCCATAGCTTCATCATAAGTTCCTTTGAATGACGCCGAGTCAGCGGAAGCTGCGGAAGCCTGTATTTCAGGTAACCAGGCCTTCCACCCCAGAAGTCCAATTTCGCACTTTCATTACCGGTGCTGAGCGAAATTGATGTCCGGGCTCTTTTATTTTTCAAGTTTACGAGATAGCTAATCGCCTTACACTGTAAGTATGAACACATAATATTCTGTCACGCAGTACTTGTTGATAAACTCGTTGTTAGTCACAATGTCGTCGATATCAACTTCATAGATACATGATTATGTATCATATCAGCCATAGGAAGTCAACTGCTGAACAAAGGCTTCCCCCATAGATTTACACAATTGTGTCGTCGTTTTGTAGGGAACTTGCCGATACTCCCCACCTTTTTTATTTATCCCAGTGGAAATTCTTCATGAACTTCCTCCACCCCGGGGAAGGGTGAAGGGGCATGCCGGACTCCCACCAGGTAAAACCACTGGTGCGGTCATCTTCGGCACCTAAGGAACAGTAACTCAAACTTAACCCACCACGCTTGGCAGGCGGGTTGGTGAGTGCAGTATGGCTACTGTTGCACAGAAGGGACGCTGCTGCCCACGCCTTAGGTTTACAGTCCCTTAGTCGCCCTTTACGACATCCACGGGAGGAGATGGAGTGGTGCTATATTCTTAATCCGGACACCGCACGGATGCTTATATATAATAACATCTATTTTGTCGTAGCCTCTAGGGTTAAGGCGATTATGCACTAATATTATAGAGTATCGGCCATAAAATATAATATTTATTAAGCCGATACTCTATATATGCTTTTGATAACATAAGTTTTGTTTCGTTTTGTGCTTTAAAACTTGTTTATGAAGCATCCTTTGTTTTCTCAACGCAGCCTTTAGTTACCTAAACCGAAACAATGCTTCCGATACTTAAGGCGGGTTCTCTTAATTACAGCTTCCACGCTAACTTTCATTACTCCATCAGGTCGTATGTGTCAGAATGAAAGTTAAGCCTTAAATCAGGGGCAATAAGATACAAAATAGGTTTTGCAAGTAAACATGCTTACCAAATTACCGTTTAGTGCAGATATAGCTTTAACTACGTTATTTGGCTCTCCGACATTCATCATTACATTTAAATCAGCAAACTTGAAACACCATTGTGATGTCCTCACGCAGCCGGCGGTTTCATTGATTATAAACTCTATCGACTCCTGCTTTTCTGCTAAGAAACAGTGAGCAATGTTATGACTCAGATTTTTATGAGTGATAGGACGTTATGACCCACTTTGAGACGGAGATCAATTTCGTCTAAACGTCTAGTTTGTCTGTGGGACGAAGTTATCACAACTCAAGTGGACAGTCCGCGCGGAGCTGGTACCCAATAGCTATCGACCGTTATTAACTTGTATTGAAATTACTAACTGCAATCGCCAACCCGCCTGTCAAGCGTGGCGATTATGGCAAAACCCCCAATGAGTCCACAACACATCCATATCGGTGGTTGTGGTGATCTTTGGGGAAGCCTGTGTCCAGCAGTGGTGCCGCCGATTCAGCCGAAATGGTGAAATTAGCTAGGTTTACAAACACATCGGCCTACTCAGTGACATCTTCACCAAAGTAAGAACCGGGGGCGGATTTAAGCCATGGGCCAGGAGACATTTGGGAGGAAACCAAAATCTGTGACGATAGGTACTCACGGTCGCCTGATGAATTTAGTACCTACAAAATTCGCAAGACAAGTATTAAAAACATTGGTAGAGTCATGCATATGCTATTAAATGTGTGTATTATCTGTGGCATGTACCTACGGGTAATTGTTACTGAGATAAAAAGGCTCCTCAACACTTTTTCCGTATACTTTACTACCCTTATTAATTATAAAGCCTGTGTACCTAAGAAAAGGGTGGCAGATCAGACCAGGCCTAGGGCGCCATTTTAAATTCATCCACCCCTGCTAATAACGCAAACAGAGAATTGCACCGATGCCTATCTCCGATAGTTACATTCCAGCAAAGGCGTGTCTCAGCCTCTATAGGCTGCGGCTGCTAGGCAGTTGGCAGCAGCCCATACAAAGCGACCCTTAGGCAATATCCTCTGTACTCACAGAATAAATACAACAAACTAGGCAGTCGCCTATTGTAGTGATTATTAGGAGACTCACGTTCAGCAGTGAACTTTTACGGGTTGATGTGTGTGTCATCATCATCATCATCATCATCATCATATCAGTCATAGGACGTCCTCTGCTGAACAACGGTCTCCCCCATAGATTTGCACAGTTGTTTCGTTTTGGGGAGAATTTGCCAGTACACACCACGCTTGCCAGATGGGTTGTTGAGCACAGTCTGGCTACTCAGGCTTTCATTATCTCCTGCACGCTCGTAGTAAATTATCCCTTAGAAATAAGGTGAGAATTTACACCACATGCATTCGACCCATGATGACCTATGCCAGCACAGCGTTCGCACACGCTGAATCCGTAAATTGCAAACCCTCTAAAACCGTTTCATGTGCAAGGCCACCGGAGCGCCTCTGTATATGCGAAATGACCAATTACATTTCGATCGCCGACCATCAGGCAATTTATGAAACAAGCGTCTACACGCTATCTCGATTCTACCCTGTCCCACCCAAATCCCCTTGTGGTATCAGCCGCCGATTAGCAACCCTCCCGTATCAGTAGAGTACGCCGCCCGAGGCACGTTCTGGTCGATCCAGACGATGAAATCACGTTAGATCACATAAAGAGACTCGCGTTGTCTCGTTCACTAAACACCCGACCGTTGTACCGCCCTCGCCGCCGAGGATGGCCGCCTCACCGACGTCGCGGAGGCCTATCGCCGCGTCACCTTCCCGTTCAAGTTAGCACTTCTCCCTCCCGTCTCTTGCTCGCGCCGGCCCGTGCCGAGCCGAATTTTAAATGTCTCCCTTAGAATGCCACCACCCCATCTCCTCCCATGGGTGTCGTAAAAGTCGACTATGGGATTAGCCGGAGGATGGGCAGCAGCGTCCTTCGAGTACATTAACAACTCAACTGCGATCGCCAACCCGCCTGCCAAGCGTGGCGATTATGGCAAAACCCCCCAATGAGCCCACAACACATCAATATCGGTCGTTGTGGTGATCTTTGGGAGAGGCCTGTGTCCAGCAGTGGACTTCATTCGGCCGAAATGAAATACATTTTAAACAATACCGATGCAGCTGTCCCCAAAACAGTGGC
The DNA here is from genome assembly GCA_947459985.1 of Diloba caeruleocephala. Lineage (NCBI taxonomy): Eukaryota > Metazoa > Arthropoda > Insecta > Lepidoptera > Noctuidae > Diloba > Diloba caeruleocephala. Next base: position 30,897,811 of record OX381610.1, read on the forward strand.
TTGTTATCCCCAGCAATGCCGAGGTCCATGTCCCGCAGGGGGCGCCCTTTGCGCAAGTTGCTTGGAGGCCTCTTTTGGCTTCGCCAGAAATTACGGGTTAAGCAACTACATTTCCAGGAAAAGTATGCGAGGAGCACAAAAAGAACAAAAATTTCTATATAGGTATACTCGGAAGTCACGGTGATTATTCCTTTTTCTGGCGATTTCAGAATGAATAGAATAAAAACGTTGCCCCATACTAGGATTTCTCCTGTGTCGTGGGTGCGTTTACAGGCGTGAATTCCTCATACAATACACCCAGACCCGGAACAACTACCTGCAGATCATACAAATATTTGTTCCGTGCGGGAATCGAACCCACGAACCGGAGCGCAGCAGCCGACTGTATCAGCCACTGCACCAACCGTGCCGTCAGAAGTACGAAGACGGTACAGGGCCTTTAATACAGCAAAAATCAACGGTTAACAATCAAATTAATAACTATTATGGAAATAAATATTTTATAACAATATGAACTTTGGTAATTTAAAATCAGCAGGACCTATTGATTATAAATTCAACATATTGTTACAGAAAATACATTTTTCAAATAATCATCAACTATAACGGAAATTGCAAAAGTAAATCAAAACAATGATTATCAGCAATGGTTTTCTGTACGATATCAACAATCCATATTTTAATTGTATACGTACGTAAATTATTTGACATAAATCCAATTATGTCAATGTATGGACATACGATGTAATATATTCTGTGGAACCATCGTTTGCTGAATGTTGTTTACAATAAATATTTATAGTAGGTACCTACCTACCGACCCACGTGCGTCCAGGCCTCGTTACGATTTATGTACGATAATGTACATAACTGTGTGTGTAGTGTAGGATGCCAAAGCTTCGTGTAACAGTGCACACATCAATGATTACGATTAAGGCACTTGACATACTTAACATCGTATTACATTTGTTTATGATCCTAGTTAAGGGTGCAAGTTATGAAATACTAAGGACATACTTATGGCACTACCTTCATCCGTTATGAATATACTTACAATACTTTCGGCCGCTAATAGAACATTGCCAGTAGTTATCATATCAACAAATAATATAGTTTCAAAAGTAGCCATTGTTTTATGATTAACTTTAACATCGAATAAATCTAACGATGCCCAGTATTTTAATTGGTTTTTGGAAGTCGTCTGAACGGCAAGCATTATTTAATGTTATCTTTGTTTTGGAAGAGAGAATTGTTTATGACTGATACCTAAATAACTTATATTAACCGAGATGTCAAGCACCCAAGCAATAATTTAGCTCCAAATCTTCAACTGTAATCAAGGCGTTATGCATGTGTTTAGAAGAGCCAAATTATTTCATCAGATTAGATTCAATCCCCCATCCCCAAAGGCATATGGGCCCTGATGATTACCTTGAAAAAATATTTTACGTGCGGGAATCGAACGCGCGACTCGTAGCCCAGTAAGCCAATTGTTTAGCCACCGCGCCAACTGGCAACATAATATTTAATCCTATATAAACTTCTTTTATAAGAATTGATTTAACATGTGACTAAAAGCTCCCAACTGCGAGATCAGTAATTGCTTTGAGTATCTTATTTTATATCCGGAGGATGGGCAGTAGCGTCCTTCGAGTACATTAACAACTCAACTGCGATCGCCAACCGACGCTTGACGGCACGGTTGGTGCAGTCGGCTGCTGCGCTCCGGGTCATGGGTTCGATTCCCGCACGGAACAAATATTTGTAAGATCTGCAAAGTAGTTGTTCCGGGTCCGGGTGTATTGTATGTGTATTGTAATTTATGTCTGTAAACGCACCCACGACACAGGAGAAATCCTAGTGTGGGGCAACGTTTGAAAAAAAAAGCAAAACCCGTCTGCCAAGCGTGGCGATTATGGTAAAACCCCCAATGAGCCTACAACACACCCATATTGTGGTGATCTTTGGGGGAGGCCTGTGTCCAGCAGTGGACTTCATTCGGCCGAAATGATGATGATCTTATTTTATAAATAGAACACAGGTACCTAAGAACCTAGAATGATACTTATTTTGTTGGTTTTGGAAAATCTAAAGGTAGGTACGTACCACCACGTTATGTCTATTTCCGGTATTTAGGTATATATTGAATGTTGCTCTATGCATTAACTATTTGCAAGATTTCACCGACAAACATTTTTATTAAATGACTGCATCGTAGCTATTGTATTAATATATTTAAAAAGATCTCTAGAGGATTCGCCAGGACCCATATTATAGATTCCGCGGATGACTCTCTTCTGTAAAGTAAATATGTCGTTTACGTCAGCCGCTGCTCCCCATAGTAAAATATGCTGTAAAAATACGCGAAATATCTAGCGGTAGCTACGTCAGTCAGATATCATTTTTTCTGACTGCAAGGCAGCAGAACTCAACCCGCGTGGCTTTATATGAGTAACCAATTGTAATTTAGAATTATTGGTTATATCTAGAAATACAGTTTCATTGAGTAACTATCTCAAGTTTGTTGCCTACAATAATTATTTCTTATCCGACTGTTAAATTTTCCGTTTGATTAGCAGAGAGATTATTTCCAGTTGGTTTACTGGTAAAAGTATCTAGTTAGATGGAGGGGATAAACTCATCATTAACGTGTTCACATTGATTGACCTTCATATTGAAATAAAAAATAAAGAGGAGTCATCAGCATTTTATTATAACAGATCACGCTGACTAAGGGGAGTCATTTATGTGCGCCAGGAACAAAATGGGCCCACAACCTTGAGACATGCCCGTTCGGACTGGAAACCCGTACGACCATTTTTTTATATACGATACGATAATTAACATTTGGAAATGTAGGATAATATGAGGCCGAGATCATGAATTCCGTAGTGATCCAATTTACAAATGAGCGAGTTGTGATTAACGCAATTAAAAGCCACAATCACAGACGATACCAACAGCATCTTGTGAGCCCAGGCTCCTAAAATATGAGTGACTAGTTCCGCGCCCGCCACGTCCGTAGTCGATCTACCGCTCGTCAAGCCAACCTGCCGATCATGCCAAATGTCGTTTGTATTCAAATGAACCATCATCTAACCAAGCATAATCTTAACTTTACTTAATAGTAGTAGTCTTAGGTTTTCGCGATTATTACACATTATAATAAAACCGACACCACACGGCATATTTATTATGCGGTGCCGGCTCAGAATACCACCACCCCATCTTCTCCTGTGGGTGTCGTAAAAGTCGACTAAGGGATTAACCGGAGGATAGGCAGCAGTGTCCTTCGAGTACATTAACAACTCAACTGATCGCCAAGCGTGGCGATTATGGCAAAACCCCCCAATGAGCCCACAACATACCCATATCGGCTATTGTGGTGATCTTTGGGGGCGCCTGTGTCCAGCAGTGCACTTCATTTGGCCGAAATGATGATAATAAAACACTTTTAAACGGATTCTATCGCGTATATTTTAGATTTTTGTTTTTCCTGACGTTTGGAACACTTTGCAGGGTTCGTGGTCGCAGGATGACTAAGATGACAGGCGTCGTTACAGACATTAAAAAGTTTTTGTATTTTATCTAGCGTACAATTTTCTATGATCAGAATGATCAGATCAGTCTATGATCTTAAACTAACATGGTAACTTAAAGTAACACGGAACCCTCTCCACCCGAGTTCAAATCGCACTTGTTCGGTTTTTTTTCTAAAGAGAAGATAAATATAGGTTGATCGGTAATTATACGGATAAATATAATAAGCGAGCGGCCAAGGACGCAAATTTCGCGTACAGTTGCACTGCAACATGTGTTGTATCGTGCGCGCCAGTGCTGCCAACACATACAAATCTGCTGGCAATTAATATCACGAGGCAATCTCTACCAGTCAACCCTTGAGACCAAAACGAGCGTGTGGGATTATGTTGCAAAGTATATCCAAAGTCGATGCACTCGAGAAGGATGAGCATGATACACAATAATTTAACTAATTCGTGCGCGTAGTTTGTAGATTTTTCTTATTTTGTTTGCTAGTTTAGTTTTTAATCAAGAAGTTATCGCCAAAGAATTTATAAATAATACCTACCCACTTGTTTATCTAATGAGTACATATAATTAAATACTTAAGTACTTGCTGCTAACGATACGGTAGACAACACTTGTTAAATAAATTGTTTATCATTTTCGCAACAATTATCACCCAACATCTTTATCTTCAGAGTAATTCTGTTTAGCACTGTAACCGAATATACTCAATAGTCAGCAGACACCTCGTTCTATTCAACATTAGTAATTTTATCATACGAGTACATGCACCACAGTACCTACTTAGTTGCGAGCTTCTCCCTCAGTTAAGAAGTTCATCGTGCGTTAAATTCAGCCACAAACAGTAACGGCCTAGTTCTGACGTAATCCGTGCTCGTATAAACTTAAGTAGGTAACTTCCAAAACAGATGTACTAGGTATGTATGTATATGTACCGAGCGGCTACATAATAGCGTCGGCGTATAAATTCCTTCGTTCCTGCCAGAGTAGCAGGCCGGCCTCGCTCCTTACATCAGTGGACTCACGAAGAGGACCGCCAGCGGCGCATCACGTGCCACAGCGGCCGCGCAGCTCACTGGAGGAGCACACGGCGGACTTCATGTCGTGAGGTAATCTGTAGCAGTCAACCCTCGATACCAGGACGGGAACTGTTGCAATAGATAGTACATACCATGATACCGTAGCACAGAGTCAATCTGTAACGGTAATACATATCGACGGCAAAGTGTAATCGTGCTAACCCCCACTGCGTCAAAGTTTACAGGAGACCAGATAAACGCGTTTTAATATATTTATAAATACTAAGATAAGATAAAAAACATTGATCCTTTTAAGCTCAAACTGAAGTTTTTATAACGTATTTTTTTATATTATAGGTACTCGCGTCTTTATCTATTGAATGGTATCAAAAAGTAGAATCAGACAAACAATAAACCGGACAAGTGCGAGTAGAACTCACGTGGAGAGGGTTCCGTACTTGCTGAATATATTGTTGAATTCGGTCTTGTACCAATAACTTATCCCGTACATGTTTTCTCATACATTCCAACCGCAAACGTAAGTTTGTACGCATAATATTGAAAGATTTACCATGTTATTTTAAGACCATAGACTTCTTATAGGTTTTCCGGTAAAGAGCTATTATCTATATTTTTTTTCATATGGGGGGAATGGTAAATTTTTATATTTTTTCTTAAATAACTTCAAAACGATATATTTTAAAATTATAAAAGAAATGCATTTGGCACCCTCACGACGATGGAGGTATCGAAGATATTGGTCTCGAACTGGAAACTTGAGCTGGTGATCTCGATCTAGAAATATTTGGTGGAACTTCAAATCTCACTTTGGGTTGCAAATTACTTGAGGGATGGGCAGGCAAGTCAAAATATTCTCATTTGGCTTATTTATCTAGACGCGTTCGCGGTCTGCTATATGTACATGCATACATGCACACACTATAGCTGCGTCTCGTAACGATGTCGCAAGTCCAGAGATTTTATCTCATCTAAAAATATGCGTACCGCGCTAAAAGAAGTTTTCACTTCAATAAAACTTCTCAATTGCGTCAAACCCGCCGAATAGTTTGGCCTAATATTCGGCTTTTTGGCCATATACACTCGGCCGAATATTCGGTATAAGGCTATAGGCCGAAGATACCATTCGTTGCAAGAAATAATGATTAAATTACGTTCAAAATCAGGCTATGAGGATACTCGGCAGATTTATCAAAACTAGTCCACACATGTTATGGAGGGGCTGAGCTCTGTGTGGCTCCGCTGTATTTATAGCGAAAACAATTATCTACATCTGAACTAACAATTTGTTACAAAAGCTCTAAGCTCTTCCGCAAAATAGCTATTAGAGGGAAAAAGCTAGATATTAAGTATATTTTACTTTACTGGTCTCCTCATATGATGAACTTAAACAAATCCAGATAGCATCATCTTGTCCTCTGTTAATGTTTACTTTAAGGATATGACTAATAGTAAGATAAATGAAGTCATTGAAGCTGATTTAAAGACACTGAAATATTCAAAAAGTTCGTATGATAGAAATTTATTACAATTTAAAGTTAGCAGTGAGTTGTATCTGTACCAATATAAAAAATAGTAGGTACTGTCGGTCTGTGATACAAAATAAATTCCAAAATTTTAGTGAAAACTGCTATTTATACGATGACTAATCGTAAATTACCGCTTTTAGAATTTTGTCTGTTTGAAAGTGTGTCTCGAATAGGCTCCCAAACTGCTCTACGGATTTCAATGAAAATTCAAGAGATTAAAACAATTCTCAGATCCGAACAAATTTAACGCAAAAATTTTGCTTCATGATGAAGAAAATATCTTCACCCAACTGTGAAGAGTGTGCGGTTGTTGAGGATTTACACCGTTTGTTGATGACTTGTGTCCGACATGGGTCTAATAGAAATAATTTAGTTACGGCTCCGATTTGAACAGGACTGATGTAGGCTCAACCCGTGTAAACAAGCGCACGGCTGTCAAAATGCTTCGAGTCGCAAGTGACTAACGGCTCGGCCTCTACTAAAGTCCAAAGTCTTGTAAACCCCAGTAGCGTGAATGGCGCCGAGGAGGGTCCTCCGACCAGCACCAACGAAGCCACCGTCGGCAACGTACACGCGGGTTCGATCCCCGCACGGAACAAACATTTGTACGATCTAAAGATAAGTAGTTGTTCCGGGTTTGGATGATTGTGCATGTGCGATCCATGACTGTGAGCTGTATCTATGACGTATGCCGGAGAAAGCCTCGGGTGACGCAACGTGTTTTGTAAAATATAATAATATTTCATATAATAACCGTGGCTCTAACGTACTTATAAGCCGGCACTTTCTAATCTAACGGCCGAATGAAGTCCACTGCTGGACACAGGCCTCCCCAAAGATCACCACAACGACCGATATGGATGTGATGTGGGCTCATTGGGGGGTTTTGCCATAATCGCCACGCTTGGCAGACGGGTTGGCGATCGCAGTTGAGTTGTTAATGTACTCGAACGACGCTGCTGCCCATCCTCCGGCCAATCCCTTAGTCGACTTTTACGACACCCACAGGAGGAGCTGGGGTGGTAGCATTCTGAGCCGGCACCACACGGCCATTATACGCAGCACAGCCAGCACTTTACATTAGCGTTAATACATAGCTCGACACTAAGGCTGCTACTAGTAAGGTTGTGTCTAGGGTAGCGTAAACTCAGTAACAAATACTTTTCACCAACGTACACAAATAACAAGTATCATCTAACTACAATTTATATTTTTATTTGTCGTTGCGAGCGCCAGCGCTCTACGTTTAGGTAGGTATTATTGGAAGTACAGTAGAGCGAGCTCGATCACTGCTTGTTGTAGTTCATACTGTAGCTACGTATGTCTGTGTGTGCGTACGAACTAACAGAGCATTGTTGCTTGCTCCACCCTCCACGCCAGCCGGCCATCGGTCACAACTGCGTAAAGTATTATATGACATCGATAGCGGCCCCGCGAGGCTCGACCGACATCGTGCACTCACGAACACACACGTGTGTGTACTCACAGGGCTACAGGCGATTCTAAGGGAATTATTTTTGTGCCCGCGCACTAAATCTCCCTCACGATTATCGAAGAAACCCATTGGCTAGCAAGCTATATTTGAAGTCTTAAATGATTGAGGCATCTCCAAACATTAGCACATAAAACAGTGTAAGTACCTACCCACAAGTTCTCAAACTGTGGTATTGATTAGCGCCCGCCGTAGCAGGCTAGCATCATTAATAGGTTGGTGCACAAATAAATAGGTAGGTAGGTACATATAAGAAAAATAATGCATCTCTTACTAAATAATAAATCAATTTATAATAGAGATAAGTATCTACATTTTATGTGTTATTTAATTTTTACCTCATTTTGACAATATCACCGGTAATACAAGGTCTAGTGGGTAATTATGGCTTTTGCCGTGGGTATTCCCGATGTGGACATTTGTAGACCGAGCTCAAATGTTATGAACAATAATATGATAGTCACATTAATTTCTTAGACCGACAGACGCCCTGTGTATTTACTATATATTTTTTATAAGTATCCTACATAGTATACTTAGCTACCTACTACCCGACCTTGCAAGCTTATATAGCCGATGTCAAGCATCGTGCGGGCCTCGTTTGGTAACCTAACATGACCATAAAATATAAATAGAATAAACGGCCTCAGTTGGTCACGGTCGCCTAAGTGCCTCTCCCTCCAGCGCTGGATGTATTCTGTCGATGCTGAACACGGCTGCAGTAAAAGACAAGCACAACGCAAGAACGTGCTGGAATCCTTTAGTCATAAATGATGAAATCTCTTTTGGCTGATGTTAATAATAAAACGATAGATATCAGTCCTCAATACATATTGCAAGAAATGGAAGACAGGTGTGGTTATGGCCAAAATATTTTGACACATGATGGTGAAGTTATAAAGAGAATTTGACGCTGAAAACGTCGGAGTTTTGTCTGTCAATATCAAAATGCGGAGATCCTCTGAATGTAGATAGTATTAAGTCTCCATTGAACGAATAAAAATAAATTTCTTGTGCCTTATTGAAAACACTAAACAATGGTAATATGAGGACAATTGAATGGCGTAAAACAAAAATGGATTTCTGTCGTTACTTACCTAATTAGATGTTAGTCTAACAACGAGAGAAACATTATAAACTAAATAAAGGTGTTTGCGGCAAAACTGTTTTGTGGTCAGAACTACTTTGACTGCTTTTCTTTGCCATCTTTATCATTACAAACCTGTCTTTTTTTTTAAAATGTAGTATGGCCAAAAGAAGTAGAATATCATTGATGTATAGGATATTAGTAAAGTCTTAGATTTTTCGCGATTATTACACATTATAGTAAAACTATTTTAAACGGATTACTTACATCGCGATTTTTGTTTTTCCTGACGTTTCGAATACTTTGCAGCATTCGTGGTCGCAGGGTGACTAAAGTGATAAGCGTCGTTACAGACAAAATAAAATGTCTACTGTACAATTTTAATCAAAAAATTAGTTTCGATGCACGCAATAATCAGTGTCTTGATTCTGGATTCCAAACAGGTGGTCATCATGACGGCCATTTATATGTTCACTGTTGAACAAAGGCGGGGGCCTCCCCATAGATTCCACAACTGTGTCATCATTTCGGGGGGTATTTGCCAATACTCACCTCGCTTGGCAGGCGGGTTGGAGAGCGCAGTATGGCTACCGGTTCACAAAAGGGACGCTGCTGCCCACCCCTCTGGTTTAGATTCCCTTAGTCGCCTTTTACGACATCCACGGGAGGAGATGGAGTGGTGCTATATTCTTAATCCGGACACCACACGGTGTCCGCCAACAATGTTCTCTATTAAAATTAGAATGTTTTGTAATTTCAATAGCCTCATGAAACATTCTAGGTACATATCGGTTCTATTTCACGAGGACTTGAGATTGATCTTGACTTGGTTGAGGCATCAGCTGAAATCGCTGTAGTGTTACTGCAGCACATGCTGAGCTGAGGCCTTTTGGTGTCGCACCGACACACCGGGCCCAGTTTATTGCCTTATAATAAATGTGCCATAGCACACATGCTTGTCGTCATGCTGCATCGTTATTAATCTATAGAAGTTTTCATTAAGTATTGTGTGAACTCGTGTGTTTGTTTTAAGTTTTTACTTTTCGGCTTGTGTTTGGGTGTTTTGTGGCCAATAAACTATTTTTCTTTCTTACTCTTCTTTATCATAAGCATTAACTTTGTCGGTCTGGGTCTTTATTAACGGTTTTTAGTGCAAGACATTTTTTTTTTTAAACTTTGGTCCACACTACGATTTCTCCTGTGTCGTAGGTGCGTTTACAGACAAATTCCACAAACAATATACCCAGACCCGAAACAACTACCTGCAGATCATACAAATATTTGGTCCGTGCGGGAATCGAACCCGCGACTCAGTGCGCAGCAGCCGACTGTATCAGCCACTGCACCAACCGATATTCATCGCGAGAAAGATTCGGCTTGGGTGGTTTGACAATGCCTGACTATCCTCCGTGCCGACAAGGGTAATGCTACAGTTATAATGGACACGTCTGATTATGATCAGAAAATTCAAGAGCTTTTCTCGGACAAAAGCACATATAACAAGGTAAACAAAGATCCAACTAACACGATTCTCAAAAAGACCTCTGATTTAATATCTAAACACTCCGACACCCTACAATTGGACCTGAAAACATTAATTCCATCGTGTGAAAAACCACCAAAGCTGTATGTTGTATGGGTTGCGGAAAGTCAAAGTCAATTTTTATTTCAAATAAACCAAATACTGACACTTAGGTATGAAACGTCAGAATCTAAGTTGCACGGTTCCAAATAGTTGATCTCATGGACAGGAGCCGATAAGAAACTCCATGGATACTCTTTTAAAATAATTGAAATTACAATGTTGAATGATACAAATTATTGTGAAACAGGTACCTACAGAGAAAATGTAGGTTAATGTGTAAAGATGGAACATACCACAATAATATAATAATAATAATTTATTCGCCGTGGCAGTTAACGGCTGACCAGTCCCAAGAGTTCCAAGAGTCCCAGACCGTTCACAAAGTTCACAAAAGCAATTTTCCCTTCGACCAATAGTAAACCAGATTGATACACCAACTTACAAACTGTCGCAACACCTAGCGAAGATACTCTCAAAACTTCGTGGAAAGTCTAACACATATGTGAAGGATTCCTATCACTTTGTCAGCCAAATAAAAGACCCTGAACTGGCTGAAAGCGAACTGATGGTCAGTTTTGATGTGCATTCCTTTTTCACCAATTTACCAGTAAAGGACTGCCTGGATATTGTTAAGAAAAGGTTAAGTGAGCATGACATGTCTCTACAATAAGCAGAGCTACTTGAGCTCAAGTCCTCGCGAAAGAGAACCGATATGTACCAAGAATGTGTTGTGAGGCTATTGAAATTAAAAAACATCTTAATTTTAATAGAGAAGATGGTTGGCAGGTACCCTTGTGTGGAATCCAGTTTTTAAAATAATTAACTCGCAAACAAGTATGTTGTTTGCACTAAAAAACATCACGACAGTTTCAGTGACTGTGTTAGTTTTGAGTCCCCCTCCGCCCTTAGATTTCCCAGGATTTCCCCACAATAAAAAAATGTGACGAGCGCAGCGTGGTGCCACACAGCACTAGCCCTGGGTAGCATTACAATTGTTATGGGCAGGCGAGACGCTTATCACCAGGCAAATGACTTGACTCGCTTGTCACTGTTTTTTTTTAAGTGGGCATAAGTAAACGTAGCGTGTCGCCGTGCAATCCCACGTCCAACAACAGCGGTGACTAGCGGTTGTGCAAATTGTGGTGATTGGATACTCATAGAACGTACGGGCGAGTCTGGATCGCCTTCCTGACTTTGCAGACTACCACGGTGTGACTCAGTTTTCAACGCGATTGCCAGCTCTGGAACCCTTACCTACTGTGGAATTGCAAATATCGGTACCTACTTAATACTGAAGGCTTTAAAATTATTTTATTACTTTCAGAAATACTCGCTAAGTGCTTTTAGACTTCCCAGACACAGAGTGTTTGTCGACCTGAAGGTGGTGGCTGGAGTAATTGGATGTGGGAGGCGACTGCATTAGGCTTCATTGATTACATTTTTTAGAAGATTGTTACGTAGCTTACTTACTCTAGTTAAATACGTTGGGTGATCGAGGTCCGCCGGCAATACTGTACATCGTAGGTAGCCGAATAAGTAAGTACACCCAGTAGTTTATCACTCCTACCTACATCACTAAGGATACCTATTGAAGAGCTAGTCTCAACACACCTTCCGTTAAAGAGTAGGTTTTGGACGACTGCTGTAGCCGTAGGCACAAGCTATCCGATTTATCTGATCTTACTTAGAGCTTTTCCTTCACCAGCTTGTTGCTTATTTAAATTGCAATTATCTTTCTACCGACTGCATTTTAGATTTGTTTCTTAATTAGCGGGAAATCATGCATCGTACCTTTTCATATTTTAATTGTAATCATCCCTACCGGGTTACTTTGCGTCGAACAATATTCAAGAGTCTCTCGACCATCACGTATCGGAGTCAGATCTCATAGCGTCTTTTTCGACATCTGGTGATTAAGTAATGGACAATCAAAAATGTATCTAATGCTTTCGTTTCAATCGTCATTTTGTTTCTAATTCTAACTGCAATCCCATTGGAAATCTCATACTTACAACAAGAACAGAAACCAATCACGATTTGTATTCCACACAACGACACTTGTGTCCACTTTATATCACTGTTTATTGAAACAACAACATTTTATAATCCTAGTCTTTTTATGTGATCAAAACTTTAGCGAACAAATCACCGGTATTTGTGTTGGTATCCTTATCCGGGCGCAAGTAGCAGGCGACAGGTGCAGTCGTAAGTAGCACGCACTCGAGGTGGCGGAGGGTACTTGTCACAACACTAGCATGTATCACAGCGGCACAGCGGCCCAGCGGCCCAGCGGCACAGCACTCGCGGCGAGGTCGGCGGGCGCGGTGCTCGGCTCGCGCGAGTACGTGCGGGACAGCGCGGCGCGCAGCACTGGCGCCCGGCCCGCGCCCGCGCCGCGGCCCCGCCCCGCGCCGCCCCGCCCCGCCCCGCACCGCCCCGCACCGCCCCGCACCGCCCCTCCTCACAGCGAGCTCCGCCCCGACTCGGGCCGCCCCGCCTTCCGCGTGCTTTTTATTACGTGCTCTGCCAGACACAGAATTCTGTGAATCTATGTGACCTGTGTCCTGATTATATGCTTATAAGACGGGTGTCTTAAGTTTTCAGTTGGTAGACGATGGACTCAATGGAACAGATAGGTACCTCGCGGCATAAGTTTGTGTTGTGCATAAGCTTCTCTGTGTCTAGCCAATTACAATCTAATAGATAGATATCTAAGCGCTAATGCATTGCAACAATGCATTGACAGTGGTTTGTGATGACGAAATGCCAAATTTTTGAAAGCGTTTACCTATTATTGCAAGGAAATAGGTACTAACACTCGTGTATCTACCTACTTTTTATGTACAATCATTTTATCACGAATTTTAACTATGATAACTAGGTACAATTAGACCATAGCCGTGTGATGCCGGCTGCGAATAGCACCAACACATCTCATCCCGTGGGTGTCGTAAAAGGCCACTAAGTATTGACCGGAGAATGGGCATGGGCAGGAGCAGCGTTCTTTGAGCACATTAACAACTCAACTGCGATCGCCAACCCGCCTGCCAAGCGCATAGGTACAACATACCCGGACCGGTCGTCGCGGCTGTCTTTGGCGGAGGCCTGTGTCCAGCAGTGGATTATATTCGGCTGAAATGATGACAAAAAATGACGATGATACGATTTTCATAAAAGTAGGTTCCTACTTACATTTTTTGAACTTATCTAAGGCTGTTTAAAACACGGCACATTCAGTTGGACACTAAAATACGACGGTAGGTAGGTAGGTATTAGAAGTAAATCTCCTATTATTTATTTGCTAAATAGGCTTGCATTTGACCACTACCTACTTCACCTAATGTTAAGTGACGATGCAGCTGGTGGTAGCTACTTACCATCCCAAAGATGAGAGCAGTAGGTACCTACCTATTCCATACACGATCGAACTTGCGCTGTGTATACCAACCTAAGTTGAACAGCTGTTCCGATGTGAAGTAAGGCAAACGGCCCAATACTCGTCATGTTTTGATGTTCGCTGACTTTGCAGCACTGCCATGTAAAAATTAGTTAACTTAGAAAAAAATCTATTTTATGACGAGGTCAAAAATATTCTTGTTATTTACCCACGTTTATTACGTAATTTTTTGAAGGCCCATCTCTTGGGAGGCTCTGCCATGATCATCGAGTATTGTGCTGAGCTCTTGATGCGATTCTGAATGTATTAAATTTTAATTGATTTAACACAATAAATAAAAAATTAAGCAAATGTAAAAGAGACTATGTTTTGTACCAGTAGGCTACTCGACAGGTTTGTCGTAACAGTCGTCAAGATGTCCCTGATGACGTCTATTTTCTACACCGATTTGAACTCTTTGTGAATGGACTTAAAGTTTATAACAAATACATTTTAAATAGTACCTACCTACCTAGTTGCATTGGTTAGTCTCGAAGTTACAAAAGAATAGGAAGTAGCTACTAACGAACCTAAGAAACTACAAAGTATTTAAAATATGAGATAAATAAGTAGCAAAAATCTATGACGTAATAGAATCAACCTCTTCAAAAGGTTCATCTTGAGGCAATGCGGTATTATTGACGATAAAGTCATTGCGATACTTTCCGAACGCTGTCTACCGAAATAAGCTTTGATCATTTTGGCGATTGACCATTTTCTCGAAGTTGGATCTATAAATATCTAGGTACCTAACTGGATTGTTTGTCGTAGTAGTTAGTCCGTAGCCCCCAGCGATAGTGGGATGGATGAGCTTTTGACATGACTTACTCACGTGTCTTGGGAGACTCTCCCGTGATCATCGAGTATTGTGCTGAGCTCTTGATGCGATTCTGCCATGACTACGATTTTGTCGGAAACTCGAAGTGGTAGGTATGCTCGCTATTGATGTTAATGCCAAATCCTTTCTAGTCCCGCAGCTCGAGGGCATCCTCCATCGCAGCGCTGAATTGTTTGGAGGAAACGCGTCACATGTGCCACACCTCTGCTTTAGAATTGTTTTTTTTTTTATTAGTGCCCAGTGGACATTTTTCATGAACTTCCTTATATGGTATGCCTACCGGTTAAAACCACTGGCACGGTCATCTTCGGCACCTAAGGGAGGCTCCAGGTCCTCGTATGATCACACTAGAGCCGCCCACTGGTGCCACGCTTATAAGCACGTCTCGGAGAGGGTGACTGTAAAGCGGTCACCCCCTCTAGCGGAGGGCAAGCGGCTGTGAAAAGGCCACCCCCCAGGCACTTCTCGGGGAGGATTGTAAAGGATCCCCCTAAGTCTCGCTGTGCGTTGTGCTGCGCACACGGCGACACGCGACCATGTACGCGCCACCGTCTTCCCCGGGGGTCACTCGGTATGAGCACGGGAGTCCCCAATCTGCGCGCCCGTGACCCCCGAGGCCCCCCACCTTGAACTGATGGCAGGGGGCTCAGGCGTGTTGGACCTGGGCACCGGGGCGGTTGTTACCTCGGCGCCGTCTCGTCTTTCTCCGTGCGGGATCGGCCCTCTCCCAATCCCGCTCTGCAGACTCCTTCTGGAGCATGACGCTCTCGCAGAAGGAGACCACTGCACTCCAATGTTCATGCTCTGCCAACATAGCCGACACTACTGCTGGCAGAGAGAGATCTTGCCCGATCCGATCGACCAGGACCCGCCGCTCGGCCGCCCACGCAGGGCACTCCTCAAGGGTGTGCTGTGTGGTGTCCTGGTCGGTTCTTGGCCCCTTCTTATGGAACCTCGCCTACGACGCGGTCCTGCGTGTCGCTCTCCCCGCCGAGGTCAGCTTGGTTTGTTATGCTGACGACACTCTTGTGTTGGCCGGCGGGGAAACCTTCGAGGGAACCATCCGGCTTGCCGAGTAAGCGGTGGCAATTGTCGTGGCCAAAATCCACGCTCTGGGTCTGCAGATAGCGCCTCACAAAACCGAGGCGCTATGGTTCCAGAAACTGCCGCGGAGCAGAGAACCACCCAGTTCATGGATACGCGTTGGTGACGCGCAAATCAGGGTGGGCCAGTACACGAAGTACCTGGGGCTCACCCTGGATAGTCGCTGGGGCTTCGAAGAGCACTTCGCGCGCCTCATCCCCCGAGTCGAGAGGGTAGTGGGTGCATTACACCGGGTGCTGCCCAATCTCGGGGGACCGAGTGAGGAAGTTCGCCGTCTCTACGGTCTGTATGGTCATCCCGGCTGTCAGGTGCCCAGCGCTGCGGAAACAAACATTACAGTCTGCATCGCAGATTGGCTATACAGATCGCACGAGGATACAGGACAGAGTCCTACGAGGCGCCAACTCTCCTGGCACGCTTTCCGCCTTTCGACGTCCAGGCGGAGACGGATGCGTGGGCCTATGACCAGACACGCTCCCTCCGCCAAAGCGGGGAAAGCGTGCCTTCAGGGGCGTTCGACAGACTGAGGCGGCTGGCTTGATGGCGCGCACTCGAGATGTGGCGACATCGCCTACGGTTGCACTTCGCGAGCAAGTGTGTCATCAAGGCCATCCTGCCACTCTTCGGAGCCTGGCTCCGAAGCAGCGAGTGCGTCACCCACAGTCTGACGCAGGTGTTCACCGGTCACGGTTGTTTCGGTGCGTACCTGCACAGAATTGGACGCGAGGTTACGATACAGTGCCATTGTGAAAGCGACCAGGATACCGCAGAGCACCCGTTCGAGGAGTGCCCTGCGTAAGCAGCCGAGCGGTAGATCCTGGTCGATCGGATCGGGCAAGATCTCTCTCTGCCGGCAGTAGTGTCGGCTATGTTGGCAGAGCATGAAAATTTGAGTGCAGTGGTTTCCTTCTGCGAGAGCGTCATACTCCAGAAGGAGACTGCAGAGCGGGATCGGGAGAGGCCCGATTCCGCACGGAGAACGACGGGAAAGCGCCGGGGCAACAACCGTCCCGGCTCCCAAGTCCAACACGCCTGAGCCCCCTGCCCTCACTACATGGTGGGGAGCCTCGGGGGTCACGGGTGCGCAGATTGGGGAGTCTGCGTGCTCACACCGAGCGACCTCCGGGAAGATGGTGCTGCGAATGTGGTCGTGTGCGCAGCACAGTGCAATGCGAGGCTTGGGGGGATCCTTTACAAACCTTTTTACAGTCGCCTTTCCTCCGCTAGAGGGGGTGACCGCTTTACAGTCATCCCGTCCGTGTTGTGCCCAAAGGCGTGGCACCAATGGGCGGCTCTAGTGTGATCTTACGAGGACCTGGAGCCCCCCTTCGGTGCCAAAGATGACCGCACCAGTGATTTTAGCCAGTAGGAGTCCGGCATACCCCATCGCCCTTCCCCGGGGTGAAGGAAGTTCTATGTAAAATTTCCACTGGGCACCAATAAAAAAATAAAAAAGACCCACCCGCTTGGACTGTTACTGCAAACCTATCATTTATGTCGTATACAGACAAACAATGTTCTAGACACTCAAAGCTAGTTTTGGAGTTTGAGTTGAAAGCTCTCGGGTTTTCGGATAGGTACTTATGAGCGCTAGAGGTACGGAGCGTAGACTTCATTAATCGAGACCTCGTAACTTGAATATTAATATTCGATGAGCTTCTTGCCATTCGGTGATCACTGCCGGTTTTAACCTTATGAATCATGGAGATTATTCAATATTATATTAGCCATGTTGAAGTCAATATCTATCATTATTTGAGAAACCACCGGGAATCATCCAGGTCCATTTAAGGGGAGGCGAATTTTGGAAAAAGGGGTTTATCATCAAGTCCTTCCTTTTCTAACAAGTCAGCCAGCCTCAAATTGCCTCACTCTCCCGTCACCATCGCATTGTGCGCCAAGCTTCAGGTAGAAGTCACCCCTATCACAACAGTGAATTCTGTTTTGGAAGTACGTAGGTATGAATGTTTTAATTTTTTAATGCAATCGCTGCGGCTGGTTGCTGTCAGCTCGAGGAAATTAAGGTGGGTGACATTCGACGCTCACCCGTGTCCATGGGCGCCGTCTGGGTGTGCTGCCCGCTGGAGGCGGCCAGAAAGGTGGCCTCCGCCCCAGGCGTTTGCGTGGGGTGGCGTCGGCTAGAGTAGAGGTATTGGAGACACGGCCTTTACAATGCTACCGATACCTCGAGCTTGGACACGCACGCCTCCGGTGCGCCATCCATGGGGAGGATGACCAAAGTGACCTCTGCTTGGCTTGTGACAGCCAGGGCCACAAGGCGAGGCAGTGTACGGCGCAGTCTCAGAACCGTCCACTGTGCGCGGACTTTGGTCTGCCTGCCGGGCATATGCTGGGCAATACTTGTGCGGCCCAGAAAGGCAAGAGGGGGAAGCGAGCCGCGTCCCCTGCCACAGCTGCCCATAGGCAGGCAGAGTCAGCGCCTGCGCCATCGGTCGCAGGCCCTACGGAGGCCATGGAGACGTCCTCTTCCCAGCCTTAAAGATCCTCCAGGGCAACTTGAACTACTGCCGCAACGCGCAGAATCTGCTGCTGCAGACTGTTCGGTTGCCTTGGTGGTAGTGGTGGAGCCCTACGGCATCCAGGAACATCCTCGCTGGTTCAGGGCCGCCGGAGACTCCGTCGCAATTCATTGGGCTGCGCTAGACGGCGGGCCGCCCTGCTCCCTTTCAGATAGGGGGCACGGCTTTGCCGCGGTATAGTGGGGACCTCTGGCAGTAATGGGCTGCTACGTCTCCCCCAATGTGTCTCTCGTCGACTACAAGAGATACTTGCGACGTAGTAGCACGCAGCATACGCTGTAAACGCTCACCCTATCCAATGCTCATCCTGGGGATTTCAACGCTCACTCCAGAGCTTGGGGCAACTACCGGGATGGGCCAAGGGGAGGACTTTGCAAGACTGGGCGGCTTCGGTTGACCTCCAATTGTTGAATCAAGGGTCCGTTAGCACCTGCGTTCGGTAGCAGGGGGAGTCGGTTGTGGATCTTACATGGGTGACTCCTCTGTGGCCCGCAAGGTATCGGGCTGGCGGCTGGCGGAGGAGGGTCACGCTGTCGGACCATCGCCGCATAGTATTCGATGTGGCCCTCCACTAGTGTTGAGTAGGACATACAAGAGGCGGTACATTTGTCCCGTACATGACACAATATTGTAAGAGCGGCTCAACATTATAACTTGTACCACTTCAAATTTTATGTCGCGTTACTTTTCGCGTTATTCAACGGACATTATCGTGACTGCAAGAGACAACATGATGTTTTTATTCACTCTATTACAAATGTACTAGTACAAAGTACGAGACGCGACAGTTTTAGAAAAATATGATTTCATGAATGTCTGTTAAATACCTATTTGTTTATGTCTGTGCATTAGGTATATTTTAAATCAAAATCATGTTTTACAAATAAGTCGCTTGCACAATAATGCTAGTGGCTAATAAGTAGAAACGTCGATACAATCGTCATTCGTCTAAAATCAATCGCTTTTTATTACTTTGCTTTAAGTATTACCTCAATCACACTTTGTAAGACAGGGCAGTACAAATACAGCAACAGTACATGAAATACTCGTTCTTTCAAATGTACCGCCAAGCTTCATGTAGCTGCAAATGAGGCGAGGCGTCTTCACGTCATGACGCCTCGCCTCATTTGAAGTGGGATATTGTACTGGCGCAGTACAAAAAAGAGGCTACTCTTACAAACTCATTTTTAAATCGTGTCCTACTCAACACTACCCTCCACCCGCCCGGCCCAGGTCCAGTTCCGAGCCCGCCGTCGCGACGTTGGGCCCTCGCACAGCTCGACCGAGAGATGCTCGTTGCAGCTGCCAACGTCATGCCGTGGTCAGAGGTTAACCAAAGGATCTTGCCCGATCCAGATGACGCGTCCTGGTTCTTGGTTCATATGTAATTTGCGACTTTGTAGTAAACATTTTTACATTGTTTCTGCTTATTTATGGATTTGAACTTATTGAGACTTAAAGTTTGCATAGTGCTTGTGATTTTGTTGTAAAAGGTATACATTAGTACCTGAATGAATTACTTATTTTCTGGAGCCTGGAAGACTGAACTTGTATTACATATTGCAAATCATAAACTCCCAGGGTCCTTTGTTGTACTACTTACTGTATTGGAAAATGATAAATTCCAAGATGACATCAGATGTTTTTATTAAACGTTGCCTACAGTAAGATATTTCCATGTTGTGGATGCGTTTACAGACATGAATTCCACATACAATAAACCCAAAGAAAATGCTAGTGAGGGACAATGTTTCTTAGATAAAAATATTTATTATTTTATAAAACTATTTACAGGCACTTATGAATAGTTGACTATAGTTAATAAATATAAGCAGGCTATTTGCAAAGAAAAAAAATTTTGTTATTTATAATTCCACTCATTATGGTCAAATAGTTTTAAAAGTAAAATATAAACAAGTCATTCTTTTGCATGTGGTGACCCCTATTAGCAACATAATTTGTAGTTATTGATTTAATAATAAAGGTTGTCACAATTTTGAGAAAGCTATTGGTTCAATTCTCATTTAAAGTAACAGATTTTAGAAAAGTATAAATATACAATTTTATTTTCTCATAAATAAAGACTCCTTACATCACTTTTCTCTATTTTCTGATTTGGGCATACAATCCCATCTTGAGCATCCATCAGTCATAACATAAGTTTCATTCTCCTCCCTTTATAAATAACACTAAAACAGTTCTTAAATTTTTGATGTTCATATAGTAATAATATAGATTCTGAAATTGATTTACAATTTAATGGATAGAATTAATATAAATAAATAATTTTGACAACACCGCTACAGCACCCACATTGTATTTTTATTCATAGAAACATTTTCGTTAGCAACCTGGGCTGCAAAGTTGTAGTAGTACAACTAATGTGGTATTAGTTACTAAGCCAACAATGTAATTTTTAATTTAGTTGAATTAAAGATTAATAGGCCCATGTACCACATAAATCAGTTTGCAGAATAGATAAGAATTCTTAACAATCTAAAGGAACAAAAACAAATCCACAATTGTTGTTGTATTCACTGTACATAACAATATATATAAATGAAATGCCAGTCATTCTTTTCACAGAAATATCAAAATATTATATTACTGAAAACATAATAAATCTTTATATTTGTTATTTTCATACACAACCCATAACCAGCGGCAAAGACATGTATTGTCACATGTACATAATGTTAACATTAAAAGCATTCTGGCCTGCTCTTAATTTCTGCAATGAGTCCACGTTCAACGAGCGGCATCGTAAAGCGGTCGAATACCACCCCACTGCACACGTAGACGGGGCGCACGAGAGACGCAGACAGCCGGCGAGCCAGCGCCGCCGCCGTGCCATCCACGCCGAGCAGCGTTGTTACATGAGCGGCGCGGCCTCCACCATTGCCTTGCGGAGCCGGCATTCCGTATGCAATCTCACTAAGTTGAGCCGCATTTCTGCCACCCAACCACAGCAACAGCGCACCCTCCACACGCAAAGCCGCAACTTTGCATATCAGCTCGCCACTCCAAATTTCAAATTGATGAACGCGCCATGCGCTTGGCTTGTATGTAACCCGTTTCCGAGAACTTGTGACTCGAGGAGAAGTACCCGTTTCCATGCTTTGAAATAATCGTCAGTCTGAAGCTAATTCAAAAGCAGTTAGTAAAAACAAAAATTATTACAACAATCTTCAGGCCTTCAGGGACCAGTGAGCACAGAACAACAATAGAGCCATTGAATCATTGAGAGTCGAGCATATTATCGTTCTGTGGTGTCGAGTGACAGCACAGCAGACTAATTAGAGATACTACGTATAGTGATAGTGACAGTGAGTAGTGACTAAAGTTGGGCGTTATAACACATAACACATTAAATATTCAAATATATTTTTATAGCAGTATAACAAATTATTAGAAATCTAACAAGACTGTTATAATATATATTATAGCCATTGTTTTAATTTTAATTTCGATATTTTGGTTACAGCGCCATCTAGCTTCGTTTAGATCACAGTACATGTACGTACGATATCGAAGAACTAAGTAATTCAATCTAACTTATAATAGATGGCGGGTTTTTTACTTATTCAAGGTTAAATGAGCACTCTCTACTTAGAAATAAGAGCTACTTTGACTTGCTACAACCAAAAATAATGAGATAGCATGATTAATTTATAATGAACTCCAAGAATTACATTTTAACAGTTTAGAGTTCATTGCACCGAACATATTTCGTTGGTTTTAAATTGCGAATATTTATTTGCAGTTGCTACCGACAAACTACATAATGTTTAGGTTATGCAAAATTTTGGAACAAGTAGGTAGTTTAGTTTAGTAAATATTTTAATTTCGTTTTCATCATCATCATCATCGTAGTTCGATTACGTATGCTATAAGGTGTAAATATCATCATTTCGGCCGAACAAAGTCCACTGCTGGACAAAGGCCTCCCTCAAAGATCACCACAACGACCGACATCGGTATGTTGTATGCTCATTGGGGGGTTTTTCCATAATCACCACGCTTGGCAGGCGGGCTGGCGATCGCAGTTGAGCTGGTAATGTATTCGAAGGACGCTGCAGCCCATCCTCCGGGTGTAAATATAGCCATAGTGTAAAGTGTAAATGATTTAAGTGTTCTAGATATGAACACAACTTATTTTGTACCAAATACAACTCAAAAGTCTAAATAAAATCAAACCGTAATATTAACTTTTATAATGTAATACAACTCTTTCAATACAATGTAGCACTAAATAACATACAACTCATTATAATTATAACAAACAACGCTTTAACCAAAAATAAAATACAACTCATTATAATTATAATAAACAACACTTTTATTATAATACAACGACGCATATAAGTTATAACACTCTAAGATATAACATTATTTCAAATAACATTTTAATAAATATTATAACACTTTAAAACAACAGTTTAAAAAATATAACACAGCAGTTTAATTCATTGAAAAATTATAACACTTTAGCCCATCTTTAGTAGTGACACTAACTGACACAGACCAGATGACCACAGACTAGATAGAGATATAGATCCTTGGTCTTATCAGGTCTCAGCTGAACTGGATGTTACGTTGATAAATACATTTGTTTCATTTGATGTACATGGTGGTGGTGGTGTGGTGAAATCGTGTTGGCTCCTCCAGAAAGTTAAAGAAAAGAAAGTATGACGTTTTTCAAAACATACTGGGAAAACATGAAACTACCTCATTTAAAAAAAAATGCTACTGGGTCCTGAACATCTCATATACATCTGAGAGGAACACTAAAGACCAAACTTCTTTTCGAATTATCGTTTAATAAATCGTTGTAATAGTCAACTTCTCCAAAAATATCCAATTTGTGATAAATATAATTATACTTCCATTAAATGACATTTTACAGATACACAATATAAAATCATTGCAGAGACACTTATAAAAACAAACTAGATTCTACTCAACAACAATATAACCAAAAATCAATGCGTAAGAAACAACATACATTAAAAACTGTGCTCAAGCGCTATCCGGACCACACTCACGTGATCACAGTTCAAATTTCTGCTCAAGTACATATAACTGAGTGACGATTTAGAATAAAGCCAGGACTCAGTTGAACTATGTTCAATAAACCTATGCTTGAGGAACGCTTAAAATTAATGCTCAACTCAAAACTAGTTTTAAACTGAGATCAAAGCTTGGGTTTTGTTCTGTAATACGTATGTATGCCTTTGTATGTACTAAAGATAAGTATGTACTCTACTGACGCCAGTCGTCTTGTGTAGGTTTTTTTTTCTGGCTTGTCGTTATTTGAGCATTGCCACTTTCTTGTGTAGTTGTGTTACTGATCTATCATAACACAGTGAAAACCACCATCACCATAATTACTTAAACAACGTGATCTATTGACCTGGTCACGTATCGCCAGCTAGACCTTTCACACATAAACTGCCGCAAAAACATGGCAGTGTGTTGGTTGTGGTAATTTTTTGTCGCCAAGAGATTTCGCTAAGTGTGAAAAATGCAGCTAGCTTTATCATCGGACATGTGTGGGTTTTACTTCAATTTACCTACCTCCGGGCAGTGTACCGAAAAAAAAAGAAAAAATCCGGGGAGCAAAAGTTTGCAAAAGAAATCCGGGGAGGAACAATCAGGATAAATCGCTAGTGATGGTTCCTGCTCCAGATTTGCAAAACACATCTTAAATACAAGTCCCGTAATCAGCAAAACGCCGACGCCGGACGCAACCGATGAGGTTACTTTTGACATTCATGTTACTGAGCCAGTGCCAGCAGTGGCGTCCACCGAGGCCCAGCCGTCCCATCGGTACCATTTAGTTGTGTGCAGTGTGCCTGACTCGCCGTGATTTGCGCGATAAAATGCGTGCGAGTGCGTCCCGGCACTACTACTGCCGACCTTGACATGCCTGGGCCGCACGTTTCTACGTGAACAAGCGCTCCATTAAGAGCAGTATAGGCAGTTGTTTCAGAGGGCAAGTGAGATCGTAAAGCACCTTGGCTGGAAGTTCATCTGGTCTGAACGGGGACGCATTTTCACCCGAGACAAACCAGAATATCGTGAACATGAGACTGACTAAAAACAGTTTCAAAGTCACCTTTTTGGCTACCTTAATTTTAATAATTATAGTATATTATTTTAATGTTTGCATACTTTATCTCTTTTGCCTGCCCTACTTCGTAATTATTTGTGCATGTTTCTAAGTTATGTTAGATTTTTGAGCCACCGCATTAGATGATATAATGCTTTATTTTTATGTATACTATCAACCATGGGGTCTCAATTCAAATAAAATATAAACAGTATTTATGAAATAATACTTTAAAGTGTACATTATTCTAACCATATCAAACTTCACGTTTAAAAGGATTATGCCGATCCAAAAAAACTCATTCCTACCGAACAGTTTGGCTTTCAAGCCAAACACTAGAAGCGCACATCAAATCCACAGATTAGTTGAACATATCACGTTCGTATTCCAAAGTTGAAAGCATTTGACAAAGTCTGGAACAACGGGTCATTATTTAAGCTATACATATATGTAAACTCTGAGGTCCCGACCGTCTCGTACTTAACATTCAAGAATACTTATTGCATCCGTTTCAGTTGTCGTCATTGAAGGTGTTGCAGTGTCCGTTATTGCGTCGAGGGCACACTCTCGTCCCACAAGGATCCGTGCTAGCCCCACTATTGTTCTCGCTGTACACTAGCGGCATCCCCAAACGACGCATAAGACGTCCAAGTTGGTACTCTTCGACGACGATACGGTCGTATTCTACTCCAGCTTCAGCCCCTATAATTCCCGGCCAACATCTATGGCACATGGTTCACAAAATTGAGGATTGAAGTAAATCCCACCAAAAACAGTCATCCTATATTGCAAACTCGGAGACGAGCATGCTCGCTTCAGACAGAACTCGATGTTAGGCCAATCGATTCTTTGGGAACCACATTCCCATTAACTTAGAGTCACTCTAAATGAAAAACTGTCCTTCCGAGGTACATAAAAAACAGTGCGCACCCACGCCACCTATACACTCGGTTGCCTCCACGGCCTATTAAATGTTTGTAGAAAATGATCAAAGTCAAATATTTTTATTACAAATAAACCAAATATTGGCACTTATGAAACGTCAAAATCTAAGTTGCACGGTACCAAATAGTTGATCTATGGAGAAGAGCCGGCAAGAAACTCCATAGAAACTCTTTTAAAATAATTGAGATTACAATGTTGATTGATACAAATTATGGTAAAACATATAACGAGCATTATGTAGGCCAATGTTTAAAAAAATCAAAAAGAAAGACAAACATACTAATGTAATATAATTATTATTCGCCATGGCAGTTAATGGCTGACCAGTCCCAACAGACGGCACCCGTTCACGAGCATGACGCATGCATCAGCATCGCTTAGCTCAACCATATTGTAGGGAACAGAACGACACACGATACACAACGACACCGCCAGCAAGACATTTTAGTGAGCATGACACACCGATACTACCAGGCAAAAGGCAAAGTATAGGTACTAAATATTATATATATACTAAATATATACGGCTACATGATGCTAACATTAACGGCTACATGATGTTCGCACATTTACAATTTTATGATTAATTAATTTAATAATGTCTAAATATTAGAATGTAAATTGCAGTCATTTTATTCATTCATCATCATCATTTCGGCCAAATAAAGTCCACTGCTGGACACAGGCCTCCCCAAAAGATCACCACAACGACCGACATGTGTGTGTTGTGGGCACATTGGGGGGTGTTGCCATAATCGCCACGCTTGGCAGGCGGGTTGGCGATCGCAGTTGAGTTGTTAATATACTCGGAGGACGCTGCTGCCCATCCCCCGGCTAATCCCTTAGTCGACTTGTACGACACCCACGGGAGGAGATGGGGTGGTGGTATTCTGAACCGGCACCACACGGCTTTTTATTAAACATAGGCAAATAATTTATATCATAAATATAGTATTCAATTTTAAATAAGTCAAATTAAATGTCAAGATATCAATAAAAAGATAAAAAATAAGTCAAGTAAATGTCAGGATGTCAACAAAAAATTAACTAACGCATTGATTGGGAGTAACAAAACGCCAATCCTGCGAAAATTATAAAATATAATAAAAAGCGCCAGAGGGTCGCAGTGTGCAGGAGGGAACCGTTTGCCAGATATCGCTATCGTCGATGTAATGATTTATATTATAGTAGGCTTTCGAAATTAAAATGCGCTTAATCAATGATTTGAATCTTATTTCTGGTAAGTCGGTGATACTACAAGGAATTTTGTTGTAGAATCTAATACTGTTTCCCATAAACGACTTTCTGGTTCTGCTAAGTCTAAAGCCAGGTACAACTAACTTGTTCTTGTTGCGAGTATATAAGCTGTGCACGTCATTTTTCTAACTAAAATTAGCTATATTTTTGCGGATATACATAATGTTTTGTAAAATATATAAGGATGGTAGAGTAAGAATGTTTGTTTCCTTAAATAGTTCCCGTAGTGACTCACGAGAGTCCAGGTTATAGATAGCTCGCACTGCTCTATTCTGTAATATAAAAATAGACTCAACATTAGCAGCCGAGCCCCACAATAGAATTCCATAAGACATACAATACTGTGAAAGTACGCAAAATATACTAACCTAGCTGTAGCCACATCCGTAACCTGTCTAGTTTTCCTAACAGCAAATGCAGCAGAGCTTAGTTTGCCTGAAAGTGCCTTTATATGGGGTCCCCATTGCAATTTTGAGTCTAAGGTAACACCCAAAAACAGATAGAAATATGGTGAGAATTTATACCACGTGCATTTGGCCAATCATGACCCATGCCAGTGTCGCATTTGCACAAGCAGAATCCACTCTGTAGACTTCAAGTTCTTTAAAATCGATTCATCATTAGCCCTAGCTCATACGCAATGAACATCATAACGATTTTAATTTGTCGACCAGTAGTAGGCAATTCATGAAAAAATCATCTAAACGCTTCTTCGGCTCTGCCCTGATTCACTAAAATCCCTTCGAGGTATCCGCCACCCAATACCGAACCTCCCGCATCAGTAGCGTACGCCGCCCGAGGCATGTTTGATCGACTCGGAAGACGAGACAACTGTAGAACACATGATGAATAATACCAATCCACTATTTTAAGCCTGGCTGGAGGCCTCTTTTGGCTTCACCAGAAATCGTCCGGTTAAGCACCACTTACATTTTCACTACCATTTACATTTCTCGTAAATGTATGCAAGAAGCCCAACAGAAAAAAACTACCACGCACCGCTCTGAGATATACACATAGTCTAGGCTTTTAATGCACGGTTTGCCGAATTGAACACAATAAAACACACTATTCAAGTGTTTTCCACTGTTATCTAGCGCGTGGTAATTTTTTATATTTTGAAAAAAATTACATCGAAACGAGAACAAGATTTCGTTCGCATATTTTATTGAAAAAAAAAACAGACCGAGGCGAGAAAATAAACGAACATTACCTAGAAACATCGTCATCAACAACGTATATTTGACGACTCAAAGTTAATCAGGTAGGTACATCCTACTTTTTAGTGTTTACTTTGATAAAGCCTACCATCAGCTGGGTCAAGCTCCACTAAAACAAATCCTGGATCCGCCACTGTATCTGTGAACTCGAAAATAACTAGATACTAAAAATTGGTTGCCTGTAAAGTCGGTATACGGGCGAAAGTTTTACGTGACAACGACTTTGAGTGGTAAAATAATTTTAATGTGAATATTCATTCGTATAGTAGGAAGAAGGATGAAATTAGGCGGGCTAACTGTGCTCGAGTGGAAGGGACGCGTGCCTTTCACTTTTTATATCTGTCTCTCTCGCTCTTAGGCGGGCTAACCATGCCCGAGTGGAAGGGACGTGTGCCTCTCACTCGCTCTCATTGTGAGCGCATAACGTGAGCGGAGCGTAACGCAGTTTCTTGAAGTGTCACCCGGCAAACCAATTTATAAGACGTTGTCACGTCAAAAACAAACTAACTTGCAGCTAAAACATAGTTTACCTTGTTTCTATAAATTAAAATACCTGAGCTTATTTTGCCAATACTCTGGAATGGAAAATAAGTAGTTTGACATTGAATATATTAGAATCTCGAAATCGGAAATATATCGAGTTAGAATACGAATAACAAATAAAGCTCTAAACTATTTCCAGTTTTTGTGTTTTTAATAGAATTTATGACTTCGTTCAAAAGTTTTGAATTCATAGTTATTGATATTCTGTTTAATTAACAGAGTATCATTAAAAACCTATTATCGATTTTAAATAATGTACATATCGATATCGATATTTATCCAATATCGAACATCCCTAATTTAAATCACAATTTAGACGACAGAGAAAAAAGGGCGGGAAAGTCGAATTAAAAGGTGCTATTTTTTAAATAAAATAATTTTAATTCATTTCGAGGTATATTAACTAGTTATAGCCCTTATTTTCTAATTCCATGAGTGAATTTAGTAGTGGACTCATGGAGTCCTCTACTTCCGAAACCACTTTAAAGCGGAAGAGTACTTGCATACATGAAGATGAACCGGTTCCCAAGATGTTACCGAAGTTCATAAATACTAAGAGGGGTTTATTCAAAGACATCCTTCCCACCTATGAAGAATTGAACAGAAAAGATTATCCCGTATTACTTTTCCAGGACAACAAAGAAAAAATTGATCTATTTAAAATTAATAAAATTCTTAAGGACTTGGTTCCACTTAACACGTACGTTAAGCCCATTGGTCATTACTATATCAAGATATTCTTTCCAACAAAAAAAGAAGCGAACTCTTTCATTTTGAATAAATCCATTCATAGCAAATATAACTGGTCAGTCAAGATACCTTTCGATCAAATTGAAAGTCAGGGAGTCATCAAGGTTCCTACTGAAATTACCGATACTGAACTTTTGTCGTCTTTGAAATCACCTGGGTGTGAAGTTTTAGGTATCAAGAGATTTAAGAAGAAGCTTCCCGACGGCTCACTTACTTGTCTGCCAACAGTACTGGTAACTTTTTTGAATATTAACGGGCCCAGTCATGTTACTTATGAACATTTATGGTTCGAATAAGAGAATATTTTAAACCTTTAGTTCAATGCTTTAACTGTTTCAAATTCAACCACACTAGTGGTTCTTGCAAAAATGCTCAAGTTTGTTCCATCTGTGCAGGTAATCATTTCTATAAAGATTGTTTACAAAAAGATAAAATTAAGTGTAATAACTGCCAAGGACCTCATGTAGCAGTCGCATATGAGTGCCCCCTTAAAGCTTCGAAAGTTGCTGAAATTAAAAATAGAATTTTGGGAGGTACAACATATGCTTCAGCTATTAAAGGCACCAAATCAGTCTTACTTGCATCTAATGAAAAAACATCTAAAAATATCCCTTTGAATTCTAATGTTAATACCAAAACTACTTCACCTCAGAAACGATTTATTATAAGCGATATATTGAACTGTGATTCAACATTAAACGGCATTATAAAAACAATTGTAGATTTGATTTCTAAGAAAGATGGGGCACCAATTACATCCAAGATTATAAAAGAATTGTTAATACACAATTTAAGCAATACATAATCATTTATGGATAATGTTTTAAAACATTTAAACATAATACACTGGAATTCTAGAAGCATTTCCCCTAAACTTGATGTTTTTAATGACTTTATTGACCTCAGTACTGATAGCATCGACATTATTTCAATTAATGAGACCTGGCTTAATAACAATAAAAAATTTAAGCTTAAGGGTTATAATATTATCAGGAGAGACTCTGAGCGTCCTCACGGAGGCGTAGCCATTGCAATTAAAAGTTTATATAAATACAGTATTATTGATACCTATTCGGACTACAATTTTCAAAATATTTTGTGTGAAATTGAAATTGGTTCCTTGTTCTTGAATATTTTATGTGTATATTGCCCTCCTCCACCTAACGGTAAGTTTCGTATTCATTTGCTGGAAGAAATTTTTAATAAAATAAAAACAGATAATTTTTTAATCATTGGAGATTTTAATGCTCTTCATCTGTCTTGGGGTGGTAAAAATAATAATAGTAGAGGCAATTTGATTTACAATTTCATGAATGATAAAAACTGCATTTGTATTAATGACCATAACATAACTACTTTAGCTCCTTTCGGACAAGAGGGTAATGTGTTAGATTTAGTTTTTGTTTCTCAATCTCTCAGTTCCAGTTGTGCCTTTTCTATATTAGATGATCCTATGAGTAGTAATCACTATCCTGTTCTTGTCAAAGTCTTCTATCAGGCTTCTGAGATATATTTTGCAGATACCCCAAGATGTGTTTCTACTGATGTCCCTGAAATTTCAGAAATAAACTTTAACAAAATTAATTGGCATGTCTTTGCTGATAAGTGCAATACAGCATTATCATCGTTTACTCTAAATAATGATCCTATTGGTGATTATAATAGATTTGTTCAATTATTATATTCAGTATTGTTAACATTCCAAAAAAAGTCTACTGTCCATCTTCGTCAAAAGAGAGTTGTGTGGTGGGATGAAAAGTGTGAGTTAGCAGTTGCGAAAGTACGGTTAGCACTCCAATCATATAAAAGATATCCTTCATTAGAAAACTATTTGATATATAAACATTTAGATGCTGAAAAAAAGTTAATTATACTAGAAGCTAAACGTACCAGTTGGCAAAACCTATGTTCATCATTTAGCCGCTTAACTTCCATTAAAATAATTTGGGATAATATACGTAAATTCAAGTTCTCTTGTGCCCAAGGAAGTAAAAGCAATGTCTTCATGCACAATCCAGAATATGCTTCTGCTTTTCTAAATAAAATCACTTCTCCGATTAATAATGCAGACTTTAACCATCTTAACACTTATTTCTCACAGTCTGGTAAAGAGTCATTTTCCTGGTTAATTAAACCATTTTCTTTTGATGAATTTATTGTCTCTCTGCATAATAAAAAGGTTACATCCCCAGGGCCGGATTCTATTCCTTACTCTGTAATACAGAATTTACCAATTAATATTAAAAAGATTTTATTATTAATATATAATACATTATGGTCTACTTGTTCTATCCCAGATAGTTGGAAAATTCAATATGTAACCCCTATTTTAAAGCCCAATAAAGACCCAAACTCTATAAGCTCATATAGACCTATCTCATTAACTTCCTGCTTTTCTAAACATTTTGAAACAATGCTCAAGAATAGACTTGAGTGGCATTTTGAACACCATTGTTTGATACCTCCACTTCAATTTGGTTTTCGTAAAGGTAAAAGCACTCTGCACAATCTCAGCTGCTTAATAGGTGAAATTAAAAATGGATTTCAAGTTAACAAATCTACCTTGGCTGTTTTTTTAGATATCCAAGGTGCATTTGATAATATTGATCAAAATTATTTAATATACACATTATATAAGTTAGGAGTCCCTGGTTTAATTTTGAAATGGATTCACAAATTCCTGAATGGTCGCAATACTTGGATAAAGGTAGGTAGACAACTATATGGACCTAAAAAATCCCATAAAGGTACTCCACAAGGCTCTGTAATCTCACCTTTAATCTTCATACTTAGCCTTATTAATTTTATGTCTAAAATACCTATTCAGGTCAAATATTTATTATATGCTGATGACTTAGTTATTTATGTACAATGTGAGAGTGTTAAAGAAGGGGAACAAACTATGAATAAGGCCCTCCATCACATAGGCTCTATATTAAATAATAAATTGAAGCTTAAAATTAATGTTGATAAAAGTGCTACCATATTTTTCTCTAAAAATGGACCTCATACTCCTCAAATTATCTATGACCATGCAATTATTCCTAATTATGTTTGCTTTAGATATCTTGGTTTGATTTTAGATTCCTGTTTATCTTGGAAACCTCATATTGAATATCTTTGTAGAAAAGCTGAGTTAGGTCTAAATATTATGAAATCATTGGTTGGTCTTAATTGGGGTTCTGATCCCAAAATCCTAAAAATTCTTTATATTAGTACTATTCGTAGTTATTTTGATTATGGCTGCAGCTTTTACTATGATGCTGACAGCTATCTATTAAGAAAATTAGATGTCTTACAGAATAAAGCTCTACGTATAATCTGTGGAGCTATGATGTCTTCGCCTATTAATTCTTTAGAAGTTGAAACTGGAATTGTTCCTCTCACTATTAGAAGATCTTATATCACTGACAAATTTTCTATGAAGTTAATTAGCCTTGATAATGTTATAATCTCTAAATTACTCCATAACTTTGATGTTCCTGACTATAATAATGAAAGTATAAAAGTAGCTATGTCTCTAATTGAATCAATAACATTTCTGAATTTCAAATTCCAAGATATTATATTCTGGTCTAAGCAACATCCTTATTATAATGTTGACTTTGTCTGTACTTATATGAACATTCCTATACATGTAAACAAATTTAATTCCAAAGTTGAATTTTTACAGTTTTTAGACACCAAGAGTAACTTTATAAAAATTTATACTGATGCTTCTAAAACTCCAGAAAGAACTGCTTTTGCCTTTTTTGATCAAATATATAACTATGGTAAAGTCTTCAGATGTAATGACTATATGTCTGTTTTTTCAGCTGAAATGCTTGCTATTTTACATGCTCTTCAATATGTACTTAAAAATTACAATAACTATACTCAATCTCATTTTCTAATATTATCTGATTCAATGAGTGTGGTAAAAGCTCTCTGTAATAAAAATATGAACATGTATCCTCACTATGCAATCTATAAAATAAGAAGTTTGGTTTATGAGCTTTCTTTCAAGGCTCTGTATATTGAATTCTGCTGGGTTCCGAGCCATTCGGGTATACTTGGTAATGAACTAGTTGATAGCCTTGCAAAATCTTCCTATTCTGTAATCTGTAATTGTCCTGTGCCTTATACTGATTTGAATAATTATATCAAAGACTTAATGATTAAGCGCTGGGAGATATCGCTTAGCTATACTCGGCAAGTAAAAGGAAAATGGTTAGCAGAAATCACTCACAAACCATCAACGTCTTCTTGGTTTGAAAGAAACAAGATATTCCTTGGTAGACAGTTAATTACCACTATTTGTAGGTTAAGAATTGGACACTGTAAAATACCTTCTCACTTGTACAGATTAAAACTCATCGATAGTAAATCTTGTATATATTGTAATTATGAAAGTTGTGACCTGCAACATTTGTTCTTTGATTGTAAACAATTTTCAGTGCAACGACTATTGTTGATTTGTCAATGCCAAGACTTGCTAGGGAAATGTGACCTACCTAAAAATATTTATGATTTATTAAAATTTCCTATTTTATATAATTCTATATTTCAATTCATCCAAAGTACAGTTGGATCTGTATGAATTTTAGTTATTATTTGCATAGTTAATAATTTTTTGTTGTTGTAAAGATATATGTATAGATACATAATTTTAAGATAACTTTGTTTATCTTTGTAATTTGCGTTTATAATTTATAAGTGGTAGAGTCATTCTTAACTTTGTTTATAAGTATTTTAGTTATTTATAAGATAAGTATTCTGTTACCTTGGATAAGAAACTGTTATGAGTTTGTAAATCTTTTGTTGGGTTGATGGTTCGTCCAATGCCCATAATAAATGAAAAAAAAAAAAAAAAAAAAAAAAAACAATTTAGACCAATAAAATAAGGACATTTGTATTTCTTTATCTACTATTTGCTGAATTCATGGCGTGTGTGTACGTGATTTGTCCAACAGTTTGGCTGTTATTAAACTCACCAATAATGAGTAACCTGTGCAATTTGAAACGTCAAATAAATCACTAGGCTCATTTTAATTTCAAGCAAGCAGTCAACTAGTGAAAAGTTATCGTGGAACGTTGAAGTTCTTTTATAGGTTAATGTAAATGTATTCTCTTCTGTGAAAAGGTATTCTGGCAAAGAGTCAACTTAAAACGTCTCAGATTGAGGGAATCCCACAATGAAGTATTTTGTATTGTTAGGGGTCGGCGTCCTGTTACTTGCAGGTGAGTTGTATACGTAGCGCATCCCGAAATTACTGTAGGTATTTGTGATTTCAGCTTAATTTTTTTGTTATTTATGACAGACTTTATTTAAGTCCACCGTTTATATATCTCAAGGAACATTTAAATTGCAGTACACTGTCGTACTTACGGAGAACATTGTATTTATTCTGGTTCCGGCGACTAGAAATTTCTGTCGTATACCATAGTATTGGTAGTTTCTTTCATAAAAAAATATTATTTACAAAGTAAGCACAGTGAGCGTTGTGCGATGTTGCAGGTTTGTCGCAGGCGCAGGAGGAGGGTATCGGTGTAGGTACTGTGGAGGAGGTGACGGTAGACGCTGATCATGGCGCATCACGCGAGGGCTCCCGTACAGGTACTATTTCACTTAAAACTTAGTGACAACGTCTTGCCCGTATTACAATATGAGGATAAAAGATCAGTCGCTGCAAATCGATTGAATATATAAAATACCGGGGCTGTGGAGTAGGTTTCATATTTAATTAACGCAAGTTTCGATTCTCTCGTAATAATTTAATAAATCTTGTACTTTAAATTGTTATAATTTACACATACATTTTCGTCAACAATATTATGCTGCCAGATTCAATTGTTGTGTTATCAGTGATTGCTTTGACCTAATAATACTAGGTATGCATTTTGAATGAGAGATCAGAATTAGGTTCAAGCAAAATAGTTGTTTTTCTTTTGTAATAAGTATGCTAGTAGTAATGTCTTAGGTTTTTGCAATTATTATACATTATAATGAAACAATGGTTCTGGCTTAAAATACCACCATCCCATCTCCTCCCGTGGGTGTCGTAAAACTCGACTAAGGGATTAGCCGGAGGATGGGCAGCATCCTTCGAGTACATTGACAACTAAACTGCGACCGCCAACCTGTCTGCCAAGCGTGACGGTTATGGCAAAACCCCCCAATGAGCCCACAACACATATCGGTCGTTGTGGCGATCTTTGGGGGAGGCCTGTGTCCAGCAGTGGACATTATTCAGCCAAAATGATGATAATAAAACACTTCATGGATTACATTGCATGTATTATAGGAAAACAAAAAACCTAATATTTCAAACACTGCAGTATGATCCTGCAACCACATACAGTACAATGCATACCACAAAAAGTATGCTAGTATTGTATATTATTTTTGATATATATGAGACATAAGGATGGTTTTGTAGAACATGTCTCAAGATATACACTCCCCATAGCTAGATGTGCAATATGTATAGTTTAATATATGTTCATTTACAAGCTGCTGACAGGTGTTGAATGTCCCAAGCATGGGTCTTACTGAGCTAACCACATTAATCATTCATAATCTACAGGATTAGTATTTCCTATTTATCACTTTATCTCTGTTCAGGATTGATTAAAGTACTGAATCTGATTAAATTTACTGTTGATAATTAAATTTATATAGAAAATGTTTTTTTGTTTAGTAACTGCTAGTGTACCTGATGAAGGTTAGGTCTTTGGATCAATTCCTAGTTCAGACAAATTGGTATTAATTAGGTTTTTCTAGAAGGAATAGCCTGCCACTTACAAATACAAAATATTTGTTTCTGATGGCATTGGGCCCTCCCCCTGTTATGTCATACTTTATACCGTCATTGGAAAAAATATGGTTATACAATAGTACCTTTACCTAACTGTTCAGGGAATACAGGTGTGTTATTATATTGCACAAATTTAATGATACACTGATAAGTTAAGTTTTAATACTATGTTATCAGTGCTATACCTTGCAAACCTTAAAAATCTGGAACTGTTATAAAATTTCAGTTATCCTTGAAAAATCAGGAACAATAAAAAACATGATCTTCCTGGTGAAGAATTACAGTCATGCTATTCTGCTTTACAATTTAAACATATGATAGTCAATGTGAAAAGTACCAAATATTGCATGATTTTGTCTATATATGTATCTGATATATCATCTATGACCTACAGCTCAAAAACCCTGACAAAACATTTAATTTGTTATTTTCAATCCTTTGACAATTCTTATCATGTTCAGGCATATCGTGCCCATCCGAATATTCGTTGGGAGCTCTGTTCTCGAAGTTGTTGACGAGTATGTCTACCTGGGACAAACTGTCCAGTTAGGTAGTTCCAACTTGGAGAAAGAGGTCAATCGTCGAATCCGACTCGGCTGGGCAGCGTTTGGGAAACTTCGCAACGTATTTTCGCCAACAATACTGCAATGCCTCAAGCCGAAAGTTTTATCCAGTGTGTGTTCCAGTAATGACATATGGAACTCAGAATGGGCCTCTTAAGAGAGCTCAAGGTCACTCAGCGAACTATGGAGAGGGCTATGCTTGGTATTTCTCTACGAGATCGAATGAGAAATGAGGAGATACGTAGAAGAACTAAAGTAGTCGACATAGCTGGAAGGATTAGTAAACTGAAGTGGCAATGGGCGGGGCACATTGCTCGTAGAACTGATGACCGTTGGGGCAAAAAGGTCCTCGAATGGAGACCGCGCACCGGAAAACGCAGCGTGGGACGTCCTCCAACGAGGTGGACAGACGACCTGGTGAAGGTCGCTGGGAGTCGTTGGATGAGAGCGGCATGTGACCGCTCGTTGTGGAAATCTAAGGGGAGGCCTTTGTTCAGCAGTCGACGTCATGTGGCTGATATGATGAAGACTGTGATTATGTTCAGAAATGTAGGATTCCCTGACCCACTCTGCAACTGTTATTTGAATAATAAAACGAAATTTATGTTAACAACCAGAGATATTACTATTCCTGAAAAAACATGATGGCTACTATACTATAATAACTATCGTTGCTTGAGCTTGTCGTCGGCGGCCAGCACTCGTAGTCGCGCCTTCAGCCACGACGAGTCTCGGATGTGGTGGTTGAAGCGCCGGTCCCACCGCGCCGGCGCTCCCGCCGCCGCGCCCGTGAACCAACCGTACCTGCACAGGCACACGGACCACGCATCATCACAAGCTAAAAAATGGTTTATGACTCAGGACGCAAACGGAGGCGATGCAGCAACAGACTGAGCTAAGCAAGGTGTCAATTTCGAGGAATGAACGTCGTCAAATCTCACGCGATCGTAGAGCTATGTCGAAATACTGACACTTGTGAGCTGGTGATAGGCACGTCGTACTTCTCGCGCGGCCCGCGTCCGAACATATCCTCTATCCGCTGTAGCGCGCGCCGAGTGCACTCTTCGTCCACTGTGCTGGTCCGCTCGCGGCTGTAGAACTTGCCAGTCACCGTGGCAGCTGCGAACACATCGAGTAGATGACCATACCTGTTTGAGAGCGGATACTAGCAGCCAATAAGAGGCGACGACAACTAACGCAGGCCAAGAGGTTTGACGAGCGACACGTAGGAGCGGCCGGGCTGGTGCTGCGACGCGAAGCGCAGCTTGAAGGAAGCTGCGTGCAACGCCCGGCACGACTCGTCCGCGCCGACCGCTCCTGCCACCAGCGTGTGCTCACTCTCTGTGCCCTCAGCCGCCATTTGTTTCTAATATGTGTAAAGCTGTCGACCGACCACTATGTGGTTTGGTCGATAATAAGCGTTGCCAAGCAGGAAATATTGAGCCGCGATGTTCACGCGGATACTTACGACAGCGAAAAACGTTATATTGACGGTATCACGTCGCACCTGATATAGAATGAGCTAGCATTGACCGAGTACAATAGTCACATCTGTGCTGCAACTATGACCTTTATGGCTTGGGAATGGGAAACAAGAGAAAAATATATCTATTGCAAGAATGTACATAGCAGTCTTAATCTTCTGTCTTGTATGTATATATAGAAACGAATATTTGTTAGTTTGTCCTCTATTGGCCGAAATTAGTAATTAATCTTATCTAAAATCTTCAGACGTAGATTTTGAAAATAATCCTTTTGTTGTGTCACGATCACATAACAGACATATCCATAAACTAAGATACACGATTTGGGATTAGATAGATTATTAATTTCGGCCGTATATATCCTCCTATATCATTGATCCAATTGAATTGTAGTTGGCACTAAGGGTGAGATTAAGAAACGAGTCTAAGCGTCAACTTAGGCTTCCATCTGTCAAAATTTTGAGCGTAAGTAGTGCGTTTTGACAGATGA
Source organism: Diloba caeruleocephala (assembly GCA_947459985.1). Classification (NCBI taxonomy): domain Eukaryota; kingdom Metazoa; phylum Arthropoda; class Insecta; order Lepidoptera; family Noctuidae; genus Diloba; species Diloba caeruleocephala. The sequence goes on from OX381610.1 coordinate 30,936,169, forward strand.
AAGCGTAGGTTCATGCTTAGACTCGTTTCTGAATCTCAAACTAAGGGTAGGGTTTAAAAAAAAAAAACAGGCGCTGCAGTGCATGCCTGGCATAAGCTAGTATTTAATAATTTGGTCATGGTTAGATGATCCTATCTTAACTATGGTGAGAAATAATCTAAAAACAGAAAGACATGTTTTCTAATGAACGCGAGAAGCTACTTTTTACTAAGTACTTGCGAATTCATGTTGAAATAGTTTGAATGCTTTGCTTGATAAAGACACAAAACCCCATGTTCGAATTCCGTGAGCCTGGGATAGTTCTGAGCAATAAATTAGAAGTATAATCATAACAACAAGAGATTTAATAATTTCCCACAGATGCTGAAGCGGTGCTACGAGAGGAGGAGGCGATTTCGCCGGACGAACTAAGTGTAGCTCAAATGCGAGAGATTAAGGAGCGCGCGCAGAACTACACCTTCCAGACGGAAGTCAACCGCATGATGAAGCTCATCATCAACTCGCTGTACAGAAACAAAGAGGTGACTTCCTGTCCGATACAACTTAATTTTACCTACTTATGAATGAGAGATAGTAATGTCATTTATCGTTTCAGATTTTCCTTCGAGAGTTGATCTCTAACGGTTCGGACGCACTCGACAAGATCCGCCTTCTCTCCTTGACGGACCGTGATGTTCTCGATGCTAACTCCGACCTGAGCATCCGCATCAAGGCAGAGCCGGAGAAGCGCCTGCTGCACATCGTCGACTCGGGAATCGGCATGACTCGCAACGAGCTCATCAATAACCTCGGCACCATCGCCAAGTCCGGCACCGCCGAGTTTCTCTCCAAGATGCAGGACGTGGAGAAGGTTCGGGGCTAGTCGACACCTCACTATAATTTGTCAGCCTTCTAGTAACACTATAGTTACACGTACGATACGTGATAATGTACAAACTATTTCCCTCCGTATGCAGAGCGGCGCTCAAGAAATGAACGATATGATCGGTCAGTTCGGCGTGGGCTTCTACTCGGCGTTCCTGGTGGCCGACAAGGTGACGGTGGTGTCCAAGAGCCACGGTGACAAGCAGCACGTGTGGGAGTCCGACGCCAACGCCTTCAGCGTCGCCGAAGACCCGCGCGGGGACTCGCTTAAGCGGGGCACGCACATCACGTTAGTGGCACGACTGTTGAAGCGCCGGTTGTTTGATCGCGCTGCAACATTCGCTCGAAATAGAAGCATTCGTTGATGATGGTCTGGTGTTAGCAGTATTGTTGACTGGTCCTGTGTGTGCAGGCTGCACGTGAAGGAGGAGGCAGCGGACTACCTGCAGCCCGACACGATCCGCAACCTCGTCAAGAAGTACTCGCAGTTCATCAACTTCCCCATCTACCTGTGGGCCTCGCGCACCGAGACCGTCGAAGAGACCGACGCGGACGCCGAAGACAAGTCTGACCTCGATGACGACGCACAGGTATGCTTTGTTATTCTGCCTTGAACATGCAATGTTTGAAAAATTCAACTTAGGATATTATGATACTATGGTATTGCCATTTTTGTAAGCACGTTTACCTTTGTACTGAGAGTGACCATGGATGATTTAATTGAACATTGTTGCATAATTGCAAGATCATAACGGTGAACAGTTTTATTTTTTATTTTGTTGATAGGTAGAGGATGCCGCCGAGGAGAAAAGCGAGACAAAGAAGACCGAAAAGACAGTTTGGGACTGGGAGCTGATGAACGATAACAAGCCGCTGTGGACGCGCAAGCCTAATGAGGTCAACGACGACGAGTACACGCAGTTCTACAAGAGCCTCACCAAGGACACCTCGCCGCACCTCGCCAAGTACGTACCGCGCTGTTGCGGCGGCGACCTGTTGGTCCTGCCGCTGGCTGCCACGCCTGTCCTGTTGCAGGGCGCACTTCGTGGCGGAGGGTGAGGTGACGTTCCGCGCACTGCTGTTCGTGCCGCGGGTGCAGCCGGCCGACAGCTTCAACCGCTACGGCACCAAGACCGACCACATCAAGCTGTACGTGCGTCGGGTGTTCATCACGGACGAGTTCAACGACCTCATGCCCAACTACCTGGCCTTCATCCAGGTGAGTGCCGCCTAGGGAGGCCCTCCTGCCCCCGTGTGTCGCACGAGCACTGACCGCGTGTTCCGCAGGGCATCGTGGACAGCGACGACCTGCCGCTGAACGTGAGCCGCGAGACGCTGCAGCAGCACAAACTCATCAAGATCATCAAGAAGAAACTGGTGCGCAAAGTGCTCGACATGCTCAAGAAGATCCCCGACGCGGAGTACGACGGTTTCTGGAAGGAGTACTCCACCAAGTGAGCCTTTCTACTTACTAGTAGTGTATTCATGCGTATGTATAGGTGTGTAGGGGGCATTCAATAAACCACACACACTGCAGGCAAAAAAAATTACAGGTTCATTTCAGTTTATATACAACTACAATTTTTTTATAGCAATATTTGCCGTGTGGTGCCGGCTCAGAATGCCACCACCCCATCTCCTCCCATGGGTGTCGTAAAAGTCGACTAAGGGATTAGCCAGAGGATGGGCAGCAGCGTCCTACGAGTACATTAACAACTCAACTGCGATCGCCAACCCGTCTGCCAAGCGTGGCGATTATGGCAAAACCCCCCAATGAGCCCACAACGCATCCATATCGGTCGTTGTGGATCTTTGGGGGAGGCCTGTGTCCAGCAGTGGACTTCATTCGGCCGAAATGATGAAAAAAAAAATGATGAATATTTAGTATTCCGTTACTATAACAGAAAATGTATCAATAATATTCCATTTGATTTGGATATCCTTAAGCTTGTCTTCATGTTCCCTTTTTTGGATAATATATATATGTTAATGCTTAGAGCACCAACCTGTTGAAGGGCCTAATCTTTGTAGTGCTAATAGTTGATCGGCCTTAGTGTTTATTGTGTCGCTTTTTCTCGCGAGCTAAAGGAGGATATAAAGTTTCGAGTACACTGTTGATCCTTGAACTTGGGAGTTTGGCTCATTTTAGAGAGTTTATGTTGAAATGTTTTTGTTCAAAATCTTCCCAGAGGTTAGTTATCCAATGACTAATTTCTCCATTGAATATGTTCCGGAGTCTTCCTCGATACCGGGTCATTACTGAAGTTGATTTAAATTTTAATAATAATTTCCAATATTTCTGATTGACGACAGATTGAAGCTGTCATTGGGAAAATAAAAGGGACGATCTTACTTGAAGACTGATTAGTTAAGTTATTTCTACTGCGACCTGTTGCCGACTTAGACACGGTAGAAGTAGAAGCTTGGCTTTAGGATTCCTCAAAACTCGACCGATGATTGCCATAAAAGAATAACTAAATGTCTATCCAATTGATCACTGAGTTAAATTAGTCTACGGAACTGTGACGATGCACTTGATGAGTATTTTGAGCGTGGGGCTCTGATTGCGAACAATCCGCGTTTTTGGTTTGGTATTTCATGGGACCCAAGATCTGGATCGAAGGATCAAAAAAAAGAAGGATTATATTCTGTACACTTTTAAAATCACCAATTTATTTGACCTAATACAATAAACGTTCGCGCGTATGAATACGCCGATCTTGCTTAATCTACATGCATCTATTAATGTGAGGATTCACCGTACAAATGATTCTATTCGAATTATCAATTGTAAGTTGCAACAATATGTATAGTCGAGTGCTTAGTTCGCGTCGTGTTGCAGCATCAAGCTGGGCGTGATCGAGGACCCCAGCAACCGCTCGCGGCTGGCCAAGCTGCTGCGCTTCGCTTCGTCGCGCTCTGAGGACGGCACGTTCCTGGCCGACTACGTGCAGCGCATGAAGCCGGGCCAGAACCACATCTACTACATCGGCGGCTCCAGCCGCGCCGAGGTACGATCGGTATTCTACAGGCACGCAAGTAGGGTGGAGGGTGCCCGGGGCAACGAGTGTCACGAATCGGTATAAAAGGTCCACTGATATGCGTTGACCATCTAATGTGATTTTCTTTCCGAAAACCCAGTCAAATGTAAGTATTATCTGACATACTGAGTGGTGACGTGTGCAGGTGGAGAAGTCGCCGTTCGCGGAACGCCTGGTGAAGCGCGGCTACGAGGTGCTGTACCTGACGGAGGCCGTGGACGAGTACTGCCTGTCCTCGCTGCCCGAATACGACGGCAAGAAGTTCCAGAACATCGCCAAAGAAATCTTTGACTTGGACGAGAGTAAGTACCTATGACTACTGTGTATTTGATGGCGGTTGGTGCAGTTGCCCAGCGAGTGGCTTTTCGCAGTCTGAGTTGCGGGTTCGATCCCAGGTCCGCGGCACTGATCAAATGTTTATATGGCTTAGTTAATATTGGATCTGGTACCCACGGTACAGAATAAATCCTGTCGTATCGTTTTTCTTGCCATTTTTAGTAAATACAAATGCTACAGAGAAATGTACTGAAATAAAATGTATCTCTATTGTATTCTTCATTTCCGGTTTTTCTGATATTTCGGACTACCAATTATGGTAACTACTGGGGTGCCATAAATCCCCAGGCGCAGCAGGCTTTATTATATACAAGCGTAAACCTGAGTTGATGTGGCTACTCAAGCATATTTTGTTGACGATTTTGATTATTTTTTTATATCACGGTCAGTGACTTCCACATAAATGCGAAAAGAATTGCTCATGTAGAAAATAAGAAAATCGTTGTTTATAAATAACGCTAGTAGAATTTATTATTTCCATCAGCAGTAGTAAAAAACTTACAAAATGTTTTGGTTTAATCTACGATGTTTTTATAAGTATAGATGCGTTGCCCGCGTTCTATGATGGTCACATGAAAGCAAGGTAATTGCCAAGAGTTTACTTATGGCCGGTTTCTGAGGTACTTTTGTCGGCGGTTTATCTATTCATTAGCGCTATTGCATCGATAACTTAAGAAAATGTGTTTCTGAACAACGCAGTGTAAGATAAACTCCGTTTAAACTTAGCTTAGTTTACTTAACTGACCAATATGCGCCGTTTATATGTTCGATAACTTTACTTCGATACGATCAACTTTATAGGATGTTACGTTTTCTAGCAAACTACATCAAATTTTAGGCCAAATATTACAATCATTCAAAGGACATATTCAATAATCATAATGAGTACCTATTAGCACTTCATGAGTAGTATTTGGACATACTGGAGTTTACTTCCAATAAATCAGTACACAGAAACTTAGACGTAGGAGATATCCTTTTGAAATGTTTACAGATGCAAGATTTAAATTGAGATATCATTTTGATAAGTTGACTGTGATACACCTAAGTGATATCATCAGCCCTGTTCTGGCTCCCGTTATGCATCAAAAGTATACATTGCTACTTCAATAAGAAGCATCTTCTCTCTTTCAATAAATGATTTACTTCGCTTTCCAGATTCCATCATTGCTATTTTATTAAAGCATGAATTAAGCACAAACGATAGCAAATATCACTAAACTTAAAATCAAACTGCAAGTAAAGCACAATACCAATAAATAAATAATACCACGACGCGAAATGACGAAGCAGCAACAATGAGTTTGAGGACTTAAAAAAAGACCACGAGCGCGACATCTGGTCGTTCATAGATCCGCTGATAAACGACGAATTATCATAATTATGAACTAAAAGATTGCTAGGCTACTTACACACTCTCGAAAAAAATGTTATTGTAAAGAAAACTAGTATTTAGTGATGAAATTAAATAATAAAATCAATTTTAAACTCGATATCTCAAACAGACCCATCTAGCGGCAGATTAAGAAACTGGTTATTGGTTTCATAGTTATGGAACGGTTCATTGTGTATTCAGAAACGCAGTGACAGTTAACCTACGTTTATCTTATACATAACTTTATTGAATCAATAGCTAGTGGAAATTTAACTGGGAACTTCAGAAACCGGGCATTTGTCACCATCGACCAGTGTCGGGCGAGACGGCAATCCTAAACGTAATTCCTGCAACATTTGGCTGATGTGGATGATGATGTGATTTAATTTACATGTTTACAAGTATTTCACTGTGTCTTGTAGACGATCAGCAGAAAGACCGCTTGGAGGCGTATACGAAGCAGTTCGAGCCGCTGACGCAGTGGCTCGGCAACAAGCTGGGCTCGTGGATCACGCGCTGCGTCGTGTCGCGCCGCCTCACGCGCTCGCCCGCCGCGCTCGCCGCCACCGCCTTCGGCTGGACCGGCAACATGGAGCGCCTCGCGATGTCCAACGCGCACCAGAAGGTAGGCCCCCCGCCCCGCGCCCCCCGCCACCGCCTTCGGCTGGACCGGCAACATGGAGCGCCTCGCGATGTCCAACGCGCACCAGAAGGTAGGCCCCCCGCCCCGCGCCCCCCGCCACCGCCTTCGGCTGGACCGGCAACATGGAGCGCCTCGCGATGTCCAACGCGCACCAGAAGGTAGGCCCCCCGCCCCGCGCCCCCCGCCACCGCCTTCGGCTGGACCGGCAACATGGAGCGCCTCGCGATGTCCAACGCGCACCAGAAGGTAGGCCCCCCGCCCCGCGCCCCCCGCCACCGCCTTCGGCTGGACCGGCAACATGGAGCGCCTCGCGATGTCCAACGCGCACCAGAAGGTAGGCCCCCCGCCCCGCGCCCCCCGCCACCGCCTTCGGCTGGACCGGCAACATGGAGCGCCTCGCGATGTCCAACGCGCACCAGAAGGTAGGCCCCCCGCCCCGCGCCCCCCGCCACCGCCTTCGGCTGGACCGGCAACATGGAGCGCCTCGCGATGTCCAACGCGCACCAGAAGGTAGGCCCCCCGCCCCGCGCCCCCCGCCACCGCCTTCGGCTGGACCGGCAACATGGAGCGCCTCGCGATGTCCAACGCGCACCAGAAGGTAGGCCCCCCGCCCCGCGCCCCCCGCCACCGCCTTCGGCTGGACCGGCAACATGGAGCGCCTCGCGATGTCCAACGCGCACCAGAAGGTAGGCCCCCCGCCCCGCGCCCCGCGCCCCCCACCACCGCCTTCGGCTGGACCGGCAACATGGAGCGCCTCGCGATGTCCATAGCGCACCAGAAGGTAGGCCCCCCGCCCCGCGCCCCCCGCCTTCGGCTGGACCGGCAACATGGAGCGCCTCGCGATGTCCAACGCGCACCAGAAGGTAGGCCCCCCGCCCCGCGCCCCGCGCCCCCACCACCGCCTTCGGCTGGACCGGCAACATGGAGCGCCTCGCGATGTCCAACGCGCACCAGAAGGTAGGCCCCCCGCCACCGCCTTCGGCTGGACCGGCAACATGGAGCGCCTCGCGATGTCCAACGCGCACCAGAAGGTAGGCCCCCCGCCCCGCGCCCCCCGCCACCGCCTTCGGCTGGACCGGCAACATGGAGCGCCTCGCGATGTCCAACGCGCACCAGAAGGTAGGCCCCCCGCCCCGCGCCCCCCGCCACCGCCTTCGGCTGGACCGGCAACATGGAGCGCCTCGCGATGTCCAACGCGCACCAGAAGGTAGGCCCCCCGCCCCGCGCCCCGCGCCCCCCGCCACCGCCTTCGGCTGGACCGGCAACATGGAGCGCCTCGCGATGTCCAACACGCACCAGAAGGTAGGCCCCCCGCCCCGCGCCCCGCGCCCCCCGCCACCGCCTTCGGCTGGACCGGCAACATGGAGCGCCTCGCGATGTCCAACGCGCACCAGAAGGTAGGCCCCCCGCCCCGCGCCCCGCGCCCCCCGCCACCGCCTTCGGCTGGACCGGCAACATGGAGCGCCTCGCGATGTCCAACACGCACCAGAAGGGTAGGTAATATAATTCAAATCAACTAGAACCGAACGCGCTGACGATTCACTCGAAACTAAGCTTTACAGCCCCGCCCACTGTGACTTGATTGAAGGCGCATGACCTAATTGCCTTCCAACACCTCCGCTTCTATCTCTCCTCCGTGGCATTGCAATGTTCCACGCCACCCTCGCCCCCACCGCCCAGCGCCTGACTCACGGCCGCTCTGTTGCAGGCGGATGACGCGCAGCGGAAGCACCACTTGACCCAGAAGAAGATGCTGGAGATCAACCCACGCCACCCGCTCATCGTGGAGCTGCTGCGGCGCGTGCAGGAGCAGCCCGACCACCCCGACACGGGCCGCGCCGCCGACACGCTGTATCGCACCGCGGCCATCAGGTGCCTAACTCGCTCTAGCTCATAATACTTGTTTACATGTTTCAGTCCTGGTTAAATCAAGGTGATGAAAGCTAGTTGAGTCTAAACACTATACGGCGCTAATTAATAATGTATCTAATATATTTTAATGTATCTGAGGCATTTTAATCTAGGTTTCGATCTGTCGTCGATCTTCCTCCGATCCGTCGCATTTCCCCAGAACAAAGTGCCATATCTAAGGATGGACGTAACATTTATAAATTACTAATTAATAGAAATTGTGTATAAACGAATTATAATAAGTTAGCGCTAGAATTCGCCAAAATAACGCTTCGTCTGTTGGTAGGTCCGGCTACATGCTACAGGAGGGTCAGGCCGTGGAGTTCGCCGAGTCTGTGGAGAGCATGCTGCAGCAGACGTTGGGCGTGCCGGCCGATGCCGTGATCGATGATGAGCCCGAGGACGAGCCAGAGGCCGACGGCGAGGCCGAGGCCGAGGCCGACGAGCTAGCGGCCGAGGACCACGACGAGTTGTAGGCCGAGCCGCACATTCCAGCGACTTGCCGACGTGTCAATACTTCATCGACTGTATGTTGCGCGAATGTTTCGTGTGTGAGAATGAATGAATACTTTTTTATACTTGATGCCATGTGACGCACGAGATTATGAATTATATTAGTTTAATGTAAATAAATTATATATTTATTAAATGTTATCTTTTTATTCTGCCGTGTGGTACCGTGTCGTAAAAGTCGACTAAGGGATTAGCCGGAGGTTGGGCAGCAGCGTCCTTCGAGTACATTGACAACCCAACTGCGATCGCCAACCCGTCTGCCAAGCGTGGCGATTATGGCAAAACCCCCCAATGAGCCTACAGCACACCCATATCGGTCGTTGTGGTGTACTTTGGGGAGGCCTGTGTCCAGCAGTGGACTTCATTCGGCCGAAATGATGATGATGAAATGATGACGTTTCGAACACTGCAGGGTTCGTAGTCGCAGGTTTCCGTATATATAATGTACTCTGTGGGCGCAGGATGACTGAGGTGAAAGGCGTCGTTACAGATTTAAAAAGTTTTATTTTATCTGCCGTACATTTATAATCAAAAATGATTTCGATGCACGCAGTAATCACTAAGGTCCGTATTACAGAACGATCCTCAAGTCCAATTTGTTCTTTAATCAACTGATCACTGTATATGCATAGAATCTGTACTTGAGTATCGGTCATATTCCAGAACAGTTATCAATCTAAACTCAGCTCACAGACTTATTGATAGCAGATTAGCTGAGAAGAGATTCAAATCACACCTCAAGCACATATTACTCATTGTCTATGCATCAGCCTGTTTTCGATTACGATTTATTTCCATTAACAACTTTTTTCCGATCTGCTCAGAATAAGAAATAATGAAATGTAACTCAAAACCCTATTAATTAAGAAATATAAATATTCACAAAGTAGTTCCTCTTTACATACAAGGTTCATTTTTAAAAGAGTTATTTTACATACTAGGTACCTACGTAAAATATTTTTATATACTTTATCGAGATGAATTTTGTTGAAGTTGAAGTACAAACTATAAAGGAACGTGTGTTGGCGTTGGCGCCTATTGTCATTGAACACTTGAATAGATGTTAAGTTGATAAATAAATATCGTTTATTTAATTTGATGTATATATTAACATAATAACCTGTAGCGAAATCGTGTTGGCTCCGCCAGAAAGTTAAAGAAAAGAAAATACGTTTTTCATCACATATAGGGGAAACATGAGACGACCTCAGTTAAAAAAAAATACATTTATATAAGTCCTGTACATCTCATATACATCTGAGAGGAACACTAAAGATAAAACTTCTTTTGGAATGATCGTTAAATAATTCATTGTAATGTCAACTTCTCCAAAAATATCCATTTTGTGATAAATATATACTTCCATTCAATAACATTTTACAGATACATTAACCCTTTCAGTGCGCATGATGCAACGTGTGCATCATTTAAAAATGGTCCTCCGCGGCGCAAGATGCAAGGTATTTATATCTTCTATATGCACAACGGTTTTCATCGGCCTGCATCTACTACGATTGACCCAGCTTGTAATATAGATTTGATACCTAATGCTATTACAATTATGGCTTGTGATATGGACTCGATGACTTATGCTATTACAATTAACCCGGCTGGGTGATATGGACTCTATGACTAATACATCTTTCCTGACGGATTACGGCGCCTACATGATAGCGCCTCACACAACCGAGGCACTATGGTTCCACAAACCTGGACTCACCCTGGACAGTCGCTGAAGCTTCAAGAGGGGTGCTTCAAGTCAAGAAGTGCCTTGCACCCGAGATGATCAGGATATCGCACAGCACACGCTCGGGCTGCCGAGCGGCGGATTCTGGTCGATCGGATTGGGCAAGATCTTTCTCTGCTACCTCGCAGTAGTGAGGCTAAGGCCGAGCATAAAAATTGGAGTGCTGTGGTTTCGCTTTTGTGAGAGCGTCATGCTCCAAAAGGAGATCGCAGAGAGAGGCATAGAGCCAATCCCGTTTGGAGAAGGACATGGAGCTGGGGTAATAACCGCCGTGGCACCAAAGTCCAACACGCATGTCGTCTTTATATGGCGAGAACCTTGCAGTGACAATGATAGTTTTTATCTTGTTTATTAATATATTCCAAAAAAAAATTGTGCATGCAAAAGTATTCCAAATAAAATACTCGTCAAAGAGTACGAACAAAATTAAAAAGACGATTTAGATGCGGAATAGTCCAGCTACTCATATGTTAGCTGAACTATACAGTAATTACAAAGAATTCGGTTATTTAAATTTTTATCAATATGAGTTGCCTTTGGTTACTATAGCTTGTGTGTGCAACAATTTGTGTTTGTAAACGCACCCACGACACAGGAGAAATCTTAGTGTGGGACAACGTTTTTTTTTAAAAGACAAAGAAAGCTGCATTTATACCTTTTAAAGTTTTATTTGTAAACATAAAAATGAGCATCTTGACATGTTACATAATATTGGAAACTGTGTTACTTAGATATATTGACCACTTTGGATGCTTACAACATTATGAGAGTTCAGACTGAGTACATATAAATGAATTTATGTCCTCTGATCATTTTAACTACCTTGGACGCTCATATCTATTTGACGCTGGCTTTACATACAAAATATTGCTAGTTATAGTAATAATATGGGATCCTCACATCTCAGCGGTAAGTAGGAAGTTATTCTGCTCCTTTCACGGCCGAATACTGAAACGACATTCAATATCAATCAATCGACATGTCAATTAATACAAATTATGTTAAAGTATATAATGAGAAAACTTTGTTTGATGTGTAAAGAATTAAAGGTAGAACATACTATAATATTATTATAATTTATTTGCCATGGCAGTTAACAGCTGACCAGTCCCTACAGATGATACCCATTCACACAACTGCATCGCTTAGCTCAACCATATTGTAGGGAACTCAATGACCTGACACAATGCCACCACCAGTAAGACATTTCATTTAGCAATTTATGTACATTAATGGCTACATGCTGCTCACACAGTTACAGTTCTGTATATATGTTCTCTGTAATATTGTACTTTAATGTCACAAGAAATGATACATATCAACCATTAAGTTATGTAAAGGTTTATTTAGATTAAATTAATAATTACATTTATTAACATTAACCATTGATTGAAAGTGTATAATACACACTTCACTAAAGTCAAGAACTGTAAAAGTAATTAGACAGGGCCTGAGAGGCATCTTGCTTGATAATGTTAAGATTATTAAAATAATAAAGTCTCAAACTAAATACCACACAAATAAACATCAAGACACTAAGGTCCGTATTACAGAACGAAACTCAAGCATTGATCACAGTTTAAAACTAGTTTTGAGTTGAGCATTAATTTTAAAACGTCCCTGCATAGATTTATTGAACGTAGTTCAACTGAGCCGTGGCTTTATTCTAAATCGTCACTTTGTTATAGGTCTGTACCAGGGGGGGGGAATCTTAGTTCAGACGCTAAATTGCAAAGAAGGTTACGCCATCCCTCAGCGTTGGATTCATATTTTTATGACATTGTCGATAAAACAGGCGCATATTGTCTTATTTTACACACTAGATGCCACTAGGAGAAAGCTAGTATTTTTGACGTTACATTTCATGCATAGCAGAAACGTGGTTTCACTAATATTTTAATTCTTCTAGTTATTTTTGAGTTTGAATCGTCATATTTTCATACCATTCTGTTTAATTGATAATCATTTTTCTAATATTTCATTTTCCTACGTATATGCCTGATTTAATTTTGCAATATTGAATGTATAGAGGACAGAGTACTTAAAAAGATTGATGAATGGAACGTAGCCTTCTTGTTTATTACCACAGAGTACAACTGTCAACTATTGCGGTTATTTCAAATAATTGTGTAAATTAATTTCGATTCCGTGCATTTCCGAGTTCTTGTGGAGATTTATTTGCTAAATTTATATTTCCCCATCTTGTTATTATTCATTGTTCATTTAAGTATTGTTGAGTGTTCTGTTATGAGTGACCATTTTCGATGGGGATGACAAGACAAAGCAAGCTGCACAATTTTATTTTCAGAAAAATTGTGAACAGATAAATATATAATTATTAATGACAGCAATTTTGTTTATAATAGTGTTCCCTTGTCATCATTTGGTTGGTTTGATTCCACTTTCAGATTCTGTTAGTATTTTCCTATCATTGCTTTTATTCGTGTATAATATATATTATAGATTAATGTATCTGTCAAATGTCATTAAATGGAAGTATATATTTATCACTAAATGGATATTTTTGGAGAAGTTGACTATTACATTGATTTATTTAACGATCTTTCGAAAAGAAGTTTGGTCTTTAGTGTTCCTCTCAGATGTATATGAGATGTACAGGACTTATATAATTATATTTTTTTCTTTTTAGTTTCTTTTTTCCCCAATATGTGGTGAAAAACGTCATACTTTCTTTTCTTTAACTTTCTGGACGAGCCAACACAATTTCGCTACATACATGTTAATATGTTCATCAAATTAATTGAACGATATTTATATATCAACATAACATCTTTTCAAGTGTTCAATGACAATAGGCGCCAACACACGTTCCTTTATAGTTAATACTTCAACAACATTCATCTCGTTAAAATATATAAAAATATTTTACGTAGGTACCTAGTATGTAAACAACTATTAAAAATGAACCTTGTATGTGAAGAGGAACTACTTTGTGAATATCTATATTTCTTAATTAATTGGGTTTTTGAGTTACATTTCATTACTTCTTATTCTGCTCAGATTGGAACAAAGTTGGCAATGGAAATAAATCGTAATCGAAAACAGGCTGATGCATAGACAATGAGTAATATGTGCTTGAGGCGTGATTTGAATCTCGTCTCAGCTGAGTTTAGATTGATTACCGTTCTGGAATATGACCGATACTCAAGTACAGATTCTATACTTAAACAGTGATCAGGTGATTAAAGATCAAACTGGACTTGAGGATCGTTCTGTAATACGGACCTAAGTTTTTATCCCATAACGTAGACTTTCGCGTCAAACAGTTTTGTGACGGCTTTGTATGGAGCTTTCCCACAGCGCGCCCATAGACTAATATTATAATTGGAGAAGTGCGCCGTCCCGGGCCGCACCTCATGGAGGCCGGAGAACGTTAGCTCTCTCCGCTGGCGCCCGAGCCCAGTGCCTTTTCTGCGGTGGGGATCAGACGTGGTCTCCTGCGGTCCCCACTCTGCCGCCTCCTTTGCATGCATCGCGTTCTTGCAATTGAGAGGCGACGGCATCCCGCGTGCTCTAGCTCCGGACGATGGCTGAATCACGGCCAGAAGCGAGAGGTCAATTCCTCCCGTGTCGTGGGTTCAGTTGACAAATGTTGATCTCACATAAATACCCAGACGCGAAAAATCTTCTGTAGATCATACAAATATTTGTTCGCGCCGATGATTGATCGTAACATGCGAAATATGTAAAAATAAAACAAGAAAAAACAACATATTTATATTTATTATAAAAATCTAAAATAATTTACTATTAAAATAACGGCTTAGTCGAATGTTTAATACAATAATTATCTTACATTATCTACAATTTATAGAGTAATTCACAAGATCGGCAGAAGGCGCCGTTGTAATATTAGCGAGGTTCAACGTATGAGCATGGTACCTTGGGTACTTCTGATAAATACCTACTATAGGGAACGAAGAACTAGAGGACCACAAGTCCACAGGTTTCACTTAAACATTAGAAGGTACTTCAACGTGTCACATTTGTAACTTCACTGAAATACTATTAGCCCGTTACATCACACATCATCAAATAGATACATTAGTATATATATGAGGCTTTGCCGCGGCGTGGTCAGAATTCGACCAAGGGATCTTGCTCTGGAGAAAGCGTCCTGGTTCCAGGAGACGATGACATCGATTTGAGAGGCATCCATGCCCCCGGCCAGGCGCTCCCGGCGTACGGCAGTGTGCTGGGCACTGGGCTGTGGCATAACCAGTGTGGTGTGGCGACAGCCAATATGGCTTTCAGCAACGGCGGTACACTATCGACGCCACTCTTAGCATCCGCTCGCTGTTGGAGCAGATAGTGTCCCGGCGGGGTGGGGTGGCATTGGCTGTCAGCCTTGACATAGTCAACGCCTTCAACTCTAACCCGTGGGGCGCGAGAGACACTAGTCGATCATAGTTTCCCCCAACTGCAGGAGTCCCTACTTTCGCTACAGGTGCCCAGGGGCAGAGACGGTAGTGTAAAGCTGACGGAGGTTACGTGCGAGGTACCGTCAGTCAGGGGTCAGTTCTCGGCCCTTTTTACGGAACCTCGCAAACGATGCGGTTCTGCGTAGTTTTCCCCGCTGGCGTCAGCCTGCTCCGTTACGCTGCGACACTCTTGCGTTGGCCAGCGGGGAGTCTTCACGGGAACCAACCTTACCGAGCAACCGGTGTCAAAGTCGAGCCGAAATCCACGCACTGAGTCTGCGGATTGCGCCTCACAAAACCGAGGCTATATTTCCACACGCTGCCGCGGGGCAAAACACCACCCTGTTCGTGAATAATGTGATGCGCAAATCAGGGTAGACTGGTTCATGAAATATCTGGCTCACCCTTGGGTAATGGGTGCCTTGCACCACCTGCTGCCGAGGGGTCTTGATAGGAAATTCGCCACCTCTGGGGGTTCATGCATTCCGTAGCCCTGATCATTTCTGCTGGCAGGCGTCTAGCACTGCAGAAACAACCTCCAGGGTTTGCAGCGCAGAGTAGCTATACGGATCACGTGAGGATAGTCTTACGAGGCGGAAACTCTTCTGGCCCGCTTTTCACATCTTGGCAGCGATAGATGCGTGGGTCTATAATCTTAGCCAAAGGAGCGAAAATGCGCCATAGGGGCGTGCAATAGGCTGAGGTGGCGAGCTTGTCGATGCATACCTATTCGGGGAGTAGCACGACCGCCTGTGGTTACAGTTCGCGATGAAACGCGTCGACGAAGCCGTCCGGTAGCTCTTCGGAGACTCGCTCGGAGCGAGCGCGTCACCCACCGTCTGACGCAACTGTTCTTCGGCCACGGTTGTTATTGTGCTTACCTGAACAGGATAGGACGCGAGGTATCGGCACAGTGCCGTGCCACCGACCCAGAGCCCGCACAGTACACGCACGCTGATATCCGCTCGCAGGAGCGCCGGCGCGGCCGAGCCCCAGTCGCCGTTACATGTCTGGGGCCCTAATTTGGGAAATCTGCTCGTCGTCGTGCTCATACCGAACCTTTACACATCCCATGTCCCATAACTGGTACACGTATTCGGCGATAGCTATAACTGTCGAAATACTTGTAAGAAAAATAAGTGACGCGCAATAAGTACTAAGTAGCGCTAATGCTACTGAAGAATGGGTGGATACCATATCCATTCCTTATTCCTGTAATATGTCGTTTTAAAGTTACGAGTAACTTAGTCTGGATTACTTTGACCCACGTGTACCAGTTAAGCGATATTATATATAAAACATATATAGTAATAATACTAATACTTTATTATTATGATATATAATTATATCCAGGCTGTCCCAGAAGTAATGGTTAAGCCTGAAACAACTGTACCTGATGACGAGGGTAGAATGAAACAGACGTTTTAAAATAAAATTACATGTCTTAGGTACTATCTGGGAAATATATTGTTTTGTATTTTATTTTGAGCGCCCAATAGGCTCTACTATCAGGTGATTGAGGCTTATCCATTTTTTCTGGGATAACCTGTATACATATTATATATAAAATAGATTCATGTTTTTCCTTCATTTACTTATTACTATTAAGACCATTCTTTCCACGGCTCTACTTACCCGTAGCCATGCTTAACTTATGGATGGGCCCATGGGGCAAGTTGAACAACTCCGACAAGTGTTTCGCATAAATGTAAAAAAAACTTAAATAGATCTGACATAGCGTTTTTATAGAGAGGTTTAGAACTGTATTCATTATATTCACAACGGTATGAGTAACAAGTCGATTAGAGAAAGCTTGGTCTGGATGATCTGACATACTGGGTAAAAGTTATACAGTAAAACAACGCTCAACTAGCCCTGCCTTGTTCTACCAAAATAAAACATCGTATTAATCACGCCATTCACATAGCGACATCGACTCCGACTCCGCGCCCACCGCGCAGGTACCATACCGCAGCACTCATTTTAAACGGAGACCGTAACACATAGTCACAGGGAAACAAGAAAACAGTGACCAACGTTTCATAATCGAATTAAATACAGCAATATTCCCACGGAAAGTTATCTAAACCGTCTCTTTATGTGTCATACAAAAATAGATTTTCAATGTCGCCTATGTATTGATGCATAGTGATCGTGAGCTGCCCTGTATGCGATACGACACTCAATAAGTGTTCGGGATCGGTAGTACAAGTCATTGGTCAGTCAGCTCTAACATAATGTTCTTCTTCGGCAACGGCTATGCAACAATACACTAGATTACGGCTACGGAATTCCACTCAACCTTAACGTACGGTTTACATAAATAATATTGGTACCATAGTAATAACATTCGTTTTAATACTTTAAAATATAGTCCGAAACAACGAGGTCGATTTGCATCATTGATTGAGAACGCTCACCCGAATGCACACGGAGCAACTCCAGACTCGAATCGGTGTCTAGTCGTCGATCCCACCGCCAAGGCGTCGCGGCCGCGGGTCACACGGGCAGCGCGGGGCGGTCGGGGCGGGCCCGCAGCTTGGCGCGGTTGTAGGCCAGCACGCCCAGCGCCGCCAGCGCCATGCCGCCCAGGTTGAGCGGCGGCGCGGGGTTGCGCAGCAGCAGCAGCGACGCGCCCACCACGGCGGCGCGCTTGGCGGCCGACGCCACGGCGTAGGCCAGCGGCGACACGCGCGACAGCACGCTGAAGGCCGCCGCGGCCTGCAGCCACGCCAGCGCGCCGTCGGCCGCCAGCAGCGCGCCGCCGCGGGCCCAGCCCCCCCGCGGCGCCGCGCCCCCCCACAGCGCCGCGCCGTCGGCGCACAGCCACACGGGCGCGAACAGGCCCAGCGCCAGCCGCCCCAGCGTCTGCCGACGTTTTGTTTATCTGTCGTTATTGGTTCGATTGCCGCGCGGAGCGAGCGCTCGTATGATATGCGGATATAAAAAAATGAAACAAAAGGTACATTTGTTGTACCAATATAAAAATCTACAATCATTTACCATAATCAATAAGATCGTTACACTTCAGTCGTTTTAAAATAGTACTAAAATACTGACGTAATTATTCGACATGACTTATAAGGGCTGACATTTTTTAATGTAACTTTGCCACTTCAGTTGACTAATCTTTTCAGCCATGTCGACAACTTTAGTTCTTCTACGAATCTCCTCATTTCTGATTCGATCTCGTGGAAAAGTACCTAGCATAGCTCGCTCAGTGACCTTGAAGCTTTCTTATGAGGCCCATTGTGAAATCCATATGTCACCACTAGTAACACACACTGGATAAAGACTTTCGTCTTGAGGCATTGCGGTATTGTTGACGAAAATACGTTGCGAAGTTTCCCAAACGCTGCCCAGCCGAGTCGGATTCGACGATTGACCTCTTTCTCGAAGTTGGACCTACCTAACTGGACAGTTTGTCCCAGGTGGACATACTCTTCGAGACATCTACTTCGAGAACAGAGCTCCTAGAGAGAGCTGTTAGAAAAATAATTAGGGTTCCGTGCAAATAAATAAACCCTTTAAATCAAATATATATATATATATATATATACATACATACTCTATGTCAAGTGTCTATGCCGAAGTACTCTAAATTATATGTAAATATACCACTTTCTTTTAAATGAAACGGCGGGTGAAATCGCGGGTCCTGCCTAGTTAATAATAATAATAATAATCGTTTATTATCAAGTACCAAGTCTCATTCTTATTCATCATTTCGACCGAATAAAGGCCACTGCTGGACACAGGCCTCCCCCATAGATCACTGCAACGACCGATATGGGTGTGTTGTGTGCTCATTGGGGGGTTTTGCCATAATCGCCCACGCGGCCAGTTTTTATATATTAATAAGTACTTAAAAGATTAGTTATGGAATTATATAATAAAAATACTGGTTTCTAATACACTCCTTGTAAGATAGATTTCCTAAAACACTGAAATATATTTCTTTATTTTGAATCAAAAAGCCGAAAGTTTGTTTTCATAGATCTAACATCAAGCCCGATTGGATTTTAGTAAAAACTTTCACTATTTTACTCTTAAATATAGATTTTTCTAAAACGCTAAAATACCTTTTCCCATACTTAAAACTGAGAAGGGGATACAAACGTTCACCCCCTGCTTTACTTTTAAGGGCGGAATTCCCAATAACAACACGTATTTTTTTATTTTCAACCAATAAAAATTATTTACCGTGTGGTGCCGGCTCAGAATACCACCACCCCATCTCATCCTATGGGTGTCGTAAAAGTCGACCAAGGGATTAGCCGGAGGATGGGCAGCAGCGTCCTTCGAGTACATTAACAACTCAACTGCGATCGCCAACCCGTCTGCCAAGCGTGGCGATTATAGCAATACCCCCCAATGAGCACACCGATATCGGTCGTTGTGGTAATCTTTGGGGGAGGCCTGTGTCCAGCAGTGGACTTCGTTCGGCCGAAATGATGATGAAAAATGAATGATGATGATGAATAAAAACCAAATATCATTTTTTATAGAACAAACTTCAAAACTGACGGATTTTCGATACAAACTTTCCCCCCTATTTTACCCCTTTAAGGCAGGAATTGAAAAAACACAAACACGTATTTCTTTATTTTCAACCAAAAAGCTAAACACAATTTTTCATATTGCAGCCAGATGCAAAAATAACGGTTTTTCCTTACAAATTTTCCCCACCTGTTTCACCCCCCTTAGCGTAAAATTTATAAAAAGACTGAAACATGTATTTAATTATTTTAAACCAGAAAGCCAAATACAATTTTTTATATATCTAACTTCAATAATGATGGAGTTTCATACAAACTTTCAACCCTTATTTTACCCCTTTAGGGATATAATTTCTTAAAATCCTTCCTTAATGGATGCCTACGTTATAAAAGCTACTTTTTTTTTTTTATTGGTGCCCAGTGGAAATTCTTCATGAACTTCCTTCGCCCCGGGGAACGGCAAAGGGGTATGCCGGACTCCTACCGGCTAAAACCACTGGGGCGGTCATCTTCGGCACCTAAGGGAGGCTCCAGGTCCTCGTATGATCACACTAGAGCCGCCCACTGGTGCCACGCCTATAGGCACATCTCGGAGAGGGTGACTATAAAGTGGTCACCCTCCCGGGGGGATTGTAAGTCAAAATTACAAGTTTCTATTACCAGTGGTTTAGGCTATGCGTTGGTATGTCAGTCAGTCAGTTTATCTTTTTATATATATAGAAGATTTCTTGGAATTCGTTATACACGAATCGTGCTATTCTATTATTTTTGGCTGTCGCAAGTTAAAGTAGCTCTTATTTCTAGACGAAGAGTGCTCATATAACCTTGAACAAGTTAAGCGATGTGCGTGGTGTGTGCGGGCGTACCTGCAGCAGGCGCAAGTGGTGCACGCCGGTGTCGCGCATGACGCGCTTGGAGTACAGGTGCTGCAGGCTGAGCAGCGCGGCGGCCGCCAGCGCCGCGCCCATCCCGAGCGCGTCGAACTGCAGCTCGGTGGCCGAGGCCACGCCCACGCCCAGCGCGATCACCACCAGCGCGAGTTGCACGCTACGCGTCTGCCGCTCGCCGAACAGCAACCGTGCCAAACCCGCCGTCCACAGCGGCGTTGTGGCCTTCACTGCGAGTCATTCATACATTTAAAGATTACGTTTAATAACACGTACTTGTGACCGAGAGAAAGAGACATGGCAAAGATATAAGGGAACATCTCTACCGCAAAGTGATGCACGATGGTAGTCTCCCCCGTGCCCTTAAATTTAAAAGCAATAGTGGAAACTCTGAAGGTTTGGCATGGATGAAGCTAGGTAGTAAAAAATTATACATTTAAAAATATCGACAAAAGGTTTCATTTTTAGGTACATAATATTTTTTCATTTTACGCATATTTAAAATTATATGGCCAGGGCCTAAGTTCGATCCAGGCCCGCACCTCCGACTTTTCGGATTCATGTGCGTAGCATAATTTGATTATCACTTGCGTTAACGTGAAGGTGAAGGAAAACTAGGCCCGCGTGTTGTACTAAGGTCTAAGAGTTTCCATCGTGAGAAAAAGCCCGTACCCAGCAGTGGGACAGTAACAGCTGATTATATTGACCTGGCAAATGTCTCTTTATTTGGGTTACAGCTGTAAGTTACCGAAGCCTAACATACAATAAGACACCATTATAATATTTATGCGATAAAACACAAATCGATTGTAAAAATATCATATAATAATAAGAAGAGGTACTATTTTGATAGAACCGAGAGTACCTAAATTGTTTCAAACAGAGGGCCAATTCTCGTAATTAATTTTCACTATGACTGAAACTTGACCGAACTGAGATTAAATTATGAATTGACCGAAATAATCGTATTCTGCTACTCTTAAAGTTCAGTTGGATTTCATTATAATCTCGATCTAGTCTCGTTTCAATCTCAATTTTGACGTTTATTCAATGACAATTTAGTACATGTGACAGTTCGAAATGTTAACAGAATACCGTTTTGACTTCGATCAACTTTCGATCTCATCACAGTGTAAGTTCACGTTTGACGTTGTTTGTTAGTTTAGGAGAATACCATTTGTGACATTTATGACACTGAGACTAGATCTGAACTATATTTTGAACATTTTTAAATTACGAGAATTGGCCCTCTGGTTATACGGCCCTTTGAGGCCATATTGCGTGTGTGTATCTTGCAGTAGGTTTTTTCGTAAGGATCGGTTTCTCACTCGCACAACGTGTTTCTGTATTACGCTAATAAATTAATCACCATCATCATATCACTCAATGTTTATGTAATTAACCAATCTGGTTTTCATTTCATTTTGCCAAAACTAATCGTCTCGAGTGATGTTTTCAACTTTCAAGGAAAATCCTTAACCTGTTCCAACTACAAACAAGACAAATTCTTCCTTGTTATATGTCCTTGAACTTGATAAAACCACTAGTTTGGACTAGTGGTGGTTAATATAGCGTCTAGCGCGATTAAATAGCGCGCTATGTGCACGCAACGTATAGCGCACGCTATGCTGGCTCCAACTCGACGCTATAAAAATAGCGCCATTAAAAAATAACAAGTAGCGAGGATAATCGCGCGAGCAATGGCATAGCGCGCGCGTGGCGAGCCGGGTGGCAATCATCGCGTGAATTCGCGCGCTATCGATCGTTATCTAATGCGTTGATTATAATATTTATTTGTTTTAGATACGCTAACAATGTATGTACATTAAAAATTCGTAAAGTCAAAATAGTAGGATACATGACATTTGGTGACGTCAATAATAGGCATACACAACATCAACAATTCCGTTCCATGAAAACTGCTGTAAGAAATTAATAATAAAAGAAATATAACCCTATCCTTTATTAATTATTACACAAAAATCTATTAACCTAAGCCTGGAACGTATGAGGAAAGGTTCATTAACTTTTCTTTAGTTCTCAATTTTATTTTGATAGATATTTTACGTATCGAATATAGATTATAAATAAAGCACGCTGTCTAAACACAGCGCGCTATCTGTCCAACGACATTTAGTGTGATTCAAGAATATTCACCGCATTTTTAACGCGTTAGTCGCGTACGTCCAGTTCGTTATAACTATGGCGTGTAAAATAGCGCGCTATTTTATTATAGCATAAAGTCTGTAGCGCGCTATTGCCATATAGCGTCTTTGAACACCACTAGTTTTGACGGTTGATAGTCCAGTTAGACCATTTAGCTCTTGCCTTAGCCAAATTTCCTAAATAGAATAGAATAGAATATAACTTTATTGTACACCAAAATAATATAAAGGATTATTTACAATAGTTAGCGTGGCACAATGGGCGGTCTTATCGCTAAACGCGATCTTTTACAGACAACCTTTGGATGGATTTAAAAGTAGGGAAATAAAGAAATTCAGGTAGTCTGTGGTGTACTGAACGATGATGTATATAATGATATCGATATATATACAAGAAAATAAAGGTATTTGCATAAATAAATAGTATAACTACACCAATTTGCATATCAATACATAAATACAAATATATGTATATATAATATAATATTATACATAGATGTTTGCTGATACAATACTGGATATTTAAGCGAACTAAAGAGATAGATAATGCTCTTTTACCATTTTTTTAAATGCTCGTAATGATTGAGCATGTGTAATTGTATCGGTTAAGCCTTAACCGTTAAGGCATTCCAAAGTCGTGCTGCTTGTACTTCAAACGATTTGTCCAAAAAAACTGTGGAATGCATAGGGATCTTAAGCCTCAGATTTTCCGACGATCTAAGATATCTGTTATGTGTGTCATGAAGGAACCGAAAACGCTCTTTAAGATAAGAGGGGGTTGAAGGATTAAACAGAACACCGTAAAGTAAGGATAATATATGAGAATTCCTGCGCAAGCGAATTGGAAGCCACTTGAGCTTTATGCGAAATTCTGATACATGGTCATATTTACGCAAGCCAAATATGAACCATATACAGAAATTTTGAAGTCGCTCTAGTTTATTGAGTTGAGCCTCAGTTAGATCAAGGTAACTGATATCGGCATAGTCAACGATGGGTAATAAAAGGGACTGGGCTAGCGCAATTTTAGTGGCAGTAGGCAGAAAGTTCCGTGATCTTCCCAGTGACCCGGCTAACGCAAACCATTTACGGCTCACTTCCTGAAGCTGAGGACCCCAGGAAAGATTTATGTCTATAAGTCCCCAAATTCTTGACTTGACTAAATTTCCTTTTCTTTAGTATAAGATCTTATTTCTAAAATAGCTTCGTTTTAATTTCCGTTATGTCTGAATCATAAATCATTAAAAAATTAAATATCAAGTCATTCAAATGTCAGTCATGATTGTTTATTGTAATTTTATTTGTATTTGTGGTTATGATTAGTTTTTGGTATTGTATTAATTGATTAAATAATTAATATTGTTATCGTAGCTAATCACATAAAATTTGCAGGCAAACATGTTTTGAACGTTTAGTTAAGTCAAAAAAATTATGTTAACTTGCATGCAGTTTATTTTTGTTTGTATGTACATGTTTGAGTAAATAAATTAATCTGAACCTTAATAAAAGATAAAATGGTTTACATACCAAAGTACTAAGATTTGGTGATCACACTATAAATACTAGGCATGCCTTTTAAGTTCTGCCGTTTCCATATTTCCCGGCAATTTTGAATTTGGAACTGTTCTATATTCGAATATGTTTAAATTTTGAATCTCAAAACAGTTGAAAGTATTAGGATTAATGCTATTGTTTAGTCACAGCGTCGATTGGAATCTGTCAGGTTACGTACGAAAATGAATCTTTCTAAGGAAAATGTTTGTGCAATAATTTTATACAACTTTAGAAGAGGCCTGACACGGCTTCATTGTTTTGAAGAGCTAACATCTGTGTTCAGTGATGAAGCCCCATGTCTGCGGACTGTCGAACGCTGGTATTTAGAATTCCACCATGGACATACTAGTGTTAGTATCAAATCTCGCGAAGGATGCCCAAATCCGCCTTCACTAAAGATAACATAATTGCTGTGAGACAACTAATACTCGAAGATCGTCATGTGACGTATCGAGAGATAGAGGCTCTATTAGGCATCTCAGGGACAACCATTCAGATGATCTTGCATGAAGCGCTTGGTGTGAGAAAGCCAGTTTGCCATTGCATACCGCATCTGCTTTCCGACGATCACAAGGCGGCCCGCGTCAGATGGTGTAAGAAAACTCTGCAAAGGTTCAACCGAGGAGAGTCAAATCACGTCTACGACATCATTAGTGGTGACGCATCTTGGATCTATGCCTACGATCCAGATTCCAAACAACAATCTACAATCTGGGTCTTTCAACACGAGCCAAAGCCGACTAAAGTTGTTCGTTCTCGAAGCACTTCAAAGAAGATGGTGGCCACGTTCGTCGGAAAAACCGGCCATGTTGCGACTATTGCACTTGAAGATCGTAGAACGGTTAACGCAGAGTATACCACAGTTTGTTTACCACAAGTCATCGCCGAACTTCGAAAATCTAACTCAAAGCGACGCATCATCCTGCACCACGACAACGCAAGCTCACACAGCGCTCGTCAAACGATTGAGTATTTGAAGCAGGAAAAAGTATAAATTCTTGACCATCCTCCATACCTTCCTGACCTAAGCCCTAACGATTTATTTACATTTCCTATAATTAAGAAAAGTATTCGTGGTCAAAGGTTCCAGTCCGGTGAAGAAGCAGTCGACGCTTTCAAGTCAGCCATTTTGAACACCCCCACTTTAGAGTGGAATAAATGTTATAATAACTGGTTTGAGCGGATGAAAAAGTGTATTTAAGCTACGTGGTGAATACTTTGAAAAACAATAAGAAGTACTATAAGGTTTTAGTTGTTTTTTTCTTCAAAATACAAAACTTAAAAGGCATGCCTCGTATGCATTATCCTTGTACGCACGGAAAAGATCAACAGCGGTCAGGATGAGCGCACGAGCGACTTGTCCTCACTCAGGAACGCCTGGCGACGGACTGATTTGTAATGTTTTTTAATTATATATATTTTTTAAGTTGGGCTTCTCGCATACTTTTCTGGGAAACGTGGTTGCTTAACCGGTCATTTCTGGCGAAGCCAAAAGAGGCCACCAGCCAGCGATTTGAATTGATTCGCACGCAGGGTTTTATAGTAGTTTTAAAATAATTATAGGAATATAATAGAACTAATGTCATTGAAATTTTAAGTGTAAGTTATAAAGAGGATGTTCTTCTATCACAGTAGGCCTTTAAAATACGAACTTAAGGCAGACATATTGGTTAAAATAATAATTTCATGAATTGTAATATCTTATGTGACACAATCACAATGTTCGGATTTTAATTATTCATTTAAGTAACATAAAAACAAAATAAGAAATCTACCTAACTATAACCCTAAGGACCTTTACAGTTAGAAAAATATAAAATGGTTCCTAGGTTTATCAGTGATTTCAGAAATTTTACGCTTCGGAAATGACGCTAGACGAGTAATTAAGAAAACATCTGGTTAGTTATCTTTAAAAAAATCACAAATACTGTGTAAATCGAAAGTTTTGCCTAGTATTAGAAAATAATATGTTTGTAAGGTAAGAGGTTGGTGGATATTCTGAGATTCGAAAAGTACCTTTTTTGAGGCAAAGAGCGCACGGAACGCGTAATCCTTCTTAAATGTATTATATAAGCGCATAAAATTACTCAAATAAATAAAACAAACCAGCAAAACATCAAAACCATAACAAAGTAACAAAATAAAACTGGTGGTAGTTCTCTTATTGAAGAGAAGGTGGCTAGGTAGTTACCATCCCAGTACCAGATATTCACCGCTAAGTTAACACTTTAGACATTACAGTGCTCCGGTTAGAAGGGTTATTGTAGCTAGTGCAATTACTGGGCATAAGAGACTAAATAACTTTACGCCTCGAGGTGATGAGTGCAGTGTGATGCCTCACAAGACTAGACCAGGGTAGCATTCTAATTGTTATTGACAGGTATGTCGCTTACCACCAGGCGAATGACTTGGTGGCCTTGTCACCAAGTTGAATAAAAATAAAATTGGAGAACACATTACCCATACCTATGGCATGCCTTCTAAGCTTATGTAATCATTTTTTTTTTCTTTTTAAAAAAAACGTTGCCCCACACTAGGATTTTGTAACTTTCAATATCCACATATACCTACGTAACTAAACAAAATGCAGGTAACGTTTTCATGTTTACCAATCTAAAACCGCGTGTAGTTGAAAAATGGGACAAAGAATGCTGCAAGTAATTAAATTAATACACAACATATGGTCTTAAAATAACATGGTAAATCTTTCAATATTGTGCATCCATCAACTTACATTTGCAGTTGGAATGTATGGGAGAACATGTTTTTTAATTACTAATTAAGTTTGTACTTGGGATAAATTAAAATGGGATAAATATACATACTTTTTTGTTACCACAAACAAAGTTGGGTCTGATTAAAAACATCATCATAAGTAATCATAACATATGTGTACGTTTTTACAACAAGATCCCGAGCACTATGCAAACTCTAAGTCTAAATAAGTTCAAATCTATAATTAAGCAGAATCTACGTAAAAAAGGTTACTACAAAGTCGCAGATTACATAGAGGACAATAATACTTGGGATTGAGCTATTCTAACATAATTTGAATCCACATAAGCTAAAATGACAACTGATCATTATTTGATCTATGAACTAATGTAATTATAGTTATTTAAATTATAATATTGACATTACATACTACCTATGTTGACATTCAAATACAATATTTGTTTGACATTCTTAAAATTAGTATAGTTCTGTGACATTAATATTTTATTATTAATATTTAATTAAAAAAAAAAAAAATATTAATATTAATTATTTATACAATTTATAAAGTACACAAATCAGAACCATCTCCTTGCCAGTTCAACTCTCACTTGTCCAGTTATTTATTTATTAGGTATTACAGTTTTTTTTTCGTTTACTTTTTTTAAAACGTTGCCCCACACTAGGATTTCTCCTGTCGTGGGTGCGTTTACAGACATGAATTCCACAAACAATACACCCAGACCCAGAACAACTATCTGCAGAGCATACAAATATTTGTTCCGTGCGGGAATCGAACCCACGACCCGGAGCGCAGCAGCCGACTGTATCAGCCACTGCACCAACCGTGCCATCATACACAACGTCAACAGTAATAGCTGGACTTCTCAATAAATAAGTTATCATAGTGATATCTTAGTTTATCGCGATTATTACACATTATAATAAAATCTATAATGCATGCGATCTAATCTGTTTAAAATTGTTTTATTATAAGTTATCATGTTAACCCTATAGATGTCAACCACAAATTTTGTATGTGTTCATCATTTCGGCCGAATGAAGTCCACTGCTGGACACAGGCCTCCCGTAAAGATCACCACAAAGACCGATATGGGTGTGTTGTGAGGTCATTAGGGGTTTTGCCATAATCACCACGCTTGGCAGACGGGTTGGCGATCGCAGTTCAGCTGTCAATGTACTCGAAGGATGCTGCTGCCCATCCTCCGGCTAATCCCTTAGTCGACTTTTACGACACCCAAGGGAGGAGATGGGGTGGTGGTATTCTGAGCCGGCACCACACGGCACATGTATGTGTTAGTAATACTCATTTAAATATACTAACTTCAGTTTAAATATACTAACCGGTATGTGCATATGAGATAGGCACCTTCCAAATGGAGACTTGTGAGCATATAGTGGTGAGGAACTTCGCGAAGGCGAGTGGCACGAGCGTGCGCCAGTAGTAGTGGCGCGGGAAGTCCGTCTGCCGCCGCACGCCACACACAGCGAACGCTGGCGCGCTGCAAACCACGATCGACAAAAGCTGCACCATTGTCACCGTCATGGGATACGGAAAGTCCGTCAGCACTAACTTGCCCACCACATTGCTGGCTGAGCTGGTGGTGTACCAAGCTAGGCAGAGCGCCACCACCACCAGCGCCTCGCGCCTTGACCCCTCCATAGCCATCGCGGAAGTTGTGTTGTTCACTTTTCTAACCCCACACTAGGTCTACTTGTACTACTCACTAACCCTAACATTCCGCTTCTAGCAATAAGGCGTTATATTCATATCTTTTAATTAAGAATAAAAACTAAGGGGGACGAATTACTAATAAAAGAACTGCACATGAGGAAGCATAATATCCCCCAATGAAGTGAATTTACTAATATTCATTAAAATAGTTTATTTTTATAACCACATAACCTATGTAAACCGGAAAGCATTTCATTTATCTTTGAAGCACTACGTTAATATAAAAATGACTAGTACTAGACAAGTACATTAAATAGTAATACATAATTTACGAAGAACAAGCATGCCAACAGGCTCAATTTAACTTGATTCAACAGCTGTGGGCTGGTTGATGTAGACAACTTGGTGTTGGTGTAGGGATAAGGGATGGCGATCTGAAATCTATGAAACACATTATCGATTAAAAAAATATATCTTTTTAATCGATTTAAGGTACTGACTCAATACTAAGGATCGATATTTCAACCTCGAAATTCAAGATTGGATTCTATTTTGATAGAACTATAAAATTATTTACTATAGTTGAATGTACTACCTACCTAAACATAAAGAAATTTGTTTTTCACTTAAATACTCAGAAACTCGCTAGATGGCTGTGTCCTTAGTTACCTTTACCTTTCCTCAATAGGTAGATAAATTGATTTAAAATTAGACGTAATGATTTTTAAATCTGTGCTTTGTTAAATTTGTAGACATTGACATTGCGTCATTTGTTTACGTCTTGATTGTATGAATCTTGTGATTTTTTGCGAACAGTGTAATAAACACAGATTTTTTCACAGTGCTTGTTATAGAATAATAAGTGATTGAAGGTAAGTAATCACTTTTTGTTATCTACTTGAAAGCTATCTGTTTCAGCATCTATTAAAGTTTTTTTATTGTTATGCTAAGTGCTTTTGCCAGGTCCAACCATTAAAGTCGTTTGTATTAGTTTATTTACAAATAATTACTAGTAAATATTAGACGTATAACAGATTATATACCCAGATGATTTTTTGTTTGTATATTGCCAGCTGTTGAAAATAGCCTTTCTGAGCCTTAAGTGGTTCGAGAGATGCATCATTCTACAGTTCTCAGAGCTGAAATTAAGCACTGAGAACTGTAGAATATGTGGGTACATAATTTGAAAACTGTATAATGTAAACGATTTGTGAAATAAATGTCTTTTTGTTTACCTGATACTTTGATTTAGTTGTAAAAAACGTTAATTAGTTGAAAAATCATAATAGATCGGTTATTATGGTGTCCATTTTATTTTCCATGATTGGATTTACAGTGAAAATACGAGCTAGAAAAGTATATTGAAAAAAGATCAATCTTTAGAAAATCATCTTTCAGAACGCGATTTTTTAGTGAAACAATGTGATAGACTTCGATTTGAATAGATTAAAGAAACTTACTTTTTCGAATAGAATCTCATCCCTAACTAGTACTGCCGAAGCAAGTGTTCTCCTTCTCACATCGAATCTAGGTAATGTCAAAATATTAGTGAATGCGTAATCGATTATAAGTAATTGATTCATCAATTATCACAAAAACAATGAATCCGTTATACTTACATGGTCAGATCGGATTCCATTGCCGTACATTGATTGTATGGACAGCCATTCATTGACTGGTTACGCAGACGACGGCCTTCTGCTTATTCAGTCGAGTACAAGAGTGGACCTAAAACTCAAGATCACCCAGCGAGCTATGGAGAGAGCTGTGCTTGGTATTTCTCTACGAGATCGAATCAGCAATGAGAAGATCCGTAGAAGAACTATAGTTGCCAACAAAGCAGAAAGGATAGGTAAGCTGAAGTGGCAATGGGCTGGGCACAGTGCTCGTAGAACTGATGGCCGCTGGGGTAAAAAGGTTATCGAGTTCGAGGACGACCTCGAACGAGATGGATGGATGATCTGGTGAAGGTCGCTGGGAGCCGTTGGATACATGTGGTATAGAACCGGACTTTGTGGAAATCTGTGGGGGAGACCTTTGTTCAACAGTGGACGTCCATTGGCTGATATAATGATGATGCTACAAAGTTATGATTTGTGGCCCTACAAGTAGTGACCCCTATTACAAAAAGTTGCTGACTTCTGATGTGGCAGATAAGTTGCTAATAAATATGTTTAGAAAAAAATCCAATTTGCTGTTTGCGTGATCCCGAGACCAACGAATACAAGTGAAAAATAGCGTGATGTAATGAGTAATAATCCACTACTATCAAAATGGAGCTTAGCAGTTTCCATCGAACGACAAAAAGGGTCATCCGAGTTGTGATAAATTGCGATTGCGAGCGCGTTTTCTTTGTTTTCAATTTACAGCACCGGTATAAGTTACTAAAAGAGATGGTATCTATTTACTATGGTAAAATCGTACAGAGACAAAAACTTTTGCTCCAGAAACGAGGCTGATACTAAAACTGCAATTTTGTAATTGCTGTCTGTTTATCTGTTTTCTATGTATGATGAGAACGCCAGAACTACAGTATAGAATTAGTTGGAATTTTGTAAAAATGTCCGGTATAGTCCAGATCGGTTCTAGAATACAAATCATCACGCTTGTGGACATGGGAGGTGACTAGTATAACAATATGTCTACAAAGTTGTGTCTTACAGCGAATATTATGAAAAGTTTAGCAAGTGAGCGCATTCGTTATGAGTACGTAATAAGAATTATTTAAAAAAATAACCACCACGATATATCTAAAGCGAGCTAAAGACTGATGACAATACAATAATTTAAATAGTTTGTCCCATTATCCTTGCCAGAATCCTCAGGATTAGCGATTTCTTCATCTCTGATACCCGGAAAAATTTATAAATTCATCAACATACACATACTTGCACAAAAAATAATACCTCCATAAGATGTCGATTCAATTTTCTGCGACAAGAGTGCGATGAGACTCGAATAGTCTCTCATTCTTCAGATGATTTTATCCCTAATGGAGGGAGAATTGGTTAACTTAAACGTAGAAAGGAAGATGTTTGGATAAATAATTACCACCCGGAGTTATTGAGACTACGGACCGGCAGCATAAACATTCAACCATTCGCAAAACAAAAAAAACAACGTTTTGTAGTTAGTCGCACTAAAAAATAGAAAAAGAAAAAAAGTTAATAAAAAATTAAAAGCACGCTTTTGTAGATAACCGAAATAAAAAGCTGAAAATAATTTTCAATAAGTTTACAATATCAATAGAGTCATTAACAAAAAATGTATGTAAAAAGCGTGAGGTGCTTTATCACATATTTTCATGATGAAATTACTTTTATAAATATTTACAACAATTGACATCAAGCACCCCACGCTTTTTTAAATTTTTTTTTGTTAATTACTCTATTGATTTTTTAAACTTAAAATATTTTTAGCTTTTTAGTTCGGTTATCTACAAAAGCTTGATACTTTTAGTATTTAAACTATTATTTTATGTCTATGCCGTGTATTTATGTCATGAAAATTTTGTGAAAAAATTACAATCAACCCCAAATTAATCATAAAAATTAAAAACCCATCTTGTTCTTCTAAACACAAAACCAGTGAAAATTGTAATGTAGTAGATTACAATTGTTTTTTTTCATTGAATTATATAATATATTATTATTATAAAATAAAAAACATAGTCAATGAACGTTTTTTTATATTAATCTAATGTAAGTGTACTAAAATATGAATTAAACATACGGCTAAAACATAATAATATAATTTTTCTCTTGCGTGCGGTATCTCTAAACATAGCCAGCGGCAACACTGCTACTGCTCTCAACTTCTGGACTTTTTGGCGGGAAGTCTAAACAAGCGGGCGGTTTTAATTTTCTCCAAATTTGTTTCAAATTTATTTGTAATTAATATCAGCAAATAAATTTAAAATCAACGCAAGTGAGTTTACGGCCCAAAATGGGGTCCGATACCGACGGGGACGAGGAGTCCTCGGACCGCAAGAGAAAAAAAATATCCATCCCCTCGGATCAGGATAAGTATAAAATGTATTTTAAAACGAACTACACAAGACTGTTCCTTGAAAATAACGCCAACGCAGACTACACTGTGTATATTGAATCTAAAGAAAAGGAAAAAATTGGCAACAAAAACCCAATTAAATTAACTAAATTATTTAGTGATAATGTAAAGGGAATCGCGAGCGTGTATCGCATAAATGCCTACAAGGTAGGTATTACATTCAAAAAAGCAGCTGCTGCTAACAGCTTTCTAAAATTAGACACCTTTTTATTGAAATATAAATTACGGCCCTTCATTCCCGCCCATTTGGTGGAGAAGGTCGGCATCATCAAGTTTGTTCCTACTGACATGTCCAATGAAGAAATCTATAAGAATATGACATCGGATGCTGATATCATTTCTGTTAAAAGATTTATGAAAAGGGATGCTGACAGAAAGTTAGTTCCTCTGTCAACAGTTGCAATAACTTTTTCTTCAACAACATTACCAAAATTTGTCTTTTTGAACCTGTTCAGATATCAGGTTAATACTTATGTTCCACCACTTATACAATGTTACAAATGTTTAAAATTTAACCACTCAGCAAAAGTATGTAGAGGTGAACAAATGTGTTCATCATGTTCAGGAAACCATTTATACAAAGAATGTTCAGTAGATACCTTATTATGCATCAACTGCGGTGGGGCTCACCTAGCCATATCCCGTGATTGTCCTATTAAAAAGAAGAAACTAGAAGACAAAAGGAATTTAATTTTAAACCACAACCGTACATACTCCTCTATAGTTAAAGACGACAACAATTTCCCTGCTTTAAAACCTAAACCTGTAGATAAAACTGTAAATACTAAACTTGTAAATAATTCTGTTAATATTGTAAATACTTCTGTACATACCCCTTTCAATAGAAAAGGCATTGTAACAGACAAAAAAACAGAAATTGAACAAATTGCTAATAATGAAATTATTCTGAATGCTATAGTTAAGTCTCTTGTAGCATTAGCAAACTCATCTGGGACAGAACCAATGACCTTAAATAAAATAAAAGATGTTTTTCTATCTAAATTACTTTAATATGGATAATAGTAGATATTATAACAGTTCTTACATTAAGACATATCTCACAATAGCTCATTTTAATATACAGAGTGTCAATAATAAAAAACCATTATTAATTAATTTTCTTACTCATAATGATATAGACATTTGCTTGCTAAATGAAACTTGGTTGAAGGAAAAAAGCAATTTCAGTGTTTCAGGCTATAATGTTATAAAACAGAATGGTCCTAATGGGCATGGCGGTGTGGCTATTTTAATTAAAAATATTTTTAAATACAAGGTGGTACAGACTCCTTACTATGATAACCTTCAAACAGCTTCTGTTATTCTTAAGACCAGTTTAGGTAATATATCTATACTTAGTGCATATAGTCCTCCAAGAGATCGATTTAAATATAAAAAATTAAAACAGATTATTGATGATTTGCCAAAGCCTATCATTCTATCAGGTGACTTGAATGCACATCATGTTGCATTTGGTTGCTTGTCTTCAAATTCTAGAGGAAATGATATCTATAATTTATTGGATAGTTGTGATCTTTGCATATTGAATACTGGAACTTCAACCACTGTAGGCACTATTCATCATAATCCATCTGCTATAGACATATCATGTGTAAGTCCTGTTCTAGCTCCTTTATGTGACTGGAAGGTATACGACGATCCAATGGGTAGTTATCACCTTCCAACAATCGTAAATATTCAGACTTCTATGGAGAAATATGAGGTAGTTTATCCATCTGAGCGCTTCATATACAGCCAAGCAAACTGGTCCAGGTATATCTCTGAAAGTGAAAAAGCATTTGATCATTTGAACTTTAGGTCTAATAGCTCAATCGATTTATATAATAGCTTTTGTGATATCCTCAATACTATTAAAGTGCAAAATATTCCGAAAATTGAGAATAATATACCATATAAAATTAAAAAACCAGTTCCCTGGTGGGACAATGAGTGCTCCATAGCTGTAAATAACAGTAAAGAAGCATGGAGAAATTATAGATTTAATCCGACAATAGATACATTTATTAAATATAAGAAGATAGACGCAACAAAAAAAAAAATACTTAGTGAGAAAAAGAAACTTAGTTGGAGATTGTTATGTGAAGCATTCAATAGATACACACCCGTTAGCAAGATTTGGAACTACATCCGTAGATTTAAATGTGTAGCATGTAGCAAACATTCGAAAAATGATGAATGGATCCCCTCTTTTCTTGATAAATATGCTCCTATGTCTCCTCCTGAAAAAGATATAGACACTACAAGGTTAAAAAACATTTTTGAATTAGCTGGAAACACTGAAAGTCATTTTTTATCTGAACCTTTCACTTTGAATGAATTGGAAATTGCTCTTAAGTACAGAAAGGATACTACTCCTGGTCTCGATGATATTACTTATAAGTCAATTCGAAACCTCCATATTAAAGCAAAACAGATACTCCTAAAAATTTATAATTTCTTATGGTTATCAGAATCTATCCCAGACTCTTGGAAAACACAATGTGTCATTCCAATTCTTAAGCCTGAAAAACCTGACAATGATTGCAATTCATACAGACCAATATCACTATCATCCTGCTTAGGTAAACTATTTGAATGTATGTTAAAATTTAGATTAGAGTACTATAGTGAAAAATACAGCATCTTACCTGAACAACAATTTGGTTTCCGTAGAGGTAAAAGTGCAACAGATAACTTCATTTCTTTTATTTCAGATATTAAAAAATCCTTCCATAGTCACTCTTATACAGCTTGTACTTTTCTTGATGTTAGCGGTGCTTTTGATAATGTCAACCCTTCTATACTTATTCAGATTTTAAGTGATGTTGGTGTGCCAGGTAAAGTCTGCAAATGGATATTCACATTTTTGTATGATAGGATAATGTATGTTAAATATAATAACATTTTTCATGGACCTAGACATGTATATAAAGGTACTATGCAGGGTTCTACTATCTCTCCTTTGTTATATAATCTATATACATCACAAATTAATAAATATTTAACAGAACCCTCTGTTAAATGTTTATTGTTTGCTGATGATATTGTGGTATATAGTGTAAATAAAGATGTAAATAAGACCATTATAAATTTAAACCAAGGATTACATCAAGTTCACACATTTTATAACAGCTTAAAATTAGAAATTAATATCAGCAAAAGTGGTGCTATGTTATTTAGCAAAAAAGCTGTTGATTTTGATGAAATCCCTTCAGTTTCCTATAATAACAATTCTTTGGTTTGGTTAAATGAAAAGAAATTTCTTGGTATATGTTTAGATATGAAATTTACTTTTGAAAGTCATATTAACCATATTTTAAGAAATGCCAGCAAAGGTCTAAATATATTACGGTCATTAGCTGGTGTTCATTGGGGTTCAGACCCTAAAATCCTGGCTGTGTTGTATAAAAGTATTGTTAGGAGCCATTTAGATTATAGTTCTTTAGCCTATATGAATACAAATATTAGTTATCTCAGAAAGTTGGATGTTATACAAAATCAGGCCCTTAGAATGATCACTGGAGCCATGTGTTCAACACCAATAAATGCTATGGAATCCGAATCAGGTATAATGCCTCTTAAATTGAGACGGTTACAAATTGCACAAAGATTTTGTCTTAAATTACTGGCTACTAACAATATGTTTGTTCTAAACAGGATTTTACCAAGACAGGATCTTCCAGGGTCCTTAACTAATAGTATAAATATAAATGCTCAACAGATGGTGTCTGAACATCTACCAGAAATTTTAAGCATAACATTATATACTAAAACTATTTGTAATAATTTATTCTTTTCTGATTTTCTACCATTATATACAATTGATTATAACTGTATAAAAAGTCAATTAATTAGTATTGATTTTGGAAGGGTTAACAGCCAGTCTGATTTCTTAGAGTATGTACATAATCTTTCAGATGTCTATAAATTGTATACAGACGGATCAAAAGTCTTGGATCAAGTAACTTCTGCATACTATGATCCACAAGAGACACAAACCAGATGCTTTAAATTAGACCCTCATTGTAGTATTTTTACAGCTGAATGTTATGCGATTTATAGAGCATTATTACATGCAAATACTGTTAATACTTCTAAAATTTTAATTGTGACAGACAGTCAAAGTGTTTTGTTAGCATTAGAAAATAATTATCTTAGATATAATTTAAATTTTATATTGTTTAACATTAGGCAAACTTTACTAGAGTTAAGTCATAAAGGCATATGTATATTATTCAAATGGGTACCTTCTCACTGTGGTATCTCCGGTAATGAAATAGTAGACAGAGCAGCCCGAGCAGTAGCTGATGAGGATCACTCTGCTTTACTTAAGGTTCCTTTCACAGATTATTATGAAATGATAACTGGAAACCTAAAAACATTGTGGCATGAGTATTGGAAAGTGATAAGCCAAGAAAAAGGCAAGTGGTACACAAAAATTCAGGAGACCCCGCCGCAAAGACCTTGGTATCACAAAAGTAAAGACGCTGATAGCCGAAATTTCATTACTACAATCAATCGGTTAAGATTTGGTCATTGTAAAACTCCGGCTCACCTTGCAAGACTCAAAATTGTATCCGAACAAAAATGTGACCGTTGCATCAATGAGATAGCTGACCTTGAACATATTGTGATGAAGTGTCAAAAGTTTAACTTTGAGCGTTTGATTTTAGTGTCAGAATTACAAAGTGCGTGTGATAGTGAAGTACCGATTGACTTACAATCAATTTTAGCTAACCCTATGTATTTTAAGTCTCTATATAAATTTATTATTAACACAGTAGGAACATTATAATAAGATATTTTGTTATTTAAGTTAGGCTTTAAGGACTTGTATCCATGGCCGTTAAATAAATGAAAAAAAAAAAAAAAAATCTCAACTTCTGTAAACATTTGGCGGAAAAAAAAGGGCGGGAAAGTCGAATTAAAAGGCGCTCTTTTTGAAACTAAATAAATTTAATTTGTTTTGTTTTGACCTATAAATAATCAGTTTTTAGCCCTTTTTCAAGTCCATGAGTGAATTTAGTGGTGGGCTCATGGAGCCCTTGGCTTTCGATGCCACTTTAAAGCGGAAGAGCACAACTTGTATCCGCGAAGATGAACCGGTTCCCAAGATGTTACCCAAGTTCATAAATACTAAAAGGGGTTTATTCAAAGATATCCTTCCAATTTATGAAGAACAGAACCGAAAGGATTATCCCGTTTTACTTTTTCAGGAAAACAAGGAAAAAATTGATCCCTTTAAAATTAATAAAATTCTTAAGGACTTGGTGCCACCTAACACGTATGTTAAGCCCATTGGTCATTACTTTATCAAGATCTTTTTTCCAACAAAAAAAGAAGCAAACTCTTTCATAATGAATAAGCCCATTCATAGCAAACATAACTGGTCAGTCAAGATACCTTTTGATCAAATTGAAAGCCAGGGAGTAATAAAGGTCCCTACTGAAATTGATGATTCTGAACTTCTATCGTCTTTGAAGTCACCTGGGTGTGAAGTTTTAGGTATCAAGAGGTTTAAGAAGAAGCTTCCCGATGGCTCACTTACTAGTCTCCCAACAGTATTGGTAACTTTTTTGAATATTAACAGACCCAGTCATGTTACTTATGAACATTTATGGCTAGAAGTAAGAGAATATTTTAAACCTTTAGTTCAATGCTTTAACTGTTTCAAATTCAACCACACTAGTGGTTCTTGCAAAAATGCCCAAGTTTGTTCCATCTGTGCAGGTAACCATTTCTATAAAGAATGTTTACAAAAAGATAAAATTAAATGTAATAACTGCCAAGGACCTCACGTAGCAGTCGCCTATGAGTGCCCCCTTAAGGCTTCGAAAGTTGCTGAAATTAAAAACAGAATTTTGGGTGGTACATCATATGCTTCAGCTATTAAAGGCTCCAAATCAGTCTTACATACATCTAATGACAAAACCTCAAAAAATATATCTTTGAATTCTAATGTAAATACTAAAGCCACATCACCGCAGAAAAGATTCATTATAAGCGACATATTGAACTGTGATTCAACATTAAATGGTATTATAAAAACAGTTGTAGATTTGATTTCCAAGAAAGATGGAGCACCAATTACATCCAGGATAATAAAAGAATTGTTAATACACAATTTAAGCAATATATAATATTATATGGATAAAGTTATTAAAGTATATTAATGTAATGGAACTAAATTTCACACTGGAATCCTAGATATATTTCCCCCAAACTTGATGTTTTTAAATAATTTTATTGATAATAGTATTGATAGCATCAACTTTATTTTAATTAATAAATGGAACCTCACTTTGTTTTAATAAAAAAATAAGCATATGGGTTATATTTGCAAGAGGCTCTGATCAACCTCTCAGAGCCATTGCTATTAAATTTATATTTTAAATTCACTATTATTGATATAAGATTACAATTTTCAAAATATTCTATGTCAAATTGAATTAGTTTCTTGTATTTTCTCTATTATTTTGTGTGTATATTGTCCTTCTCCACCTAATGGTAAATTTTATATTAATATTCTGAAAGAAACATTTAATAAAATAAAAACATAATTTCTTATTCATTGCATACTTTAATTTAATGCTCTTCTTCTGTTTTTGGGGTGCTAAAATGAATAATTTTAGAGGCAATTTCATGATTGATAAAAACTGCATTCGTTTTAATGATCTTAATATTGTAATTTAGCCCCTATAGACAATAGGAGTAAATGTTAGATTTAGTTTTTGTTTCTCAATCTTTCAGTTCCAGTAGTCATAGGTTAAGATTTGGACATTGTAAAACATCTTGTCATTTGTATAGATTAAAACTCTCCGGATAATAAATGTTAAATATATTGTAAATAGGAAAGCTATTGCTAATTGTTCTTTGCAAAGTGTAAAATAACAATTTTTATGATGTTCTTTGATTGTAAGTAGTTTTCGGTGCAGCGCAACATAATACACAGATTAATTTACTTTTGGGCTAATAGGGAATTGTAAATATTTAAATAATGTACATTGTTGATAACGTAGTCGAAATAAAACCTCTGATTATTGATTTTATAAACCTACTCGGTGACTGTGATTGATTTAGCAATGTCAATTCATCAATTGTCAATTTGTCAACCTATGCCAACACATACTGGCGAAATGTGACATACCTAAAAATGTGTTTTGTTTTATTTTGATATGTAAGGAAAAATATTTGCGATTTATTAAAATTTTCAATTTTATATTCATCCTAAGTTCTGTTAGATCTATATGAATTAGTTATAAGACTATACTATGTACTAGGGATGCAAACCAGTAAAATTACCCGGCTGAAATACGATATTATATATAGATATTAGTTTTGTCATATATATTATATAGATAATGTTAAGTATAACTTTGACATAAAAGATTTTAAGATAACATGTAAAAATAATCCGAATTGTTAATTTTTTGTTGGGTTGATGGTAAGACCAATGCCCGTAATAAATGAAAAAAAAAAAAAAAAAAAAAAATCAACTTCTGTGACTTCTGTCAGAAAAAAGGGCGGGAAAGTCGAATTAAAAGGCGCTCTTTTTGAAACTAAATAAATTTAATTTGTTTTGACCTATACATAACCAGTTTTTAGCCCTTTTTCAATTCCATGAGTGAATTTAGTGGTGGGCTCATGGAGCCCTCGGCTTTCGATGCCACTTTAAAGCGGAAGAGTACAACTTGTATCCGCGAAGATGAACCGGTTTCCAAGATGTTACCCAAGTTCATAAATACTAAAAGGGGTTTATTCAAAGATATCCTTCCAATTTATGAAGAACAGAACCGAAAGGATTATCCCGTTTTACTTTTTCAGGAAAACAAGGAAAAAATTGATCCCTTTAAAATTAATAAAATTCTTAAGGACTTGGTGCCACCTAACACGTATGTTAAGCCCATTGGTCATTACTTTATCAAGATCTTTTTTCCAACAAAAAAAGAAGCAAACTCTTTCATTATGAATAAGCCCATTCATAGCAAACATAACTGGTCAGTCAAGATACCTTTTGATCAAATTGAAAGCCAGGGAGTAATAAAGGTCCCTACTGAAATTGATGATTCTGAACTTCTATCGTCTTTGAAGTCACCTGGGTGTGAAGTTTTAGGTATCAAGAGGTTTAAGAAGAAGCTTCCTGATGGCTCACTTACTAGTCTCCCAACAGTATTGGTAACTTTTTTGAATATTAACAGACCCAGTCATGTTACTTATGAACATTTATGGCTAGAAGTAAGAGAATATTTTAAACCTTTAGTTCAATGC
Organism: Diloba caeruleocephala; assembly: GCA_947459985.1. NCBI lineage: Eukaryota > Metazoa > Arthropoda > Insecta > Lepidoptera > Noctuidae > Diloba > Diloba caeruleocephala. The sequence continues at coordinate 30,976,893 of OX381610.1, forward strand.
TTTAACTGTTTCAAATTCAACCACACTAGTGGTTCTTGCAAAAATGCCCAAGTTTGTTCTATCTGTGCAGGTAACCATTTCTATAAAGAATGTTCACAAAAAGATAAAATTAAATGTAATAACTGCCAAGGACCTCACGTAGCAGTCGCCTATGAGTGCCCCCTTAAGGCTTCGAAAGTTGCTGAAATTAAAAACAGAATTTTGGGTGGTACATCATATGCTTCAGCTATTAAAGGCTCCAAATCAGTCTTACATACATCTAATGACAAAACCTCAAAAAATATATCTTTGAATTCTAATGTGAATACTAAAGCCACATCACCGCAGAAACGATTCATTATAAGCGACATATTGAACTGTGATTCAACATTAAATGGTATTATAAAAACAGTTGTAGATTTGATTTCCAAGAAAGATGGAGCACCAATTACATCCAGGATAATAAAAGAATTGTTAATACACAATTTAAGCAATATATAATACTATATGGATAAAGTTATTAAAGTATATTAATGTAATAGAACTAAATTTCGCACTGGAATCCTAGATATATTTCCCCTAAACTTGATGTTTTTAAATAACTTTATTGATAATAGTATTGATAGCATCAACTTTATTTTAATTAATAAATGGAACCTGACTTTGCTGTAATAAAAAAATAAGCATATGGGTTATATTTGCAAGAGGATCCGATCAACCTCTCAGAGCCATTGCTATTAAATTTATATTTTAAATTCACTATTATTGATATAAGATTACAATTTTCAAAATATTCTATGTCAAATTGAATTTGTTTCTTGTATTTTCTCTATTATTTTGTGTGTATATTGTCCTTCTCCACCTAATGGTAAATTTGATATTAATATTCTGAAAGAAACATTTAGTAAAATAAAAACATAATTTCTTATTCATTGCATACTTTAATTTAATGCTCTTCTTCTGTTTTTTGGGTGCTAAAATGAATAACATAATATGAATGATAAAAACTGCATTCGTTTTAATGATCTTAATATTGTAATTTAGCCCCTATAGACAATAGGAGTCAATGTTAGATTTAGTTTTTGTTTCTCAATCTTTCAGTTCCAGTAGTCATAGGTTAAGATTTGGACATTGTAAAACATCTTGTCATTTGTATAGATTAAAACTCTCCGGACAAAAAAATGTTAAATATATTGTAAATAGGAAAGCTATTGCTAATTGTTCTTTGCAAAGTGTAAAATAACAATTTTTATGATGTTCTTTGATTGTAAGTAGTTTTCGGTGCAGCGCAACATAATACACAGATTACTTTGCTTTTGGGCTAATAGGTAATTGTAAATATTTAAATAATGTACATTGTTGATAACGTAGTGGAAATAAAACCTCTGATTATTGATTTTATAAACCTACTCCGTGTCTCCGTGACTGTGATTGATTTAGCAATGTCAATTCATCAATTGTCAATTTGTCAACCTATGTCAACACATACTACACATACCTAAAAATGTGTTTTGTTTTATTTTTATATGTAAGGAAAAATATTTGTGATTTATTAAAAATTTCAATTTTATATTCATCCTAAGTTCTGTTAGATCTATATGAATTAGTTATAAGACTATACTATGTACTAGGGATGCAAACCAGTAAAATTACCCCGCTGAAATACGATATTATATATAGATATTAGTTTTGTCATATATATTATATAGATAATGTTAAGTATAACTTAGACATAAAAGATTTAAGTTAACATGTAAAAATAATCCGAATTGTTAATTTTTTGTTGGGTTGATGGTAAGACCAATGCCCGTAATAAATGAAAAAAAAAAAAAAAAATCAACTTCTGTGATTCTGTCATGTTGAAAACAAGAAAGTTTTTATTTTCATAGTACTTATTTACTACTGAGTTGTAATTTTATTCGATTTATTTTAATTTAATGTAATGAATCAGAGTATCGTTATACCGGAATCAAAGTGTTTATAGACATTACGTGTACATATAAATCTGAGTTGATATTTAGCAAGCGTTTTAGCAAGTTGCAAACCTTATCTTTACAGTTTTCTATCTTCTGCTCTTCTGCTGAAGTTGTAATTGAGGTAAGGGAATACTTTTGTTATAAAATACTAATCCAACTTATTCAAGAAAAGTGTTAAACATCAAAGTCATCAGTTAGCCTTACGCGAATTGAAAGATGCAGGAGTATAATTCTTTTTAATCTGCTATAACATGCTGGACATAGTAAGGACAAAAATAGTGAGATATGAGTGATTCTATGTTAAGAGGGACTTTTTTCCGCCACAGAGAATTACCATATATTTTATTAAACTCTAGTGTATGCTGAAAGATATCTAATCTTATCAAAAACATTGGCTGCTTTATGGGCACCAAGTTATGCTTTCGTAGATTTCCGGGTTCTGTCTTTGTAAAACATCTCTACCCCAGGCTGTCCCTTACCCAGATTTTTATAGATGCCAACTTAAAATGAGCTTCAACAAATTCAAGAAACACTATTCATTAGGTCATTATTGTTATATACTGGGATACTTAATAGTACAATGAGTAATTGGTAAATTACTCAATAATTCATGTTTCATACAATCTTGTTTTGAGGAAAAAATAGGTGGTTATTTTGCATCTTCTAACCTGGCATCTTCCAATCCATTATTATTATTCAAAAACTTTGTCTTTGAAAATTTAAACTAGTGAATAGCCTCATCATTGATGTGGAGTAAACAATTGACAACTGCTGCACACAATAATTACAACAAAATAACAGTTATGTGGAGCGGTGGCCATACTGTGCTCACCAACCCGCCTGCCAAGCGTGGTATCTATGGTATGGTGTTATTCTTTGTTCAGCAGTGGATGTATAAATGGCCGATATGATGATGATGACACACAATAAGCTGGCCTGTGCACTTTAGCTTGTTAGTCAATCATGCCTCTAGTTGTAGTGAGTATGTGATCTCTCCTCTGGCAAATCTAAATTTGCATTTATTTATCTAATTGGTGCATTATTTTATTTCACATTGAAAAATTATTTTGTTATTTCTGTTCAGGTTGCATTAAAAGTGTGTTTTATTAGTTTTTAAACTATTCATACATGTCTAAATAATCATGTTAAGTTTATAATAATAACCTGTTATTAGGTTTGTTTAAATCATGAGGCTATGACCCTGGCGACTGCACCAGGTTATAGTTGTGTCAATGACAAATTATTATAGAGTCATTGATTCTTGATACATCTGCAAAATTTCCAATCAATGGGACATCTAGAACCGGGTGGAAATTGAATTGCAAGATTCCATTTACATATATACAGGTCAAGAGTGCCACTATCTGTCTGGCCTCATCATCAGACCCTTGTTACCTAGTATAATGTATAGGGCTTGTTATAAAACCAAAGGAGCCCAAACTCAGGTTTGCTGGTAGTTATTGAAGAGTTCCACTATCCACCTCCAGGCTCCATCATCAGACCCTTGCCACAAAGAGTATGGAAGAATGTATGGACCTTGTTAAAACAAACCAAAAGAGCCCAAATGAGATAATTAAGAGTAAGTTAAAATGAAATTCCAAGATTTTAATAAAAGCATGAAATTGAAAAAGGCAAGTAAAGTGTATATGTAAGTGTAAAGTCAAAGTGTTTTCTAAGTGTATGATTTCACCAGAAGTAGAGGAGGATGAAAGTAGGGCTGTGCCGCCTATGCTCTTTGGCTTGTAAAATAATCTAGAAATCTACCTTGAATTCTGTAGAACTCCAGTTTTATTGTGAGTGTGTGGTGGTCCACGCGATCAAATGCTTTGGGCAGATCGCAAAACACTCCCAAAATATCATGCGCATAGACAGAGCTAATGTCTGCATGGCCAAGAGCACCATATACCTGGTATCACAGTTATTATAGTTATAAGAATATATAGAGTAAGTAGAAACTTTTCAAGCGTGTGCAAACTTACCACCCTATCTCTTCGCTTGGGTGTCATAAAAGGCGACTATGGGATTTTATCCAAAGGATGGACATCAGCATCTTTCGGTTAAAGGTTTGGTACAGGTATCACATATTTTTGGATTATCTGAAGTCTGAAGAGTGGGGTAGGACACCCTCTAGTGCGATCGGTGCCGAAGACGACCGCACGATGACCGCATCTCGCGGGTGCTGTTGCAGGCCTGCCGGCGCGGGTCCGGCGCGGTGATGCGGCGATGGCCTCGCGGCGCGTGACGCGCAAGTGGGAGGTGTTCGCGGGCCGCAACCGCTTCTGGTGCGACGGGCGCCTCATGACGGCGCCGCACCCCGGCGTGTTCGCGCTCACGCTGGCGCTCATCTGCGGCACGTGCGCGCTGCACTTCGCCTTCGACTGCCCCTTCCTGGCCGCGCGCGTGTCGGCGGCGGTGCCGGCCGCGGGCGCGGCGCTGTGCGCGCTGACGCTGTCGGCGCTGCTGCGCACGGCGCTGTCCGACCCGGGCATCATCCCGCGCGCCGCGCCGGCCGAGGCGGCGCTGGAGGCGGGCGAGGCGGGCGAGGCGGGCCGGCCGCCGCCGCGCGCGCGCGAGGTGCTGGTGCGCGGCCGCGCCGTCAAGCTCAAGTACTGCTTCACGTGCAAGATGTTCCGGCCGCCGCGCGCCTCGCACTGCTCGCTGTGCGACAACTGCGTGGACCGCTTCGACCACCACTGCCCGTGGGTGGGCAACTGCGTGGGCAAGCGCAACTACCGCTACTTCTACACGTTCGTGGTGTCGCTGTCGTTCCTGGCGGTGTTCGTGTTCGCGTGCGCCGTGACGCACCTGGCGCTGCTGGCGCGCGGCGCCGGGCTGGCGGCGGCGCTGCGCGCGTCGCCCGCGTCGGCCGTGGTGGCCGCCGTGTGCTTCCTGTCCGTGTGGTCCGTGCTGGGGCTGGCCGGCTTCCACACCTACCTCGCCTCCACCGACCAGACCACCAACGAGGACGTAAGTGATCACTTTGTATAAATCCGTTTAATTACTACACCTGAGTCAAAAGAAGTATTTACTGTTTTATGTTTTAAACGATTCTTTACTCATCTTAATCCTTTCAGTTGAAGGACGTCCACTGCCGAACCTTCGTCATAAATAATTATTATTATATCTCGTTGGTTATATTTATGAATGTCTGATCATTTATGTAATTTCACAGATCAAGGGTTCGTTTTCCACACGTCGCGGCGTGTCCAATCCGAACCCGTACTCGCGCGGTAACGCATGTTCCAACTGCTGGCACGTTCTGTGCGGCCCGCTCGCGCCCAGCCTCATCGACCGGTGCGTGTCACATTGCAATATTTGTAGCGATATATAACGTGTAGTGTTTCTCTATAAAAATGACTCGTTCGTATTCGTAGACGAGGCGTGTTCACGATCGACGTCAAGGACGAGCTGCCGCCGAGCTTCGCGCGCGCTCTGAGCGCGGCCGCGCCGCTGTCGGCGCAGCCGCTCCGCGCGCCCGAGCCGCTGGCCGCCCGGGCCGCCGCGGGCGCGCTGGGCGGCAGCTACGCCGACCTGTTCGGGGGCGAGCCGGCGCGCCACGCCTACATGAACCGCTCGCTGGACCTGGACCCCGTGCCGCTGCGGGCCGCGCCCGGGCCGCCCGGGCCGCCCGGCGCGCCCGGCCCGCCCGGCCCGTGCGGCCCGCCCGGCCTGAGCGCGTCGCGCCTGCGCCTGCTGCACGACACCACCATGATCGACGCGGCGCTGGACCTGGACGAGCCCGAGCCGCCGCCGCACCTGGCGCGCGCGGCGCCGCCCGTGCCCGCGCTCTGACGCGACCCGCCGCTGTATATAAATATATTCCATAGCTTGTATCATAGAGTTCGCCCGGCGTTTCATTTTATCCTCCTACCGTTCCTCTTAAACGTATAAAATTTATACGAGCGAGCACCATGCGAGCGGAGTGACCGTCGCCGCCGTTCTGAAACACATTTGTACTAGACCGTATCCAGAATTTAAGGGCACATACCGAGCGACCCCCGGGAAGACTGAAGACAGACTCCGGTGCGTTTGTGGATGATCCTGCAGCCTCCTTTCGTGCCGAAAATCGGATCGGATCCAGACGGTTTTAGCCGGTAAGAATCCGGCATACTCCTCCACCTTTGGCCGGAATTCCATATCGCAGTGAAAAAACAAAAAAAGGAGCGAAGTCATTGCCGAATTCAGTCGAAACATCAAACTACGATCTCGGCATCAATCCGGACACTGTTACCTTGAAGAGAGCAGCCAGCGGCGGAATAGTACTTTGTTGATCGACCTATATGACACCCACGCCCCGGTTAAAAGGGTGAAATTTAAGAGACCACCTTCACCATGGATGGCGGCGGGAAATTTTATGGCGATTAGACGGAGGAACCGCGCTTTTCGCAAATATAAAAGATATCGTGTTAAGGAAAACTGGTAACTCTTCAAGGCCGCTAGGAATCGGGTGTAACTAAAGGCCGCCATATTCTAGATAATATCTCTTTATCCTCTTCTACTGATATTTGAAAGTTCTAACTAACTAGATATCGGTAAATCGGGACATTTAGACCTACCGAATTCCATTGGATTAGATAATCTCAAAAATCATTTCTCCACTGTTTTTAAAATTTTCCACCTATCTAAAGTGCCTATGTCCACAAACAATTCTCCCGCTTCATTTATCTCAATGATCTTTTAAGTCCACTTCAGACCAGGCCATACCACTGTCTCAGCCCTCCGTAAAGCGATATTAAGTCCGGTATGGAGGATACTAAGGTCACTGTATTAGTATTGGTTGACTACTCCAAGGCTTTCAATACCGTCAGTCACGACATCCTTTCCCATCTTATGGTCTGCCCCGAAGCGCTGGAACGGTTTTAATCATATCTTCGGGAGTGCCAGCAATCAGTCCACGTCGAGGAGTCCTCTTCAACTTGGTGCAACCTGGAAACAGGCGTTCCACAAGGTGGAATACTATCTCCTCTTCTTTTTTCTGTTTTTATAAATCTAATTACCCAAAAGCTTCAGTACGCGTATCGTCTCTATGCCGATGACCTACAGTTATATTCTCAAGCTCGAGTGGAAGATTTAAATAAAAAATAAGAGTCAACGAAAATAAAATACAAAATAAAGAGTAAAAGAGACTGAATAAAACAATTAAACGAATCGTAAAATGTGAATAAATGGGAATAAAGTTGGTATTACAGATACATTTTTGGAATGTTAGTATGATATAACTATTTTGTATCTTTTTTCTCTTTTCACGGGCTTTCATCCCCTGAAAGAGGGAACCCGGTCTTTTGATAGGCTTACGCAGGAACATGGGTCCAACACGCAGAGGCTCTTTAGAGAATTTTAATCTAAAATGTAATAGGACACCAACCGGGGACACTCCATGGCTACACTATGAAACGGTCGGGGTTATTCAGTAAGAAGAACTTAGGAATAAAATAAAATAAAGAAACCCAGACGTTTTCATAAAAGGTATAATTAAATTACTATAAAAAAAATAAGGGGTATAGGGCCCGTCACAATATATTTTCCTTAATTATCACTTCCCTGACTGGATTAAGCCTTGTAAGTATATCCGGTAAAGTCTTCCAGGGTGACAAGGGCGATCCCACAGAAACGTGCAGGAGCAGGCTGTTAATTACGAGCTGTATAAGCCCGAACGTAGTTCCCTGGAATCAACATCCCGAGTGTGAAAGCATGTTCCGCAAACTACCCCGATTGTAACCACCTAGGCTAGCCAGTAGATAGGAAGATTGCAAGCGTAGCGGTGATATGGCGGTGATTACAAGCAAAACGGAGTTTACAAAAATCAAGAAGGATTGCTAATAATACAGCTAAGCGGTGAAAAGTTCATAGGAGAACTAATGCAAAATATGCCTAAAACTAATAGTATCTTTCTAAGCTAAAGAGAAAGAAAATAATATTAAAATTATCCACCAAGTAAGCAAGTTACCCACTTGTTTATTAAAATATAAACACCTAAAACAGTTACCCAATTGGGGAATTTTCCACACTTAATAAAACAATACTTAGGTACTTATAGCGATTAAGACAATTAGTAAGTACGTTTACAAAATATTTCCAACGTAAATACATGCATCGTAAAATGTAAAAATTGCTACAGAGCGACGTGTAGTTGCTTCCAGTACAAATTGTGGAATGCTGGCCGTGGCGGTGGCAGGGAATTCGGATCGCAATACTCAAGCGGCGCCGGCGCAGCGACCGGTTTCCGCGTCGCTGAGTTGGTATAAAAACAAACTATAATTGGTGGCCGCGCATAAAATCTGTTAAAAATAATTATGTACCATATGAAACATTTAAATTAATATAATTAACGGTAATACTATGTAGTAAAACATATGTACGTTCTTCACAACGTTACAACTATAAAATGCAGTCTTGGATTGTCCCCGGAGGTGTAAAACTATTGTACGAGATTGAAACTACAGTTATGAGGTCTATTGCAATGGGTGCTAAATGGATTAAATACTTCTAAAAAAAACGGCGTCTGCCTTTCAACATTTATAGTGAAATTCTGTGGCAGACGGTGACTCACCATTCACAAGATGGGCCCCCTAAATAGCCACCACTACAGGCGACAGAGAGCAACACCGATGTGAGCGGCTAGGGGTGACGAGAGGTGCGGCACCGGTTGCACCATCAATGGGTGCATGGAATAAAAATACTAATAAATACGGGAACAACGGCGTCTGCCTTTCAACTTTGATCGTGAAATTCTGTGGCAGACGGTGACTCGCCACTCACAAGATGGGCCCCCTAAATGGCCACCACTACAGGCGACAAGGAGCAACACCGGTGTGAGCGGCTTGGGGTGTCGAGAGGTGCGGCACCGGTTGCACCATCGCGCGTCTCGAAGACTCGGAGCGGGCTTCCTCGTTATTACGCCATTAAACACTTCCACCCCCGAGCATATAGCTCTGGCGTCACCTCTCTAATCGGCCAACTAAGGCAAGCCAGAGTTGAAAATCCTGCGGGCACTCATGGGGTTCCACTCCAACCGAGCATTAAAGGCAAGCCGGAGACGAGGCCCTGACCGACTCTCTGGAGCATTCGGGTACGCAGTGTCGCCACTCACATTCAGCTACTTTATTAATTATTATCTATACAAATAAATAAAATTGAAGTGTGTTTGTAATGTAAAAATAACATGCATTTCATATGTACATACGGTACCTACGACAAATAATAACATAATTCAAGACTTAATAACAGAAATTAAAGTGGCTGGATATTTAATTAAACAACCGCAAGATATAGCAAACGCTTTCAACAAATACTTTGTAGGAACAACAAAAGAAAATGTAAGTACAAAACAAAACACAAACAAAAAAAGAGTAATAAGTAGTATTTTCCTGCAGCCAGTGGGCCACCCGGAAATAAAAAATATAATAATGTCTTTAAATAATACCAATTATGTAGGGATTGACGAAATTTCTACTTACGTACTGAAAAAATGTGTAGATGCATTGGTACCGATCATGACTTACTTGATAAATTTATCTTTTGAAACAGGAGTATTCCCTGAGCTTTTAAAAAAATCAATAGTGATATATTAAAAAGGCGGCGAACTCCACGCTTTTTAATAAAAAAACAATTTTTTGTTAATCACTATTGTTATTTTAAACTTGTTGAAAATAATTTTTACTTTTTAGTTCGGTTATCTACAAAAGCGTGTTTTTTAGTTTTTTTTAAACTATAATTTATTTTCTATTTTGCGGCTAACTACAAAGTTTTTTTGTTTTGCGCATGGGCTAAATGTCCGTATTCCCTGTCCGTAGTCTCAATAACTCCGGGTGGTAATTATTTACCCAAGCATCTTCCTTCCAACGTTTAACTTAACAAATTCTCCCTCCATTACGGATAAAATCATCTGAAGAATGAGACACTATTAAAAAAAATTTTTATCGACATCTTATGTAGGTATTATTTTTTGTTCAAGTTTGTGTATGTCGATGAAATTATATTTTTTTCCGGGTATCAGAGATGAAAAATCCTGAAGATCCTGGCGAGGATAATGGGACAAACTGTTTTAATTATTGCATTAAGTCATCGGTCCTTGGTAAGTGTGCGAAGTTTCAAATCAATCCGTCGTTTTGAAGTGGCTGAAAATCGAGTTTAAAAAATCTGTTACAAAGATACATAGATACATACCAGGCTAATAGAAGCGTGTTAAAAAGAGCAATTGGCTGACGGACTGACATACCAACGCACAGCTTAAACCTCTGGGGCTAGAAACTTGCAAAATTTGAAAGAAGGTAGCTTTTACACAGTAAACATCCGCTTAGGAAGGAATTTTAGAAATTCTACCTAACCTAAAGGGGTAAAATAAGGGTTGAAAGTTTATATGAAACTACGTTATTACTAAAGTTAAATATATGAAAATTGCCGTTCAGAATACCACCACCCCAGCTCCTCCTGTGGGTGTCGTACAATTCGACTAAGGGATTGGCCGGAGGATGGGCAGCAGCGTCCTTCGAGTACATTAAAAACTCAACTGCGATCGCCAACCCGTCTGCCAAGCGTGGCGATTATGCCAAACCCCCCAATGAGCCCACAACACACCCATATCGGTCATTGTGGTGATCTTTCGGGGAGGCTCGTGTCCAGCAGTGGACCACCATAATACTTTTTTGCCAATTTGTCTTCGGTCTGCTTAATAGTTTACCACGAAAAAAATAGTGTTTAACTAGCACTCGAAACTCGCTTTTCTCCATTTTCAAAGAATACTCAGGAGTCGCCTAACTTTTTTGTTTCTAAAAAGCTTGTTTTCGCATTTGGCCGAAATGATGATGATGATATGAAATTTAGTTTTTGGTTGAGTATTTGGCTTTCTGGTTAAAAATAAAGAATTACGTGTTTCAGTGTTTTTGTAAATTCGACCCTCCAAAGGGGTAATACAGGGGTGAAAGTTTGCAAGCAAAATCCCTGTTTTGAAGTTTGCTCTATGAAAAATTATATTCCGCTTTGTGATAGAAAAGAAAGAAATACGTATTTCAGTGTTTTTGCAAATTCATCCCTTAAGGGAGAAAAACCGTGGGTGAAAGTTTGTCTTAATATCCGTCAGTTTTAAAGTTAGTTCTATGAAATATTACCTTTCGCTTTTGGTTAGTAATAATACGTGTTTTTGTAAATTCAATCCTTAAGGCCTTAGGCTTAGAAAAATCTACATTTAAGAAGGTAAAAAACAGGTGACGTTTGTATTAAAGTCTGTCGGGTTTGATGTAAGATCTATGATAACTAATAGGCATTTTAATAAAATATAAAGAAATACTGTGTTTTTGGAAATCAATCCTTAATCTATATATACTATAATAAAATCGTAGAGAGAAAAAAACTGTACAATGAATATTTTTTGAAATAAATCACTGCCGATTGCTCCAGGAACGAGACTGATACCACCGAGACCGATACAGAGGTTAGGTTAGGTTAGGTTAGGTTAGGTGGGCAATAGCCAGTGGGCGGCAGATCGGGGAACCTGCCACCCGCATCGCACGGCTTTGGAGTTGCGGCGATACTTTAGATATCGCCGTATGTGCAGGTAGGCGCATACGTGAGCCAACAGCCGATGGGCCGCGAAAGTAGTATTTACGCAGTTCTCGCGGTCCATCAAATGGCGGATGTAGGAAACACGGTGGAGTTTTTAGTGGGTGCAAGCCCCACATAACCACGCAGTCTCCCCGGGCGGTGTGGTATGCGTCAGGCATTTTCTCCACCAAAAAAAAAAAAAAAAAAAAAAAGGTTAGGTGGGCAATAACTAATCCACTATTTGGAGGACATTATTGCACGGTGGCGAATATTCTGACATTGGGGGCCCAGTCTGGGCATAGGGGCGTTTCTCCGCGTGTCCCTCTGAACCTAGCAGAGGGCACAGTGGAAGGAGCAAGAGCGGGCTCGGGGTATTCACCCTCTGCCAAGAGTGGAGATGTTGGTGCGGCAGGGGCGACGGGTTTGCTAGTCAGTCATGACTAGCAGACACGGTCTGATGCAGACCACCGGTCGGCCCGACCCGTAATCCTCATTGAGAGGACCAGGGGCTCTGCTTGCATTGCTGCGGGGAGACAACCCCTTAAAAAATCCCACCGGGGACCTCACCCCGTTTAAAAAAAGGCAAAGCTGTGATTCAGCAAAACATGACAATGGCGAATCGAGAAATAGAATTACCCCAGGAGGGTACCGGCTGCACTGCAGTCGGAGAATCCCTCACCGAACCTAGTTCGGTCTGCCCCTCGTATTCTGGGGGGGGCACCGACCGCCATCCGTCCATTTCGGACGCAGCGAGCCAGGGAGGCTCACTTCCCTGTGGTGTGGAGCCCACATCGCAGGGACCTAAACAACGGGTGACCACCGACCAACCCTCCGTCACCCGGAGAAAGGACGGCCGTAAACGCCTGCACAGGCACTCGGGGTCGGAGTCAGCCTCGAGTGAGGATAAAATGCCGCCTCCAAAAGTGCCAGCAAGACTTGGAGGCCACTCTGCAGCAGCTGTTACCGCGGGGCTGTCCCGTGATAAGCGGGGTCGTTTTCTACGACCAAGCACGCCACAAATTCCGCTTGGTGAAGAATCTGAGTCAGATGGCTCTTATACGTCACTGGGATCTCATGCGACTAATGACGCTTGCGAGGAGGAGGTCGAGGTGCAATCTTGCGCCCAAACCACTTCAGTATCAGAGTTTGGGGAGGGCTCTGCTAGCTCGGCAGAAGCCCTCGAGAAGACAGCCCTTCAAGATATTCAGGTGGTTTTGGACACGACCCGAAAGTCAAAAAACTTGAAGGGCACGTGCCAAAGGGCAATTAAAGAAGCGGCAGAGCGTCTTAAAACGGCAATCGAGGGCCTTGCGAACAAGAGCGCAACTGAGGAGACTCGGAGGCTGCAGCTCCAGAATGAACGCTTGTGTAGAGAGGTGGGAGCCCTTCGCAAGCAGATGGAGAGCCTCCGCAAGGAGATACACTCCAGTCAGCTGCAGCCGGAAGAGCCCCCACGGCCCCAACGGCATTCGGTCCAGGAAGGCTCCGTCACAGACGAGCAGACGCGTGCAGTCGTTGACATCGTGGGGAGGATGTTGGACGCCCGGTTTGCCGGGATAGAAGACCGTCTTCTACCGGCGAGCACGCTTCGTCCGCCGTTGGCGGCGGACCTAAGGAATGCGGCCGGGGCCAATGGAGGGTCGGGACGGCCATCAATGGCCTCCGTGGTGGCATCCAAGGCATCCGTCGCAGCTCAGCAGAGGGACGCACCAGCGGAAACACGAGGATCCAAGGCGACTGCACGGGCTTCTAACCCCGCCCAGTTGACGTCTGCCATCCAAAATAATGGTTGGCAGACAATCACAAAAAATAAGCGCAATAGGAGACGCCCCACACAAAATACTCCTGAATCGCAGACAGCGGCTTCCACCACAACTGGGGCCGGAGATTCTGGGGCTTCCCAACAGACGAAGCGCAAGTCTAAGAGGGGTAAGCGCAAGCGAAAGCCCCGAGCACTGAAGTCGGCTGCAGTAGTGTTAACACTGCAGCCTGAAGCAGCAGAGAAGGGGCTTACATACGCGCAGGTCATGACGAAGGTCAGGCGGAACATTGATCTGACAGAACTCGGTATTACCGACATCAGGTTCCGCCAGGCTGCAACCGGGGCTCGCCTCTTGGAATTTCCAGGGGATCAGGGCAGTACAAGGGCGGATCTCATTGCTGAAAAGCTGCGAGGGGTATTCACGGAGGACGTCAAGATCTCGAGGCCTACAAAATGTGCTGAACTGCGCATCACTGGTCTTGACGACTCCGTGATTGGGAGTGACGTGCAAGAAGCAATCGCCCATAAGACAGGCTGCCCCTCAGATGTGGTCAAGGTTGGTGCGATCCGCGTTGGCCCTGGCGGTGTCGGCTCTGCTTGGGTGCAGTGCCCAGTCTCGGCAGCAAAACTGCTGGCTGATGCGGGTCGGCTCCTCGTAGGTTGGAGCTCTGCCAGGATCCAGGTTCTGGAGGCTCGGCCCATGAGGTCAAAAGTGTGTGTCATGCCAGGACTTCGGCGGGCTTTGTTTTCGTTGCGGTAAGCCGGGTCATCTGGCGGCAGCATGTTCGGCTACACCCCACTGTCCAGTATGTGAGGTGGCAAATTTGCCGGCCGATCATAGTGTTGGGGCGAAGGGCTGCAAACCCCCAGCCTCCCATAAAGCTAGGAGTACGGCGGCCGTTTCGACCTCGGCCACCCCTGACGCGGTGCGACTGGAGCAGTCGCAGCAGGAGGCTATGATCGCAGACTAATGGACCAGGTTCGTGATCATAGTCTCCTCCAGGCAAACTTAAACCACTCCGCTGGTGCACAGGACTTGCTTCTGCAAATCATGGCGGAGTGGTCGATATGCGTGGCCGTGGCCGCGGAACCATATTTCGTCCCTCCCCGCCCTAACTGGGTTGGTGACGCGGACGGTTCTGTGGCCATTATCGGCTCCACGACCTCGTCTTCACTGCCCCTCTCACTTAGGGAGAGGGGTCCAGGATATGTCGCAGCTGCATGGGGACAGGTAATACTCTTCGGGGTTTACTTCTCTCCTAACAGGAGCCTTGCCGAATTCGAGGATTTCCTGGATCAATTGGGGTCCTCGGTTCGGCGAATGGCACCTAACCACATTTTGGTTATGGGGGACTTCAATGCGAAATCTCGAGCATGGGGTTCCCCCAGGACTGATGTCCGGGGAGAAGCAGTCGAGGAGTGGGCGACGACTGCGGGCCTCTGTCTCCTTAACAGAGGTTCCATCAATACGTGCGTCCGACGGCAGGGGGGGTCGATAGTGGACCTTTCGTTCGCTACCCCTGCTGTTGCCGCACGTGTTCAGGGCTGGCAGGTCATGGAGAGTGTGGAGACCTTATCGGACCATCTATACATCCGTGTAGATGTCTCCACTTCCCAGGGTCCCGTAGTGGCTCGGACTTCTGGCACTCAACGGTTTCCGCGGTGGGCAGTAAACCGACTCGACAGAGACATGCTAGCCGAAGCAGCTATTCTTCAGGCATGGGTGTCGTCATCATCTCCCTTCGCGGGGGTCGATGTTGGTGCTTGCCGCTTTCGGGATTCTATGACGGCTGTGTGCGATGCGGCCATGCCTCGTGTACGACGACGACCCTCAAAGAGGGAAGTCTACTGGTGGTCCCAGGAGTTGGCGGACCTCCGAGCGGCGTGTATCAGTGCCCGGAGGAGCTACTCGCGAGTTCGCAGGCGGCGCCGCCGCGATGAAGAGCGGGAGACCCAACTCTACGAGTCCTACCGAGAGGCCCGAAGGACTCTTCAGTTGGCAATTCGTCGAGCGAAAGAACAGGCATGGGGCGAAATGCTGGATGGTCTTAACCGTAATCCTTGGGGGCGCCCATATCGCTCTGTACAGAATAAACTCCGCACCCAAGGCCCTCCGTTGACGGAAACCCTCCAGCCTCAGTTCCTTGCCGAAACAGTGGAGGCCTTGTTCCCTGATCGGGTGGAGCACAACCCACCGGCCATGAACTCAGCAGAAGGAGATCAGAACGATGAAGATGGTGTAAATGCTCCTCCTCCGATCACTGAGGCGGAGATGGGTGCGGCGACCCTGCGGTTGCGCGGCAAAAACACTGCCCCTGGACCAGACGGCGTGCCTGCCAAGGTGCTATCCCTGGCATTGGATGAGATGGGTGATGGGCTTAGGGAACTATTTGACGCCTGTCTCACATCGAGACGATTTCCTAGCCCTTGGAAAGAGGGCCGCTTAGTATTGCTACGAAAAGCGGGACGTCCTCCGGACTCCCCTTCGGCGTACAGACCGATTGTGCTGTTGGACGAGGTGGGGAAGCTGCTTGAGAAGATTCTCGCTACCCGCATCGTCCGGCATCTGGACATGGTTGGACCCAATTTGTCAGACGCCCAATACGGTTTCCGGGTAGGGCGTTCAACCGTGGACGCCATCGTGCGCCTTAAAGCCGAGGCGAACGATGCAGTTGCGCATAGGGGTGTACTGATGGCGGTGTCATTAGACATCGCCAACGCCTTTAACACTCTACCATTTAGCTGCATTGGGGAGGCTCTCCATTTCCACAGGGTGCCCTTGTACCTGAGGCAGCTGATGGCGGATTATTTAAGAGGGCGATGCGTCAGCTACCAGGGACGTGACGGCCGGATCGTAAGGAAGCCTATCATGTGTGGTGTGCTACAGGGGTCAATTTTGGGGCCACTCTTGTGGAACGTGGGCTACGACTGGGCCCTGCGCGGTTCTCTCCAGCCCGGGCAGAGTGTCATCTGCTACGCTGATGACACCCTTGTCACCGCCCGCGGAGTGACCTTTGAAGAGGCGGCACGCTCAGCTACAGAAAGCGCGTCCCTGGTTGTCGGCCGCATTGAAGAACTCGGGCTCCAGGTAGCACTGGAAAAGACGGAGGCCTTGGTCTTCTATGGGCCTCGTCGCCGACCACCAGCGGGTGCTCGCATTACAATAAGTAATGTGAATGTAATGGTCCGGGCGCAAATGCGCTACTTGGGACTGGTCCTTGACCGGAGGTGGGATTTCGGCGAGCACTTCCGTCAGCTTGCCCCGAAGCTGCTTGGCACGGCGTCTGCCCTTAGCCGGCTGCTGCCAAACCTGGGCGGACCCAGCGCGGGCTGCCGACGACTTTACACGGGGGTGGTCCGCTCAATGGCACTTTACGGCGCTCCAGTGTGGGTGGAGTCCCTGACTGCCCAGAACAAGGTTCTGTTGCGGAGACCGCAAAGAGTCATGGCAGTCAGGGTGATACGCGCATATCGCACGGTATCTGCCGAGGCCGCATGCGCACTTGCGGGGACCCCCCCGTGGGACCTGGAGGCACAGGTGCTCGCCGAGGTCTATTGGCGAGGAGCGACTGTTCGGGCTGAGAGTGGTATTCGCCCTCCACCTGAATCCATCCTAAGTTGGCGCAGAGAGGCCCAAAGAGCCGTCATGGGTCAGTGGAAGAGTAGACTGGAGACGCCTAGCGCCGGTTATAGGACCGTGGCGGCTGTACAGCCGATATTGGAAGAGTGGGTGCGGAGAAGGCACGGCATGTTGTCCTTCCGTCTTGTGCAGGTGTTGTCGGGGCATGGCTGCTTCGGCAAGTACCTGCACACAGTGGCGAGGCGGGAGGCGACTCCCGTTTGCCATCAGTGCGGCTGCAGTGAGGACACGGCGCAGCACACTCTCGAGCAGTGCCCTGCCTGGGTGCCGCAGCGCCGTGAGCTCATGGCAATTACTGGGGGAGACCTCTCACTGCCAGCTTTGTTAAAAGCTATGGTTGGCAGTGAGAGGGCTTGGGGGGCGGTCGCATCCTTCTGCGAGGACGTTATATTGCGGAAGGAAGCGGCGGAGCGGGTCAGGGAGGACGACGCCCTGGCTGACCCAATCCGCCGCAGGCGGACAGGTCGGCGTAGGCGGCATAACGCCCGCTTGATGCCGCCCTAACGGTAGCCAGCGGGTGGCAGATCGGGGAACCTGCCACCTGCATCGCACGGCTTTGGAGTTGCGGCGATACTTTAGATATCGCCGTATGTGCAGGTAGGCGCATACGTGAGCCAACAGCCGATGGGCCGCGAAAGTAGTATTTACGCAGTTCTCGCGGTCCATCAAATGGCGGATGTAGGAAACACGGTGGAGTTTTTAGTGGGTGCAAGCCCCACATAACCACGCAGTCTCCCCGGACGGTGTGGTATGCGTCAGGCATTTTCTCCACCAAAAAAAAAAAAAAAAAAAAAAAGGTTAGGTTAGGTTTTTTTTTTTTTTTTTAAATAAATTCGTTCTGTCCCTCTGACATGTAGATCAGAGCTCTTATATTATCAATTGTTTTAATGGCTTGCACTTATAATTTTATCGTACATGTAGCTTATTGGTTTATTTTTTTATTTTTTTTATTATTGCTATTTATTTTCTACTACTATATTATATCTATGTTGATAAATTTGTTGAAAATATATATTCCACATATCTTAACTATTTATTTCTATGTATTACTTTACTAATAATCTTTGTACAGTAATTTATAAATTCTTTGCGCAAATCTTTATTAATCAACAATTCCTTCGCATGTTCACGGTCTAATTCCATATTAAGCATTTGCTCCGCACCGAATCTTTCGAGATTAAACACGGGACACACAAACAGAACGTGCTCGACGGTTTCATCTACTCCGGGCTCACAAATGCATGATGGGTCCTCCTTACACTTGAACCTGTTCTAGTATTGTGAGAATCCACCGTGCCCCGTCATTATCTGGGTCATAAGGCTGGTAGGTTCCATCTTCCTTACGGTCTTGTACGCTACCACGGCGTCTGTAGGTATAGTTTCCTTACATGTTTCTACTATTTCATTTATATATTTCTCTACTATCAGATCTAGGTGTTCTTTATTTGTGATATTATTTATGTTTGTTACGTTAATTTGGTCTTCTAATTTTAATTGGGCTAATTTCTCATGAAATTGGGTCCAATTTGCCTTCTTTGTATTAAATATTCGCGTTGTTCTTGCTATTTTTAATCCCTTCGATCTATTAAATTTAATTTTGAATAGTATGCTGTTGTGGTCCGAGCTGGTTATTCCTTCGTCTATCGTCCAATCCTCCACCCGGTTTAGTATGTCCACAGAACAGGCGGTCACGTCTACACAGCTTGTGAACAGTTTGTTACCCCTGATTGTGCTGAATGTTGGGGTATCTCCTTGATTTAGCACTTGCAGACCCATCTCCTCAAGGGTACCTGCCATTTCTTCACCCCTATGGTCTATTTTCACGCTGCCCCACCAATTACTTTTCGCATTACTGTCACCTCCCATTAATAACCTTGTAGGGCCGACTTGCGCTTCAACCTGCTTCAGTTGCTCCAGATATGGCTCAATGGGCTGGTCTGGCTCGAAGTAGAAGGACACCACTGTAATCGTCAAAGCACTAGACCTGATTCTCACCACAACGATGTTATTTGTGGTGAGTTTCGGGCACTGTATCACGTCTATACCATGATCGAAGACTGCTATTGCAGCCTTTACAGTCCCTTCACCTTGGTTAGTGCTCTGAAATATCCTTACCCCTCGGTACTCCTTCATTCTTCTTGCTCCACCCACGTACGGCTCCTGAATCAGAGCAAAGGCAATGTTTCTTTTTCTGGCCTCTAACAGAAGTTCGTTTGTTGCTAGCTGTTTTCGTTGGAGGTTAGCTTGGGCTATGAGGTACAGCCGTCCCTCAATCTGCGCACTCGTTCTAGCTAGGGGATTAAGATCGTTCGTATCACCTGATACCACCTTAGCAATATGCTATTTTAGCTCGGGCTAGGGCTTCCCATTTCCTACGGACTATGCAGTCCTTATTCTTTGGGTTAGGTTAGGTCAGGTTAGGTTAGGTTAGGTTAGGTTTTTTTTTTTTTTTTTTTTTTTTTTTTTTTTTCTCTTTGTTTCCACTGGCTTGGTAGACCAGTGCCTTTATTAATACTTCAGTTTTTTATTGGCAAAACTACAGTTACATAAGCTCTTACATCTATAATTTACACTTATTATTGTTTTATCTTATAATTACTCTTTATCTTTGTTATTTTATTATATTATACAGTGATTTGTTTTTACCTATTTCTTTACTATTTCTATTTAAACTTTACAATTCAACCCTATTTATCTTAATTAGTCTATTACTTATAATCTATATACATTTTTTGTGCTATGCATTGTACAATTTCTATTTAAATCTATTGTAAACTAATGCTTATATAATTATTATATATACATTTTACACACATTTTACATTTTATCTTGTTTTATTTTTATTATTTACAATTTTGGCTATAGTTTTACAATATTTTATAAATTTGCCTCGCACATCTTTGTTCGACAGGATTTCTGCCATATTTTTGGTGTCTATTTTGTAATTAATTTGCTGTTCTAGATCGTACCTTTCTTTACAATAGATTTGACATTCCGTCAGCACATGCACTACACTCTCATTGTCCCCTGTACCGCAATGGCACGCCGGGCTCTCCTTGCACTTGAACCGGTTTAGATACTCGGAGAATCCTCCATGCCCCGTCAGCACTTGCACTAACAACGGATCTAGATTTATTTTCCTAAGGTTAGGTTAGGTTAG